>OY728145.1:621773268-623023268 GCA_963277665.1 Viscum album
TGTGGTAAGAGTTAAAAAAGGTCAAAAGGGTTAAAACTAAAATAATATGGGTTAAAATGTAGAAAATAGTATTATAATCCCTATTTCATGGTAAAAACTTTAACCTATTTGATATCCTATTCAAAAAAATCATTTTTAACCATTTTTCTTGAATAATATATTAAACTATTTTAATTTTTGAAAAAATAAAAAGTATGTCATCTCCCTCACTTATAAATGGATATCCCCTCTTCTATATTCTATTAACATAAAGAGTTTATTATCTTGTAAAATCCCTAAAATTAATTTTTTATAATAATATCTCATTTTATATTGGTCCTATTTTGATTAAAATATCATCATTTTGTGGATTAATGTATAAGTAAATGGTGGATTCTCAATGCAGAGGTATAACTCATGACTAAGTACTTTTAATTTAATATCTTCATATAACTCATATAGATATGATATATCCATTATAAATTAATTACTTATGTATCTTAAATATACCAAATTCTTATTATTAGGATGGGTAATATTTTTCTACCTCTTTTCTGTTAAATGGGAAATGAAAGCATGTCTCATGCGCTCGTGTGGACTATTGCCTCTATATAAAGATGTGATTCATTTTCCATAAGAATGTTTTATTTATGGTCATTACGGTTTATTTAATATTTATATATGTTATATATGATATAATTATGATTTTATGATTATAATATCATATCTCCATTTGTACTTATCCATCCATTGGGAAAGGATAATGTCATTTATGAGTACCTGTGGACTCCCACCTCTATGAAGTGATGTGATTCATTTTTCATTTATTTTTTAAATTAATGGTAATAAAGATATTATTAATAAATTTATACGGTATTTATTATATAATAATTATTTTTTAATAATTATTTTTTATTTATCATTCCTTCATTCCATCCACCTAAAATTAGAAACATCACTCGAGAGAACATATGATCTTTGGTCTCTCTGAAGTGACGTAATTAATTATTCCTCACCAATTTATATAAATAATTATAAAACTATAAATGATGAATAAATATGATATATATTTCATGCCTATGATTTTGGATATTATTAAATGATGACCATGTTGCAATTATCAAAACCATAAAACTGAAATATGTATGGAAAACAAACCACGTTTCACTTGAATTTTCATTCGAATGAAGATATTACTGATAAAAAAATAATTATAGAAGTGCAATGGAATAATACATTGTAAGTTATGTATTAATATGGCTATGGAAAATTTTTATAATAAACATATATTTATTTTACAGGATATTTGAGCATGTATGATGTAATTCGGACTAAAAGTAAGGGTTTATGTTACAATATCTTTCAATTTAAGTAGTGTATATGATAAATATATAAATATAAAGGTTTTAAAGATATTTTTCTTTAATAATATATATATATTATTCTCATCTAGTTATTCATATAATTTTCTAAAAATATTTCCACTTTTTTCACCTTATTAAATAAAGTGATTGATAAAATTTCATTAAAGAAAATACAACCTTATATCCTCCTTGTTCGATGAATATTTTCTTCCATGTACATACTATTAAAAATTATTTTAATAAATTTCTTACCTATACTTAATGCTTTTTAAAAAGATAATTTTCACTACTATTTAAAAAATTTATAATGGTTTAAAAAGGAATCTTTTATAATGGATTTTAGAAGAAGACATGCCTAACTTATATAAAATATGGAATATAATTTCTTTCTATTCATATGTACAGTATGAAAGGATTTTACCACTATCATGACTAGTATTTTATTTTATGATTAATTTAAAAGTCTCCATGGAAAATTTAAAGGAAATATATTTCTTCAATAGTTTTTAAAGTTTTAGTTAAATTATTTTCAACAGAAATCGTTATTTTTATCATGTTCTCACAGAAGGGTTTGAATGTTCTTTTAATGTTGTTTTTCTTGTATATAAATATCATTTATGTGATAATATTCTTAATTGAGTATATAATCATATTATATTATCTTCTTTCATTATTAAAAAGGATTATAATGATGATATGGCGATGATTCTATGAATCATATTTATTTATCATAGATTAATTTAGTTATGATGAATCCTTTTTGAATCTCGTTTATTTTTCATATGTTATTCTACAATAAAATGATAAAATGTTTATAAATTTCATTTTCTTTCCACAAGTTATGATATAGTGATATGATGAATGTTCAAGATCTAATGTCATGCATATGTATGATTTTTATTATGTGGTAGTGATCCTAGAATTTTATGTCCCTCTAATTAATTTTGTAAAACCTTATATCTCTTAAAATAATTATGGGAAACAAGTTTATGTACTAACACCACTATGGAAAATAAGTAGGGATTTCTAATCCATTATGATATAAGAAACATGTTGTGATCCCTACTCTATTATCATATTATGGTCTTGGTAATTAACCTTGATATATGAAATGGTTTGTATTCCTATGATAGTGCCACACTCTTATGAAATATTGATATGCTTATGATATGGACTTGTAGATCATGATTGACTTTTTATGATTCCCAAATCGTGTGAAATGCATATGTTTTATGCCAGGACCCACGATTACTATATATTAATTGTTGGGTATGTTATTCTATAGATAATCATGTGTTATCATACCATTATTCGCATTATATTCTTAAATATAATCACTTATTGATATCTCCCATGTTTAGATTTACAGATAATTTGAGATCACCCCTTCTTATGTTTTAATTTTTTTCCCCAGTTTATGAAGAAGGGTGTAGAGTATCATGGGTCTATAAGGGTACATTATGTAAAGTGATATTTTTGAGATGTGAAGATTTTACATAAATAATATTTTTATGTATTTAGTAAATAAGTACACTAATCCTTTACATTATACAAGAATGTTTATTTGGGAGATATTTTGAATATTCATCAAAAATATGTAATATATATGTATGTTATTCTTGGGTAACTTCACCAAATATTGTATATATGATTCAAAATATCAAATATTAATAAAATACATATTGTAATTTTTCATTGTATAAATGTCATATGATGTATTTTTTAATACATTAAATATAATGAAGTAAAGTAGGAATGAATTAATTTCTGAAGCATATCCATAGAATCATATTTTAATGCATGATTGACTCATCATTTTTCAAACCATGTCAAATAATGTATGGTTATTCCACTCAAACACATCATTCAATTATGGATTTCAACATGGACTTAGATATGAAATAATTTCATAATCTCTCAAACGATCAATTAATTTATCAATAAGGTATTTACTACACAAATCTAATAAAATATTCTTAATAACTCTACCTAGTTGACTTAATACTTCATTCTGAGTCTCATTGAACTTTTGAAAAGTTTTAAATTTATGTATAATCATGAACACAAAATCATACCTTATAAATTCATCAGTAAATGTTAAAATATACCTGTAATTATCACTTTATTGAGTATTCATTGGTCCATATACAGTTTTATAAGTAAGATCCAATTGTACATTATCTGTTTCACCATTTATACTAAATGGTATTTTGGTAATTTTTCTAATAAACAAGATTTTCATGTATCAAGTGATTTATAATATAATGATTCAAAAAAATCCATCTCTATGGATTCTTTTAATGTGTTTCTCATTTATATGTCCAAAATATCATTTCTAAAGGTAATTTGGGTTAGAATAAACCTTAACCTTCTTATTCTGAATTTTATAAATTGGATTATCTATATCTAGAATGAATAAAAAATTAACCATATTCCTAACACTATATAACATTTCATTTATATAAATATATAAAAACTTTCAATCCTAATATTGAATAAAAACCCTAAATTGTCCAAATAATATACATAAATAATGTTTTATTTATATTAGGAACATAATATAACTTTCCAATTCTATAACTAATCCACTTTCTGGACTTAAATCATTAATGTTTCCCTAAAATGTATAAACTAGTTACCTATTTCCATTACATATTTATAATTCACCATTTCTCAATTATCTCTCATTGATATATTTTTATTTATATGAAACAACGTGTGATGCACATTTAGTATCAAATACACAAGATTTAGAGTGGGAGAATTTCATTTATATAACAAGTATATATTTAAATTCTTCTATTATTTCTATTTAAAATAGTTATCAACCTTATATTCAAATATATAATTATTTGATAGGTCATACATATGAGAGACCTTAAAATGATAATCAGGATGCATGTCATTACTAATAACAATTAAATATCTATATGTGACTATCTTATTTTATATATTTACCTCATGGAATTTTAATAAAGGTGCTCTCACTAAGATAATTTCCCCACCTATCATTACCATTGTTGGGATATGATCCTTATTTCACTAAGTATTGACCCCACTTTGGGATGAACTACATTTTTTTAGCTATTTAAGTATATTGTCTTTTGATCATTTCACGTATTAATTTTATATGGTGAGTGGAAAACTCTTTGATGAAGTCTGTCATGTTGATAAAACTCAAGTTTATTACCATGAATTTATAACTCTCAGGGTTTCCTAGTGGAGTAACAATCAAATCTCAAAATAAGATATAATAACCAAAGTCTTAGGTGGTATCCATATCCATCATACTTTACAAAAGATAATCCTAGATCACTCCACTTTGGAACGAACCTACCCAGTTATATGAATGTGGTCTTAACATTTATTTTCTTTGGAAGGAATATCAGACATATAATTTGAGATTTTTTCTTTAAAATAATCACCATTTTAATATACATCACCTATATATTAAATCAATAACTATTAAATAAACTGAAATCATTATTATCTCATGATTTATTCCAATATGTTTGGATGCCTATAAGGATCTAGTTTTCTTAATACTTATTCTTTTTATCAAAACAATATGTTTAATCGATTTTAATTTGTAAATATTTACAAAAATCACATTTTCTATTACTCACCCAAAAATAAAAGACAAACATTTCTACAAATACTCAAACTTATCCCATTAATAAGGTTACATAACCCCTTTAAGTAAAATATTATAATTATTTGAAACCATCAATACTAAAGTGATTAAACTTAGATCCATAGATATCAACCCCAAAATTTTATAGATAATGAATAAGAATTTACATCAGTTATAGGTTTTACACAAATTTAATCTATAATGGATACATTAAAAAGTGATATTTATAAAGCTTCCAATGTATTTTGGTAATATTTGTTAAAATAATATTTTTAATATGTTCATTGGGTGATGTTGTAAGAGTATAATTATTTTTTTAATTTCTATGATTTTAGATGATAGAAAATAATAAAATAGGATAGATGATGGTGTCTTTATTATATAGATTCATTGAAATAATCACTCAAATCTAAATATTAATGAGAATTTATTAATGATAACTACAATTATAAATGTTTTAAAAACCATTTTCAATAATTGTGTAAATGGAATGTAGAATGAGCCATTATATAGCCTTGAATTCATAATTAAAAGAAAGAAAAAGTTGGAAGAGTTATGGAGAAACTATTTAATGATTTAATAAGAAATTTTTTTTTTTCTAGTGATGAATATCTCGTGGATAATTTTTTAAACAATCTAAATTGAAGCTATAAGTGTAGAGGTAGTGAAGCTACATTAAAAATATACAAGAATATTATTTACTTATGTCATGAATTTAGAAATGAGACTAAATTGGTTTTATGGTTTTTAGTGATTTAAAAAGTTATTTAAAGTGTTTTTATAGAGTATGGAGATACCATGAGATGATTTTAAGTGGATCTCATAAGCTTTGAAAAATAATGGATTCATGCTTATTATACATGTTAGGACTCAAAATAGAAAATTTAAGAAAAATTATGGTTAATTAAATATATAATATTTTTTTAGATATGATTAAATGTGAGAAAATTTGAAAATTGTATTTATTAAAAAACAATTAAGATAATTTTTTATGAAATTATATATTTAAATAACATTGGAGAACATCTGTATGGTTCTATACAATGATAATTCATAAGATCATGGCACTAAAATTAATTGATTTTTTTATGTATTCTTAATATATAAAACATATTATGGTTATCAAAAATATAAATACAGGGAGAAAAAAAGATAAAAATAGCGATATTTATGTGGATAATAGAATTAAGTACACGATACTTCTCTATAGATTAAGAAATTTTTTGGTATAAAATAAAAAATATAAGTTAGCACTATTATTCTAATTAGATTTAATTCTTCAAAAAATGATAAAGAATAAGAACTATAATCAGGCTACATGACCATCCATATGAAATCTATGCATCAAAAAAGTAAATTAAGAAAGAATAATAATTATGAGAGAGATATTGAAATGCATTTATATTTTTCATCTTTAGTGTATAGAATTCTATATTGATGATATACTATATTAATGAAGATCATATGACGTCAATTGTGTGAGAAATTGATGATTATATTATATATAAGATCAAAAGTTTATTTATTTTCAAATTTTATGATTTATACACCATTAAATTATCACAATTTAAAAACACAATTGAGGAAGGAGATTATATTATTTGAAATAGTGAAATTTATGTCTAATTATGGATCTTATTTAGGAGAATGATGTTTTCTAAACTGGTGAGAGATAGTATAAAGAACCAACATAAGTTTGTGGCTATTAAATAATGAAATAGTTGAATACTAAATTGTCTAATATAGTAATTATATGGTTTAAGAAGATACATGTCATATTGTAACCACCTATGTTATTTATTATAGAATTTGTGAATCGGTATGAATAATCGATCAGAATAGAGAGTAATTTCTCCATGACAGTATCAAACCCTATAAAAAAATATTTATTGATTGTTACATTACATTTTTAGTTACATGTTCTTAGTGTGTATTTCTTAATAGATGAACAGTTTTATTTATATCCAAATAGGTAACATGGGTCCGAATTTTTATAGGGGTATTTTAAAAGAGTAAAAATATAATTGGATAACGATTTGGAAAACATTTAACACATAATCCACCGCAAACCCTGTTGTCATGGCACATTAACCTTTAATAATCTTAATTGGTGCCAGATCAAAAGGATCCCTCTAATTATATCTAAATTTTTCTTTCTTAGGTTTTTTTATCTCTATAATACGTAGACTATATTTAGAGGAAAATTTCAACTGTCTTACAAGAAAAAATTAGTTTCAATACCTATTAAAAAAATATTGATATTTGGATAAGACAATGAAAAATAATAAGAAAATTTAGCAAAGTAGTTGATGAATGGATTAATGAAATAAGAGGATCTGTCACTAGTTCATGGATATCATAGATGTATTATTATAGATACATTTTCTTCCTATGATATTTTTTATCAAAGAAAGTCCTAATTATAATGTGTATGATTCCATTCAATATATTAGAAAAATCTTCTCAGGAGTCGAGGATTATCTAAAGAAATTTCATATTGAGGGTTTCACTCAAAAAAATTCATTTATTAATTTAATATATGATGAAAAAACATAACATGAAAAAAAGATGATGTAATGGAAAACACATCGGATAAAAAGGTAACCATATAAAACACACTCATAAATATTATTTAAGATAAGAAAAAATATTAATCACATTAAAATGAACAAATATATCTATTTGATGAAGAGTTGTAAACTAAGGTTTAATGGAAAAATTTGATGATGATTTAAAAATGTAATTTTCGAACCAAAAAATATATACAAAACCTCTATTAATGTTAGATATAAATCATCGGATGTTAAATAAAATATAATAAAATCTATATATGACTTTTTATTTGATTCAAGTCATGTTAATTAAGATCATATTCAGAATTAGATACACAAATGTAAATATTGTAAGATATTACCTGTAGATAGGAATAATTATCTAAATATAAAATGTCTTGAGTTTGTTATATAGTTAAGAAATCCAAAAAACACACAAGAAAAAAATTCTAAGTTATTAGAAGGATAATTACTTCCAAAAACTGTTCTAATAAGAGTAATAAAACTAAAAGGAATATCTCTAGTGGAAATAATATCTTTGAATCATCCAAAGAAATATCTATAGCAATCTTATTAAAAAAAGGTATTCCCATCTCTTCATAAATAAATTTGTAGCAATGTTGTTTTTAGGGATAGAGAAGGATATAGAAAAAATCAAAAACTATATGTGGATAAAAAATAATATGAATTATATTAACTCATAAAAGGTAGATATAGACATGTTAAATGATATCATCTCCCCAAAAGGTTTTCAAAATATAGGAGGTATATCCCCAAAATAGAAGGGATTGAAATCAATCCATATCACATCTTCGATGAAAAAAATTGATTTTTTGGATACTATTGATGTAGTTATAGGTTTTGGAAATGGTCTATTGAATATTGGAACAACATTTAAACTTATGAAAATTTTAGTAAAAATGGATTTAGGGGGATCAATGTTGAGGTGAAGAAGAATTATGATGTGTTGAATTAGGCTACATAGATGAAATATATACTATAGGATTATAACAAATCTGATTGTATTGACAAACTCTGAGATACCTTCACGAAAAGTGTTCACAGTGGTGAAGAGTGTGGGTATAAACCAGCTCAGAACATATCATAATTAGATGTGATGGGAAGACTGAAAAATATAAAGATAAAAATAAAAAATTAATATAAGTCTTCTTTAAGGATTAATTAGACTAAATAAACTAATAAAAATACTCCCATAAATCCATATTAATCAAGTATAGAATTATGACTCAATAAAGATGATATTAAACTAATATTATAGAAAATTCCACATCAGGTAATATTGAAAATCGCCTATCAATATCAAAATTAAGGAAGAAATATGAATAATAAAAATAAAATAAATAAATATTTGAAAAAAATGATTGGTTTAATAGACACATCCCTATTTAAGAACCTCGAATGATGCATAAAATGGTTAACCATAAGGATAATGAATACCTTTTTGAAGGTGAAAACAATATGGACATATAGAATACAAATTCGTGATTGTTTTACCAGGATAAAAGTAGTCATTAAAAATAAAAAATGAAATATGTAGTTACTTTTTGTTCTAAAAATACTACTATTAAAAAATAAATCACACCAAAGAATAATTCTAAGAGTAATCCTAAAGATTATTTAACTATCTAACTAGCCTAGTTAAAATTGGATAAGAAAATAGAGCTAACAAAAAACAAAATTTTTGTTGCAATATGAAGTGGAGATAAAAGTTCCATTTTATAAAAATATTTAAAAGAAGAATCTCATGCTTCGTATAAATGATAATTTTTTAAATTAAATAGTGAGTCTAACATGTAGTTTTCTCTCTATTTTCAAAACAAAAAAAATTGTATTTGGGTTGAGAAACAAATCTCAATCGTATCTCTCTCATTAATAATCCTATGGAAACTCAATTAATTTCCTTCTTTATATTTTTATACTTATTTTATAGGTGATTGAAGATGATATATCAAAATGGGAGAAATTATTTAACGTTTTTATGTCTATACTATATGAAAAATCCATCTATCTTAGAGTAATTTATTCGTTGTTTTCTTAAAATGTAATAATGAAAACATCCCAATTGAAATAAAACTTGAACTAATGTTAAAAATGCTTGGAGATAATCTACGATGAGAAAAATCAACGATGTAGTTGATTTGAATTCATCCCTTGAGGAGGATATATCAAAAAGGGTAAAGCTAGAAGAATATTAATTTTTTATATTGATCTAGATTTAAGTAAAACCCTTAAAAGGTGGATATTAGGTATTAAGACCACTCTTTTCTTCATATTTTAGTTTATATTAAATTTTCATATTAAGGTTGTTTGATAATTAAAATGGTTTAAAATAATGAATGACATTATTTTATTTGAATGTTTTTAATGTGCTTGTTGATGATGAGTGGTAGTTAAGACCAGTCCTTTTTTGTATTTTCAAATGAAACTTTTAAAGGGTAAGTGTGAACCCTAATAATTTCATCAAAATAAAAAATATTAAAAGGAATTCATACTAGATCGAGAATACTTAGAAAATCCCATCCCTAGCATCTACATCATTATGTAGAGCCTCCACCTTCATATGGCCACTAGGATAGTTGTCCCGTATAGGACTGAATGGGCCTAGTACCTATGGAAATTGAAATACCCTCTCATAATTCCAAATTAGGATAGTTATGCTCTTGTGGATGGTTCCGGCTCTGAATCATCATCGGGAGATGTTCCTTATAGTGTGCCTAGTTGATTTCACATTCAAATTCAGAATAAAACTAGATTCAAACAAACTGTCTCGATCCATGAAAAGCCTTCAAAACAAAAACCCCCTTTAAAATATCAACATATTTACACCAACTTCCATATAACTCCAAAATAAAATTCAAATTGATATGAAGCCACCACATCGGGACCTCAAGATGCTAACCCTCCTCGGGAAACAAACAAAACTATTATCACTTTCTCAGTATCTAACTGCACCATCGTAACTTCGAACTTTCATCACAATTAATTGATGGCAAGGAAACCATCATAGATCACCATAATCACAAAATGTCATTGAACGCCTTGCGGAATAGAAAAACAGAACCTCAACACTAAAGGACACACGCCTGGAAGTCCAATGGCCACTGAACCCACATCCCAAAACCTCATCAACACCCCAATCCTGATCCTCTATAGAGAGGTGCAGAGAAACCTCGAGCCAGGGTAGGGAACATGGTGGGTGATAGATTCGAATAGCGGCATGTCAATAGTTCAAAAAAACATATCTAATAAACCAGAGACATGTCGACACTGGATATCTTTGAAAACATTCAACCATAAAACCACAGAATCCTGAAACCTCTTAGTTACCCCACATCAGATTCGACATATAGATCTGTATGGGAACTAGAGGTCGGAGCAGGGGATAATAAGCCAAGGCCTCCAAGGAAAATCATTGTCCCATATCAAAACTAAGATCAACACCATCCTTCAAAATACCACCAAGAGATACTAAAACATAAATCTTTGACTCTATGGACACTAGGTTGATCCCATCATCTCTTACTGCTGATGCTGGAAGAACCAAAACAAGATACAGAATGATTACACAATATAACTAAAACTGGATTCGACATAAGTGTAACATGAAATACCGCTCGAAGCTGAATCAACGCGTCTAAGAAAACCATCGCCACCACTGAAATCCAGGACCCGGTTGGAACCCCCTCTACAATACCTCTCAAAGCCTCTCTGTTGCAGCCAAAGTCTACCCAACCAAAATAATCATGACCATCTTAAAAGGTGACACCCTTGACCCGAACACTAATCAAAGCTTCACCACCACATGGTTTGAGCATCCAATGTCCATTGAGCTGCACCAATTTCATGGCTTTCTAACTGAGGTAGGACCACCAAGGTCACTTCATACCACACCAAGGACTCACCATATCCACAAGGCCTCCAAAACCCCGGCATACCTAGAGATATTTTGGACGAAGCTAAGATCACACCTCTTCCCCCAAAAAATTTTCAAGGGGATTGATCAGATGGTAATTCATAGTTAATGAATTTTTAAAAAATAACTCTGAATGTCCCTTTAAATTTTATTTCATTAGGTGCCACATTATATGTTTTATTTGGATAGCTTTATTGTCTAGATTAATCACTCTTTTTTTCTATATCAATAATTTTATATGTGGACTTTGGGATGATTAGTTTAAGTCACATTTCTAATAAAAATGTGATTATACCCTTCTCTCAATAAACTCAGTGTGAATTTCTCTTAAGTAGAATCTGAAAAGAAATGGTGGAATATAGAAATGGTATAACACAAGGGGAAATGGTTGTTTTTCCATCCAAAGAGGACAAACATATAAGAATAAGATTTCCCCCAAAAATTAAATATTTTTATTTCTTGTCAATAAGGATGAATAGTATACATACTGAACACATATTGATGTTATATATTGTGAATAAGTTTAACAAATAGAGAAAAAAACAAAACGGGTATATTGAATATCGTAATAGATTACGGTTTTATTTTTTCTGAATAATCACCTCAATATGTGTATAGGGTGGAGGAGGAAGTGCCTAATACTAAAGGAAGTTGGTGCCAATTTGGAGAATAGAAGGGAAAAAAGGATGGTGTCTTCTTTTATCATGGTTAAAAAAATACTAGTTAAAATCAACTCACATTTTATTACTGTTGATTTATTCTTAATGGGGTATAAAAAACATTATGTTAAGATAAGTACTATCAACAAAAATTTCTATGGAATATAAATACTTGTTGTTTTACAGCTTGTAAAGATATACCTAAGAGAAAAAAGGCCTAAAAGTGTGTGGAAACCATCCAATGATTTATTAATAAATATGGATGTTTTTTAATTATTGAATATCTAATAAATGAATTTATAAAGAATTTTAAGTGACGCTAGAAGTGAATCGGTATGGAAGTTACATATATATACTCATAAATAGTATTTATAAGATGTAAGGATTTGGAAATGATGTTGAAGAGGTTTGGAAATGTTTTGGTAATTTAAAATTTTATTTAAATTATTTTTTAGAAATGATGTAGATACCTTGAATTTATTTTAAGTGGTTCTGATCATGTTTAAATAAATTTGTAATCATACATAATCTATTCATTTTTTACTTTCAAAAAAAATTCACAAACTAATGGGAACTCAAATAATATGTAATATATGTGTTGTAGAAAAAAGTCTAAGTTTGAGAGTTCCTTGTATATGTACTATACTCTTAAGATGGTATATAATAAATTCAAAAATTTGAATATATAAATTAATATATTCTTGTGATACACAAGATATATTTTTATTTGATGTAAAAAATAGAAAGGGTATGGAATATATGTAAGGTGTTTTTTATACATAAGGAGTTTACCAAAAATTAGTAGAAGTTAGAAAATGGAAAATGGTTCATTAAAACGTGTAGGATATTCTAGTTCCTAGATATGATATTTTGTTAAGGGAATAGAAAAAATCTAAAAAAATGTATGGAATACATAATATATGTTCTCTTACCTTAGATCATAGAATTTATCAATTTATACATTACGTCTATTTTTTTCATAAGAGGTAAACTAGATACATAAAAGGTTATGAAATTTTATATTTTATTTGGATATAACATAATAGGTGTTTGATGCATCTGTAATATTCCTTCTGTAAGAAGATAAAATGGCGAAAAGGACATAATCTTACCTGGATATGTATTATATTTGTTATAGAAATTATACTAAAACTTATAAATAATTAATACTCACACTATGATATATAATGACTTTATTATCTTTCATGAGTTTCTACACTGAGAGAAAAATATGGTATTTCTAACTATGTGTAATATATATTAATACAACAAAAGTGATATAAAAGAAATAAGATTTTATATGTATAATACAATAGTTTAGAAACATTTTGAGGTTTACAGAGGAAGCTAGGAATGGTAAAATATGACATCTCCATATCACATTACATTATACGATCAATAAAATATGATGATATTGAATTGATCTAAAATTAAATATATCTTGATCATATGATTATGGTGTGATTATAGTTTAATTTTTAATGGATATTAAACGATAAGAACATGGGATGGTATTCATGGGATTTTTATATGGGATATTTTGAGAAATATATTTAGGATATTTTTGAATGAATTAAATAGAAATCACATGAAATTTGGTTTAAATGATAATAAATGATAATATGATATTTATGAATATCATTGAATAAAAGAAGTTGTGAAAATGGAATATTTAGAGATCACGAGAGTATACCCATGTGGTTTGATTGAATAATAATTGATAATATTATAGGAGTGAAGTTAATTGAATGCTTTTTATGTTCTTAATAGAGAAAATATATTCGGGTAATCCTAAATATAAAAATAAAGTGGTAAGAAGAGAAAGAAACATTAATATTATTATGGATAAGAGAATTATGGACCAGATTATGCTATATGGAGGAAGAACATTTTTATGAATTAAAGAATAATAAGATGCTAAAACAATTATTTTTAACAGATCATGTTCAAAGAAGAATATAAAATAATAACTATATGGATTATACAATACATGGCCTACGATTACTATATATAATAGAAGGATATTAAGAAATAATGAAAATAAATGGTGACTAAAATGTGATATTTAAGTTCATATACTATATAGAGAGTTTCATATTGAGGATGCTCTATATTACTAAATATCACATGATATTAATTTCGAGAAAATCCTATGAAAAGATTTTCAATAAGATATGATGGTTGATTGTTTATAGAGATTGATTTGCATATAATAAATAATATTAATCTATGGTAATTTGTGACTCTTCCAAGGAATTATATCAGATTATTTTAAGTAGTTACATCTAGTTCTAATCGGTGATGATATTTGGGAGGAATTTATTTTGTAAATTTGTGGGGGCTATTAAAGAGATTGTTTTGGAGGTAGTACAGATTCACTTCTATAATATGGTTAATAATAATATCTTTAATATTGTGAAGATAATATTTAATATGATACCTAATATATTGTATCCACTTGAATTATATAGAGGATAATTTGGAACTTGGGGTGAATAAATAATCAATACAAGGAGTAGGTTTTCTACAGTGGGGTCAACCTTATAAAAACCCTGTGTGTCTCTATTTACTTTATATTCTATTTTTTTAATTGTTTTTGAGTGCTGGTTAATAGATAAAAATATTATTTCTATATCCTAAGAGGTCATGGGGGTTCAGATATTTAGAGGGGTCTTTTAAAATGGGAAATTAATAACTGGATAAGAATTTGGTAAAAATATAGGCACAACTGATTCACCACGCCCCCCCCCCCCCACACCTCAAGTGACTACACAAGATCCACTTGGAATCCCAATTTCACTATGTTTACAAAATTAACAAAAAAATATCTGTAAAATATTTTCAACCTCTAAATTTTAAAAAATGACTTTAATTTCAAATTAAAGTTAGGGCACATGAAAAACCAAATCTTTTTTGTTATGTCTACTATATATTAACAATTTTACAATAATAATTTTATCACAAAAATTCAAGAATACATAATATTCACAATATATAAAAAATTTATACATGTGAATAATTAAATAAAATTATTTTAGTTATTTTACACCATATAAAAACATTATAAAATGAACTTTAGGAAAAAAACTATTTTTTAAATTACTTAGGCATGGTACTGGTTCATTGAGATGGGGTGAATAAATGTTCAATATTATGTTTTTTTATTATGATTTATTTCAAAATAATCATATGACACTTATTATATTGAGTTATATCACATCATAACTCACACTCATCATGGAAGGAAATAAATAGTGATACTCAATGTACAAGTTTCACCTTTGAAGATGAAAAGGATAATTCATGGAAAGACCCATAATAACCTGAGACCACACAATCCACTAGTATCACTATCATAGATACAATAAGAATAGATTATCCTTCAACTCATGTATTATATTTATCAATTTTTTCTACCGAAAATATATCAATCGGTTTACACCTTGATTAGCCGTTATAGACTAATATCTTGTATTATTGAGGTAAGTATTATCCTTTTTTCTGATGATTTTCTCCAAAAACAGTATAGTTGTCCTACACTTTTTCTACAATTAATATGAATAGGTGTGAATGTATAATTCTTCATTGAATATCATTAATATGACGATTATATAGACATACTATGATATTCCTATTTCTCATTTTCTTCTTCCACTAGCACATATTATAAGTACTCTCTTCATATTCTTTCTTTCTTGTAAAACTATTCATGCACATCACTCTTCTTTTATCTTTGGAATAAACTTCTTGATTATTCCTCTCTCTTATCACTTATTTAATATTTTATAAAGTCTCTTCAAATTCAATATAGAACATTACACTCTTCTCTCTATAGTATTCAATATCCCCTATTCAATATATCTTATAAATAGTTTTTGTAGTATATTCTCATTTGAATTTGAATTTGAAATTAAAATTCAATATTTACACTTTGTTGAACAACATTATAAGTTATATTATTTTATTTTAATACATTTAATAATAAAAGAAATCATAGTTATTATTGATTAATTTTTGAGACATTGTAGGTTTTATAGAGTATCATCTTGAGTCATAGAAGATCCATATCATTGGATCCACTAAAATCTACATACTTTTATAAAAAAATATCATCTTTTTCTATTGTTCTGTATTGTATGACAATTTCACTCACTATAGTTTTCACAATGACTTTTTGTTCCATATTTTAGTAGAAATATTTTGTAATTTTTTTAATTTCTATCGAATTTCCCAACACCAATTCATGTTTTCAACTCATTATTTTAAAAAATATTTTTTCCTTCAGCATATAATAATTCATATGTTATAGCTCCATGCTTAAAACTTTATAAAACATTACTATTAGTTTATTACCTAAGAAAAAATATTCTTAATACATTAAAAACATATAAATATTTTCACTAATGATAGACTAAGGCAAGTTAAACCCCATCTTATTTCCCATTCAACCAACACAACTACTTACACAACATGTATGAGCTCACTATATATCATAGGAAATATTTTGAACTAAAATACCCTTTGAAAATGTAATATATTATATTTTTCACTATAAATCTTCCTAGATATAATAACTTTAGAATCACCATGTTTACCTTCTTGAAAATAAAATTACTCATTTTTTTAATGGGGAATTCACTTACGATCCTCCTCAAAATCCTCCATGGTGTTTTATAGCATAAACTTTTTTGAAATAAAAAACTAATTAGTCTAAAACAATCCCAAACACATATGTTTCAGAAGATCCAATCAATTTAACAATTTCAAAACAATATCCAGAAACTTTATCATATAATTATAGTGTGTTTTTATCATCTGCACACCAAAAACATTTAAAATCCACTCTTTAACCTCAACACTTCTTCCATGATATTCCAATCATTCAAACACCTCCAAATAAACATCAGGTAAAATGATTCATCATGAAACACATGATTTTGAACATGATTTATATGTTAATAATAAACTAAAATAGGGTAATAATATCCACTTCATATCATATTCACTTTTTACTTTATTCTTCATGGTATCAGCAATCTCCCATTTAAATTTTTTTGGAAACCAAGGATTATAACTAACTTTCAAACTGATAACACTTTTAAATGAATAATTATTTAATAATTTTTGCCTAGGAAAGAAAACATGATATAGGAAAAAATAAAATTAGATAATAAAGTCTTATTTTCCTCAGTAAGTGACTTACATCCACTTCTTAACATACCTTAAAACCTCTTGATACCAATACCTATCGAAACAAATACCTCTTAATTCCAATTGATATTCCATAGGATTTTGATTTTGAATCAATTCTAACTCCTCTATCATTTCCAAGACTATATTATGAACAAATATGTAATAATATTCTACATATATTATCACCGAGCATTAAAGAATAGTTCACATTCTAGCATCAAAAATTTCCCCTTATAAAACCCTCTCTAAATACATAGTCACTCTATATAATATATACTTCTCCCACTAACTAAAACATGTATCAATGGATTACTCTATTGATATAGTCTCACTCACCCATTGGAAACACAAAAATGAATTAAACAAAAAGGGATTAATGTTGCTTTTTCTCTCCATTTGACTATAAAAATCCAAAGAAAAAGACAATATAGGGGTATAATTTTCAAACCATTAACCATTTATAATTAAATGGTGATAATAATTCTTCAACACCAATGAATTGGTATTAAACTTCCACTTTCATTGATAACAAATTTGATCAATAAAATTCTTCTATAATTACAATTTCATATTGGGAGAATTATTATTGTTATTCACTTTGTTAATATGAAATCTCAAATGTTGTTTTTTATTACACATATTTAATTATTAAATTTCAGAACATTGACATCATTTTTATAAAATTGAACCTCATTCTCCTTATTTATTTCTCAAAATTATTCTTTTTAAGATATTATTTATATAATTATTCTTGAGTAGAATAGTTTTTAAACTCACTAAGACGTCGAAAATATCTAATTTTAAATTTTAAATTTTCACTATGTTTTTATGGTTGGAAAAATATAAGACCATATCAAAGTAAAATAGCTAGTCACATTTTATATAAGATTCTTTTAATTATTGGTAATTTTTCTCATAATTTATTTAAAAAATTTAGAATAATTATGAAAATTTAATATTATTATTTTTGGAATCCCCCACAAATTATTTTACATAACCTCTAGACTTATAAAAATATTTTTAATTAAAATGAAATATTATTTCTAAGTACCCGAATCCTCAACAATACCAAAAGTAGTCATAAAAATCATACTTACCACTAAAAAACTATTATAATATGTTTCTATCTAAAATTATTCCTTCTGAGTCATAAAAATTGGTTTATTTTTATTTAAAATATTATTATATACTCTAAACAAACTTTTTTAAAGTTTATAATTCTCTATAACCCCATTTGGGTCACTATTTTTAGTAGTTCTTACATTTAAATCATTGTTCCTTGATGTTTTAGAATTCTCAAAATTATCTTTTTTATAAAAAACAATCCATCAATTTAATTGAAATTTGAATTTAAAATTTTACCAACATAGTAAAGATACAATTCATTATTTCAATGTTAATTTTATTAAAATAATTGAATATCAACATCATTGTAAATTTTAACTTCTTCAACCATGTTTTTTCTTAATCTTTCTCTAATATCATGAACTAAATATTAAAAATTTAATTTTTTCCTATCCAAATCCTATTCAGAATTCATAGATTTATATTTTATATACTCAACATCCATATCCATTTATATAGAAGTATATAATATTTAATAGTCTATCTTCCACTCTTCTTGAAAAAAATTCATTAATATTTCAATCTCATTAATCATCATTGATTATTTTTTCAAATAAGAACTATTATTATTGATTGTTAATTTAAAATCATTATATAAACCTTCATTCTCATTTACCAAGTATGAACTAAACATGAGGCACTCCTTATGTAATTTTTCTTCATAAACCTGATCTTGATATCCTCTTCACTTCCATCATTTCTACTATCGTTATCTGTGAATTACTATTTATTAACATTTGCAATAAACACCTTTTCTCCACCTTTAATGGATGACTCGTCTTATTTTCTATTTAAAGGATACATTAAAGATTTAATACTCAAAGAAAAACATTTCTTATCATCTTATTTATCACATTATTCATCTTAATATTCTTCTATCCTTTTAATATTGGATGTAAAATATACAATACCCTCATAGATGTAATACATCAAATGTAATTTACCATAAAAATTAAGATTAACTCTTTGGACACATCTTGATATTAGTCACATGAGATTTTAAAAAATATATAAACTTTTACATCTAAATCAAAATCTTTTTCATCTATTTCTTCTTCAAATCTCTAAAATTTATTTGAGGACATTTCTTTATTTCCAAAATTCAATGTTATTTTCTTTACAAAATAATTTTTATTCTTTCGGTTTTATTCCATTCTCATCTCATATGAAAAATAATATATTTTTTAATTCATCCAGTGGAATTGATTCAAAATCAAAATCCGATAGAGATAATACCTTGTCATTATATATATTTGATAGGATATAAAATATATTATCAACTAATATTGAATCTTTTTGAGTCCCACCAATACCTCATATGTTTATTACAATAACATTTTCCCCTATAAATAATTCATTAACAGATTATACTTTAATCATACACATATATTCATACTTCAATCACAAAATCTATAATTTATACCTTTTGACTTTGAATTTTTCTGATATTTATATTTTATATCTTATACTAAATGCATTTTGTAGTCCCAATCCCCATAAAATTTGAAAATTCTTCTTTTAAAAATGAGGATATAATTTTATTCATTGCATGACCAATATTCTCTATGTTCTACCAAGAATCTAGATTCAAAGATGATCTATGTACAACATGTGTGAATCCATCAATCCTAATATCTTGAACCTTCATACCCAATAAAATCAACTAGGGTAGCATTATTTCCTTTTAAATTTTATAATATATTCCATTTAATATGGGAAATAAATCACTATCCACTAAATAAATATTATTTATAATAGATATAAAATTCAATATCAGAACAAAAACTCTACCAAAACACACAATAATGAAAATCATATAATTCTTCAATTTTGAAACAGATAGAACAACCACAATACCAAATGAGCTAAAATCCTTAAAAATGGTGACATTTAAAGTTATAATAGTTAGAGGAAATATGGAGACTGGGTACTAATTCATGTACCCAGGCACGGTATAGGTTCATAGATATCAGGGTGAATCAGTTAATAAAAGATCACTATCTTTTTTTCATTTTTTCCAAAATCAATCTTCATAACGTTTTAAATTGAGTGATCTCACTTCATAACATACACACAATAGGTAAAGTGATAAACATGGAAACTAAATATAAAGTATTCACCTCTCAAAATGATAAGTCTAGTCTTTATCATTATTTGGACTCACCTAATACCATATGATCCACTAGTATCAACACCACAAATACAATGACTAAGAAATATCAAATAACTCATGTAAAAAAAGATAATTGGAAATTTCGTCTACTGAAATAAGAAGACAGGGTTTCCAAATTGAACAACCTTATTTATATTCTCTTATGCATTGTTGAGGTGGGTATTATCCTTATTCAATATTTAATTGTCTCTTGATAATATTAAACTGTTGTTACACTTATTCTTCTATGAATAAGAACAGGTGTGAATTTCTCTTTATGTACCGCATTTCACTATTGTGATGATCACACACAAAAACTAGTGTGTGATTATTTCTATTCCTATTATCTTACTTTCACCACTTACAGGTACTCTATTCCACTTAAATAATCGTATAAAAAATATTCAACGTACCAATCTTTTACTCTCTATAAAATAATATTCTTATTTATTCCTTTCTCTTATCCCTTATTCAAGAAT
The DNA here is from genome assembly GCA_963277665.1 of Viscum album. Classification (NCBI taxonomy): domain Eukaryota; kingdom Viridiplantae; phylum Streptophyta; class Magnoliopsida; order Santalales; family Viscaceae; genus Viscum; species Viscum album. The sequence goes on from OY728145.1 coordinate 621,794,340, forward strand.
ATATATTGTTTCTTCAAAATTAACACACAATGTTTTAATTTCCCCTCTATAGTATAAAATATCCCATATTCAACATATAATACACATAGTTGTAGCATAATATTCTCATTAGAATATGAATTTTAAAATTCATATTGAATATCCCAACTTGCATCTTCCACTCTTCAACTTATATCTATTCGTTTTGAGTAATTGGATAAACCAATAACTATTAGTAAGTATGTGATGAGGATTAGAAATATTATATATCAAATTTTTCCCTTAAGTCATGACAAATATATGACACAAGATCTACTCAAAATAAGAAATTTTCTTTAGTACAATGTTTTATCTTCATTCCATGCAATGTGTCGTACATCATTTCCACCCACCATGGTTATCACCACATCTTTTTATTCCTCATTTGAGTAAAATTGTTCCGAATAATTCTGAAATTTATCTTAACACACCCAATACCACAGAATGTAGTCTTCTTAGAATTTAAAATAGTGATTCTTTTCTTTAACTGCAGCATCCTCTGTGGAATTGTTCTCTTTGTTTCAAAACTTCAAAAACATTCTAGCTATTTAATTACCTCATAAAACTCCTCTCTACATGTTTGGTTAATTCTAAAATAGTCACCAATGATACACCACAACAATTTAAACCTCGTTTTGATTTCCCTTTTATCCAAAATTACTTCTTAAAAGGAATTTATAAGATTTTCATTTCTCATAGGAAATGACCTCTACTAAAACGATAAATATTATGCTTAGGTCCCAATTACACCCTAATAGGGGGTGAATTTGGGTAGTGAAACTTCTTATCCTTTGATCAAATTGGGTCTCTTCTTCACATTGGAAAATTCAACTTAAATATAAATTTTTAATCACATCAAAATGCATGAAAATAAAGAGAATGTGCTCCCATATTTTACTTTGATTACTTATAAAATGATACTAAAAGGAGCATATATTGACAATGTGATGATATATTAATTAAATAATTATTCACTATTATGTTATTACAACATTATTCATATATCATTACTCTCCCAATGCCCATATCCACTTCCGATCATCTATTCGCGGCTTTCAGGAGGGATAAAAAATAAAGGTTTCACACAAAGGTTGATCTTAAAATTCATAAATAAAAAAAATCAATGATAAGAAACAATTGTTTTCTTCATAATACTTCAGTTTTTACTTCTAGTTTTTCAAATTTATATAATAGATAAATATTCATTCAAGACTAGTCTTCCTTGAACTTAGGTCCTACCACACTTCACCAATCACACTAAGATATTTTATTCCTTAATCATTACTGATTATATAATTAAATTATCTTAAAACCCTCTACTTTTTTGTTTTAAGTGTGATATTAAAAAATATTCAAAATAAACTGTTGTATACTCAAATTGTGTTTTAATTTTAAATTTTAAATTCAAAATAAATGAAATTCCCATTTAAATCCAATATTTTGATTCAACTTTCAGATGATCTACCCTTTTGAATTGAATGTGGATAGTTACTATATGCTGATATAACTACCGAACCAGAAATTTACTACCACAGAAACATATAAATTCTAATTTTGTAGAAACCCTTTTTCATGGTGCAATAATGTGTATCATATTATGATGTGTTTGTTTTTATACAACTTCTATATACTTATAGTTATGTCATAGTGTGACCCATATCTTTATGGTGTAATGAATTTAACCTAGTATGGTTCAATTTATACTTTATAGAACAATATATTTTTAGATTGTAACAACTAAATATTCTCAGACATATTCTTGGAAAGACATGTTGGGTCACATCGCAAGAACTCAAAAATTGATTCACTTAAATTTACCTATATTTTAGCATTCCATGACCTAATTTTTCATGTAATAGAATCAAAATTTCATTATTCTCTAAAAAATACACATAATTCCTTTTGATGTGAAATTATAAGTCCCACTATGGATATTTATGTAGACATAACTATATAAATATTCTCAAGAATCTTTTACAGTGTGACATATAGTTTCATCGAATGAATCACTCACTTGAAGCCGTAGATGATCCTTATGAAGTTCATCATACTAGTGTGGAATATGGTTCCCAGTATGAATTTCCCCATTTCTTATACTTTCATAATGCTTCCAAAATACTTCTTACTGATGAAAAACACCTCAACAGTATATCCAAACACAACAAACTATTATTGAAACAATATACCCCATAGGATTTTGTTTCCAACAATCACAATCATTATAACAAACTTTCCCTTTAGTTTGATTATACAGGAACCCCCTATAACTATACTCTAAAAATATACTCTGACTTTTGATTTCTAAAACATGATTCTCTATATTTTTATCATTTTACATTACTCCAACATTGACAATAAAATTAAGAGTCCTTCAGCTTTGAACTACTATATAATATAAGAAATATGCCTTTAATAATTTATTTAAGCTTATGTTAGATATATCATAATATAGGAAACAAGATAAATTATTAGGTTTTATAAAGTGGTCTATGATTTTTCTAGACAAGCCTTTACTCTTTTCGAAATACCCCTGGATATTATTTCTTCTTTTCTTAGATATCCAATATAATATATAAGTCAATAAAAACACCCAATTCATGATATATCATTAGATAAAATGGGGATATGGGAAATTTCAGACATCCTTATTTTGATTAAATTTGTTTAAATCCAATGTTCAACCTTTTTCATTCAAATATTTGGGAGACCAATGGATTTTTAAAATATTATCTACTAATATTGAGTTCTAATGAATTACCACTTCACTATGTTACTTTTAATTTATCTTTTATGAAATTTTATTAGATATTAATTTGATTCATGTGATAGTATTAAATTAGAATATTTTACAACTCAATAACACTTTTGTTGTTGAATTTAATTATCATTGACTATTATCCACCTTCTAAGATGGATTCAAGCTACTACTTTATCTTGATAAATAGTGATAAAACATAGGTGATTGAAACATATTATACTATTTTCATCAAAAATGAAACATAATCTTGTTTCTTACATAGCCAACTAATAAAATTATTCCTAAATAAAAAGGATTATTTACATATATATTTTCAATCCACAATATCACTATCCCAATAAGAATCTAAAAATACTAATAAATCTATATTATTTCTATATTTAAATAAAAAACACAATACAATGTCTCCTAAACATACCTAATTATTCTTCTCACCACCATGAGATGTTATTTATTAAGAAAACATATAAATATTTCAACCAAGGATGTAGCATAAAAAATATTTGTCAAGTCGTAGTAAGGTAAACTAAACTACAAATGGTTCTCCTATAGAAAGTTTAATTTATGCCTTTTTATCTTCAAACTCACCAAGTCTTTTTCCAACCACCATTAAAATTAAAAAATACTTAAACTCTTCTATTTTTTTCTATAAGTCTTCCTTTGAATGCTTCATCTATAATAAAAATATCTTCCCTTCATTTTGACGAATATAGATCCACATAAAATATGAAAACTCTTTGATCATTAACATTAAAAACTCATAGACCATCAATTTTGAAAACTTATCAATAGAATTATTCTTCATGCTAATGAATATGATATATATGACACACATTGACAATATGAACTACTACTCTTATGAAATTTTAAAATAGAGGTTATGATAAAACCCTCCTCTTTCGAACACCATCAACAAAGTATCCAAGTTTTTATAGAAAGAATAATGTTCTTGATTTATGCCATACAAATCACTTCTCCACTTGAAAACTATAGAATCATTATTTATAAGAACATATCCAACTAGTTATTTGATATATAACTCTAAATCTAAGACTCTATTAAAAAATATTTTATTCACATATATCAAAAAAAATTAAACACTTTTTCAATAACCACTACTAAAAAAGTATAATAGTATCTATTGAATTCACTAATCAAGATTTTTCGTCAATTTCAAGGCCTTAAACATGACCATACCCCTTACAAACAAATAATTCTTTATTCAGGTCACATTTCCTTTTTCATTAATTTTATCCTATACGACCCATTTTTACCAATTAAATTGTGATTATTATGTCACTTTAAAAGATTATAAGTATGAGTTGTACTACTGTTATCCAAATATTCATTAAAGTAATTTACCAATGGATCTTCCTTTATGACTTCATTATAAAAACTGGTTTCTATATTGGATAATAGATTAGTATTCTTTTCTCTATTCACCTTTCAAGTTAGAGATGGACTGTATTTTTCTTTAATGGTATTGATTATATCAACTTTACTCATTTTTATTCTTGATTGAGTCATAAGTTTTCTCACCTATTAACTTGTTCATATATATATTCAACAATAGAATTTTCATCAGCATGAACATATTTAATTTCTCTTAAATCTATACTTCTTTCTTAACCTTTGTAAAACTCGTATTCCAAATTTTAATTTATACAATTTTATTTACATTTATTCTAGAAAAACATCACATCATTTTTTCAAAAATATTTTTCAACCACTTGTTAAATCATGCCTTAATATTTGTTAATTATCCTAAGAAAATGCCTTCATCCAATACATCGCCGTATTTCCTCAACTTCATTCTTTATTTTCGATAAAACCTTTTCTTCTAAATACAATGAGATGCTTCAAATATAGTTACCTTATATTCCAAATTTCATATGGATTATTTTTTACTTCTAGACTGAGTAATACAACATTTTGAGTATATATGTACTCCTAAAACTCTTCTTTCTAGTTGTCACGTGAGATACTCCAATCTATCAACTATGTATTTTCCTTATTTTTTACAATGTATTTTCTTCTTTATAAGAGAAATATTTTTGAGGTTTTATCACTGAATACGTTTTATATTTAATACCATTAATTTCCAGATAATTTTTAAAATTTTAATATGTGTATTTGGATCTGTTATCAGATCCAAGAATTATCAGAGTCCTTCTATTTTCTTTTTTTGGTCTTCTTCAAATCCTTTTTAGGTAGTCAAACATTTATGTTTTTTAAATTTTTGAACATTTATGAGTTTCAATGTTTTTTATTTTATCTATAATAGATAAGTTAAGATCACGAATGATCTTAATATGTTATTCAAATTTAATTTTTTAACTCCCATCATCGTAAAATTTCACATAAATATTTTCATAACGTACTACAAAGTTTTTAATATCTGCAAATACAAATTCAATTTTATCAATATAACATAAGGATTATTTTAATAAACATCAAGGTTTCCTACCCTTATTTATCTTTAGAGTAGTATCTTTATGATCCCTTTCGAATATAAGGTAATTTTTTATAAATCCTTCCAGTAAGTCATTCTATTTTTCTTATGTTTGGGTTTTTTCCACCAAATCCATCATTATATCGTCTACATCCTAGAAAAAATGAGTCCAATACCCTAAAATAACTCTTCCTCACTATCATATTCTTAATTTTCAATAATAACATTCCTATAAAACATCTCTCCAATTGAATTTATAGAATTATAATTCATTCTTGTAGGAAAAAGCCTTATATATTTTACTGAGATCTCATTCTTATAACCCTATTCTTAAAACATCTTTAGAAAACTTGTAACATTTTCTACCATACATCCAAAAAAATATAGAGGTAACATAAACTCAATATTTTCTTTTCCACATTTAAAATTCCATGAAATAAGTGATAGTAAATTATCACTTACATCATCCACATTTTGTAGCCTCATGAAATTCCTAACTATCAATAATGTTTTATTTTATTTTTTAAGATAAATATTCTAAATTGATTTCCAGCTTCACTTTTACTTCACACGAAATCAATTAGATATGAAATCCATCAAGATATAACTCACTAAGATTATTTTCATCAATAAATAATACTTTTAGGTTTTATATATGAGGTATTCTTCTAATAATATTATTCATTATGTCATAAATTTTATTTTCAAAACAATCCCTTAAACAACACCAAAAATTACAGTATGATGGTTAAATAAACTATATATTTCATTGCAACTCATCTTTATATCATCAATCATATTACGTAAGACTCGTAGTTTTAACTAAACATTGGTATTCCCTACACAAGTATTATCAAGTTTATCCCAAATATCTCTGTCCATTGAGAAGTCCATAACCTTCACTTATATATTATTAAAATTAGCACCTAATAAGTCATGATGAGCCTTAACGTCATCATTAAAAATACATTTTTCAGCATGTATCATTAACCTTCCTATGGGATCACTTATTTTTATCCCATCAATTAAAGTAAAAAAACTGACCCCAAGAGATTATAGATGATATTTCGTTACGTTCTTCTATATTTGATAACAAAATCAATCAATTAAAGTATCTCCCTTTATATTAATATTTTTTTCCAAAATTACACAAATTAGTCAACAGATTCAACAAGAAAAAAATGAAAATTATATGACTACTACTACCCTTATCCCACTATGCACATTAAAGGCCGTTAATTATGGTGATGAAAATTCTTCCAATCTAATCAATTTGGATCTAATCCGCACATCAAAAAAGTTAACTTGTATCATAGTTGTTTAAAAAAAATAAAATAAAATAAAATAAAGATCATGTGTATGTATATTTTACTTGGTTCTCTTGTAAAAGGATACTCTAAGGAGAACATATGAATTATGTGTTGATAAACTGACTAATCACAACATCACTAGAATATTATTAAAAAAATTTGAAGAGATAACTGCTCCACCAATTTATTTTCCCACTTCCACTATTTCACTCACTTCTTTCTAGTGGGAAACAAAAGAGAGATTCAACACACATGTCAATATTTAATGATTTAAATAATAAATTAAACACTAAATTGAATAGTTATTCTACTTGAATGTTTTATTTTTACTTCTAGTTTTTCATAGATAAAGCACTTGTAAATCATATTTTGAGACTAATATTCAGGGAACTTCAGTCAGATTGAACTTCAACAATCACACTCAGATATTCACTTATCTCATAAAAATTGATCCTCAAATCCCCTAATCATCAAAATATCTCTCCTTTTATGTCCTATGTGTGACATCAAAAAAGACTTCACAGTAAACATCTCTATGTAGAGAGAGTGTTTAGATTTCAAATTTTATTTTCAAAATTGAATTAACTTACCATTTAAATCCTTCTAATGGATTCAAATTTCAGATGATCTCCTCCATAGGATTTTGAATGGGTAGTTATTATCCATTGAGATAATTATAAATAATTCCTTTTTATACTCAATAACATCTATAAACAAAATCTATAGAAACCCTTTCTCATGGAATGACATGGTGCTTTTAAGTTAAAATTGTCAGTTTCTTTATAGCTTCTTTGAGTTGATAGTTATTTCATTGTGAAACTATTACATTCGTGGTGTAAAGTCATTCACCAGGTATCGTCTGATATTTTCTATGTATTATAAGATATTTTAACAGAGAAACTCCAAAATATACACAAATTTGTTCATAGTTAAACATATTGTGTCATGGAACAAACACTGAAAAATAGGGACACTTTATTCTACCTAGATTCCTATATAACATGACCTAATGTATTTTATTGAGGAAACAACCTTTATATATTCTTTTGAATTTTCAAATAATTTTTTTAGACATTATTGTATAAGATATAGGGGATCCACTTAAGTAAAAAGAGCTGATGAAATCTTATAAATCATATTTTACAATAATACTGGTGTTGTTATAGCCTAAATCACTCACTTGAAGCCTCATAAGATCATTATGAAGATAATTATAATAGGATTACATATGGTTCATAACATGAAAAAATTATTTTCTACTACTTTCAGAATAAATTATAGAGTCTTTTACCTCTTTCAAAACACTTCCAAACTACTTCTTACCGACAAAAAACACTCTTAAAACAAATATAATCACAAAAACCAATCCTTTACACACCAACTAAATATGTACTACATCTTGGTCTATGTTGTCTCATATTGTAAAAGGGGTCATTTAAGAGTCACCATGGTTATATTCATTGATATGTTCCGACTCATCATTTTCCATCAGGACTATACTAACAAATCAGCAAAATAACCTACATTTCCTATTGTAACTCTCCATTTACAATATGAAAATTTCTTAGATAAAAACACCTATCATCATTATTGTTTTATAATATCTGGTCCCTTTTCTATTACCCATATAATCTTCATAATTTTTTTTCAATATGAACATGGAATGGCGATTTCATAAGAACATCAAATGACTTCAAACAACACTCTTCAACCGTAACACCTCTTTCATTATCTTCTAATTACTCCAAAACATCAAAAAGAACTCAACCCAAATTAATCATCATGAAAGACATAATTATGAACATGATTTTTGTGTTGAAAAAATAATAGAACATGCCAATCATATCTACTTAATTCTTTTTCACTTATCACCTTCTTCTTTATAGCATCAACAACGTCGGAATACACATATTGGGATCCACACTTTTATACTTTCTAAATTCACACACTAATGAAGTTTTTTAAAATGTTAATAATAATATAATTTCCTTTAAATTTATCATTAAAAAATATTGTCCCACAGAATTGTGCATTCTAGTTTTTTCCTCTGAATACAATATTTATTATGACCATTTAAGAATCCATTTTGGTCATAAATTCAGGTAGGCATTCCATTTTTTGAAACTACTTGTAATTTATTACTATGAATAATGGTTACCATAGTCAAGCTTTACCAAGACATAAGTACCAATTAACTATAGAATATAACATCATCCTATAATTATCCATTTTCCGGGATTTTTAAATGACACTTGAAATGGTAATTTTAGATTCACCACGTCATGGTTAAGAAAAATATAAAGTCAAATTACTATTTTATAAAGGTTATATCATGGTTTTCAAAAATAAAAAACTATAACATGTGTTATTAATGGGATTAATCATGGTACCTGGGAAAAATAATTTCAATGATAAATTATGGAACTTTATCCTATTAATTCTACACTAGTATTTTCTTAGACATTATTTATGGGAATCATGGGATATCACAAATGCCCATTTATATTGGAATATCACATAAATTTAATATGAAATATCCTACCAAGGTAAAACAATGGAATAAAATAATAAAATTATAATACATGTATACCTCATTGTAAATGAATTAGATAATTTTTTGAAAAGAGTTTGATTGAGTTCTCTCAGCAATAACTAATAGGTTCTCACCTTTTATGGGGTAAAATCCAAAACCCCAGTAACCTAAATAAGGTGCTTATATATTCTTCTAGTAAACTATACAATAAATAAAAACATGAAGGATTTATCAATTTAGTATTCTTGGGATAAAATATATATAAATTATTTCTATATACATTAGAAAAATAAAACATAAAATGAAAAGATTTATTATATCCTTGAAGATAAATCAAATATTTCTTCTTGATATATTGGGGACTGGGAAATATAATAAAGGTTGAGCTCAAATTCTTAGAAAGGGAAAGTGTAAAATAGAATATATCATGGGTAGATATGGACTAATCTATATGGTATAGAGGATAATAAAATAACATTCCATTTAAATTAATAACTTGAGTTTAATTTACATCCATGGCTAATATAAACAGATAAATCATGTGGATAATAAAAACTAAATTCTCAAAAATAGAAATGAATAAATATGTACATTCCCTAACTCTCTATAAAGACCATGGAAAATTTATCATGAGTATTTCAATCAAGACCTATCAACTATGACATCATTATTAATTAATGGTTTACTTTAAATGAAATACATATCTAATATAGACATGTGTTTTGCCTCAGGATGCCTCTCAATGGGTCAAAGATCTATCTATAACTGGCCCCACTTTTCACTTATACATATAATGAATTATTCAAAACACTTTTATAAAGATTCATTTTAAAACCATTGAAATGAAATTAAAATCTAGTCTAAAATTACTTTAAAAAATATTTTTATCATATATACAAAAATTCTTCAAAACATTTTAAGGAACATGGAAGAAACAATTCATCAATTGAAGAGGAAATAAGGTCAATTGTTTTTAAAAAAATATAAATAATTTGAAGTAAAAAAGAGATTAAAATGGTAATATTAATGTAAAATTATAGGAATAAATAATAGAGAACAAAATAGATATGGATTAAAGGTTAAAATCCATGTAATTTCCCTAAATAAAAATTTAACATTGAAAATCCTGAAAATAAATGACATCCTAACATAAATCACATATGGCTTAAATTAATTTTAAATAAATACTCATAAAAAGTGTAAACTAAAATTTTAACATTAAATACAATTAATATAGAGGAATTAATTATTTAATATGCTAAATGGGTAGTATATATACCAAATAAATTAAATTATTTGAGTAGTATAAACATGACTCGTTGAAGTTGAAATGAGGCAAAAAACAATCATACCACAAGTAAAGATTGCTTCGTTTGTGATATTATCATAATGTAAAATAATATTAGTTTTATTATAAATATATATAATAAATATATTCATATTTAAGTTACCATATATTATTCACTTATAACATTATATCATCTATTTATTAGTAATTAATTATTAACATTATTATCCCAAGGGTTAACTATTTCATTTTTCATAAATGATATGATTTTCTTATTATAGTACTTATATCTTGGGGATTATTTCATAATATATAGAATATTAATAATTCCAAAAGTATCATACTTATTCATTAAATAAAATTTATAACCATTCATTGAATTTGGACATAAAAAACCAATCAAATCACTTCGTGGAGGATGTAGTCTACACGTACACTTGAACTATGTTATCAGTTTCCAACATATAGAGGGATAGAATTTAATTGTTAAAATGTATTTTAATAATAATTTTTATGTAATAAATATCATATACATTCAATAAATCTTTCATAATAACCTATCTTGTATCGTTGGGATGAAAAACAAATTACACTGCTACATCAAGATGGTAGGTCATACATACACATGAGTGATGTTTTCATGTTCAATAGTAAGAAAAGGAGATGAATGAGGGTTTCCCCTCCATAATAATAAAATTTAAGTACATATAATATATATTTTATTAAATTATATTTAATATATAATATTTTAAGGAGTTATAAAAATAAATAAAAAGAAAAGAATCAGTTAATAGTTATATTGCTTTTTAAAAAAATCAAATTTAGATTACACTTTAACCATTATAGGGATTTATTTTGATGAGAACTTGGCTTATAGGTAGTGAAAACAGTTTTATGAAGATATTTAGTATGGAATTTTGGAGCTAACAAGATCAATATGTGTGAATAATATAGGATAAGTGGGACCTTCTATAAGTGAGGGGAGTCTCACAATTTTATATATTAATTACATTAAAATATAATAAATATAACAATCATGTAAAGTGTAAAAAGAGACATAATTTTGAATTTATAACATTATAAGATATAAATAACTTTAAACAAAAAATATTATACAAGTTTAAGTTTCATTTTAAAGCTTTTATTTTGGTTTAACCCCCATGTTATCCCTTTTTAACCTTAACTATGGTAACAACGATTTCACTAGTTGAGGGTTATAAATTTTCTTATAAAGAGGAAATTGGATAAAAAATTTGTACATGGATGATATTTTTGACCATTTACTACCCAAGATTCTTATTTATATATTATTATTATTTTAAACAATTTAACAAAATATTGTTTATCAAAAAATACCATAAAAGGATTTTTGGGACTATTCATAAATTTGATTTTAAATAATTCTATAGAGAAATAGAAGTAGAATATAAACACAATTATCACTAATTATAAAGTATAGTTTCCTATTAAATTCATATAATAACACATTTCATCCAAAAAAATTAATTTTACTCGATCTAAAATCATCTACCTTGATTTTTCTACTACTTGCACATGCATTGTATCAACGTGGCATAAGGGATTAATGTAATTATATTATTAATAAATAACAAAAATAAATTAGTATAATAAAAAATAATCTATTAATATTAAAAATAACAGTTTATAAAGGATCAAATATTCTTTTTATACAAATAAAAATATATTAGAGATATTTAAAGAAAGATAGTGACAATTTACATTTACTCATTACTTCAATTAATATAAATGTCATTATCAAAGGAAAATGGAAATAATATATTTTATATTATATATTAGGATGTATATGGTTTAATTACACTTATAAAATTAATTACAAGCAAGTTTTAGGCTGATTTTGTGACTATCTCATAGTTTTAGCATTAATTAACCTGTTTTATCCATTACCAGGGTGATAAACTTTTACCATCATTACTATTCGTTATAACTAAAAATTAAATAAACCTATATAAAAAAAATAACTTCATAATAAAAAATATTATTCACTTTTTTAAATATTTAATTCCTATAATTTTCTTAAATTTATTTTAATATAAGTACCCAAAACGCGTGGAAAACAATTTTTATAAAAATTGGTTTTTAATCAAAAAATAAACTTATACCAAAATTAAATATAATGATAATTATAGTGGAATTAATTATATTATTTTTAATTCAATCTATAATACGTTACTTTAAAACCAAATAAAAAATAGAAGTTACTTTTAAATTAGTTTTTTCAATAAAATAAATGACCATTTTCAAAAAATCGGTATTTTCACTATTCACTTAGGAATAATTATTTTCATTAAATATCAAAAAATCACCAAACAATTATTTTATAATTATGATTTAAAATATTATTTCCATTTTTTAAAATAAAATTTCTATAAATATCATAAATTAATTCTAATTACCCATATATAAAAAAATAAATTACATTTTGTAAGAAAAGTAATTTTTAATCATTAAAAGAATTTATTATTATTGTTTTTTAAATAATAATGATTTAATTAAGTTTTAATTTATTTACTATTTTAAATTTTTATTAATGGAAACATCTGTTATATATACTGTAAACTGTGGTCATTCTTATTCATACTCTCCAACCAAACAACTATGTTATAATAGTTACATTTAAAAAATATTATTTCATTGTACATTTAAGCTCAAGGTTACCTTTGATGAATGATATAGGATATACGGTCACAAGCCCTACCCATTAAATGAAAGTGGTGGCTTTCAAGAAGATTTATCCTCCCCTATTAGGGCAGGGATCTCCGACATCCTTCAAGGGAGCATCTCCATCCTTCCCCCCTTTTTCGTACCCCTATTCTCTTACAATTTTTCCTCAGATTTCTCATTACCGTAAAGACCCAGATTTGATTAATTTCTTTTCTAACTTATTGATATCAACCTTGGAGTTCAATAAGGCTTTTGATCTTCAATCCTTTTTTGATATCATGTTTCAAGAAAAGGTGTCCTTTGAGGGATTCATTTAAAAGATACATCTTTGGGTCATGTGGTTTATAGAATAGGGAAACAATGGGTTTTCCTAATTCCAAAAACATTTTAATTCATGTTGAATTAGAGTATGATATGGTTAAGGCATGGTCCAGTGCACCACATAGTGGAAATGGACTTCAGATCTACCTCTTTCATTGTCCGTATGATATCCACATGCAACGCGAATCCTCTAAAGGTGCGATTTGGGTTTGTTTTCTAGAACTTCCTTTACCATTTTAGAATTACAAGATTTTGAGAATGTTAGGGAACCTTTTTGGTAGATTTATTTGTTCTGATCTGAGAACTTGGGAGCTTTTTCATACGTTTTATCCTCGTATCTATGTGGAAATTGATTTCTCTAAAATACCTCCCATATATGTTTGGATTATAATAGAGGGAGAGTTTCTCTACAAATAAACCATTGTTTGTGAAACAATGTTCGACTTCTTCCCTTATTGAAGAAAATGGTTACATCATGTGGAAACCTATTGACGTGGGAGGTAAGAATTTTTTCCTCTGAAGTTTGTGTATTCTAGAGTCTACAGAAAGGGGTCGGGTATGGATGAAGGTTGAGGTAATGTGCTAGATTTAGAGACAGTGATGGCAACCAATGTGCCTGAAGCCAGTACACAACAGGTTGAGGAGGTGACAGGGTTTAGTCTTGGTCTTGTATCACATGACACACTAAAGAAAATATTGGTTCCCCCTTTAAACTTGAGTGTAGATGATGTGTTTGGAAGATTGAAGACGGATCTAGGGGTGTTCAATACAGGGAAATAATGAGAAAAGATAGTGCAGTGGGCATGGGTGTTGGAACTAAAGGCATCGTGGTGCTCAATAAAATTTAAAATTTGGATGGCAGCTCAAATGGAGGAAACAGTGGTTGATTGAAGTTTAAAAATATGAGGAATATGATTCTAGGGAAAGAGCTGCCAAATATTGATCTTGGTAATCGATTTGTGGGTTTAGTGAATGAATAACAGAGTTTGGAGTAGGGAACAGCATGGGAAGAACCTTTGGAGGGGAATGGAGTTTCTTACATTGAGGAATCTCCTTCCTATATTCATAAGGAAGCCTGTAATGACTTCCATGATAGTAGGATCCCCAGTCCATGGAGCAAAAAAATATAAAAAGGAATTAATAAAGGTAGCAAGGAATACACTCAGACACCACTGCCTATGGAAACTAGATCCATCAAGAAGTTTAAATACAAGGACAGTGGAGTTCAAATCAATGAATTGGACTCTCAATGTTAGGGTTTTGAGGACACTAATGTTCAACCACAATTCATGGGGCATGGCTTTTTGCAGTCGGTGTAGGAATATATGGATGAGATTCATGGAAATGAGAGAGACAGAAACCCCCCTAAGGCCCTAAAATTCACTACTGTTTTTTCAAGGATATTGTGGAAAAATGTATGTCGAAGTTGATGAATAGTGAAGGCCTCATATCTGATCCCATGAAGAGAAGGTCTCGGAAGGACTACTCCAATACTCCAAGGACCGTGACTAATAGATCCGAGATTTTAAGGAAGAGTGAGTATGTGGTATAAAAGTACTTCAATCAATGTAACTATCAATTAGAATAAGGTATTATTGAGGTGTACGGTTTTCATAACAAATAGGGAATTTCATGGGATGTGATTGAGTAACCTGCAGAATTTCACTTGATTTTGGAAGATGTTGGGGCTGAATAGGTTTTGTCGCTTAATGCTACTAAAGAAGAATCTACTAATATGATGAGGATATATCTAAGGATTACTATAAATGAAGATAAATATACCTGGTTCAATAATCATGATCTGATTCTAGTTGGTGGTTTTAACAGAAAGATGATTTGTCTGGAGGATTTCATTCAGTTTTTGGATAAACTGGCCTATCAGTTGGAAGATCTTATCGTGGATGAACATGACACCGAGGTAAACAATATTTCATGGAAATTATCAGAGAGTCTAATTTAGAAAAGCTTAATTTGTCCTTTAATGGATCTTTTATTTCCTTTTGTGGTTGAACTCAGGTTTCTCACTTTTCCATTAAACTTTTTTTTATAAATAAAAATTAAATTTTTAGTCATCTATGATATAGTGTTAATTAAAATAAAATATAAACTAAAATTTGTGGCATTACATTCAGTCTTCAATACTGAAATTCCATACTCTCAAATTTAATTCTTATTTTCAAAACTATGAATATCATAAAAAAAATTGGATATGTAACATCC
Organism: Viscum album; assembly: GCA_963277665.1. Classification (NCBI taxonomy): domain Eukaryota; kingdom Viridiplantae; phylum Streptophyta; class Magnoliopsida; order Santalales; family Viscaceae; genus Viscum; species Viscum album. Next base: position 621,809,943 of record OY728145.1, read on the forward strand.
TATTACTATTTTGAAGTACTCTTCAATCCATATTTTGATCATACATGAATTTGGTCTCATTTAGGTGATACTTCATGTGAAATTTGGAATATTTTGCAAGCCTCTTAGGCTATGCACGATTGGAACATGGTTTTCCCAAACTGTGCACCCAACTAGTGAAAATCTGGAAAACCCAAGTAGTGAGGGATTACACAGTTAGAACATAGTTTGAAAAAATGTGGTTCCACATAGTAGAAATCGATAACCCCAAAAGAGTATTTCTTGGTTTGGTCACGTTGATTGACAAACCAGATGGCCCTTCCCAGGTAACCATATGTAAGGTATTTAATTAATTAGAAATCATTTTAAAATTACCCAAACCTTATTTAGGTCCCCTCTCAACCCGAACTTGCGATATTTCATATTAATTGGTTGATATGGCTCTAAATGGCCCACTGTGCCTCTTCCAAACCCATTCTGAAGTGAATCAAAACATGGAGAATGTTATTCGATCTCTTCCTAATAATAATTCTTCTCATGTTCTCCATCTCACGCTTTCTTCTCTACTCGGTAGTGATTTTGAGATATCCAAGTTATTGTAGAATCCAATCTCTATTTTTTATATCTTGAATCTAGGTTTTATTATGGGATATTTTATATTGATGTTATTGATTGGTAAATCCCATTTCGAAAGTTGTGTTATGTGATTCCATGATCTATGGTAGGTTGTTCTGTTTATGTTTGGCCAATTTATTTAATACTTAATCGAATTATTTAAATAAAACATCTTTTAATTATATTAGGAAAATCATAATTTTAATCAAATTAGGATTTTAATTTTCATTTGCAATAAATTTGGGGAAAATAGCCAATTAAATTGAATTAGGTTGTGATTGTAGAATAAGATTGAAATTAAGAAATTAAATTATGAAACTTATTTGTGATATTGAGTTAAAATTATTATTTTAAACAAATGTATGAATTGATTTGATAAGTAAACTTATTGGATTCATCCTAGAAATTGAATAAATTGATTAAAACCCATTTTGGTTTTAAAATGGAAAGTGGCATATTTAAGGGGAAAATGAATTAATTTTATTTTGAACGATTTTGAGATAAATTGACCATTATTGATTATTGTTTGAGTACATGAAAATATGGGTAGTTAGTGAGTTATTTGGGACAACACTCTATAGGCTCTTTAAAACTCTAAAAAAACAAAGAAGGTCATATCCCTAATGGGGTGATGATGATTCCACCAAGACCAGTGTCTGAGAGACGTTTGTGCACATATTACTATAATCAACAATTTGAGAGTGTCAGGATCCCATAACACGGAACAAGCTTACATCTTAGTATATGGCCATGCTTCTCGTTTTTTTCATTATTTTGATATATTACAATGTTTTTAAACTATTTTACACATGCCCAATGAATTTATAAAAATTGTTTTGAACAAAATGTTAATTAAGACATTGTTTTTAATTATTTCTATCAAATTAAATGTAAAGAATGATTTGTTTAAAATGTGATTTTTTACTAACATGTCAATTTATTAAAATTTAAATCTTTTTTTGGTTAATAAATCTTGAATCTTACTATGGAATCTTTCTTGATACCCCTATAGTATTTTTATGCACACCCTACCTTTCCCATTGGGTTCTTTTAAATTTCCTTCAACCAGTTTCGACCAAGATAAAATAACCTCTTGGAGGTGGTGGTTGCTAATCTTAATGCTTGGATATTTGTACCGTGTAGGGATATGGGTTTTTTAACCTTCAGTTATGGTACATTGTGGTTTTACTTTGGTTTTGTGTATTTCTTTTACTTATATTACTTTCCTCTTATGGAGTTTTCATTTGAGAATACTGACTTGTAACTATTTCTTCCATAGATTATGTGGTAAAACCATTCTCACATTTATCTTTTATAATTCAAGGTGATTGTCACCAACCCATGTCTATTGGAAAATCCTTTTAGGATATGTCTTTACCAACCCATTTATCAGGGTACCATAGTATCTGAGCTAGTTGTTGACAAATTGGAATCAGTGGTGTAGGTAAATCATCTTGCCTTGATGTCAGTATGTAGTTGTGTAATATTATCGAGACAAAGGAGGTAGTTGTGAGTGATTTCCTGGACAGACCTTACTAGGATGAGCCTTAAGTCACTAGTGGTTTTTGGTTAAATACATATAGTGTATGTGTTCTAGTCTTTTCAATAATTTTTATTTGGATGGTTTGAAATCTAAATCATGTTTATCTATCTTTTGGGAATAACATTCCCAATTACTCTTGTTTTATTATTTTTCTTTTTAAACATTATGACATATTCAATATTGTCTACTGATGTTGTGTAACACCATGCCTCTGAGAAGATGCGTGAATTGAATCCAGGAGGAATATATTGATGAACCATAGTAATAAAACCATCCCTTGTACTTGAATTATGTTGAAGTTGTTGTGCATTCTATTCAAGATCTAGGATAAGTACCTAAACCCATTCCAATTTAGAAACTAGTTTTAAAACCTCAAAAGTATGAATTCTGGATTCATGCTTCATAATTACTTCACCATAAGACACCTACATTCCATTACTCAAAAAACCTAAAATTGGTGAGCACTGATTGAGGTGAATTGAGATTTTTTTGAGTTCTTGGAAATTCATGATGAAATAAAGGTGAAATGTGCCACTTTTAAGATAGAGGAACCTAATAGGAGATAGTGGGACATGATGGAGACAGAAAAAAAGTATGATGAATTAAAGTGGAAGGAATGTAAAGATCCTTTCACTGACCAGTTCTATATAGATTTGATGGTGTTGGCAAAGGCTATAGTATTTTTCATACTTTAGTTGACTAAAAGCACTATGATAGAATATGTAGATCATTTTGATATGTTTGTTTATTTTTTAGCTGAGATTATATCAAATGATAAGATGAAGACTTGATGGTTTGATATAGGACTTCAAGATGATATTTGTTCTCAATTTTTCTTGTTAATGTTTCCTTATTATGCTAATGTGTTGGAGAGAGCGTTGATGGTTGAGATATACTTTGATGAAAAGTTAGGGTTAACGGGAGATCCTTTTCTCTTAGCGGTAGTTCTATAAGTTCCATCAAAGAAAATAAAAATTTTAATGATTCTCCTATAAGTTCTTGATAACAAGGTTCTTATAGGCCTCCTAAAATTTCTACAAGAGGCCCATTGATTTGATACTAATGTGGAACTCTAGGGAACTAAAATGGGTTTTCACTAATGAACCCAATTTATATAGTTCTTGGGGATGCTCAGGTCACTTGTAGAAGTTATTTCATGTATATTATACTCCTCAAAGTGGAATAGGGTCATCTTTTCCAAAATATACTATGGTGAAATTAGATGCTACATTGAACTAATGGGTTCTATCCATAGGCATATAGAATGAAGCTTATTGATGTAGTGGAAGAGCCTCCATAGGAAGACAATATATGTATAGAGATAGTTAGAGGTACTATCACTATTGCTTCATCTTTATTTATTTCTTTATTTGACATTAGTAAATTTAATTCATTCATTTCAACCAGTATTGTGAGTATGTTAAATCTTCTTATGAAACATTTATCTTATGTGATGGATATTACTACACGCCTCGAAATGTAGAGAGAGCGGGGTCTTTGTTTTCCTTCTTATGTTTTCTAATTATAATAGATTTATATTTCTTGGGACTTTATAGTTCTTGAAAAGAAACCTCTTAGTGTCAAATTCAGGATATATTACCTTGTTTCTAATAAAGACCTAATTGATTTCTATCCTTGGTTGGTCTCCTTTACTACGCCCGATGGAGTGTGTTGTGTCTTTCAGAGAGAATCAGACTAAAGTTCGAGTAGATATAGACATTCCCATATTGAGTTGGAAATGAATACTTCAGTGATGATCTTCCTCTAGTTTTAATCAAGATTCTCAATGTTTTTCCTTCTAAATTATCTAGTTCTACATCTATAAGAGAGGTATATTTCTTCATTGATTTACTTCATGGTACTCAACTAGTAACTATTCCCCCTTATAAAAGTTTACCTGCTCAAATGAAAGAGTTATAGATTCAAATGGTTGACCTTTTAAAGAAAGGATTTATATGCCCGTGTGTGTCACCTTCGGCGGTGCCTATTCTCCTTGCTATGAAAGCTGATGGATTTATTCACCTTTGTGTTAATTATTGAAAACTCAATCAATTTATGGTAAAGTACAAATATATATTTCCTTATATTTATTATATTTATGATTATTTGGAGGTGGATTACTTATTTTTAAATATTAATCTTTGATCTGGTTATCATTAATTTAGAATAAATTAATAATACATTCATAAAAACATCTTTTAGAGCATGTATGGCCACTATGAGTACCTTGCCATGCCATTTGGTTTACTTAATGCTTCTATAGTATTTATGGATATAATTAACATGATTTTCCTCCAGGATCATTATACTTTCATGGTATTCTTTCTTGTTGACATCCTTGTTTACTCTATGTTTGAGGAGGGTCATGTGTGACATCTGAGAGTAGTTGTGGAATTTTCGAGAAATCACCTAATTTATGAAAAGCTATCAAAATTTTATTTTTGAGATATATGGAGTGGATTTATGGAGACACATGGTGTTGAAACATGTTTTAAAAAATGATCCTGAGAATTTTAAGGGTGATATGGGATTGTAGAAACCATGGAATGTTTTTGAGATTCAGAGTTTCTTGAGTTTAGTTGCATATTATTGTTCGTTTTTAAAGGAATTCAAAAAAGTTGGATTCTCTGATGACTACTATAACAGGGAAGTGAGTAAATTTTCTTGGGATTAGAAATCCCTTATTTCTTTTATTTAGATAAAACATCTTTTGACTAATATGCCGGTGTTCACTCTCCCAGAGGCCAGGTAGGGATATGTGGTCTTGTGTAACACATTGGGTCCTGGTTTGGGTGGTGCTCTTATAAAGGTTAATCATGTTGTTCCCAATGGATCTCAATAAATTAGACCACATGAGAATAGATATCCTAACCAAGACCTTGAATGTGCAGTTTTGATGTATGCACTTAAGATTTTTCAGCATTACCTTTCTATAGGAAGTTTTACTATCTATTTCGACCACAGGTTCTTGATTTATATCTTCTCTCAAAATGATCTAAATATTTCCCCGTGTTTTTGCATGAAATTCCTATAATATTTTCACTTTGAAATCAAATATTCCTTGATGAAATGAAATTTCATTTCATATTCTTTGAGCATAAAACTTCCGACCCATTCCATGAAAGAATCATCAGAATATTGGAAATTAGTGGCTCGTTTTACACAGTTGCATATAATAGTCTAGGAATCTGGGGCCGAGGCTTATGTGGCTAGTGTTCAGTTGAGCTCTATTATTATTGAGATAATTCTTCAAGAACAGTAGCTTTATGGTGAATTTATTACCATTAGAGACTCTCTTTATGGTGGAGAGATGGTTCATGAGTGGTTATTCTCAATAGATAGAATTCTATGTTATCGGAGTTATTATTTTGTAACTTATCGGTCAAGAAATTTTTTATGTGGGATTTCCATAATTCATAGTGATATATGCACCTAGGAACCATGAATACGTTTTATAACATTCAGTGATGATTCTAGTGGCCAGGTATGAGACGGGGCATTTTTTATTTTTTCTCTTGTTGTTATACATTCCAATAGGTTAAGGCCAAGCACCAGGTACCTTTGGGTTTGCTTCATCCACTTTTATTACATACTTGGAAGTGGGTTGAAATATCTATCAAATTTTTTGTTGGGTTTTCTTATACAAAGATAAAGAATAATGTGATGTGGGTTGTGATCGATAGACTATCCAAATCATCTCAGTTTATACCCATTTGTGATACAACCAAAGTTGAAGTGCTGAGAAATATATATATATATATATGTGTGTGTGTGTGTGAAATATAAATTTTGTTTTCATGGAGTTTCACATTTTATAGTTTCTAATTGAGATCCCTCGTTTAATTTCACCTTTGGAGATGACATCAAGAGGCACTTGTATCATAGGTCCATTTGAGCATGACATACCATCCGCAGTCGGATGGCTAGGTAGCAAGATCTATATAGATTCTTGGCTACATGATTCACACTTGTCTTCTTGACATTGGTGGGGACTGTGATGACCATTTTTGGATTATTTTGTTTTCTTGTAATAATATGTACCAGTCCATGATCATAATGGATATTTTTGAGGCCATGTAAATATAAGTTGTGTTGGTCAGAGATTGGTGAAAATTCCTTGGTTGGACCGAGCTTCATTCTAGAGGTGACATAAAAGGATTATTTGATTCATCAGAGAATTCTGAAGTAACATTTCCAGTATAAGTCTTATGTTGATCATAATCATAGACTATTGGAAATTTCAGTTGGTGACTAGGTATTCTTGAAATTTTCCCCCATTCGGTTCATCATTGGATTGGGAGTTAAGGGAAGTTGCTCCTAATTTCATGGGACCTTTAATGTTTTTTATCAAGTGGGGAATGTGGATTAAAATTTGGCACTTCTTCTATATCTAACGTCGATACATAACATGTTTCATGTATCTCAACTACAAAGGTATATTCTTGATCAGTCTCACATTCTGAGCTGGAGTAATCTTGATGTTGAGCCTAACTTATCTATGACTGATAATCCAATCATGATAGTTCATTAAGAAACCAAGGTAATATGTGGGAGGATGATTCCTTTGGTATGAGTGTTATGGTAGCATGGTTCTGAAACTCATGATATATGGTAGAGGGAGGCACTGGTGGGAGAATAGTGGCCACATCTTTTTGACATGGAATCTTCCAAACTAGATTTCAGGGGATATAAAGTTTATATGGGGGATTTTGTAACATCCTATTAAAATTTTTAGGTACCCCTTAACCCCACTTTTGATCATTATTAGGTTGGGTCCCTTTTAGGGTTACTTTGGGTGAAATTTTTGAAATCATGGAAGGATCTTGGGTCCTACATAGTTGGAACATGGTTTTCCAAAATTGTGTTCCATATTAGTGAAAACTATGATAACCCAGGCAGTGAGGGTTTTCATAGTTGTCACATTGTTTGAAAAACCATGTTCTCAGCCAGTAGATTCTATGCGCCCCACGAAAGAGGTGAATGGTTTGAAAAACCATGCGGCCATTCCCAAATAACCATGCATATGAGATTTAATTACCCCGAAAATCATTTCAAAATTCCCATAACCCTATTTTGGATCCCTGATCAACCCTAGCTCTAGATATTTCATTTTTTAAGGTTGATAGGACTCTCAAGGAAAAAATTTGGCTCCACAAAATCCCTTATGTAATAAATCAAAATGTGGATAGCATAGTTTGATCTCTTCCAAGTAAGAGTTCTTCTCTCTTTCTCTATATCCCAATCTCTTTCCTCATCCTTAGGGTTTGTTATATCTCTTTTTTGATGGAGTATATTATCTCCATTTTTTTAGACCATTAATCATGGTTTTATTATTTTATCTTTGTTTTCTATGTTCTTTCTGTAATGACCCAAAGTTTCATAAATGGAAATTACATTATTATAAATATTTCATATAATCATAGGAAATCAACATAACTAAATACTAAGTGCTATATGAACTTTAAAAATAAGTTTTTCAATTTTGTGTTTTGAATTTTGAAAATCTGACATTCACGGTTGAGATCAGTAAGTTATTTAGAGTCTAATAAAACCAAGTAAATTTTTGGTGAATAGTGACATGCCCTTATGAATATTAATGTTACCCTAATGAATATTAAAATACCTAATGAATAGTAACCTTACCTATGATAGTATATAAATAATATTCAATGTGAAAGTAGATATACCTATATTTTTTAGTAAGTAATTAAATGTTTTAAAACTTTTTTTAGAATAAATTATGATTTTAATTAAATATTAAATAAATCATATTCAGAAATTTATTTTTAAAAAATGGATTTTATTTATTGATTCTACAAATCAAAAAATGGTTTGGGTGAATGTTTTGGATTTTTCTAAATGACTTGAATTTTTTGTGAATAGTAAAATACATTAATTAACAATATAAATACATTATAATTCAAATAAACTATTCACGGCATCACAAGTGATGTGAGCACACAAATCAAGAACTCACATGCATTTATTACTATTATAGGTCATGTAATACTCACTATTTATTATCTTGTGAAGAAATAATAAAATAATGATTATAATATTATGAAAATTCTCCTCCCCTCCACTATAAATACCACCCATTCTTACCTCTTTTCTTGAATCTTATAAAGCCTTTTTCCTTACCAATATTCTACCCAAATCCACCACCAAGATCTCTCCCCACATCCAACATCCCCTAGTCTCTTCAAAATACCATAGCCCCTCCACTTAAGAAGCCCTGAAGGATGGTTGAATCAAGAGGTAAAATTCCTCTTTTATTTTCTTTCATTTTTTAAAGTTCCTTTGTGTTGTTTTCTTTCTTAACCACTACCCATCCAAATGGTATGACAAATATAGTGCCATAAATGTTCTATAATTTTTTTATTATAATGTGATATTTCATTATTGTCTCTACTTTCCCCAACTTTAACTTGAAAGAAATGAAAACACCATTTGAGATATGTTAATTTTAAACATTCAAGGGAAATGGTTTGTCAATTTCAATTATCATATTTAATTATAGTCATGAAACCATTTGTGTTATAGTTAAACTAGATTATTATATATATATATATATATATATATCCTAATTATGGTTCTGTAATCCTTTTGTATAAATGGTATTAATATATAAATCAAAACATGTTCGTTGTAATCAAAAACCAACCGATTATTAAAACGGTTGTCACCAATGTTTTATATAATAATTTGACTTCACTCTAAGTAAGAAAATTAAATTTACAACCATTAAATATCCTTTATGTTAACTAATTGAATATAACATCAATTATGGACAACCACTTTCATCTTAAAAGCTTATTCGAACAAGAATATCAGTGAACCGATCATTAAAACCAAGTAAGCAAATGGGACCACACAATGAAATTGAAACTTATAACCAATAAAAAAGGTATTCAATAAACTAAAAAGGGTTACACTAAATAAATTAAATATATAATAGGTTCTGGAATCATTAATTAATAAACCTGATTTTTTATTCAAGTCATTAATAACAAGTGGAGAACACCACTGATCTTAAGGTAAGAGATCCTCTCCATTTCACTCTTCATCAAGACCGTCCTCTATGATATGCCTTTTTATGTGTATTCACAACTGATGGGGTATAATTTTTCACCTCCCCCATACTTCCCTCATTATCTATAAGTGAAGATAAAACCATTTTCTCTCTCATCAATCCCTCTTAGGTATACCTGATACAATGCTAATAATCAGTAACAAATTCTACCTGAACCTCCTTTGTTATTTCGGGTTTTCGTATATTTCTTTATATCAAAATGTATTAATATTATCTATTTATCTGAAACTTATAAATGATTTATATTTTTAAAAAAATTAATTATCAAGACCCTTTCATCACACTGTTTGGTGGAATATATATGTTTTTAAAATATTTCGTCCCTAATACTTTCAGTTAAGAAAATCTTTTTAAGGGAACTTCCCAAATTTTTACCCAATTTAAAGTGCACTCTATCCTATTTTTTAAGCAAACATTGTCTTTATAAAATCAGACTTTTTATTATGAAAACCTTCTAGGTTCACTTATGGTTTTATATAAAATATTGTTCCCATTTCTATTTTTAAATCTCTATAGTATTTTCCTTAAAACCGCACAAAAATGTTTTAATGATAATGTTTCTCAAATAAATTTATTATATGTTGTCACTTCTGTTTGACATAACATACCGTGTTATATTCCTATTTTACCTTATTAATTTCCATGTATGTTCTAATCCCTTTATTTCATGTAAACTTTCATGATACGCTCATGGGTTATGCTTTATGTCAGGATTGTGGTACCCAATTCTTTCCATGGGTAACCCTTATGTTTATCTAAGATTGATTATGTATGAATATTTATGTAGAAAAAATATGCATGAAATCTAATATGGGTTCACCCATATATCACTCCAGTGCATTTGGTAATGTTAAGTCTAATGAGATGCAATGTGGAACGGTCTTGGCGGTTATCCTTGACCCGTACTACTATGGAAAACAGGATTGGAAGTTAGCCATGAATAATACTAAATACATCTTTTATGTTTTTTCTACATCTATATGATTACATGTTTATATGATCCTATGTTTATATATTATGATTTCATATGTTTCATGTTTTTTATACCATTGTGTCATTCCTCCAAACTCTTGTGCTTAAGCTTTATTCTTATTTTCATTCCCTTACTGGGATTTTAGGCTCATCCCTTTGTTCATGTGTTCCCCTAGGGTACCTCATAAAGATGTAAGAGCTCAAAGGAAGTTAGGATCCCTTTATGGATATTAAATAAAGAAGGTTTTTTATCCCATGTTTTATATTTTATGTACCTAGTCTTCAAAGACGCTATACCTAACGATCCTTGGATTGTACTCTCATATATAATTATGCTTAAATCATGTTATTATATATGTAAAGGGCTAGGGTCACAGTAGTTTGTATCATAGGGTGGTCTAGTAATTTTGGGGGATTAGTAATAGAGAACCTTTGTGAGAACCTTAAGGATTAGACAAAGTATAAGAAAACACCCCTAAGTTTTGGTAAGTATAGATTAAGTGATTTATCAAGAAAATATGTCCCTTTCTAGATACAAAAGGTAGAGGCGGCTCTGGAATAGATGTAACTTTGAGTAAAAACTCTGACAAGGAGTTTTCGGCTTGACCCGAGGTATCCTGGTACACAGCAACAGGCCTTTCTGCACTCTTGGTATTGACACTCCTGGGGTATATGCTTTGGTAAATTCATGAGATTAGTAAAAAACATTATTAAGGGAATAAAACAGATCACATAAGAATATAATTTATGAAATATATTGAGGATAACTTAGATTTAAACCTAAGGAATCACAAGTTAGGATATACTTCTCCTTTATATGTTTGTCCTTTTATGTTAAAATTTTCCTTTTTATGCTCAAAAGATAAGTATTGAATCCCTATAATTATACATTCTTTTTATTAGATAATATCGTAGAATATAAGAACATATTCCAACAATCAATGTGACAAGAAATGTGAAGATTTGCCTAATGATATTCCTAATATGATGGTAATAGTTTCTCAAAACATCATGATAGTACTTTCTCAGCTGGCTCAAGTTATGAATAATAACTTGAATCTTGTGGATTTCCCTCCTCCTCCAAAGAAACAACAAGTTTCCATAGAATCCTTTAGGATGAAAAGGCCTCCCATGTTTAGCATATCTTCTGATCCCCTTCTCACAAAATAGCAGATTATCTCCATTGGAAGTATATTCTCCATCCTCCACTACTCAGAATAAGAGAATGTCACACTAGGGGTTTATCATTTTGATGGGGAAGCTGATCAGTGATGGAAACTGATCAAGAATACGAATCCCCAGGAGTAAATTGATTCCATGGATTGGAAGGAATGAAAGGGGATGTTTTTCAATTAATATTTTCCTTGAACCCTCTATATAAATATGGAAATATAGTTCCTCGGACTCAATCAGAAGGATGATGAGTCCATCAGGGCATATGAAGAAAACTTCACAAGGCTTTCAAGTTACGTCTCTAACTTTTTCATGAATACTGAAAAAACATTGAATCGCTTATTTATCGGATTAAAGTTGAGTCAATGAAAAGTATTGGTGATTCGAGACTTCAACAGTTATGAGGAGATTGTCTGTTGTTCCCTCAAGGTTGAAATAGGGATCGGAGACTCTCAGTGGTCTAGTTGGTTCGGTGACAAGAAGAAAAAAATAGAGAATAACATGGGAAGTTCAACAAATAAATCCCATGATGGAAAGAATCTTGAATATCCCACTTGTAAAAGTTGTGGGAAGAAGCATCCTAGGAACTATATAAAGGGAACCAAGAATTACTTCCAATGTGGAATGTTTGGTCATCTGGATAAAAATAGCTGAAGGGATATGAAAAATATTATAAATTTAAAAGAAGAAAATAAATTTCAAATCAACACTCAACCAGTAGTGTATTGTTACAACTACAAGAAGCATGTGCATTACGCAAAAAATTTCTAGATTCCAAGGGTTATCGGAGGAAATCAACAACAACTTCCAATGCAACAGGGAATGGATTATGATATCACTACTACTAATGTGGAGTAAGAAAATGATGTTGTGATAGGTACACTAGTTATTCATTTAAGAATAGTGAACGTACTGTTGTATTATGGTTCTACACATTATTTAATATCTTACAAGTTTTGTAGAACAATTCAACCACCACAGAAAAAATTGGAGGACAATGTAAAGACCTGTAAATTTCAAGGAAATTTTTTTTTTCTTAATTTTCTTTGGAATTTTACAAGAACGCAGTTTCTAACGGCACCTGATTCTGAGGCTCGGTGTGCCCGAAATCATTCTCTGACGTTTGGCTCGGTTACGTTCAGTGAACAAATGAGCGGGTTTTTCTAACTTTTGAACCGGGGCTCGGAATCGAATCCTGAGGGCACCGATGGAATCGCAGCACTGGTACTTGCTTAGAAACACCTCTTCAAGAGTTGCGTTTGCTCGGGTGTGGTTTTTAATTTTTGGCGTTAAGTGAAGAAAATAAAATAAAGTGGTGCGACAACTTTATTTGATTTCACTTAAAGACATATAAAGCCACTTTAAGCAACTTATGCTGATTTGAAGTGGATAGGGTAGAACCCAAAATATCCTACCCTCTTGGTAGGATATTTGTGAGGTGGGGCCCGCATGAGCCCCACCGTTTCATTTCCTCTAAGAAACGCACCCGTGAAAACTCCTATTTATGAAATTCAATTGAAGCATTTTCTAAAACTCTTAAACGATCCTATTAAATGGACAGTTAAGTCATTACCATTAATTCACTAAATTAATGGTTCGTTTCTTAACATGTTTTTCAAACTGTTGGCATAATAATAAAATAAGACCAAGGCATGTCTTCTTGAGGATTTCTTGTTTAGAGGATTTGGAGAAATCTCTTAAGCTAGAAGATCTTCATCTTTCTTCATGAAGAACGCGAAGAACGTGAAGAACACCAGCCTTCGACAAAAGGCGATGAACAACGCTGAACCCTCGGAGCTCGATGACACGACGCCGTGTACCGCGACGCCGACGAATCTCCTCCCCCGACGTTCTTCTACGACAATTCTTTCCCCGCGTCAAATCTTCGATCAACTACTTGAGGTAGGAGATTTCAAATCTTTTAAATTCCTTTGTGGATTTTATCCTTGACATGGATTTAATTCGTGAAATTAAATCTTTGTGTTTTCTTTACCCCCTCGGAGATCGTCGACGCAACGCTGTATACCGCGAAGACGCGACGCCCTTCCGCGACGCGACGATCCTCTTCTTCCGCGACGGTCAATCCCGCGAAGAACGCACATTTGACGACTACGACGAGGTAGGGATTGTTCCTTTTAAATATTTGTTATTTATATCCCCGGTTGTTAATTATGATTGTTGTTTGACTTTAAAAACTGCTAACGCGGTGGGTGTGGACCAACGAACAAGTCTGAACCCACCGCCCTTTTCGTTGTTATGCGTGGATTGGAGGGAAATGACAAACGGGGCCGCGGGTTAATTTTGAAGGCTTTGTAGTGAAGAACGAGTCCCGTGACGAGCACTGGTGAAGACCGCGCGCAAATTGGACCACTGGAGCGCGTCCGGTGGTCCGCGGAACCCCCCTGCCGGCGCGCCCCGCCGGCACGGCGGCGCCGGTGGCCGAAGGCGGTGGCCGGCAGTGGTCGGCCGCTAGGATATGGCGGCGCCTGGCGCGGAGGCGCTGGCCGGTCCCGTGGCCGTGCGGGACCACGGAGGAGGGGTGCGGCTTGAGCCGCGTCCATGTGTCACAGAGCGGCCCCCACAACGGGGGGCTACGGCTGCTTGCGCGGCGTCTGGCCAGGGAGCTGGCGGGCAGAGGCAGGCATAGCTCCAGGCTGGGGAGGCCTACTACCACGGTGCGCCCGAGATGATTTGAGGTACTATCTGTGTTTATTCCACCCTTTATGCAGTTCTTATAGACACAGGAGCGAGTCACTCTTTCATAGCCACTGCCCTTGTTCGGAGCTCGGAGATTCTGACAGAGCCGTTGGATCGATCCTTATGGCTAGAGACTCCTACGGGAGCAGACTCGACGATTACACACTGGTGCCGGCAGTGTGAGCTTACTCTAGGAGGAGAGAGCTTTGGCTGGGATCTTCTTGTAGCGGCGTCGAGGCCTTACGATGTCATCTTGGGCATGGATTGGTTATCTACAGTCCATGTACAGATTGACTGTATTAGGCGCAAGGTGCGATGTGTACGCACCGATGGGAGGAGGTTCACCTTCACCGGCGAGAAGCGAGCCTTCGCAGCACAAGATGGACTTCCACAGAGGAGAGGACATCCCATCACTCATCAGTTGGCTAGCCTCATCCTAGGAGTAGTTGACGTGCGGAGTCCTAGTTTTCCTGCAGTGGTGGATCAGTATGCGGACGTCTTTCCCGACGACGTTCCAGGGCTACCTCCTCGCAGAGAGGTAGACTTTTATATTGACATGTACCCCAGGACAGCCCCGATATCGACTCCAGCATATCGGATGGCTCCCGCCGAGCTTCGAGAGCTACGGGTACATTTGGAGGACTTGCAGGGCAAGGGATTTATCTGACCCAGTGTTTCACCCTGGGCTTCCTCGATATTATTCGCCAAGAAGGCGGACGGCAGCTTGCGACTTTATGTCAACTATCGTCACCTGAACCAGGTGATGGTGAGGAATAAGTATCCACTACCGAGGATTGATGACCTCTTCGATCAGCTCAAGGGAGCACGGTGGTTCTCGAAGATAGACCTCAGGTCAGGCTATCATCAGCTCAGAGTTCGGGACAAGGACGTGCAGAAGACGGCCTTCATATGTCGGTATGGCCACCATGAGTTCTTGGTTATGCCTTTCGGCATGACCAACGCTCTGGCAGTGTTCATGGGCCTCATGAACACGATCTTTCAGCCATACCTCGATCTATTTGTCGTGGTCTTCATCGACGACATTTTGATATACTCGACGATTGAGGAGGAGCACGCCTACCACTTGCGAGTTGCACTGGACACACTCTGAGAGCACCATCTTTATGGAAAGTTCTCGAAGGGTCAGTTCTGGATAGGTGAGGTCCACTTCTTAGGGCATGTCATCTCTGAGGCAGGAGTTGCAGTGGATCCTGCGAAGATCGAGGTAGTGCAAGCTTGGGAGCCACCCAGGAGTGTGACGGAGGTGCGGAGTTTCTTGGGACTAGCCGGATACTATCGGAGATTTGTGCCAGACTTCTACAGAGTTGTGGAACCGCTCTCAGCTTTAAAGAAGAAGGGGAAACCCTTTGTGTGGTCAGACAGATGTCCGCAGAGCTTCCAAGAGCTGAGACAGAGATTGACCAGCATGCCTATCTTGAGGTTGCCTGAGGAGGGAGTAGGGTACGTAGTCTACTGTGATGCATCAGGGACCGGACTCGGATGTGTCCAGATGCAGGAGCGAGCGGTGATCACCTATGGATCATGTCAGTTGAGGCCTCATGAGCATAACTACGCTACCCATGACCTGGAGTTAGCAGTAGTGGTCTTCGCTCTGAAGACATGGCGACACTATCTGATGGGCGAGTGCTTTACAGTCTTTTCTGACCATCAGAGTCTCAGGTACATCTTTTCTCAGAAGGAACTGAACCTCAGATAGCGGCGATGGCTCGAGTTCCTCCAGGACTATGACTTTGAGATAGTCTATACTCCTGGGAAGGGGAACGTGGTAGCTGATGCTCTCAGCAGGAGGACGAGAATTCAGCTACTTGAGAAGGTAACAGAGCAGCTAGCCTCCTTGCAGATATACTTCGTGGGTAGAGATGGTGCAGCCTTCCTTCAGTCTCTCACAGTCTCTCCTCCACTACTACAGCAGGTCAGAGAGGCACAGCGTGGGGATGCTGACTGTGAGACGCGGCGTGCACAGATATCCTCAGGTTAGGCACCTGATGGTTTCTCCCATGGAGCAGAGCACGATTTCCTTTTCAGAGGACGTACCTTGGTACAAGTTTCCTTACGGGAGGTGGTGCTGAGAGAGTTTCACATTTCTCCTTTGGCGGTACATCCTGGAGTGGCGAAGATGTACCAAGACCTCAGACGATAGCACTGGTGGCCGGGCATGAAGAAGGTTGTGGCAGAGTTCATTTCTCGATACCTCACCTCCCAGCAGGTGAAGGCAGATCATCAGGTACCAGCAGGCTTGGTACAGCCTTTGGAGGTCCCGGAGTGGAAGTGGGATGGGATATCTATGGACTTCGTGACTAGACTTCCACGCACTTCCAGAGGTCACGACTCCATTGGGTGATTGTCGACCGACTCACCAAGTCGGCTCACTTCTTACCCATCAGAGAGCAGGGCTCAGTGGAGATCTTGGGAATTCTCTATGTTCAGGAGATTGTACGGCTCCACGGTGTGCCATCATCTATCATCTCCGATCGAGATGATCGCGTTACTTCCCAGCTTTGGAAGGGGTTGTAGGAGGCGTTCGAGATGCAGCTATGTCTGAGCACTACCTTTCACCCTCAGACGGATGGTCAAACAGAGAGGACCATTCAGACTCTCGAGGACATGCTCTGTGCATGTGTCCTCGACTTTGGTCGCAGCTGGGAGGACCACCTACCCTCGGTGGAGTTCTCGTAAAACAATAGCTACCACTCCACCATCGGGATGGGACCATATGAGGCGTTGAACGGCCGACCTTTCAGATCTCATTTGTACTGGACAGACCCTAGGGAGTCAGCACTCGTGGGACCGGAGATGGTCCAGGCCATGACGGAGAAGGTCCAGATCATCCAGGAGCGGATGAGGACAGCTCAGAGCCAGCAGAAGTCTTATGCTGACAGGAGGAGGAGGCCACTAGAGTTTGAGGATGGCAACCACGTCTTCTTGCGTGTCTCACCTCGACGTGGATTACGAAGATTTGGCTGAGGCGGCAAGTTTTCTCCGCACTTCATCGGACCATTCCAGGTCCTCAGCAGGATTGGCGAGGTGGCCTATCGCATGGCTCTACCACCTCAGTTGCACTGGGTGCACGACGTCTTCCACGTATCTTAGATGAGGAGATACGTGCATGACCCGATGCATATCATTGACCATGGGGATCTAGACGTTGATGATGGGGAGACTTTTGTGGAGGTCCCGGTGGAGATCAAGTATCGAGAGAAGCGAGTCCTACGTGGACGGTCGATTCATCTAGTGCGCATCATATGGCAGCACGGGAACCTCCAGGAGAGAACTTGGGAGCGGGAAGCTCAGATGCGTGCTCAGTACCCGCATTTGTTTCCCTAGTTTGTGATGTATCTTTACGGGGACGTAAAGCCCTGAGGTGGGAGTGATGTAAAGACCCATAAATTTCAAGGAAATTTTTTTTTTCTTAATTTTCTTTGGAATTTTACAAGAACACAGTTTCTGACGGCACCTGATTCTGAGGTCCGGTGTGCCCGGAATCGTTTTCCGAAGTTTGGCTCGGGTACATTCAGTGAACGAACGAGCGGGTTTTTCTAACTTTTGAACCGGTGCTCGGAATCGAATTCCGAGGGCACCGATAGAACTGCAGCACCGATACTTGCTTAGAAATGCCTCTTCCATAGTTGCGTTTGCTCGGGTGTGGTTTTTAATTTTTGGTGTTAAGTGAAGAAAATAAAATAAAGTGGTGCGACAACTTTATTTTATTTCACTTAAAGCCAATTTAAGCTACTTATGCTGAGTTGAAGCGGATAGGTTGGAACCCAAAATATACTACCCTCTTGCTAGGATATTTTTGAGGTGGGGCCCACACGAGCCCCACCGTTTCTTTTCCTCTAAGAAATGAACCCATGAAAACTCCTCTTTATGAAAGTCAACTGGAGCGTTTTCTAAAACTCTTAAACACTCCTATTAAATGGACAGTTAAGTCGTTACCATTAATTCACCAAATTAATGGTTTGTTTCTTAAGCTGTTTTTCAAACTGTTGGCATAATAATAAAATAATACCAACACATGTCTTCTTCAAGATTGCTTGTTTAGAGGATTTGGAGAAATCTTTAAAGCTAGAAGATCTGCATCTTTCTTCACAAAGAACGCGAAGAACGCGAAGAACGCCGGCCTTCGACGAAAGGCAACGAAGAACGCCGAACCCTCATAGATCGACGACGCGACGTCGTGTACCGCGACGCCGACGAATATCCTCCACCGATGTTCTTCTGTGATGATTCTTTCCCCACGTCAAGTCTTCGATCAACTGCTCGAGGTAGGAGATTTCAAATCTTTCAAATTCCTTTGTGGATTTTATCCTTGACATGGATTTAATTCGTGAAATTAAATCTGTGTGTTTTCTTTACCCCTCGGAGATCGTCGACGCAATGCCGTATACCGCGATGACGCAACGCGATGATCCTCTTCTTCAACGACGGTCAATCCCGTGAAGAATGCACGTTCGACGACTACGATGAGATAGGGATTGTTCCTTTTAAATCTTTGTGATATATATCCTCGGTTGTTAATTATGATTGTTGTGAGACTTTAAAAACCGCTAACGCGGTGGGTGCAGACCAACGAACAAGTCTGAACCCACCGCCCTTTTTGTTGTTATGTGCAGATTGGCGGGTGAGGACAAATGGGGCCGCAAGTTAATTTTGAAGGCTTTGCAGTGAAGAACGGGTCCCGGGACGAGCACTGGCGAAAACCGCACGCAAATCGAACCACCGAAACGCGTCCGGTGGTCCGCGAAACCCCACGCCGGCGCGCTGCCGGGAAGACCCACCGTGGCTGAAGCCGCAGCAGTGCTGGCCGGTGCCGTGACCATGTGGGACCGCGGAGGAGGGACGCGGCTTGAGCCGCGTCCGGGTGTCACGGAGCAGCCCCCGTGCGCGGGTGGGGGGGGGGGGGGGGCAACGGCTGCTTGCGCGGTGACTGGCCAGCGCCAGTGCGCCGGCCGAGCCGCCCGGCCGGACCACCGGGCCGCGCCGGCCAGGTCGGACCCAGGTCGGGTTGACCCAGCTCGGGCCGACCCAGGGGGGTTGGGTCGGGTCGGTCCGGGCCCAGACCCCCCGTTTTCGGACTTTTGCCCATATCTTGAGCTATGGGCCTCCGATCAACGTGCTGTCAGCAGCGATGCAATCCTTGGATCGAGACGGTCGTTTCAGTATATTAAACTCAAGGATTCGGAATACTTTGGGTTCGGCAGGATAGGTTCATACAAGAAACCAACCGGGCCCTCGGAGAGGAAACGCTCGTAACTTGAGCTTCGGACGTCCGTTTGACGTGCCGTCGACTTGGTTGGATTCCTCTAAGTGAGACTGATATTTTTTCTTACTCCTCCTGAGGTTTGTACGTAGATGGAGTACGGTCAGGTTGGTTTTTCTTTAAAAACCAAACGGGCCCCTGGGACGAAAAGGCCAATAACTCTCGGACTGGGCGTCCGATTGACGCGCCGTCTACGACGTTGAGTTCCTGTTGACGATACGGAACTTTTGGATACATCAAATCTAGACTATGTTTCAGTTGATGTATCAGCCTCTCGGCTCATGGAGCGGACCCCCCCCCCCCCCCCCCCCCCCGAACGAGCTTGCTGTGTGCGGGAACCCTAGAGCTGGCTGTGACTGCTACTGTGACGGCGACGACTGTACAAAGATCCTCAGTGGATTCGATGGTGACAACTACACCACTCAGCGATCCTTTGTGGGTCAGTGCTACCGATCATGTGTGGGTCTGATCCTGTTTGGGTCAGTGCTCAGCGGTCATGTGTGGGCCAGCACCTACAGATCCTGTGTGGGTCTGATCCTGTGTAGGTCTTTGCGGGGGTTAGTTACCTATCAATCCTGTGTGGGTTAGATTCTTTGTGGGTCATTGCGGGGGTTAGTTACCTATCGATCCTATGTGGGTCAGATCCTTTGTGGGTCATTGCGGGGGTTAGTTACCTATCAATCCTTTGTGGGTCCGATGGCTTAGATGAATCATGGGCAATACCTGATCATCTCTATCGTCATACAAGGAGTATACCTGTGTGAGCTGAAATTCTGTTTTTCTTTCCTTAGTGGATTGTGTTGTGCTATCCTGTGTGGATTTACGTTTTACTTTCCTATGTGGAATGGGTTGTACTTGGGCTCGGATGTTGGAGCTGAACGGGAATTGATGACTTAGGTATATATATGGGCATATACCTAAGCAATGTTGAATGTTACTTCGTGATTGTATCTTTCCATAGTGGATTATCCTTTGTGGGTTCTGGGAGACCTTCGGGGGTCTCAGGGTCCCTACTGAGTAGCTTATACTCACCCCTGCACGGGATATGCCCGCACTACGTTGTGTTGGTTGCAGACGACGGACAACGCTAATCGTGGTTGAGGCTTGCGGAGCAGGACGGTACCTAGAGGTGGACCACTGGGCGGGACGTACTCGGAGCAGTCGGCTAGACCCAAGGAGCAGTGGAGGCTTTCTGTACCCACCCTTCAGGTGAGATTTCCAGTGGGCAGCTCGACGTTGCGGCTTTACTTTTCAGTTGTTGTTTTCCCTTTCCATTTGTACTTTACTTTCAGTTTGGGTTTGTATACTGGTCCACTTACTTTTCCACACTTACTGTTGTACCAGTTTTTACTTAGTGTTTACTTCTTCTACTTTCTTACTCTGTGGTTCTTGTTTACTTTACAAAGGCAATGCCTTCCCTTTTTACTGGGATTTACACCTTGGTGCTAGTCGCTATCCCCTGGCCTATGAAAGGCGGGCTTGGGGTAGTCACGGCACGGGCCCCAAGGATGGGCCGTGACAGACAATTTATCTATGAGAACAACAAATGGATAAATCCTTCCATATATGGTTTATAACTCCTCCATGGTTAATTTTTGTGGATTCAACCTCCCAAAACATCTCATCATACTTACTTTAGTGCAGTTCGATACTATCTTGGTCATGTATTGTCTATTATTATAAAAGGCCAACATCAACTGTAGGGAAAGGGAGATCACTCTTCACATCCCAAAAAATCATCCAATTCATTACAAGTGTAAGGATGAAGATGAATATCCCTTAAAATCATCATCTTAAGTGAGTATATGGTTCCTTTATGATCCAACATGTCTAAATTAAATGATTGAGACAAAGAAGAGAATCATGCTTCAAGACATGCCCATCATGAGCGATTACACTTATGTATTCCCTGAAGAGTTTCTTGGTATTCCTCCATCCAGAGAGGTTAATTTATCAATTGAACTTATTCCTGTATCTTTAACTATATCAAATAAACCTTATATAATGGACACTGTATATCTGGAAGAGCTTAAGAATTCATTGCTGGATAACATAGAGAATGGTTTTATACGCCCTAGTGCTTCACCATTGGGTGCTCTAGTCGTCTTCATCAAGAAGAAGGATGGATCAATGCACCTCTACATTGATTATTATGAGACCAATAAAATCACGATAAATAACAAGTATACCCTTCCAATGATAGATGAATTGTTCGATCAACTTCGTGTGGCCTATTATTTCTCTAAGGTGGACCTTCGGTTGAGATATCACCAATAAAGGTGAAGAAGTAATATATTCCCAATAATACCTTTTGAACAAGGTACAGACACTATGATTTCAGAATGATGCCCTTAGGACTCATTAATGCTCCATCAATTTTTATGGATTTAATGCATATAGTCTTTAGATATTACCTTGACAAATTTGCGGTAGTCTTTATTGACAATATTCTGATATACTTGAAGAGAAAGGAGGAACATGAGGATCATTTGAATATTGTGTTAAAGACATTGTGAAGGGATAAATTGTATGCAAAGTATATTAAATGTGAGTTCCGGTTGGACAAAGTATCGTTCTTGGGGAAATTTATCACTTGAAAAGGATATTTGTGGACCCTTTCAAGACAAATGCAACTAAATAGTAGCCCATTCCATCATATGTAATGGAGATCCATGGGTTTTTGGGTCTAGCTAGGTATTATCAATGATTTTTGACAAACTATTCATGATTTTCATACCCAATGATCAAGCTGACATGGTAGAGAGTAACGTTTTTCTAGAATCAGAAATTCGAAGACTGTTTCAAGGAGTTGAAAAAAAAGTCATATCACTACGCCAGTACTCACACTCCCAAAAAGTGGATTACTCTTTATGGTGTACAGATATTCTTCAAAGAAGGGATTAGGCTATCTTCTAAATCAAAATGATAAAAGTGATATACTATGACACTAGGCAGCTGAAACTCCATGAGAAAAACAATCCTATTCGAGATCTGGAGTTAGCGGTAGTGATCTTTGCATTAAACATATGGTGGCATTATCTCCATGGGGAGAAGTTTGAGATATATACGAACCACAAGAGTCTCAAATGTATATTCATACAAAAATATCTTAATATGTTCCAGCGAAGATAGATAGAGCTTGTTTAGTTTTATGACTTCTAAATCCACTATCATCCCGATAAGTCAAATAAGGTGGCGGATTATCTAAGTAGAAATGAACCTGAATCTTTATCAATGATGAGAATTGAAAAGTATGTGATCTTCTTTTATTTGCAGAGGATAGACATGTGAATCATTAAGGGAGAAAAATAATCAATTATTTCTCAAAGGATTGCTCAACGATCCCTTATGGAGAAAATAATGGATGTTTAAAGAAAAGATGTAGAAATTATAAAAATGGTGGAAGCTATCAGAAATGGGAAATCCTTGGAGTTTGTGGTTGATAAGGATGGAGTTGTAATATTTGGGACACGATTATATGTACCATCCAATCCAGAGATAAAGAAAGTGCTTCTGAATGATGCATATAGCTTGACCTTCTCTATCCACCCAGGGATCATAAATATATATTGAGATCTCCGGAAAAAAAAACTTCTTGTGGGCCAATATGAAAAGGTAGATTACTGTATATACATCAATGTTACTGGTACGTTAGTAAGTAAAGGATAAGATGAAAAGGTTTAAAGGGATGATGAAACCACTACCCATACCAGCATGGAAGTGGGAGAACATTACCATAATCTTTGTCACTATACATCCAAGGAAATCCAGAGGAAACAATTCCATATGGGATATTGTGGATCATCTAACAATGGAAACCCACTTTATAGAGATTCGAGAGGACTTCTCATTGGATCAACATTAATGGATATATATATCAAAGAGGTGGTAAGGCTGCATGGAGTACCACAATCTATTTTATTTGATCGGGATCCAAGATTCACCTTGAAGTTCTGGAAAAGTCTCTAACTTGCTCTAACCACTAAACTAAACATCAGTACAGCGTATCATCCTCAAACTGATGGCTAATATGAGAAAACTATTCATACATTGTAAGAAATGTTGAGAGAATGTTCTATAGAATTCAAAGGAGGATGGGACCAACATCCTCCAATGATTGAATTCTCTTACAATAATAGTTTCTACTCGAGCATTTAAATGGAACTATATGAAGCCCTTTATGGGAAAAATGGAAGAACACCGATGTGTTGGGATGAAGTCAGTTAGCGTAAGCTGCTAGGACCTTAAATGGTCGAAGTAATGGTGGAGAAGGTGAAACCCATTCAGGAGAATATCAGGGCATCCCAAAGTCAAAAGAAGAGTTGTGCAAACAATCATCAATGAGAACATGAGTTCCAATTTGGAGACATGGTATTTCTTTGTATATCTCTGTGGAAGATAGTAATGATATTTGGGAAGAATGGAAGGCTACGTAAAAGGTATATCAGCCCCTTAGAGATCCTTGATCGAGTCTGTGTTGTGGACTATTGACTTTCACGTCCACCTACCATGTCTAAAGTACATAATTTCTTCAATGTATACATCTTAAAGAAGTACATACCAGTCCCTACACATCTACTCTATTCATTGGTGGTATAGTTGTAGGATGATCTCCCTTATAAGGAGTAGATAGTGAAGATCTTGGATTGAAGAGATAATTTTCTACGTAATAATACTACTCACATGATCACAAAATTATGGAAAACCCATAAGTATGAAGTGGCAATATGGGTACTCGAGTAGGCAATGAAGGAAAATAATTTTCACATGTTTACGACATAGAATGTGAAATGGTATTTCGATGGTGAAATTTCATAAGGAGGGAAGAATATAATGAACTAATGTTTTATAAATTAAAATTCCATTCTTATAAATATTTCATATAATCACATAAAATCAACATAATGAACTACTAAGTGTTATGTGACCTTTAAACAAAATTTTTTCCACAATTTTGTTTTGAATTTCAAAAATCTAATATACAAGGTTGTGATTAGTAAGTTATTTGGAATCTAATATAGCCAACTTAATTTTTGGTGGATAGTAACATACCCTAATAACTATCAATGTTAACCTTATGAATAGTGATACACCATAATAAATAGTAACCTTTCCTATGATATTATATAAATAATATTCAAAGTGTAAGTACGATATACCTATATTTTGGAATAAGTAAATAAATGTGGTAAAACTTTTTTTAGAATAAATTATGATTTTAATTAAATATTAAATTAATCATATTTAGAAAAAAATATATTTGAGAAATGGATTTAATTTTTGGATTCTACCCATCAAAAAATGGTTTGGGTGAATTTTTCGGATTTTTCTAAAATACATGAATTTTTAGTGAACGGTAAAATACATTAATTTACTGTAAAAATACATTATAATTCAAATCCACTATCCCTAACATCACAAGTGATATAAAAACACAAATATTGAACTCACATGAATTTATTATAATTTTATGTAAATGAATACTCACTATTTCTTTTCTTGTGAGGAAATAATAAATTAATGTTTATAATATTATGAAAACATTCCTCCCACCTATAAATACCACCCTCCTTACCTCTACTCTTTAATCCTCTCAATACTTGTGCCTTTACAATATTCAGCCCAAATATCTCCCCAAAATCTATCCCCACGTCCAATATCCCCTGGTCTATTCAAAATACCAAATCCTCTCCACTTAAGAAACTCTCAAGGAAGGTGAATCAAGAGTTAAAATTCCTCTTATCTTTTCTTTCGTTTTTTTATGTTTGATTGTTCTATTTTATTTTCTAAAATCAACTCATCCAAATAGTATGAAATATATAGTACCATACATGTACTGTAATTTTTTTATTCTAATGGTATATTTCATTATTATCTCTCCTTTACCCACCTTTTATTTGAAAGAAATGAAAACATCATTTGAGATGAGTTAATTTAGCACCTTCAAGGGAAAGGGTTTGTTAATTTCTATTATCATCCTTAATTGTGGTCATGAAACCATTTGTGTTATAGTTGAACTAGATTATTATTATATATATATATATATATCCTACTTATGGTTCTGTAATCCTTTTTTTACAAGTGGTATTAATTTATAAAGAAAAACATGTCTGTTGTAATCATAACCCCCCGACTAACAAAACGGTTGTCACTAATGTTTTATATAATAATTTGACCTTACTCTAAGTAACCAAATTTAATTTTCAACCATTAAATCTCCTAAATGTTAAATAATAGCATATAAATTCAATTCTATACAACCACTTTCATCTTACATGCTTATCCGAACAGGAATATAATCGAACCGGTCATTAAAACCAAGTAAGAAAATGGGCCGGAACAATAAAATTGAACCTTATAACCACTTGAAAATATATTAAATAAATTAAAATGGATAAAATTAATTAATTAATTATATAATAGGTTCCAGATTTATTAATTAATAAACCTAATTTTTTTATTCAGGACATTAATAACAAGTGGAGAACACCCCTGGTCTTAAGGTAAGGGATCCTCTCTATTTCACTCTTAATCAAGATTATTCTCTATGATATGCCTTTTTATGTGTGATGAAAAATTATGTGGTATAATTTTTCACCACTCTGATACTTCCCTAATTATGTATAAGTGATGGGAAACCCATTTTCTTTCTCATCAATCCCTCTTAGGTACACCCGACACCATGTCACTAATCTGTAATGAATTCAACCCGAACCTCCTTTGTTCTTTCGAGTTGCCTTATCTTTCATTATATAAAAACTGAGTTTTCAAATCTATTTATGTTCATATTATAAATTATGGTTAGTTTTACAAAATCCATTTATCAATACCCTTTCATCACTCCCTTTGGGGGAATATACATGTTTTTATAAGATTTTATCCTTAGTACTTTTTGATAAGAAAAATTGTTTTAAGAGAACATCAAAAAAAATTACCCAATTACAAGTGCACTCTATCCTCAATTTTAAGAAAACTTCGTCATTATAAAATCATTATTTTTATTATAAAAACCTTCTTGGTTTACTTCTGGTTTTATATATAATATTTTTTCCTTTTCTATTTTGAAATCTCTACAGTATTTTCCATAAAACCAAACTAAAATGTTTTAATGATAATGTTTCTCAAATACATTTATTATATTTTATCACTCATATTTGACATAACATACCATTTTATATGCCTATTTTACCTTATTAACATCCATCTATGTTCTCATATCTTTATTTCATGGACACTTTCATGATATTCCATTGGTTATGCTTTATGTCATGATTATGGTACCCAATTCTTTCTATAGGTAACCCTTATATTTATGTAAGATTGATTATGTGTGATTATTTATGTGGAAAATAAATTAATAAAATCTAATATGGGTGCACTCAAATAGAGCTCCAATAAATTGGTTAAAGTTGTGTCTCATGAGAAGTTATGTGCAATGGTCTTGGTGGTTAGCCTTGGGTATGGGAAATGGGATTGGCAATTAGCCTTGACCTGTACTACTATGGGAAATAGGATTGGAGGTTAGCTTTGACTCGTACTAAATACGTTTTTTATGTTTTTTCCACATATATATGATTACATTTTTTATATGATCCCATGTTTATATGTTATGATTTCCTATGTTCTGTATTTTTTATATCATTATGTCATGCCTCCAACCTCATGTGCCTAAGCTTTATTCTTATGTTCATTTCCTTACTGGGATGTTTAACTCATCCTTTGGTTCATGTGTTTCCCTGGGGTACCCTATGTATATGTATTGGCTCAGAGGAAGTTAGGAGGTCTTTATGGATATTAAATAAAAAACTGTTTTTTATCCCACGTTTTATGTTTTATGTACCTAGTCTTCAAAGACACTAGACTTAATGATTCTTGGCTTGTACTCTGATGTATAATTATTCTTAAAATCATGTAATGTTATATGTAAAAGGCTAGGGTCTCTATAATTTTTTTTATAAACCCATTTGGATGTTGTGTTAGGTGAACCTTTGATCTACTGTTGGTGATTCTATTTAAGTTTGGCCAATTAATTTAACCCCAAATTTATTGATCTAAATCAAATTGATTTCAATTTGATTATGAAAAACCAAACCCAAATCGAATTTGGATTTGAATTTTGTTTGGCATAAATTTTGGGTAAAACCCAAATTCCATTGAATTGGGGTGTGATTGTTGTATTTGATGGAAATTGTGAAAATAAATTATAAAATCAAATGGTGAAATTAAATTTTAAAATTAAATTGGAAACTAATTTTTGAGATTGATTTTAATTTTTTATTTGAGAAAAATTGAATAAAATGTTTTGATGTGGACCTTGGTTAGTTTCTTCCTTGAAAAGTCATAAATAAATAAAAAACATTTTTTGGTTTTAAAATGGAAATTAGAATATTGAAATGGAAAATGGGTTAATTTTATTTTGAACAGTCTTGAGACAAATTTCCCATTATTGATTATTTGTTTAGCCCATGAATTACTAAGTATATTGTTATTTAGTTGGGACAATTCTATATTGATTCTTTACAAATCTTATAAAAATACTACAGTATGTTACATCTCTAATTTCATGATCATGAGTCTACTTTGACTAGTATCAGAGGGGTGTGTGCATGCATATTTCCATGATCACATATTAAAGTATTTAAGAATCCGATAACTTGAAACTATCATACCTCTTGGAAAAAGACCATGTTTCACATTTTTTATTATTTTGATCTATTCCATTTTTTGTAAACTATTTTAAACATTACAAGTGAATTTATATAAAATGTTTTATATAAAATGTAAATTAATCCATTGTTTTGGAGTATTTCCATCAATTGAAATAAAAAGAATCATTTTTTTAAAATATTATTTTTAAATGTTGTTATATTTTATTTTAATTTGAAAGGTTTATTTGGTTAATTAAAGTGTAATCTTATTATGGAATCCTTGGTGAGACCCTTCTTGGATTTTAGGTCACACCCTACATGTGCCTTCGAGTGTTTTTAGATTTCATTCTTCCAGGTTCCAGTAAGGGAAAAGTACCTCTTAGAAGTGGTGGTTATTGATCTTTTGGATTTAAGAGTTGTTCCAAATTTGGACTTGTGTTGTGTATCTTATAGTTTTAGTATGTTTTTGTTATACTTATTATTTATATACCTTTTTTACTTTTGGTACTTTTCTCCATGTGGAGTTTTGTTTTCGAATACTAACTAGTAACTATTTCTTCCACAGTTCATGTAGAAATCACATACCCATATTTTTGTTGTATGATTCCAGGTTCTATTCTCCAAATCATGGTGATTGAGAATTCCCTTAGAGCTATGTCAATTTTGGGCTAGTTATTAGGGTAACAGGGTATCCAGGTTGGTTCATGACAGGATATATATTTTATTAAGAACATTGATTTCTATGAAACGAATAAGAAATTTATTATGCATAAACATTTATAAGACTCATAATTTCAAATTAATTTTTGAATATGTATCATTATGTATGATTGTTCCTTCTCACATAAGTATCAATAGATATACATTTAGTTTTCTTGGTATTATGAAATTCATTTACTATTGGGATAAAAATATGATAAAATTTAATTACTAGATATCTTCAAATAGATAAATTCAATTCCATTCTTCAATTTTTCCTCAAGATGTTTTCCATATCTTCTTTATCTCATATTCTAAATGATAAATAGTCATGATGAATTTTTCATTCCAGAATCAGAAAAATTAACTTTCAATGTATCATAAGATCCAAAAAAGTGTTTACATTTTATTCCTCCAGTCTCTAAATATCTACTAAAACACAAATGATTAGTAAAAGTAAAGATAATATCAAGAATATACATTCATAATAATAAATAACATATATTATCTCCAAAACCTCAACAAGAACACCCAAAATTTAACTAAAATAATTCCATAAATAATGGACCATAAAAAACTCTAAAAATTTGTCAGATTAATTTATAAACTAAAAAATCTGAAATATTTGATCACATATTCTTTCATTATTGACCTAACATTCATCTCCAAGAAACATTAATCACTCATAAATTCACATACCAAAGTTATATATACCTCAATTATATAATCTCTAAAATATGCTAATATTTTCCATAAATAAACTGAATCACCATAAAGTAAAAATAAAATCATATATAATTCCATAAATTAACTCAATCATTATTACTAAAATTATATTTACCTTAGTCAAATAATTCTACAAATGTAGTGTAATTATACAAAAAAAATATTAATCACTTGGAAACCAAATTAGTTTTTAATCGTATGGTTATCTATATGATAAAACATGTGTTCCAAAAAAGTAACTGTCTTTTTATCTAAATTAACCATATCAACATAAAATATCAAATTAAACATAATGGTAATCAATATTTTTCAACTTCTATCCACGTAATATAAAATTATTATCCCTCAAATAACCTTTTCATAAAAACACATACGAAACCAAGGAGTGGTATTCTCATAAATATCTTTTTAAATATCATTAACCAACTTAAAATTCTATAACATAAAACATCAAAAGTGATATCTATTCCATTAAAACTATGGTCAACCATAGAATTATCAACTAACAAAACCTTAGTTTTATCCCATATCATTATGTCATATCATACTTTTCCACAGTTTATATACTCTCACTCATAATAATAGTTTATAAATATCATGTGAGTTAACCCAAGAATATACCCTGAGGTAGAATAGATAGGTGTAAACTCTTAGACCCACTCCTCATACACTGATGATGATTAAGTTAGTACCCAATTTTCCGCATTCATAGTTATTACCCTAAGGTGCATATGTTCCACTACCGCATCCACTTCCCAGTATCCAGAAAAAGATGAATTTTCATGTAAACCCACATAATATTTATTTTTCCAAAGCTTCATGATATTATCCTATTCATATACTTTTCCATATAATCTATCTTAAGGTTATGTTCTATAATATTTTTTGTCCTAAATCAAGTAACCAAGGGTCATACTAAACTTCCTTTGACAATATATTTAAAATCCTTGTACCTAATAACTTGGAGTTGATAATTACTTATAATATAATTACAAGATACAAGGTAAATATCCACAAAGGACCATTCGGTTTAGTTATCTCCAAAGGCTATATAAAAAAATTATTTTTATCTTACATTGGAAAAATAAAATATACCCTGAAAAACTCAATTTCATCCTTGAATAACATTCAAAGATTCCTTATTAATAACATGGGGAAAGGAAAACATAATAAAGGACAAGATCAAATGATCAGTAATGGAAAATGTAAAATAGAAACTATCATGAGTAGATAAGGAAATATTAATATGGTGTAGTGTATAATCAAAACACATTCCATTAAAATGAAAAAAATGATTATAATGTATGTATATAGAAAATATTAACATAACAATCTGATGTAAAATGAAAACTGAATTCTCAATAAAGGAAAGTAAAAAATATTTACATTCATGAACTTTAAATCAAGGTCTCAATTAGGTTATACTGAATCTTACCATCAAATCCTCTCAATAACTACATTATTCTTAATAAATAGTTTGTTTTAAACCTAAATACCCACATAATGTGTCAAAATGTTCTGTCTTATGAGAAATCTAAGTTTATTTAAGGTCTATATATAATATATCTCCACCCATCACATGAAAATACAATGAATTCCTTGTATATATTAAAGGAAAAATACAATTAATTATTAAAATGAATTATAAATCAATAATTCTTTATATTGAATCAATAATATAAAATATTTATCCAAATAATGAAATAAATTTCTTTCTTCAACTAATATCGCATATTGAAATGGTGTACAGTTAAAAAATCATTAAAGTAATATAAATGATATTTAATTCATCCATGATATTGAAAATATGGAAATGAAAAAGCAAAGTATCTAAAGAATAATAGAGAGTGGTATAGAATATTATCACAAGAATATGAATGATCTCAAGAAAAGGTATAATCCATAATCATTAAAGGATGTTAGAAGACTATTGATTTATCAGAAATGAAGGATTTTTATTAAACCCAAGAATTTAAAAAATAAAGTCTAACAATTATATAAAAAAATTACTCCATTGTAACTTTTTGTATGTATTGAATTACAAATCACTTTTCAAAATTATTTTCATTTTTTTATGAAAATAATACCGTTTTATTTTGATATCATTTTAAATAAAAAAAATTTAAAATAGTTAAAAAATATTTTCATTGAAAATAACCATGTAAATATTAAATTAAATTTAAAATTTTATAATTTTTATAATAATGTTAAATTGTGTCTCATTTGTATACATTAAAAACATGTTTTTTGGGATTTTGTAAAAATTCAATAATTCATCTTGTTCAGAAAAAATTTTAAAAAGATTAATTTTTAAACCATTGAATGGAAATTAAAATATTTCTCAAAAATTAATTAAAAAATATTTGGACCATAAAAGAAATCATTCTTATAAACATTTTAAAGAACATGGACATAAAATAAAAATTACATCGACATAAGAGGAAATAACGTCTATTTTTTTAAACGTTTTCTCAACCTTATTAACTAAAAATGAGAGGGAAATTGTATAGTCACATGTAAAAAATAGAAATATCAAGAGTATAATAAAATATATGGGTTTCAAAATATAAGTTCTATATAATTTTCCTCATTGAAAGTTTTTCATAGATAATCCAAAAAAATAAATGAGATGGTAATATAACTTCCTTTCGGCATAAATAACAGTTGCATAAAAACCTATTAAAAGATAAAACATGAATTTAAACTTTAAATACAATTAATAAAGATAAATTAATGAGATAATATGTCATATGGGAAGTATATACAGTATAAAAATGAAATTAGGTGTATAATATATACATCTCTCTTTGAAGTGGAAATGAGACAAAATTAAACTTAACCCAAGTTCAACAAGATTTGAATGGTCTCTTAACCAATTTTATAATAAATTTCTATTTATTATAAATCTATAATATAATAATATTCATATTTATCATACCATATCTGGTTTAATTATAAAATTTTATCACCTTTTTATTAATCAATCATTATTAACATCATCATCCTAAGTGTTAATTGTTTCATTTTTCATACATCCTTCAGTTTGGCAGTTCCAATACATGAATCTTGGTCAAAATTTCATCATATATAAAATATTAATAATTAAATAATTTTTAGTTTTATAAATTAAATATATATTTAGAATCATTTATAAAAATAATATGTGAGAAACTAATCACATTTCTTTATGGAAGTGGTAGTCCACATGTATGCATGTGCAACATTAAAATTTTCCAACATATGGAATGGTATGAAAGTAAGTTATAAATTATATATTTAGAATCATATTTATTTCATGAATATCATATTTATTTATTGACTGTATAAATATAGGTTTCCTTGTGAGGTGTTTATAAAAAATTATTTCATTGTTATGTAGTAATGGTAGGTTGTATTTATGCATGAGCGATTGTTTTGTTTTCACTAAGATTGAAAGTACATAAATACGGGTTGTACCTCCAACATAATAAATATTTTAATATATATAATATATTGATGTTATTATATAATCATGGTTATATAATACATTAGTGTGGTATAAGGATAAATAAAATGAAAAATAGGGTTAAGAGTTATACCTCTTCTCTAAAAAAATCCTTTAGTGTACACCTTATGATTTTTATGTTGGTATCATGATGATAGTAGAGAATCTAGGTAATGAGGAAGATGGATGGCGAAGCACCCTCAATTTTAGGAACATGACCATTTTTTATGTACTTTGATCTTATAAAATACTTGTCTTAGGTTTCGGGACTTTCTGGGAGGTTTAGACATGTTTTGGAGGTGTTTCTAGAGGTGCAAGGTTTGTTCAAGATTAATAGTAACTCTATACCCACTCCATAAAACCATGAAGGTTGTTTTAGGAGTAATTGGTTGTCCACACATTTGTTGTAATTTTGTTTCAAATAGGGTGACTACCCATGGAAAACCATGAAACTTAAAATAGAGGGAAAAGAATAGTTAATTCATGGTTTTTCTAACTGGGTGAGCCAATTGTATGATATGTGGACTTGAGACAATAGCACTTCATGGTTGACACATAATTTTCCAAACTGTGTGGCATAACCATGTGGCATATATATGGAAATCCAAAAACAGTTTTTTTAATCCAAATAAATATATAAACCCCTCATTAGTCACCTAAACTCATAGGATCTCAAATTCCCTTTTCTCGCAGGACTCGTTTGGTGATTCTTTTTAACCCAAATACATATTTTATCCAATTAATAAAAGTTGGAGAATTGGGATAATTGGTAATTTTTCATTAATCCCCATTAATATTAGATCTATTTTTTTCCACTCTATTAGAACTACATATCTAGTACATGATGGATATATATATATATATACTCAATTATGGGAATTGATGAGATATGATTGAATAAATTGAAGCGAAGAAGATCCAAGCTCAGATCTAGAGTTTTGTAGTGTTGTTCTTCATTTTAACCAACCATTGAGAGATTGGTATCTTCTCTCTTAAATCCACTTGACTAAAAACATAGAGGATTTATTTTCTTTAAATTAATTTCTTGAAATTATGGTTAAATCTATGTTAATACTGATGGAAACATCTTTTGGGTTATTTCATTGAAGGTGTGGAAATAGAATGTTTTGTTATAGAATTATCTTTGGTGATAATTTAAAAATGAGATCTTAAAATTATGGTTATTTTAATGCATGGAAAATATTAATTAAAATTATTTAAATAATGAAAGGTTCTATGTGGAAAGTTTTTAAATGGAATTTGGAATACATGGATGGTGTGAGTTCATTCATATATGTGACTCTGTAGAATGTGTGTGTGAAATTGGATCACTCAGTATTTTTCACATAGTGACAAATTGGTGGATCTATGAAAGACCAACCATGAGTATGAAAATATCACCTGGGTGTTCGTGGGTTTGTGTGTGTGTGTGTAAATACATATTTATGGGTATTTCAACAATTGGAAATGTTTTTAAACTTTTTAAAAATGTTTTCCAAGTAAAATTTTTATTACTATGATATAAACTATTTTATCTATTTTTTAAACTATTGTATAATAAATGTTGTAAACTATTATTTTCTTAATGGTCCGAGTAAGGGAAGTCTTTGGGGAAATCCAAGATATTTTAGAATCTCCACATTATTGGGACCTATTATGCATTTACAGATGTCATCTATCAAGCCATAGGTAAATGTAAAGTATCTCAGTTCTTTAGTGATTCATCTTGATACTGTGGACATGGAATGTGGAGTTGGAGTTTAGAGTGCATTGGGTGTTTCTTTTTTTTATTCCACTTTTTTATTTTTGAGTATTGTGGCCTTTTGGTTATTTTATTATTAATTTTAGTTTACTCCTATACTCTGATATTATTTAACGTTTTGGTTTTGTTTTTGTTTTTATTATGTACTCAGGAATCACTCATAGGATTAGATGTCTATTTTTTATGTTTTCAGGGTGTTTTAACTTTAAAATAGAAAATCATCCCCCAAATGTTCTTGAGAAACATTGCATTTATTACTAGAATTTGGTGTTTATTGGATGTCATCGAAGACTAGTAACACCTCTTCCTCTTATAAAGATAATGATGAGGGACGAGACGGTATGTTACAAATGTTGTCAATCTTGTGTGATCCTTAAGTTGGAAATGGTATCAGTTTTATTTGATCATTTAGTAGTAAATCGTATCAGATTGTATGATCCTTGAGTTGTAAATGGTATTTGTTTGTATTTGGGATGGTTTCTAATAGATATGATCATTAGAACTATAAATGTATATGTTTATTTTTTAAAATAGTCAAATGTGTTGACTTTTAAATGAATGGTTTTGGTGTTTTTAAAAATTATTAAAATGATGAAATGGTCGGATTTTGCAAATGTATGATTTTGAAATGTGTTGATATAGAAAATTATAATTTTAAAGCCTTAGTTTTTCAATGGTTGATGACTAAATAGAGTTTTTTCTGTTAATAGTGAATGGAACTAGGTAGACATCATAGAAATCAACCAGAATAGGTTTCTATAAATGTGGTTACACCTAAGACATGGGTGAACCAAAAACTATTCCAAATAATTATCTACTATTATCAAGTTGTGTATAGGGGTAATAGGAATTATGATCCTTGAAAAGTGGACCATTCAATTTATTTCCAAAAGTAAAATCCACCCATATTTTATGGGGTTCTGATATATAGAAAGCAGAAGTTTAGTTGAATAGGATGAACCATATTTTTTAATTCTTCAGAACACTGACTGAGTTTAAAATTAAATTGTAATCATATATACTTGATGACCTACCATTCCAATTGTAGGATTCAACTATTTAGGCTAAATTTGATCAAGGCATCTTGTGGAAAGAGTCAGAATAATTTTTCAACAAAAAAATATATCCTCACATGTTCATAACGTCTATAATAATGTATTTCTTTAGCCTGAAGAAAGAGAACCTATTTTTGATAGAGTATGGTACTATATTTATGAATAGATTTATATTTTATAGAGATTTTTTGTGTGCTCTTACTCAAATTTATTCATTTTTTCATTTGGGTTTTTGAAAGGATATTACCTCAATGTTTTTAATTCTATGTATTACAAATGATATGGAAATGTTCAACAGATAAACTGTGTAAAAAAGATATCTTTAGGAATGTTGTTTAAAAGTAAATTTTTATTCTTATAAGAATATGTGGGAATTATAATAATGATAACAATAAGAAGAGGGACATATACTCTCATAACAATGGGTTATATCATAATTATACTATGGGATCAGTAAACATTCCTCCTAAGCCAAAAAAGTAATTCAGGGTATTTTCAATGTGGTTATTTCGTGTATACAGATAGATATTGTAAGACACCAAATAGAGCTTGAAACAATTGTAATTAGATAGTATATCATCAATGATATTGTTATAGTTCTCTAAGGTCTAGTGTTAGAGACACATATTTTAGTTCCCAAAAATCTTATTCTCCCAAGGGATGGGTTCAGTTGAATAACACTTTTCATCAAAACAGAGAGATCTAAGGTAATTCTAGTAAAATCATGACTTCTCAAGAAATTAAATATTTACATGGTAACAAATAATAAAAGTTAATATTGTAAGAACCTATATGGAGCTGAGAAATTGATCACATATGACCAATCACGTCCTTCAATGGTGATAGGTATGTCAATTTTTAATTCGATCAATATGAAAGCGTTGATTGACAAGATTTTTACCTCTTGTTTATTACTTCTAATGTTATTGAAAATAAGTCTTTTCGTGTTTATATTATGTCTTATATTTTAAAACTTCAACCTCATGTTTCAGAATTAAATTTTAAATCATTTTTTTGAAAATATTTTTCAATAACTATTTATCTGGTTGAGTTTATTGGGAATTTATATAAGCATCATATGGATGTATTCGACTTGATTTTGTGTATGAATTGGTTGAATTAATTCAATTACCACATTGAATGTTATAATAAAAAGGTTATATTCACATTTATGGTTGCCTTTGAGCATATATTTAAAGGATATTGGTATGTAAAGGTAGAAAGGGAAAGAATTTTTCACTAGTAGTTAGAACTATATTTTATCAGTTGGTAATGAAAACTTTAGAATCTATAAAAGAGATTAGAAATAGTGATTTTCCAAACATTATTGACCAATTTCTTGGCATTTTTATGGAAAATTTATTAGGGTTTTTCCACAAAAGGAAAGTATAGTTTATGGTTGATCTTCTATTAGGAAAAATTATGATTTCAATTTTTTCTTATAGGATGGAACCAATAGAAATTAAAGAATTGAAATATTAGTTAGAAAAGTCAATAAACAAAGCGATAGCTTAACTAATAATGGAAAACAAGACTATACCCAAGGTTTTTATTTCAAAATGGTGTCTATAGTTCACCCCTATAGCTATGGAGAAGAAAAACTTTGTAGGAAGAACATATACCCACGGTTTTCCAAAAACCATGGTTATAGGTCCCCCATATACCCAAATTTTTGTAAACTATAGAAATAGGTTTCATTGGGGAAATTCATTTTAAGGTCCTGGAAAAACCTATACTCATTTTTTAACCAAACTATGGGTATATGTAAGATTTCTAGGCACCTAGACCAAGGGTTTGGGTGAACAGTTTGTATAGGTCACTTATACCCATGGTTTGACCAAACTGTGAGTATAGGTAGGCCTTTTATTTTTCTACAATAAAAACAATAATAATAAATAATATAATCAAAATATATTTATATATATATATATATTAATAGAATAAAAAATTTGTTATGGGATAGTGTTAAAGTCATTCTATTATAAGTGGAATGTGGTGGGTTCAATTCCTCGTAGTGTATTTTTTTTTAAAACTAACATATACCCACAGTTTGACCAAACTGTGGGTATTGATTGTCCCATTTTTTTCATAATAATAAAAATAATTTTAAATACTTTAATATAAATAAATTTATATATATATATATATATACTAATATATGAATGCAAAAGGTGTTGTAGGTTAGTGGTAAAGTCATTGGAGTATAGTTAGAAGTTTTTGGGAAAAAATCCCAGAGGTGGATGTTTATTTTAATAAAATATATATACCCAAGATTTGAATAAATCTTGGGTATAGGTCATTCCGTTTAAATAGTGTACACTAATAGCTTTAGAACTGTGGGTATAAGTGGTATCTTCTAACGGTTTAGTCAACCCCTGGGTACTGTCCTATCTCGGTATCTTAAGAACCCACGGTTCATAGAACTGGGGGTATAGAATATATCCATAGTCTTTTGAGTTGTACCCATGAATTTTAATTGTAGGTATAGAAATATATTCTAGTAGTGAACCAAGTATGTTTCTATACGAAATAACAGTTACTTTTTCAAAAAAGACATATGGAACTCTTAATATTTTTTTGATTATCATAAGATAAACCTAGTTATGATAAATAATTTGTATTCATCCTCTTCAATAAATTAATAATTTGATCAATTGAGGAGATCCCAATGGTTCTATAAAATTTAATTTCATTCATGATATCACCAATAGTGAGTTTGGAATGGGGATATTAGAAAAACAAATTTCAGACATAGATATAGCTATTATGAATATGTTTTCATTCCATTTGGAATTAAAAATTCACCAGCCAACTTTATGGAATTGATGAATCAAATATTTTATTAGTATATAGATTCCTTTGTGGGGGGTTTTATTAATGAAAACATGGTGTGTTATAGTAATATAATGTATCTGGAAAAACTCTTGGTTATATTGTTGTGTATATTATCAGAGAATTTTGTTTATTCTAAATTATCATAGTTTGATTTTTTGATGTAATTGGTCAGTTCCCATATCCATTTCATTTATGAGAAAGGCATTTATATAGATCCTAAAAAGAGAGAGTCTCTTGTCTCTCACACACCAATGAATATTCCTTAATGATACATAGTTTCTATGTAAATTAATCCATCTTCATTGGAAGGATGAATGAAATAAATCCTTTTAAGAACATAAGGATATACTTACTTCAGCACCTATCCTAAAAATTCCCAATTATGAATAGGGATATATAGACTATTGTGATGCATTGGGATCCAGGTTGGGATTTTTTTTCTCATATAGGGTGATCATGTTTTTACTTATGGAACATAGTAGGTTTAGGTTCAGGAAAGAAATTACCCAATACAAGATTTAATGTTGGTTTCTATAGTTCATTCCTTAAAGATGTATCCTCACTGTCATTCTAATGAGAAATTTATAGTGTATATGGATCATAAAATCTTGAATAAAAATTTATCACAATGAGATTTTAACCTAAGGAAAATAATATGAATATAAAATCTATAAATGCTTGACATTGATTTATTGTACACACATGGGAAAAGAAATTATGTAGGAGATTCCCATAGTATAAATTCATATGCTCAGTTGAATAGATAGGTTTATATCAATGGTATATAATGTCAATAATAGTTTATATGCATCTAGATTATGGATAATAAGTGAATGTCATATTTTTATTTCCTGTTTAAATTATTACTATTTTATTTAATCAAGTTAGAGTTTCTCAACTTCTGATCTAGATTGTCTAACTATGTGGTTAAAACTCAACAATGGGGAGACTATTGATGGGTGAAAATTGGATGGTATTTCACTATTACATTTTAGAGATCGGATCATCATACCTTTACCTTATCATGAATCTAGCATTTCTTCCTACCACCATTCTAGATGGGGTGTCTATCTTGGAATTAATAAGATGTATAAATACTTGAGATCATTATTTTCAGGGTCTGGAATTAAAAGAGTAGTGGAATATTGTGTCTTGAGGTGCCTCACCAATCCATAGGTTAAGGTAGGGCATTAGTGGCCAATTGGTATTTTATAATATTTAATGATTCCATTGTGGAAATAGGAGTATATATACAGGGATTTTGTAAAAGTTCTACCAATAATGGTTAGGAAACATGATTCAATATGGGTGATAGTGGATATTCTCACAAAGTTATCTCATGACATCACTAATCATGAAACCAATATGGTGGAAGACTTTTCCAAAATCTAAATTTAAAGAGAGGTAAATATTCAGGCACTATATTCCCTATTATATCAGAGCGAGATCCGAGTTTTATTTCCCATTTTTGGAATTCATTACAATAATCACTTGGAACCAAGTTTACTATGAGAACGAATTATCATCCTCAAAAAGCTAGACAATCCAAAAAATATGATCCAAATGTTTTGTGAAATGCTTAGGGAATGTGTGATGGATTTTAGTAACTCTTAGGAGGATAATATACCTTTACTAGATTTCTCATATAATAAAAGTTATCAAAACATGATATAAATGGATCTTTTTGAAGCATTGTATGGGTGTCCTTGTATTTCAACAATTTATTAGGTAGAAACTGTTCATAATCCACTAATTGTACCCAACCTTATAAAAGATAAAACATAGAAGATAAATTTGATTAGAAAGTGGATGGAGATTTTTCATAGTAATAAAAAATATTATGAAGATCATTTTTTACGATTGTTGTCATTTGAGGTGTGTGATCAGGTCTTCTTGAGAATATATTTCAAACTTGGTCATCATAATTTTTGTACGCACATAAATTTGTCCCTATGGTGCATAACCCTTTTTGAGATGCTTGGATAAGTTAGTGAGGTCACATATCAGTTGTATTTACTACTAAGGTTTGGTCTAGTGCCCAATGTGTTTCATGTATCTCAGTTAAATAAGTATCAACCTAATACTAACCATGGGATTCAATGGAATCACATTGACTTAGAGTTGGATGATACCTTAATGTATTTTTCTGTATATATTTTGGGTAGGAAAGATAGAATATTTCATAGGAACAACCTCAGTCTAGTATTTATTTTATTGAATCATGGTAATATTTTGGAAGAAACATTACATCATAAAAAGGAAGTGTTGTAGCAGTGTCCAAAACTCTTTTAGGAAAACACCAATTTTTTAATTTCTAGGGATGTAAAGACCAATGGTGGGGAGAATGTAGCACCCACCAGTTTCGATTTCATGGCCCTTTATTTAAGTACTTTGATCTTATAAAATACATGGGTTAAGTATTCGGTGTTTCTAGAAGGTTTATAAATATTTTGGGGGTGTTTCAGGAGGTGAACAGTTAGTACAAAACTTGGACCACCTCTATAAAATAGTGAAACATGTATTGGAAGTAAATAGGAAGGTGTGGGGTTGGTGTATAGTTTAGTCAAACCATTAGACTGTCCATGGGAAACCATTCAACATTAAATTGAGGGAAAATATAATTTGGTACATGGTTTGTCTAAATTTTCAATCCAACCATTCAAGGTGTGACCTCGAGATAGTAACATTATATGGTAGGCACACGGTTTACCAAACCATGTGGAACAACTGTATGACCTATAGTTGGAACTCTAAAAAACATGGTTTTAATACAGATTAAGACCTGAACCACTCATTTGACACCTAATATCATAGGATATCGAATTTACTTTTCACCCAAATCTCCTTTTGTGATACATTTTGATATGGAGACATCATTAATTTAATTGAAGAAATTTAGATATTTGGATTCTTCATTAAGTCATTGTTCATCCTAGTTCCTCATATAAATGTTATTCTCCTCTCCCCCAAAACCATATATCAAGTATTTTATGGACATATCTATGTTCGATGATTGTAATTTCGATGAGATAAGATTGAATTTACTAAAGTAGGAATATCCAAGCTGAGATCTAGAGTTTTGTAGTGTTGTTCTTCATTTTCTCCAAACATTTAGAGGTGGGTTTCTTCTCTCTCATCTACACTAGACTTAGAACAAGAAATTTTAGTAATCTTTAAAGTTATTTCTTGTGATTTCTATGAAATATATAGGAAAATATTGATCGAAACCCCTATTGAGTTATAGCTTTAGAATTTTAGAAATTCATTGGTTTATTAGAAAATTATCTTTGGTGGTAATTTTAAAATTATGGTTTTGTTTTAAGAAATGGAAAATGTTTTCTGAAATACACTAAAGTAGGAAAGGTATTATGTTCAATGGTTTTTAATGAATTTGGAATACATGGTTGGTTTTATTATATTCACATACTTTACCTTGTATAAATATATTGTACCATTCAGGTATGTGGTATTGTTCACCCTGGGATTACTTGGTGGGTTGATGAGTGACTGTTTATCATTATGGAATTTTAACCTAGATGTTTGTGTCTTTGGAGACATGTTTATGGGTATGAAAAACAATTGAGAAAGTTTTTAAACTTTAAAAAATATTCATTATAACTTGTTTAATTTTTTGATATGAACTATTTTTTCTATTTTTAAAACTCATTTATAATAAATTTGTTGACTGGTTCTTATTCTATTGGTGTGAGTTGATATATCTTGAAGTAAATCCTATTGATTTTAGACTCTCCATCTTCTTGGTTACTGTTGGAAATTTTTAAATTTCATTTATCAAGACACAATTAAAGGAAGGGTATCTTTGTTATTTAGTGATTTTTCTTGATACCTTGGGCATGGCATGTGGAGTTGGAACTTAGAGGAGTTGGGTGTTGCTTGTTTTTATGCCACTTAGGTGTTTCCATGTCACTTGGTCTTTTGGTTATTTTCAAATATACCTTTTAATTTTCTCTTTTACTCATATATTGTTTAACTTTTTGGTTCTATTTTGAGTTGTTTTATGTACCCATGAATTATATAGAGAAATTGATGTTTATTATTTATGTTTTCTGGGTGTTGTATCTTTAAAATAGAAAATCACCCCCATGTGTTCTTGGGGACCTTGGAATTTATTTCTATCCTTTGGTGTCTTTGGGATATCACTTAAGTCTTGTAACACATCTGTATCTTCACAAGAAAATTAGGATGGTGGGTTATTACATTTGGGAATGAATTTTGGTAATGATTTTTTATCAAAGTGTCTATAGAGGTTTGAATATGAGAGGAGGTGTGGTTCCCTTTTATAAGTGAGTGTGATGGCGTAATTGTAAATATAAATAGATCTAAAATATAATAAAAACCATAATCACGTCATGTGGACCCAAATTGATATAATTTGGAAGGTATTACATGATAAGGTATAATTCACTTCAACTAAAAAAATTTAAAAATCTTTTAATTTAATTTCAAACATTATTTATGGGTTTAACCTCCTTATTAACCCTTTTTAACCATAATCATGGTAACAGGTTTTTCACCATTTAAAGGATATAAATTTACTTATATGGCAAAAAGATCCTCAGAAATGTTCTATGGAAAAAACTTTAGAATATTTCTCATTACACTTTTCCTATTTAAATATTTTTTATGTTTAAATCAGTTAAAAAATATCTTTTATCATAAAATATCATTAAATTCATTTTTGAGACTGTTGATTTAATTAGAAATTAAAGACTTCGAGATAGTGATGAAATTATAATATAAACACATTTACCATTAATTATACTTTATAAATATCTTTTAAATTCTTGCAATTCCATGATTTATCCAAAACATTTTATTTTTATTTTTAAAAAAAATATTTACCTTGATTTTTTTATTTATCGTACTAGCACTCTATAGATGTTTCAAAAGCATTTAAGGTAACTATACTCTCATTGAAAATAA
The DNA here is from genome assembly GCA_963277665.1 of Viscum album. Taxonomy (NCBI): domain Eukaryota; kingdom Viridiplantae; phylum Streptophyta; class Magnoliopsida; order Santalales; family Viscaceae; genus Viscum; species Viscum album. Next base: position 621,853,449 of record OY728145.1, read on the forward strand.
AAATAAAATAAAAAATATAATAAATATAAAGTATAAATTTTAAAAATAACCATTTATAATTCATCATAACTTCTTTTTATCCAAATTAGTATAAATTTTATATTTAATAAAACAGTGTCGAATTTTTTATTTATTCTTTACCTAAAGTGATATAATTGACATTATCAAAGAAAAATGGATTTAGAATGACATAAATTATCTCTTTGGATATCTATTCTTAAATTCCTCTCATAAATTAAACTATAAATGTGTTAGGTTTTTTTTGAGACTATATCCCATATTCTTAAACATAATTAATATGTTTTAACCATTATTGTGGTGATAAAATTTTATCATAGTTACTATTCATTGTGACTAAAAATAAAATTGAACAATTAAAAAATTTTGAAACCCATGATTATAAATATGAAATACATTTTTTAATATTTAATTCCTATAAATGTAAGAATTTTATTTAAATATAAGTATGAAAAACAAAAGGAAAACAGTTTCTAGATAAATGTGTTTTTAAGAATAAAAATGATTTTATAAAGAAAAAAATATAATGTTGATTAATATGGAATTAATTGGAATGTTTTTAAATAAAATTATATAATTCTAAATAAGAAAACAAATATAATATAACATGATTATTTTAAGTTACCTGTTATAAAGAAAATAAAATATAGTTTTACAAAAATCGATATTTTTCATTATTCACTCAAAAGTCAATCATTTAAAAAAATATCAAACATTAACCATATGACAATTTTGATGTGATGATTTCAGAAATGATGTTAATTTTATAAAATAAAATTACAATAATTAATAGAAAATTATTCCAATTTCTTGTATAGAAAATACCTAAGAATAAATTTTAGAAGAAAATTAATTCTAAATCATAATAAAGAATTTATTGATATTATTTTCCTAATAAAACATTTAAGTGAATTGTATCTTCCTTTATTTAATTCATTATTTTTATTAAGTGAAACATCTCTTAAATTTATATCACAATTTGGTAATTCCAATTCATACCCACCAACCCAACATCTAGGTTATAAAATTTATATTTAAATAATATTTTTTCATAGTTCATCTAAGCTCATGGATATGCGTGGTGTATAATATAATGTAATTTTTAAAAAAATATAAACAAAAATATTAGGTTATTACATTCCATCATCATTATAGAAATTGAGGTCCTCGCAGTTTTAATTATTATTTTATAAATTAAAATTTTCATTAGATATAATTGGATATAGGTTTTATCATGAAATTTAATTTCAAGGTCATAACTTGGAAACTTATTATTCATATACCTATATAAGATGCATACTTTCAAATGATTTTCCAAAAATATAACATGATATATGAGTGTTAACTTCTATATAAGACTTGAAATATTTACATTCAATTTGGTTTGGTTTAAGAAATTCCATAACAATTGGGATATAAAATATGATAAAATTTAATTCATTTATTGAAGTATATAAATGAAATTCATCCATTGGTTATACCTTGAGTTGTTTTACATGTCTGCTTTGTCTCATATTCTAACTGATAAATAACCTAGTTTAATATTTATTCTTAAGGCACTAAAATTAGATATCAATAGATCATAAGATACCCAAAGTTATTACAAGTTATTCCTACTGTCGATAGACATTTTATAAAACCAATACTGTTTGTACAACTATAGATAATATTCAAAATAAATTTTCATGTGAAGAAATATTTTAAATAATCTCTGAACCTCAACAATAACACATAAAGTTCAACATAAATAATTCCATAAATTACAAACCTGAAAACTCTTAAAAAATATTCGTAATCAATTTATAAACCCAAAAATAAAAAATATTTGATCATATATTCTTTTAAGATCAACCTAACATTTATCCTCATGAAACATTAATCACACTTAAAGCCACAAAACCAAAATTTAAATTCCCTAATAAAATAATCCTCAAAATATACTCAACATTTCCATAAATATCGGGAATCACTATAAAGTCACAATAAAATCATATCTACTACCATAAATTAACTCACTATTTATTCCTCGTATTATTTTTACCTTAATCATATAATTCTCTCAATATAATATAATTATTAAAAAAATTTATTAATCCCTTAGTTACCAAATTAATTATTAATCCCAAAGTTTTTTATATGATAAAACATGTGTTCCCATAATTTAATATCCATCTTATACAAATTAATCATATTAACATCAAAGATCATATTAAACATTAAGGTAACAAATACCTTTCAATGTTTTCCCCGAAATATAAAATAATTCTTCATTAAATAACATTTTCACTAAAGCACATTTAAAAAAAAGGTTTTATTTCAATAAATGTCTCCCAAACTGTCCTAAATGTTATTTAACTCTGTTCACATAAAACCTTAAAATGGGTATCTATACCTTTAAACTTATAATCATCCATATATATATTAAACAATGAAATATTAGGTTTATCCCATATCACTATTAAATATAATAGGTTTTCATAGTTCATATCCTCTCATTCATCATAATAGTTTATAAAAAAAAATCGAGTTGACCCATGCATATTCCCTAGGAGTGTCAATCCAGCTGTGTAGCCTTTGGTCCACTCGTAGTGCACTAGTGATGATTAAGTTAATACCTAATACATCCCTTTTTGATTTATTACCCCTTGGAAAATAAGAGTCACAACCACTTCCACCTAACAGTATCCAAATAGGTATATATTTTCTAGAAAAACCAGACAATCTCTTTTTACTAATGATTAATAATTTTTAACATTTACTTATACTTATCCCTAAAATATTTCATAGGGCTATTATCTCTAATCTATGTTTTCTTAAATCTAATTCCCAATGTTCCTAATAAACTTACCTTGATACCAACTATAAAATCCTTAATTATAGTAACTTAAATCTAGTGCTTAATTATACATTTTTATATGATATAGGGGATTACAGAATGGAGGATCTATCAATTTAAAAGTATGGGAGACTGGATACATACCTGATTTCCATATTAAATTGGAAAAATAAAATACACCATGATAAATTTTATATAATACTTGAAGATCATTTAAAGATTCCGTCTTCGTATATTAGGGAAAGGAAAACATAATAAAGGGTAGGCCCAAATTCTCAGTAAGGGAAACCATATAACAGAAGATATCATCAGTAGATAAGTCCTAATAAATATGAAAAATTGGATAATCAAAACATATTAATTTTCAGAAAATAAATTCATTTCAATATACATCAATGGATAATATCAACATAGAAATCACTTGGATAATGAAAATAGAATTATTAATAAAGTAAATACATAAAACTAGACATTAATAAACTTTCCATCAAGGACTCATCCAAGTTATCATGAATCATACCATCAAGGTCTCTCAACCGAGGCATAGTTGTTAATAAATGGGTAGGTGTAAACTAAATACCCATCTAATGTGGCCACTTATTTTTTCTCATGAGACTTGTCGATGCATCAAGGGGCTATCTATAACCCCCCACCCACCTCACCCCCATCACATATGTGTCCAATGAATTATAAAAATATATTGAATCATAAATATAATTAATTCATAACATTCCTTATAAATAAAAAATTCTACCAATTGAATTCAGGATACATAATATTTCCCCAGTTTAGGAAATAACTTTCTTCCATAAACTGGTATCATGTATGGAAATAATATATGGTTGAAACATCATCACTTAAAAATAAATGATATTCAATTCATCAATGATTTTAAAAATATATACATGAAGGAGAAAAAATATCAAATGACTAATCTATTTAGATATAGAACAAGATCACAGTGATGTTGATGAACACAAAATATGGTATAAACTACTAATAAGAAAGGATGACATAAGACCATAAATTCGTCATAAATGATGATTTTTTTTTAAATAGAGCCTTTAGAAAATAAAATATAAGTAATAAATTAATAATAACTTCCTTTTCACTATGTGTAAGAATGTAGTTATAAATAAATTTTCAAACATATTTTTAATAATTTAACAAAATAATTTTCTTCTGTTTTGATATTATTTAAACTAAAAAAATTTAAAATATTGAGAAATATATTTTCTTTGAAAATAAAAATGGAAACATATAAAGTAATATTGATAACATATAATGGCTAAGATGTATGGAATGTGACGTCAAGCCACATACAATAAAAAATATTCTTTTTGTACTTTTGAAATAATTCATGAAAATGACTTATTCAAAAAAATAAAAATATTCCATCATAAAACTTTTAAAAGAAAATAAATTATGGTTAAAAACGATTTTAAAAAATCTTATTATCAAAGAATGTAATATTCCTAAAAATATTTTAGTGAACATAGACATAGAATAAATATCCTATCGACTATAGAGGAAATTAGAAGAGTTTTTTTTTCAAAAGAACTTTCTTGGTCATTTTTAGGTACCAAAGATAGTAAAATGGTTCTACTGCTTGAAAATACCATAAACAACCAGTTCCATGATTTAGACAAGGTACCCTAGTAAACTGATAATTGAACCGGCCATAATGTATTCTGAAGGTTGTTTCTGATCCCCATGGGTCGAAGAAAATCACTTAGCATCATGAAACATGCAACTGGGAACAAATTTTCCGCAAGACATAGCAGAATCAAGAGAAGCAGTTAATATGCATACAAAAGAAACACCATTGGCAGTGATTTACCAGAGTTTAAAAAAGAATTAAATCCAAAATTACTACAACCCAATTACCAAAATAGGGAAAAACAACCCATGTCCCTGAGGACACAACTCACTATGAACAAGGTTCAACATATGGATCCACCTCCGAGAGATCATTTCCCCTTGCTCGAACCTATAAGGAGATAATCTACAAACACCTGAATTCATAAGTAGGGTGTGAGTTAAAATCCTAGTAGGATCTCATAAAGGATTCCATATCAGATTATAACAACAGATAGACCAAATTAATGCTTTCAAATTTTGGATAATCATGTTTGTAATTTTAAAGAATCTTTAAACAAATCATGTTATACAGTTCAAATAATAGAAAACACTTTAAAAAAATGAATTAAAAGTTATGGAACATTTCTATAACAGTGGATTAAATAAAAAAATTATATAAAATAGTATATATAAATCCAAAATTCATATAAAGAAGTTCAACAACATTGGCATATATTTATATCTTAAATATAAAACTAGCAAGAAACATGGTCATCTACCAAATAGGTATGAAATGTATAGTCTATAAGACTCTTCAATCTCCAATTGATCTTAGAAATATGTGTATACACACATACCTATAACACTGTCCAAATGCAACTCATCATTATCCCATCACAAATGTGACCTACTACATTTATGTTTTAGAACGTTGTATAACATAGAGTGTGTTCAAATAACTCATAAAATACATAAGGCTTGAAAGTGATCTTATAAATAAAATGATGGTAAATTTGTTTTAAGACTACTTAAAACAAAATTAAATCTCATTCTTCCATTTCAAATTCTGATTTTACATATAAAACCAATACATGTTTTAATCAAAAAACATGCCTCTTTAATAAGAGAAAAAATTGGGTTTCTATTAAAACTTTTAAATCCAATCTCGCAAGTTTGAAATCAATTAAAACCCAATTCCATAAATTTCAAAATTCCTTTCCATAATTAAATTCAAATTTTTAATTGAAATATCTTCCATAAAATTTATAATTTAAATCAACCAATTTCCACAAATTCTCCCCAATTCAATGGAATTGGGGTTCTCCCAATATTCCTTCCAAAACCATTCTGAATACCCCAATATGATGGAATTGGTATTTATCAATTAAATTGAAAAAAAATTGATCCATTGAATTTTAATAAATAATAGAAACAAATCAAGACATTCAAGATTAATTAATTTGGCCAAACGGGGTGGAATCACCTACCTTTTCTTGAAAACAAACAATTGAAACAGAACCCGTCAATGAGAATAAAGGCATATAAGACCTCGAAACTCAGCCTAGAAATGATATCTAACACCACATATCATAGATCCATCAATTTTAGTAAAATCTATGGAAATTCCAATGTAGGATAAAGAGAGAAAGATGGTGAACGAGGGAGAAATCTTACTCAGGAATCACACTCCAATAATAGTAATGATCGAACACCTAACAAAGGAATATAAAAGGGTTATAGGGATCCACTATCACAAAGGGAAGTATTTGGGTTGAGATGAACAAAACTAGAGAGGTGGAGAAAAGAGGATCCCAGCCATGCTGCCCATTTTAAAACTATTGTTGGGCTATTACATGATGTGTAATCTCACTACACGTCCTAAAATAGTTAAGTTTTGTAATAGTAAAAAAATTATCACTTTAAAATGATAAATAACTCATTAAATGTCTTGTGATGTGTAAATTCTTATCATCTAGTGTAACATTTAATGGTTTTAATTTTATCCCAACATGAACCTTCTCATGGTATGCACCTAGAAACTACTACAAATTGTGTAACCTCATAACACAATGTCTTACTCTCTTGCAACATATAGAAATGGTAGGTTAAATCTGAGAGTCCAAGAAATCTCTAGCTTCACTATTATAAGTATCTTCAAAAATCATTCTCAACCCTACACAGTCAATGAAAAGTAAACACCATAAAAAGGTTAAAACATACCTATTATATTGGTAATGGGGTGTTAGAATATCCCAACTATTAAAATTTTATGTCACCATAAATCCTATGAAGAATCTTCCATGCCAAAAATATGATGCCACTTATATCTCATTAGTGCCTCACATTCCAATGTATCATGATTATTAGAACCATACTACCATATCACATAAACCAAATATATCAACCTCCCATGAATTACCTTGGTTTTAGAATCAACTATCCTGACTAGTTGCACAGTCAAAAATAAATTAGGTTAAATCTCAATATCACTATATATCAGAACATGATATGGATAAGATAATCACTTTCTCTAATACAATACATGAAATATGTTATGTATTGATGTCAAAAATGGTGGAAGTGCTAAATGGTACACACATTTCCAAACCACCTCAAAAACCTTGAAATGTCTTATAAAATAAGGAGAAATTTTTCCTTGCTTCTCAAGTCTTCGATGACCCAACCAAGGTAAAACTTTCAAGAACACCTGGTCTCCAACAAATACTTCCAAAGGTCTACATAGATTATGAGCATAAGACTTATATCATCTCTTTTCTATCCACATTTTCTATTGAATTAACTAAATATTTGTTGTTGACTCTTCCACCAATCTTAGTCCAACCAAGTAACTTTTAATAAGATTTGACCAACACAATAGATATCTAGATTTATGGACATACAAGGCCCCAAAAGGATCTATTATGATTGAATACAGGTAACTATTGTTGTAATAAAACTCAACCATCACCAAGTGTTCATCCCAAGCCCCACTAAAGTCGAGAACACAAGCGCAATCCATATCCTCCAGAATTTGTATAGATCTCTCTGTCTAGCTATCTAATTATAGATGGTAGGCCATGCTCAAACTAAAATGATATCACATTTCCTCCTCAAGGCCTCTCCAAAAGCGATAAGTGAACCGAGGATCCATATCAGAAACTATAGGAGATGGAACTATTGGAAAATGGAAAATCTATTTCACCAATAGATTTCCTAACTTCTCAACTTTGGTTGTATAATGAGTGGGAAAGAATTTTCCAAATTGGTCAGCCTATCGATCACAACCCATATCACATTATTCTTTATATGGTTATGTGGTGACCCAACCAAAAAGACCATAGAGATTTCATCCCACTTCCAAATAGGGACTGGATGTTTCTGAAGTAAACCTGAAGTTTTTTATGCTTGACCTTAACCTGATGGCATGTATTACAATAGGAGACAAACAAAGAAATGCACTATATCATACCTGGCCACCAGAACTACCACCTCATTTCACAAAAATATATTTCTGGTTTTTTGGTGTATCTTCCACTAAGAATTATGAAAATCCCATGTTGAGTCAAAAGTTTTATTTTGACTCTTATGTCTTGTTTTGGAAATCACAAATGTGTCTATCTATACTCATCTTACTGACTATTCTTATCGTACTGACCATGCTGATCATACTGACTATGCTTATCGTACTGACCATGCTGATTTTAATGACTATACTGATTGTACTGACTCTATCAATCATACTGACTCAGAAAATCGTACTGACTCTGTCAATCGTGTTGAATCTATCAATCGTACTGACTCAGTCAATCATACGGACTCTGTCAGTCGTACTGACTCAGTCAATCATATTGACTCGATCAAACGTATTAAATTTGTCAATCGTACAGACATTAGTGAATCATACTCACTTTATATCATATCAGTATGTTACACTAAGTAATACTTATAGTACTCATATTTCACTTTCATTACATGCTTCTTTTGGTCCTTTATCAAAAACACATGTTTCATATTAATCATACTCATGTTATCATCTTCATATATATATCGTTTTAACCAAAATGATGTCGTGGAGTTAGTTATAAAATAATCAAAATGATGTCATGTTTTCTGTTTCAATATGACCATTATAATTCCAGGTGTCCAAGTCCCTCTGAGTTTTCCGGAGAAATATGCCCGTTGGAGGAAATATGACCGTTGGAACCTGAGGCCTATAAATAGGAGGTATTTTGAAGGTGAGAAGAATAACTGTGGGACTTTGCTTCTATCAAGTTCTAGAGAGAGATGCTATGACTTCTCTCTTACTTCGTGCGAAAGCCTTGAGATTACAAAACATAAATGGCTCGTTCTTAGTTTTAGTATTTCATTAAGTGCTTTATTTTGCTTTGTGCGACCGATCAGGTGATAACGATCGAGGGATGTCTGGGATAGGCAGACGGTGATATCGATCATCATATCGAGGACTTTCAAGTGATTGAAAGATAGAGGTTCCTATTACCTGCAAAATAGAGGGCATACGGGGATAGCAAGACAGACGCATCGATCATCATATCGAGGGCTTTCAAGTGATTTAATGACAGAGGTGTAGATTACCTGAAAAATCGAGGGCTTGCGGGGATAGAAAGACAGACGCACCGATCATCGTATCGAGGGCTTGCGGGGATAGCAAGACAGACGTATCGATCATCGTATCGAGGGCTTACCAAGGTGTTGGTAAGACAGACTTGTTATCCTAGGTAAAAGGATAACCCTTCTCTTTGGCTCAAAATAATTGTAATACTTTTACATTTTCGCTGCTATTTGTTTTAAGAAAGGGAATTGTATTGTTTTCATTTCTTCATTATATATTCATTTGTAATTGTTTCAATTACAGTCATACTGTTACATATTGTGTCGATTGATTATATATGCTTTATGGTAGAATCCTTTACTATTGTATTACTCTTATTATTGTATTCATCTTGAATACAATTTCTTTACTTTTCTTATATTATTACATCATATCTTCTATTATATTCAATAAAATTGTGGTTGTTTGTTTTTGTTGTGAATTGTATTAGTTTATGATCACTTAAAATAATTTATTGAGTGTTTAAACACAAAGTTTTTAAATCTAAAATTCACCCCCCCCCCCTCTTGTACTGTTCCATATAATATACATATACATCTACATATTCGATCCAACACCCCCCATCATAATATTCATTTCAGCTAACGACACAACGAAGAGATCTCGATAGAATAGAATACTCTCTTTGAATAAAGATCACGGGGAAACTATCTCCCCACCATAAAGAGAGTCTCTAATGATATGGAATTCAGTATAATGTTCTTGTTCCTTTCAATAAGAGTGGAATTTAGTTGAACATAAGATAAATAAACTTCATCCCCTTTCTTCTGAACTCCAATATGCAACTATGCAGAGAGGTCCATTAAATTCCACTCTTCTGAAGATTCTTTCACTTCCTGTGATGCAATTTTCATACTCAATTAATTCTCAATTACATTCCCTTTTATCAGGTTCTTAGTGATTTCAAAGTTGAAATATTTCAATTACTCCACAAAACATCTCTGGTGACGGTTTAAATATTTTTTAGGGGGGATATAACTCATGATTTTTTTATCTGAATACATAATAAACATTTCTCCAAAAAGGTAGTTTCACTAACTCTTATGTGTGTTCATTAAAAATGAAAGTTAAAGGTCATGGGTAGGATATTTATTCTCCTATGGCCTATGATAATGGTATCCATAGGAATATACATGATCAACTTGCATAAGAAAGTAGGTTAAGCCTAAACTCGATGCATCACAAAAGACAACATAATCCTACCCAGCCTCTAGAAGAGTCAACACTGGCACAGTAGTGAAAAGATGTTTTGGATCAACAAAGGAATCCTAACATTTATCATCCCAACCAACCTTTACCCCCTTCTAAGTTAGAGTATTCCTCGGGGAAGCCAACCTTGAGAAGTCATTCACAAAACGGAAATAGTATCCAGTAAATCCCAAAAAACCTATAAATCTCAATGATATTTCATTATTACCCCAAATTCCTTGCAGCCTTTACATTCTCTGGATCAACTGATATACCCTTTTTTAAAACCACTTGTCTTAATAATTTCAGTTTCCAAATATATAAATCACACTTTGAAACATTAGGATAAAGTTGGTGATTTCTCAGCAGACTCAGAACTATTCTAAGATGATTAATATGATCCTCCTCACACTTGGAGTAAATGAGGATTTCATCCACAAAGACTACCACAAAGGTATAAATATACTCATTGAAAATATTTTTCATCAAATACATGAAAACTACAGAAGTGTATATTGGACCAAATGACATAACAAGGTACTCAAAATGGTCATACCTAGTCAAAAGGGTGGTTTTCTAATTTTTTTTTATTCTTTTATTCTTAGTTGGTGATAACCGGACTGAAGTTCGATCATTGAGAACCACTTCTCCCCTTTCAACTAATAAAATAAAACATCAATCCTGGGAAATGGATATTTATTCTTTATCATAACCTGATTGATCTTTTGGTAATCAATACATAAGTGTAGAGAAAAATCGTATTTCTTAGTAAAGAGAACTAGCGGAACCCAAGGGGACACACTAGGGAATATAAATCCTTTCTCAAAAAGATCATCCAACTGGTACTTATGCTCTTTCAACACAACTGGTGCCATGTGGTAAGAGGTAAATGAAATTGGTTGTGTACTAGGAATTAATTCAATGAAAAACTCAACCTCTCTTACCAATGTAAACCAATAGATATCATAAAGAAACACTTCTGGAAACTTGGAAACAACTAAAGGGATATCACTTCTCAAATATTCCCACTCCATATCAAAAGAAAACACTGATATTAGTTTCCCATGCTCTGGATAAGAAGGTTAGTCCTTGCTCGACCATGGGTCCCATTCTCTTTGAAAGACAAGAGACACACCACCAGGTGACGTAGTGTAGACCCATTCAATATAACAATAAATCTGGGATTTATTGGAAATTAACCAATCTATTCCGAAAAATGATGTCAATAGGTTTCATGTCGAGGACCATAAAACTCCAAGAGGGCTCAACATATGATAGAGAGAAGACACAAGCCAGCCTATGGAGACCTTTCTATATATTAATTCCAAGGTGTGTAGTAATATCTATTTTACAATATAAAATATCTATTGGAAGATTTATCAGATTAGAAATACTGGTTGAAATAAATGAATGAGATACACCAGTATCAAATAGAGTATTCATTAATGATGAAATTATAGTAATGGTACATCTCATAGTTTTTGGACCCATATCTGCTTCCTTTTATGTCTCTTCTACTACATGAAGAAGATTTGTTCTGAATACCTATGGTTGGAACCGTTTTATATGTAAAGCATCTGATTACCCCACTATTTTAGGAGGATTTCATGATCTTGTTCCACTATGAAGAGTATAAATAATATGGAAGAATCATTTTCAGTTCCGTGAATGTTTGCAGGAGCTACAGTTCATGGGTTCTATAGTGAAAACCCTCTTAGAATATCCTATCTTTCCACACTGATATAAAATAAAGGTAATTCAACCTGTCATTTTAGGAGGTCTAGAATGACCCTTTCGTAAAAAACTACTATGAGAATCATCAAGCTTTCCCTTTCCCTTGAAGGAATTGATGTTTTAACTTTGAGAAAAATGAACTCCCGTCAACCTTTACTTTCCAAACAGGTTCATCCCAACCATCATCTCCCTATGCATCACACCATTATAAATGGTAATATTCAACAAGAAAATCTGAGAATAGATATCTAATTGAATTCCCAACTCGAACTGTCAATCATCCTTCCTATCATTAGATATAATCTTTGGCACACACTACACAAGATCCAAAAAGCAATATGAATACTTCATCATGGTTTTGTTAGCCTACTCAAGCTTGAAAAACTTCATATCCTTGGCTAAATACATTGACTATAGATAGAATTGGTTCTTGAAAATAACCTTGAACTCTTTACATGCTAAGAACTCATTTCTATTTTTCGTCACCATTGTGTCACACCATATCATGTTTAGTCCTTCAAGTACGAAGGCGGAACACATCACCTTGATCCCATATAGTGTCTCTAAGAACTCAAAAAAATGTTCTATCCAACCCAACCATTCTTCATTATGATGAGAATCGGTGGAGCTTTGGAAAATTGGTGGATTCTGGAAAAGGAACTCTTGAGAATGATTCTGAAGAACAGCCCCCTGAGGATCCACATCTGGAGACCGAAGGGAAACTAGAGGTAGTGCATATCCCAAAACATAGTTAGTTTTCACACTGACCTCAACTATATTAGGTTCCACTTGAGGATTTAATCATTGTGGCTCAGTAACAGCTTCTTCCTAGATCCAATTCACATGTCTTATCATATTCATGATGCTTCATGGTATCAATAGACAACAAGGAAGATATCAAATTAACACTCGAAATAAGAAACAAGTGAAATTAATCCCAATATATAGAAAAAATAATATTTTAATTTCACTGTATCCAAATCAAAATAGGGAAAACAATAGAACTAATCCACAATAATTCCTTCCATAACCACTCCATGCAACTTAATGTTCATTGCGGTGAGAGCTAGATAGTAACTCAATCGCAACTAACTCCTAAGTCCCAACAAGATTTCAAAAATACATACTGAATCCACAAGGAAATATCAATAGCATCCTCTGATACCATTTTTTCATGTACGATCTAGGGTTCCCTGGTAACCCGATAACTGAGCTGGCATTGACATATCCCTAAGGGTATTCTTGATCCACATGGGTTGGATACTAGCACCTGGAATCATACAACATGAAATTGGGAATGAATTTGTCACAAAACATAGTGGAATAAAGACAAATAAGTCAATATGCATACAATAGAAACACCATTGGGAGTGATATACCAAATTTCAACAAGGCATTGAATACCAAAGTACTACTACCCAAGTAACAAAATAGGGAAAAACAACCCATGTCCCTAATGACACAACTCACCACATCCAAGGTTTAACAACTAGATCCACCTCCAAGAGATCATTTCCCCTAACTCAAACTTAGAAGGAGATAATCTACACACACCTAAAGGCACAAATAGGGTTTGAGCTAAATATCCCAGCAGGGTATCCCCAAGGATTCCATATCATATTCCAAAAATAGATTAAACAAATGAATGATTTCAATTTTAGAATAAATAGCTTTTTCATTTTAAATCATTTTAAACAAATCATGTTATATAGTTCAAATGATTGAAAATAATTTAAATAATCTCCTTACAAGTGATGGAATATTTCTAAAATAATCTATTAAATTAAAAAAAATATAAAACTATTTATATAAATCCATAAGGTATATAAATAAGTTCAAACACATTGGAGTATATTTATATCTCAAGTATAAAATAAGAGATCATCATGGTTATCTTCCAAATAGGTACAAAATTTCCAAGCTCTAGGAATCCACACTCTCTAAGTGATCCTAGAAATAGGTGTATACAAATGTTCTTTTGACACATGAAAAAGGTGACTCGTCGACATACCATCAATTATTTGACCTATAAAATTTATGTTTTAGAACATTGTATAAGTGTAGAGTGTGTCCAAATAACTCACAAACTACATAAGTCTTTCATGTTCTCTTCCACAATCAATAATGGAAATTTTATTTTATGAATTATTAAATTAAAAATTAAATCCCTTTCCCCCATTTCAAATTCTAATTTTCCAAATAAAACAAAAATATGTTTTAACAAAAAAACATGTCACTTTAACAGGATAAAACCATTGGGTTTCTATCAAAAAAATTATCCATTCTCACAACCTTAAAATCAATTCAAAAGAAAATCCATAAATTTCACAATTAATTTCAATAATTAAATTAAACAATTTAATTGAAATATATTCCATTGAATTTCCAATTTAAATCAACTAATTTCCATAAATTCTCCCCAATTCAATGGAATTGCTTTTCTACCAATTTTCTGGCCAAAGCCATTTCAAATATCCCAATTCACTGGAATTTGATTTAATAAATAAATTGAAATAATGCTTTAGAAATTGAATTTAAATCAATAATTGAAATAAATCAAGAATTCATGGTTAATCAATTTAGACAAATGTAATCGAACCACCTACCTTTTCCCAAAAACTGACACTCAAAACAGAACTTGTCAATGAGAATGAAGGTGTAGCGAACCTCGAAACTCAACATAGAAATGATATTTGACACCAATGAGCATATATCCATAAATTTTAGAACGATTTGTTGAAATGAGAATGGAGGATAAATAGATAAATATGAAGAATAATGGAAAATTATTTCATAGAAATCACACCACTAGCACAATTATGATTGAACATTGAATGAAGGAACTCAAAAGGTTTTTAGGGCTCTAATATATCTTGTGGAAGGATTTAGGCCAAGAGAAATGAAATCGGTGAGGAGGTGAAAAGAGGATCTAAGTCATGCAGCCTATTTAAAAACAGAATTTGGACTATTACACAATGTGTAATCCCACTAAATGACATAAAATAGTTATGTTTTATAACCGTCGAAAAATGTGTCTTGTTAAAATAATAAACCATTCAATAAATGACTCAGGACGTTTTATAGGCTTTTCAAGTAATGTAAATTTTCATTGTGTGAATATTCTCATGACATGAACCTTCTCACTGTATGCACCTAGAAACCATTAAATGTCGTATAAACTCACCACACAGCGTGTCACTCTCTGGTAGCCTACATAAATGGTCAGGTAAAGTTGAGAGTCGAACAAATCTATAACTTCACAAGTATAGGTATACTCCCAAATCATTATGATCCCTACCCAATCAACAAAAAGGAAAATCCATGATAAGGTTAAAAACGTACTTGTCAGATTGGTAATGGGATGCTACACTAGAGTAGAAACAAATATATGGGATTTAAATAATAAAATCCATATAATTTACCTCAAGGTAAATTTAGTGCATACAGTCCACAAAACAAATGAGATTGTTACATATTTACCTTAAGACATAAATAACATTTGAATAAAAATACCATAAAAATGTAAAATTGAATTGAAAATTTATGTACCATTGATAAATTGGAATTAATTATATAATATGAAAATTTGGCACTATATGCACCATATAAATGAAATTGTGTCCATAATATAAAAAAGTCTCATTGAGGTTTAAGTGAGATAAAATTACAAATACCTCAAGTCCAACTTACTTTCAATGTCATATTAAACTCATATATAATAAATATAAGTTTATTATAAATCCATAAAATAAATATATTCATAGTCATAAGACTATATATCATTCACTTATAACATTCTATCACTTTTTTATTATGTATTCATTATTAAAATCATCATCCCCATTGTAAATTATTTTGTTTTCCATACATGTTTTTATTTGGTAACTATGGTTAATACATATTTGTCATGATTTCATAATATCAAAAAAATTAATCATAAAAAAATTATAATTTTAACACATTAAATACAAATTTATAATCATTCATGAAATTTTTATGTGATAAACAAATCACATCGCTTTGTGGAGTTTGTACTCTACTTGTACGCAAGAAAGACATTATCATTTTCCAACTAGTAGAAGGGTAAAATGGTAAGTAATATGTTATATTTTAAGAATAATGAATATTTCATGCATATAAAATACATTCATTAAATACTTCATATTAATACTCCTTGTGTGTTGGTTGTTAGAAACAAACCACACAGCTATGTGAAGATGGTAGGTCATATGTTTGTATAAGAAATTTTTTCATGTTCCATAAGAAAGAAATGAAATTAATAAGGAATATTCCACTATAATAATAAATTTTAAGTATAAATAATATACTAATTTTATTATATTATCATGTTTATATAAAATTTTAATATGGTATAGGAAAAATTAAAATGAAAACACTTGATTAAGAGCCTTACCTCTTCTCTATACCCTATCTTCAGCATGCACCTTAATCCCTCTATGATGGTATTTTTAGGATACCAGAGCCTCTTGGTTATGGGGAATAATTTTTTAAATGCATTTGGTATATTTTGGTCGATATAAGTGGCTCATTTGGTGTGAATAATAGGGTATAAGTTGTTCCCTTTTATAAGTGTGGGGAGAAGAAAAATTATAAATATTAAGAACGTTAAAATATAATAAATATCATAATCATTTAAAGAAAGACCAAACGGACATAATTGAGAATTTATAAAATTATAAAGTCTAAATACATTCAAAAAATAAAATTTATATAGGTTTGTGTTACATTTTAAATATTACCCTTTGGTTTAACCCCCTCACTAACATTTTCTAACCTTAACCACAGTGACTCATTTTTTACTCACTAGGGGTTATAAATTAACTTATAAGTTGGAAAGTGGGTAAAACTGGTCCATGGATTAAATTATAGATCATTTCCCATTCAAAATTTCCTTTTAAAATTATTTTTATTTTTAAATCTTTTAATATATTATTATTTTCATAAAATATCATTAAAGTCATTTTTGGGACTATTCATTTAATTTAAAATAAACGATTTCAAGAAAGAAGAGAAATTAGAATATAAACACTTTTGAAATTAATCAAAATTTATAATCACTTGTGTAATTTTTTTATTACAAAAATTGTCTCAAAACATGTTAATTATATTTTTTTCAAACCATTTACTTTCATTTTTCTACTATTTTCACAAGCATCGTACTGATGTTGCGTAAGCGTTTAAGGTAACTATACTATTATAAAAAATTAAAAAAATTACTACCATAAAAATAATGTATTAATATTAAAAATAACCATTTATAACTGATAATAACTTATATTTATCTCAATTAAAACATATTACATATATTAAAAGAAAGAGAGTGACATTTTGTATTTATTCTCTACTTAAAGAAATATAATTGTCATTGTCAATAGAAAATAACATCCAAATTTCATATATTAGTAGTAAGAATGGATATGTTCAAATTAATCTCATATTATGAAGTAATGTAAAGTTTTTGGTTGATTTTGATACCTTATCTGATAATTTTTACCTTAATTGATCTATTTTACCCATTACCGTGGCGATAAATTTTAACTAAGGTAATTATTCATTACAGCTAAAAATTGAACTGAACAGCTTAAAAAATTTGAAAATAATTGTTATAAATTTTAAATCAATTTCACAAGATTCAATTTCTATAATTGGAAGAAATTTATTCCAATATAATCATGAAAAACATGTGGAAAATAGTTTCTTGGAAATTGTGTTTTTAAACAAGAAAAGGTGCTTATATCAAAAATCAAATATAATTTTGATTAGTATGAAATTAATTAGATTATTTTTAATCAAAATGGTATTATATTACATTAAAAAAAATCAAAAAAACCATGTTGGTTTTAAATTACTTTTTTTAATGAAAAAAATGAAAGTTTTACAAAAATCAGTATCTTTCACTATTCACTAAAAAATAAATCTTTTCAAAAAAATATCAACAACTCACCATAAGATAATTTTGATGTGATAATTTAAAAATTGTATTTATTTTTTAAATATAAAATTTATAAAATTTTTATAATTAAATTTCAATTATCTACATATAAAACACTTAAAATCCATTTTTAGAAGAAAGGTAATTTTAAAGAATAAAAAGAATTTATTATTATTCATTGTATAATAAAAAACAATTATTTGAATGATAAATTTCTTAATTTAATAAATTATTTTAATTAAGGAAAATTCCTCTTACATTTACTTCATAATGTGTGCATTCTTATTCATACCCTCCAACCCAAGGACTATATTATAATAGTTATGTATAAATAATATTATTTCATAGTTCATTTAAGATTTGGGTTTGGTGTGGTGTATACTATAGTGTTCCCATAAAATATAATATAAAATAAAATATTATATTATTTAAAATGGTATCCATCATCCAATTAAATCATTAAATTCTTTTCCATGACTTTTTCTCTCAAAATGGTGTGTTATAACCTTCTCTAATGAAAATAACAAAGCGAAGGTTTTTTAAGAGTTTTAACGATGCAAGAATAATATCCAATCGCATTCAAAGAAGTGATCGAACCCATATCTATTTAGGATACTTTCATAAAATTCTATTGCATGTTATAAGATCATAATGTTTCATATTTTATTAAATGAACAAATTCTTTTGGCAGCACATAAATTATTAAACTAAGCATTAAACTTAGTTAACATTTAAATTCAATTTTAAAAATAATACCATGATTTATAGATAGTGAAATATTAATGATATTAACTTTGTAACATTGGATAAATTGTATTATAAAAAATTCTCACATACACCATGACATTATGTGAAACATCATAACCAAACATCCACCTTTTTGTAGTAACCATCACCACACCATGGTTTATGATTTAGGTCATATTTTCTATTATGAATGGGAACTTATTTCATATTTTTAATAATCAAAAATATTATTCAGCGAGAATAAAGTAGGAGAACTATATTTAGAATAGAACTTTTAGATAATTTTTGAAGAATAAATTTTCTAATATTTTCAATCATGCTGATAGCAAAAATCTATCAAAGCTACAACATGTGTAAGTCCATATAGTTGTTACATGTCATAAGGGAAATATGGTGAACTTGATTAGCTAGTTTGTGAAAATAAAAACACATAAACCTCTTGAGTTAAAATTATCAGATGTGTGAGGACCAATGATCATGAATTAAACCAATGGATATAAGTATTTCATGACTTTTTATGATTTTATTTATCTGAGTTAAAACATTTTTTGTCAATTAAATCCCAAAATCCAAATAATTTTAAAAATATTATATTAATTACTATGAATCAAAAATTTAATTCCAAAGAAATATTCTGATCATATAATGGATATGAATATAATAATAAAGATATTTAAAAATATAATTAGAAACTTGGGTTATGAAATGAATATATATCTCCATACACACCCCAACAAAATGGATTCACTTATAAAAAGAATCAAAACTTGGTGGATATTATAATAATAACGTTATCAAAGAATGGAAATTCAAAATTATTTAATAGATAATATGAAAAATACTTGTCTATGTTTTAAATATGTTTCTAGTTCAACCCAATTTAATTACTACACCATATTAGTTATAGTTCAAGAATAATTCATTATTTATTAGATAAAAGGTGTTTGGAAACCCATGCACTATCAATGTTAAAGTAAAACACTTAGGAAATTTTGATGAAAAGTTTAAAGGAGTATTTATTAGGAATACACCCAATGGAAGAAGTTGTCAATATTACAAAAAAAATGGTGTGGAATATTGTTGATAGTATTGATGCAGTGGTGTTGGAAAATAAAAATCATTTACATAAATAATAACCCTCTAATAATGACACTGAAGGAACTAAAAACACTAGAAAACACAAAATCATTCTAGATTATTAAGAATATTTTCATAACTCTTAAGATTATAATGATATTTATAGTGATGATAATGATTTAAGAAAATGAATTTAAAAGTTTTAAACACTTATAAAATATATATAATCTAAAAATATTACTAAATAGATAATCAAGGGGTCTAAACTTGAAGAAGAATGATAATTTATAATGACACCAACTTGAATTAAAAAGTTGAACCAAAGAGTTTTTATGAATTCTTATAAAGATTGGGATTTTTTTCAATCATGTAATAATATCTTAAAAAAATTTATAATACTAAAACACGGGAATCGATATCATTTCCCAGTGATAAGAATGTGATCAGGACAAAGTTTTTATGAATAATCTCAAGGATAGAGGTAAATATTTATGGAATAGTGATCGTATTGTTCATAATGGATACTCTCAAATAATGGTTATTTATTTTGATGAGACTTCTTCTCTAATTTCTTATCCTAAATAAATTTAAATATTTTTTTGATTTATGATCGAAATAACTATAAGGTTTTCAAAATGGTTATGAAGTATAAAATTATAAATTTTGAACATGTGGAATGAGTCTAAATTGAACAATTGAAGTTTTTTTCCCTTGATGTTGATAGTTATATAGTGTAAAAGTTAAATAAGGTATTATATGGTCTCATAAAAGCACCCCAAGCATGGTATTCAAATATGGATAATAGATTGAAGATAATTCAATATAAGGAAAAGTGGATAATCTTTCTGTCAAATAGTTTAGAATAAACTCACTCAGTATGATTATGTATATCGATTACATTATTTTAATGGAAACTATAAATAAACTTTTAAGAAATTTATTAAAAAATTAAGGACACTTTTTTAAATGTTAATTATTGGTAAGATGACATTATTATTGGGTATAAAAGTCATTAATATAGGTCATTTTATTATTATATCATGGTAAAAGTATTATAATGAGTTAGGGAAAACAATTCTTGCATGAATATGTAAGGAGAATGAATATAATGTAATTCTAAAGGATCACTGCCATCCTACTCTATTTGATAGTGTTAAGTCCATATATAGTATTTGCAGTTACTCTTTATACACAATTATAATGAAACTCAAAGGTGTTGTATCTTAAATTAGAAAAACGGATTTTTTTATCCATATATAGAACACTTGATTATGGATTGTGGTATAATAAAAATTAATTATTACATAATTATGTTTATACCAATTAAAATTGGGAAGTATATTTTTGATATATTAAGACTACTTCTAGAAGAAATATTTTTATTAGAGGAAGATAATTTTTATGATACATGACGAAAAAACATTCTACCACTATTAGATCAATGGAATAATATTATATTGAAGCATTAAAAGACATAACTAAACTTGTGTGGATATAGTTGTATCTTGAATACATGAGTATTGATATTTCATACCAATTTTTAATTATGTGTGATAATAAAATTAGAATTAATTTATTAAAAAATATTGTGCAATATTCATGGTAAGAAAATATTTACATCAAGTATCATTTATTTTAATAGAGTGTGAAGTTTGGTAATATTTTATTGGAAAATATTTTAACCAAATATAAATTCATAGATTTTTTGAGGACATCCAAATCAAAATGTGCCTTATAGATCTTGATATTATTATTGGGAGTGTATTATTTTACAAAATCCCAATCAGTATTATTGATTATTTCAACTATTTCATTTCTTTTCATTTGTTAAAAAGCGGGATAATAAAAAAAATTATATTATTGAAAAGGGGTGAGATTGTTGTTTCTTTTGTTGGTTATCATCAAGTGGGAGAGGAGAAGAAAGCACTTCCTAATTTTAGGTGATCATAAGGTGTTGTCAGCTTGATTTTAGGGAAGTGATTAAAATTGTTGGTTTAAATGTTTCCCAAAACTACAATGGGTGGATTGAAGAACAAGTTTAATATTTTAAGAACTATTATAAAGTTAATTAAAAAAGGGGAGTCTTATTTAATCTCAATTAAGACATGGTTAATATGGAAATGATCTTACATAGAGGGTTCAAGTACTCTCTCAAACATAATTCTATCAATTGGTGTATTGTTTAGATAAATCAAAATTAGATGTATGTTACGAATTGTTTCTTGATGTGATTAATTTATGATTTTAGATTATTTTCATGGTTTATTTATTGAAAACGTACTAATACTTGGGTTGGAATCTCATTAAATATGTGTGGGTAAGAAAACCGATAAATATTTTCTGAATATAATGAAATGACAAAATGAATGGTGATGATCATGTTGTAGTATGCTTGTGTAACTATTATATAGTAATAAAATTATCCCACATAATAAGGATAATGTCTGGGGAATTTAGTCATGTAGTGATGGTGATGATAAAATAATGTGTTACTATTGCATATGAGGATCATGCTACTAGATTTTGTGTTGCACACACTTGTCACCCTTGATTTATATTTTATATTATTTGGGGGAAATTTAAATTTTTATTAGTTTCTTTCTTGAAAAAATAATTTTTATAGATATTTTACCCTATTTCATAGTTAGTGTATATTGGTTATGGGAAACTCTAGAATAATTCTTATGGAGAAGTTTTCCTAGTTCATTTTATAAGTAGATAGTTAGTGTGCATAGGTAGTGCACGGTTTGGTCAAAACCATGTAATTTATAATGATAAATATGAGATTATGTTTTTCATTGAGTCTTGGAGTGTGGTTTCTACATGGTTAGAAGACACATTTCATTATAACTGGGTAATGTGTAGTAGGTTCCTTAGAGTAAAACTAACACAAATGTTTCACAGTTTAGTAAATATTATGGTAAATTGTGTGATCTACCCAAAATAACTTAATAAGTTAATTTTTTAAACTACCACTGTCATTTTTTGAGGCCTTTACCTATCCTCTCTTACCATAATTCTTTAGTCAAAGCATGGTCATGACTTAGGGAGCACTTCCTACCTCTTTTAATGATTTTGATCCCTTAATCCACCAATTTCAAGAAGAATATTGTGGTAAATCCTTCTTCTCCTCTTCCATACACCCATTTCATTTATAGATTTTTCTAATGTAAACTATAGGGACTATAGTGGATAATATTAGGGTTTAAGGTTACTCTAACATAGGTTTTTTGGGTTTCTAGGGTTTTTAGAGGACCTTCCAATGCATGGTTTAATGTTCTCCGTCGAAATTGATGTGTTAATACTTGGTTCTGATTAATTTTAGGTAGGTTTTTCTATGTGTTTCCTTTAAATTGATTTTTATTAAAATTTTTATGATTTATATTCCCTGATTATGTTAAAATAAACATATATATGATAGTTGGAATGGATTTCATAAATGTTCTAAATATTTCCTCCCATGTTATAAAGTTCCTTTTATAATTTTTCTCATTTCTATATTGATATTAAATACAAAGTGATTTTAAAAATTCCATTATGGACTATTTGAAGTGGTTTTCAAGATTAAGAGAATTTTAACATTTTTGGTATTGAATTAGGTAAGTTTGTAGATTATTTTAAAGAATTATTTGAAAATAAATAAATATATATGTTATTGACTCTTAAAACAACAGAATGAAAATGGTATTTGTCATTTAATAGATTTAAATGTGGTTATTATATGAATTGTATGAATGTGATGTTTCAATGGTGTATTTCCAATGGTGGATGATGTCTTAGAATTCCATGATGATGTTTAAATAAAGGATCATTTGGTACTTTATAAATGAATTATCTTGGTGTATGTGACTCTATATAGAGCCCCTTTATTTCTTTATTATACTTTTTTTCATTTTTCCCCACAAGAGATGTGGTATATTGTTATTTATTTATTATTCTTCATATATGTGGAAAGGGTTAATTTTTTATGATGTTATGGGAGGTGATATGAGGTTTGTTTTAAATGATTTATACTTGTTCCTTGTACCTTTCTTATTTCCTCACCTCTCATGAGTTTTTTATTAAAACCCTAGGAGACTAAGTTAGAGATATAGATGAGTATAATCCCTTTTGAAGATTTTATTTTGAATAGGGAATATAACCTTGTTAAATAAATTGAGTTATAATGGGATGGATTTTATAGCACTCAGTAGCTTAAGAACTCCTGAGATTGATTATATATCCTGAATAGTTTTTTTGGACAATCGATATGTTGATGGATTCATTAGGGTTCTAATAGGATTATATTCTCCATTTCTGGTCCATATTACACAATTCTAATGGATTTTCCTAAAATGCCTAGTTCTTATTGAATATTATTAGGTCTTTTTATTATATAACTTGTTTTTATCCCAAAGCACTAGATTCATTTTTAGGTAACCATTGTATTGTTTTTTTGTTATTATATACTGATATCTTGGTACCCATGTGTGATTTTATTTAATTCTAGTTATGGTTTTGGTATACATTAAAATCGATTACTTAAATGGTTTGGAAAATGTGTTTCTTTAAAAAGGAAAATCATGTGTATTTAATAAATAATGAGTTTAAAAAAATAGTAAGCATATTTTATCATTTTTTTTATATTCAATAAAGGATCCACTTTTTCCTGTTCAAAAGTGTTTATTAAAATTATGGTTCCTATCTTTATTAATCTAAAAAAATGTAGATTTTCTAAAAACTGATTTATGTCATGATATTTGGTTTTTTTAAACTTGCATATAGAGAACCCTATCTTTTAATTATAATTCAAAATAGAATTAATGGAACACATTTTCAAAGGAAGTTACACAAACTATGGTGAAATTAAACTAGGTGTGTTTATCTCACACCCATTATACACTAATAGGCATATATTTGTTGGAACCAAGTTCTTCAAAGCATGATTTGGTGTATGGTTTGTGTTTGTTGTCAATCCTCAGTGGAAGTTCAGGGTGTGAACCAACAAAGCGATCATACCGTTCAGGAAGAAAACAGTAGTGAAGGTGGCGCTGTTTCCCAGTGTTTGCCAAATTTTTGGGCCTGAAAATCCGTAAATAAAGTAAAGTGTTTTTGGCAAAGACACTTGCGCGCCGAGCTCTTGGAGGATGAAAGACTTGCGCGCCATATGTTTTTGAGGATCAGAACATCACAATTTGGCTAAGGAAAGAAGGTCGCGCAAGTGTTGGTTGGGTCGCGCAAGTAACTTGCGCGACAGAGGATCTGGAGACAGGACTTGCGCGCCGTCGAGGGACTTGCGCGCCGCCGCGCAGGGGGTCCAGTTTGCCTATAAATACTGGACCACCCCTCCTCATTTCCAACGAAGTTCAAGGCCGAGAGATTGCTCGAGCTCTCGTCGCGCAGGTGGTTGAGTCGCGCAGGTGGTTGTTTTGTCGCGCAAGTAGAGCTTGCGCGCCGGTGTTTGGCTGTTCTCCCAAGGCAGTTTGGAAGAGTAAGGAAGTGGATCGCGCAAGTATTTTGTTCAAGAAGGCAGTGTCGCGTAGGTGCTTCAGTGACACTTGCGCGCCAGTTTAGACTTGCGCGCCTGAGACTTGCGCGCCGCCGGGAGACTTGCGCGCCGGGCTTGAAAAGGAGTCCTAGACCCTATTAAAGCACGCCTGCCTTGCTGGAGCTGCACGAAAGCCGATAAACTACTCGGTTCATTCGAGGAAAAGTGATATTCTTCTTCTGGTGAGAATCGGACTTCAATAGAGAATCTACAGTCAACAAAGGATGCACTCTTATGCAAATGA
Organism: Viscum album; assembly: GCA_963277665.1. Classification (NCBI taxonomy): domain Eukaryota; kingdom Viridiplantae; phylum Streptophyta; class Magnoliopsida; order Santalales; family Viscaceae; genus Viscum; species Viscum album. The sequence continues at coordinate 621,878,984 of OY728145.1, forward strand.
AGAACAGACCTACACGTCTATAAACTGAGTGGGACTTCACCAACGGCAGTGAGCCAGGGGGAGTCAACGGGAGTGACCCGAGGGATGCAGTGAGTTATCCCTGAACTATTGTAAAGGCAGTGAGCCTGGGACAGAGTGTCTGTACCCGAACTTTTGTATCCGCAGCTAGTGAAGAATAGTGGATTTAGGTACGACCGGCAACCTGTCGGCGTATGCTCCTTGGACGTAGCCCTTAGTGGTGAACCAAGTAAAAATGACTGTGTCTTCTCTGTGCATGTGAATGTTTTCATTTTGATCATAATCATCATACAGGTTCAACAAGTTCCTACCAACGTGGGAACAAGATCCATCAAATTAAAAGAAAAAGTGGTCACCCTGATTCACCCCTCCCCTCTCAGGGTGTCCCGGGGTCCTTCAAGTGGTATCAGAGGGTAAAGGTTGCTGGCGTTGAATCTGACCTTCTTCGTCATGGAAAACGCGATCAATGTCAGGGGAGTCCCTCACTTCGATGGAAGCAATTTCCAGATCTGGAAGAACAGAATGAGATCTCATCTAAGATCTCTTGGAATGGAAGTTCTTTTCTCTACTGTGCAAGGAATACATGTCACTGATCCAACAGGTCTGGCTATGACTGAAACAGACAGGAAACTTCTTGATGCAGATGCCAAAGCACAGAATGCTCTCACTGCTGCCCTTTCTGATCAGATTTACCTGAAGGTGATGAATTGCACCTCAGCAAAATCTATGTGGGATAAACTTGAGAATATTTATGAAGGTGATAGCAAAGTGAAGGAGGCAAAACTACAAGTGCTACACAATCGGTTTGATGATCTGAAGATGCATCCAGACGAGAATGCAGACTCTTTCTTCAATCGAATTACTGAAGTGGTTGGAGCAATTCGGGGTCTAGGCGAAGAAATCAAAGACATTGATATTGTAAAGAAAATATTAAGAAGACTTCCACCTCTGTATAATGCGAAGGTGTCAGCTCTTGAGGAAAGAGATCTTTCCAAACTTTCTCTAGATGACTTACTGAGCAGTTTGGTAGCATATGAAATGAGAGTCAAACCAGAAGATGCTACGACTCGGGTGAGCAAGGAAATGGCATTCAAGGCCATGGATAAATTGAAAATCTCAAAGGATAGTAGCGGTGATGATGACGAAGAGAAAGAAATTCTTTCTCTCATTTCAAAGAAGTTCCAGAAGGGGAAAGGGAAATTCAAAGGGAAGTTACCTCTCGCATGCTTCCGTTGTGGAAAAGTTGGGCATATTGCCTCTCAGTGCTTGAAGAATATCAATGATGATGACAGTGAAGATGAAAACTTCAAGAAGCCTCAAAGAAGGTTCTTCAAAAAGGGAGACTTCAAATCTGGTAAGAAAATGCAAAGGAAGAGTTTTGTCTGTGAAGAGGAAGAAGATGACAATGAATTCTGTGATGAAGAAGAACCAGAATTCAAAACTGGGAACCATGCTTCTATGATGGCCACTGTTGAAAAGTCAGAAGATACTGATGGTGAAAAACAACTGAGAACTTGTGTAGATCCTGAGGTGCAACTTAAGGATGCAGTTAGTAAGCTTAAGATTAAATGTAAGAGCTGCAATAAGTGGAAATCAATTGTAGAAGAATCAACTGAATATGTTGATCAACTTGAAGCTGAAATTGAACGACTGGAAGAATTTGTGAAGGTACAGTCTAAAATAATTGAAAGCAATGATGATGCAGTTGATCTGAAGCTGAGAATTGAAGAGCAAGCAAAGGTCATCAATGACCTCACATCCAGACTGGATGAAAAATCCAAGACTGTTGAGGGTCTTGAGGAGGAAGTAGTTACTCTGAGGAGTAAAATGGAGACAGAATCAGTTCCAAAAGAATCGAGGAAGAAAATACAGTTCGGAAGATTCTCAGATGCAGAATTACTTGCAAGAGCCAAGTGTGGTTCAGATGGGGTTGGAAAAGTCTTGAGTGATCAAAGACCTGCTTGCATGGGAAAGAGTGGAATTGGCTGTGAGGCTGAGTCATCAACTGCTGGAAGTGAAAAGATCCAAAATAAAGATAAGATGAAAGTTGAACATGTTGAAATGTTACCTAGAGTTCTGAAAAAGGAACCATCAATCCAAACTAAAAGGAGACCTGAAAATTATCCTCAAACTTTCAAAAATGACAGACAGTCTTACTATTCTCCCAAGGAAGAAGCTATAAGGAAAAATTCAAGTGAGAAGACATTTCTTCTCATGAAGTGTCAGTTCTGTGGCTATCTGGGCCATACCATGTCCTATTGTGAAGAGGCAAGAAGCTATCTGAATGGAGAAGATATAGATGCTCAACAAAGGAGAACAATTTCATATCCTAAATCTTATAGAAGAAATAATTTCTATGGATATTGTTTTCATTGTTCTAACTTTGGTCATAAGGCCATTAATTGCAGGCAGAGAAGGGACATTGACACCTCATACAGAAGTTCTAGACATGTCAAGTCTCGTCAGCAAGACGATGTTTCTCTTTCAAACAGGTTCTCACCTCTTAAAGAAGACTTTGACTATGAAGAACCTGGGTTTGCGGAAGAGATAGTTGAAAGGCCATCAGTTCTATATACTCAATCTAATGTCTCATGGAAGGAAAGGAGGAAGATTGAGAAATCAAACCTTGCAGAGGTAGCTCTCAAAGCTACAAAGAACAACAGTACCTGGATTCTAGATAGCGGTTGCTCATCTCATATGACAGGTAATGCCGGTCTACTAACAAATATCATAAAGAATGTTGATGGTACAGTAAGATTTGGTAATGATGGGGCTCTGAAAATCAAAGGGAGTGGAAGTACCAAATTAGCTAATGGAGAACTAAAGAAGACTGAAGTCCTTTACGTAGATGGCCTACGTCATAATCTCCTCAGCGTGAGTCAACTCTGTGACTCAGGACTTGTTGTTACTTTTAATCAGAAAGGCTGCACTATCAAGGGAAAAACTGGCAATTCTCTCATGAAGGGATGCAGAACAGAAGGAAACTTGTATCAGGTTGATAGTGAAGAGAATGTATGCTACATGACTGTTGAAGAAGAAAACAATCTGTGGCATCGGAGATTGGGACACATCAATCAACAAGACATGGAGAAAATATCAAAATTGAGAATTGTCATGGACATTCCCAACCTGAAGCGTGAGCGTGAAAAATCTTGTGATGCTTGTATTCGTGGGAAGTTGGTCTGCAGTTCATATCGGCCAAAGAAGAAAAAGGCATCTCACCTTCTTGATCTGATTCATACAGATGTTTGTGGTCCAATAAATGTTGCCGGAACTCATGGAGAAAGGTACTTTGTCCTTTTCATAGATGATTACAGTCGAATGGCATGTGTGATGGTCATTCACCGGAAACGACAGGTCCTTGACTGCATGAAAACATATCGGCGAATCGCCGAGAATGATACTGGACGAACAATCAAAGTGTTGCGATCTGACAATGGAGGAGAATACACATCCATTGAATTTGAAAATTATCTGGAGAAGCATGGGATACAACATGAGGTAGCTGCTGTGAGAACTCCACAACAAAATGGAGTTGTTGAACGAAGGAATCGACAGGTGAACAACATGGCACGAACTATGCTGATTGAGAGTCGTATTCCACGACATTACTGGAAAGAGGCTGTTCAAGCTGCAGTGTACATTCAGAATCGAACAGGACTTTATATGGGTGAGACGAAGACACCATATGAATTGTGGCATGGACGGAAGCCTTCTCTAAAATACTTTCGTGTTTTTGGAAGTAAGTGCTTCATCAGGAACAAAGAAGGAAATCAGGGGAAATATGGTGACAACGCAGATGAAGGAATCTTCCTTGGTTACTCAATGAACAGCAAAGCCTACAAATGTTTCAACAATCGTTTGGGAAGGATTGTGGAAAGCAATGATGTTAAGATAATTGAAGAGAAAACCACAAATGCTTCACGGACGTCATATGCTGATGTGATAGAAAGTCATGAAGAATGTGGACATGAAGAAACTACAAATGCAGAAATAGAGGAAGCTGTTCAAAACACTCATCAATCACATAATGATGTTGACTCAGAAGAAGAATCTGAAGAAGAAACTATGGCTGAAGAGAATACTACTGAACCTCGTAGGAGAAATCGAAGAGCTGAGATTGATCCATCCAACATAATTGGAGATAGGAGTGCACCCACACAAACCAGAAGGATGAGGAATACCACGCAATCAGCATTTCTATCAGTTGTAGAGCCATCCTCATTCGAAGAAGCTGCAAAAGATGAATCTTGGGTGAAAGCCATGAATGATGAATTAGATCAGATTGATAAGAATCAGACATGGGATCTTGTCCAGAGACCTGAAGGTCACAATGTGATTGGTACCAAATGGATTTTCAAAAATAAGTTTGATGAGCATGGAAGTGTTATCCGAAACAAGGCACGACTGGTATGTAAAGGATACTCCCAGATTGAAGGTATTGATGTTGAAGAAACCTTTGCTCCAGTTGCTAGACTGGAATCAATCAGGCTTTTCCTTGCCATGGCACTCCAAAGAGGATATAAAGTATATCAAATGGATGTTAAGACAGCATTCTTGAATGGTGTACTCGAAGAAGAAGTCTACATTGAACAACCGGTGGGGTTTGTCTTGGGTACCGATGAAACAAAGGTCTGCAAACTAAAGAAAGCTCTATATGGTTTGAAGCAGGCACCACGGTCATGGTACTCACGGCTAGATTCATATCTCAAGAAGTTGGAATTCAAAAGAGGAGGAGTTGATCACAATCTGTATGTGAAAAATTCTCCAAAAGATCAGTTCATGGTTCTTGTCTACGTTGATGATATCATTTTTGGTGGCAGCAGGCAGAAATCAGTGGATGAATTTGCCGACCACATGAAATCAGAATTTGAAATGTCTATGATTGGGGAGCTCACATATTTCTTGGGGTTGCAAGTAATTCAGAAGAAGGAATACACTTTCATTTCTCAGGAAAAATATGCAAGAGAGGTGCTGAAGAAGTTCAATATGCAAGACTCCAAACCAATGTCAACTCCGATTCCTGTTGGAACTAAACTTGGAAAGCATGAGGATGGGAACTCTGTTGATCCCACCATGTACAGGAGGATCATTGGAAGCCTACTGTATCTGACAGCGACAAGGCCAGATATTGTCTTTGCAACATGCCTTGCGGCCCGCTTTCAGAGTAATCCAAAGGAGGAACATATGTCAGCAGTAAAAAGAATCATGAGGTATATTCAAGGCACACATAACTTCGGGTTATTTTTTGCTGCAGGCAGGGACAGTGAATTATCAGCGTTTTCTGATGCTGACTGGGCTGGGGATGTAGTAGACAGAAAGTCCACTAGTGGTGGAGCTTTCTATATTGGGCATAAATGTGTTGGCTGGTTGAGCAAGAAGCAAGAAAGTACTTCTCTTAGTACTGCTGAAGCTGAATATATCTCCGCCACAAAAGCATGCACTCAACTTCTTTGGATGAAGCAGCAGCTAACAGATATTGGTGATAAGGTGCAGCAACCAATGGTGATTTATTGTGATAACAAAAGTGCAATTGATCTTACGAAGAATCCGGTTCAGCATTCTCGTACAAAACATATTGAAATACGGTATCATTTTATCAAAGAAAAGGTTGAACAAGGCGTGATTAAAATGGATCATGTTGGAACTAATGAGCAAGTGGCTGATATTCTAACCAAGCCATTGTCCGCGGCTGTGTTCGAGAAGCATCGGTTGAACCTCGGTGTTCGACCACCGCCTACTGCATAAGGAGGCTCCGGAAGTCCCCTCTCCCCGTTTCTTTTAACTGTTTTTATCTGTTTATGGCTGTGATGCAGGTTTATGGGGGAGATACTATCCAGGGGGAGTATGGATTGAGCTGAACGTTGAACAAACTTTTCGGTCTTTGGTTTTATTGTCAATGGGGGAGAAAGGAATAAATTCAAGGCAAGAAATTCTTCTATGATGAGAAGTGTAAGCTTGTGATGAGAAGTTTAATAAGGATAACATTGGGATGGAGAATTTCGTCGTGTACGATTTCAACACACTAAGACCCAATTCAAGCTTTCTCTCTTGTTTTCTACACCGAGCATTGCTCACGTAGACTTAGAGTGTTAGCTGAGTTGATTCTTGCGTTTTGGATTTGCTCATGGTTGGAGATCTATTGAATTTATTCTGATTGCCAACAAACCCAAAGGGGGAGATTGTTGGAACCAAGTTCTTCAAAGCATGATTTGGTGTATGGTTTGTGTTTGTTGTCAATCCTCAGTGGAAGTTCAGGGTGTGAACCAACAAAGCGATCATACCGTTCAGGAAGAAAACAGTAGTGAAGGTGGCGCTGTTTCCCAGTGTTTGCCAAATTTTTGGGCCTGAAAATCCGTAAATAAAGTAAAGTGTTTTTGGCAAAGACACTTGCGCGCCGAGCTCTTGGAGGATGAAAGACTTGCGCGCCATATGTTTTTGAGGATCAGAACATCACAATTTGGCTAAGGAAAGAAGGTCGCGCAAGTGTTGGTTGGGTCGCGCAAGTAACTTGCGCGACAGAGGATCTGGAGACAGGACTTGCGCGCCGTCGAGGGACTTGCGCGCCGCCGCGCAGGGGGTCCAGTTTGCCTATAAATACTGGACCACCCCTCCTCATTTCCAACGAAGTTCAAGGCCGAGAGATTGCTCGAGCTCTCGTCGCGCAGGTGGTTGAGTCGCGCAGGTGGTTGTTTTGTCGCGCAAGTAGAGCTTGCGCGCCGGTGTTTGGCTGTTCTCCCAAGGCAGTTTGGAAGAGTAAGGAAGTGGATCGCGCAAGTATTTTGTTCAAGAAGGCAGTGTCGCGTAGGTGCTTCAGTGACACTTGCGCGCCAGTTTAGACTTGCGCGCCTGAGACTTGCGCGCCGCCGGGAGACTTGCGCGCCGGGCTTGAAAAGGAGTCCTAGACCCTATTAAAGCACGCCTGCCTTGCTGGAGCTGCACGAAAGCCGATAAACTACTCGGTTCATTCGAGGAAAAGTGATATTCTTCTTCTGGTGAGAATCGGACTTCAATAGAGCATCTACAGTCAACAAAGGATGCACTCTTATGCAAATGAAGAACAGACCTACACGTCTATAAACTGAGTGGGACTTCACCAACGGCAGTGAGCCAGGGGGAGTCAACGGGAGTGACCCGAGGGATGCAGTGAGTTATCCCTGAACTATTGTAAAGGCAGTGAGCCTGGGACAGAGTGTCTGTACCCGAACTTTTGTATCCGCAGCTAGTGAAGAATAGTGGATTTAGGTACGACCGGCAACCTGTCGGCGTATGCTCCTTGGACGTAGCCCTTAGTGGTGAACCAAGTAAAAATGACTGTGTCTTCTCTGTGCATGTGAATGTTTTCATTTTGATCATAATCATCATACAGGTTCAACAAGTTCCTACCAACGTGGGAACAAGATCCATCAAATTAAAAGAAAAAGTGGTCACCCTGATTCACCCCTCCCCTCTCAGGGTGTCCCGGGGTCCTTCAATATTTACATTGTATTTTCTCTCAGGTGCTCAAGTTATGGTCTCTTTCATGGTTATTTTTAGGTTGTTAGATTATATACAGTCTTGTGATGTACTGAGTTACCATGGGTAACATGGAAGTGGTTTATAGTAGTTTGAGTTTGTTTTAGTTTATTATTGGGATGTAGTATCATCCAGTTTATCCATTTATATTTCTTGTTTTATGATTCTACTGTATCTATATTTATTCACCATGCTTCTTTACATTATTATGATGTTTATCCAATTTTTTATTATTCAAAAATATTATGTTTTTTAGTTCTTTAATTTATTTTTAAGCAAATTATTTTGGGTTTGGGCGTCCGACTTATGGATATGGCATGCTGCATTTTAGGGTGGGGTCCTTGATGTGGTTATTTGAACTCAGTGAGTGAAATCAGTCTCATTTTTATAGTCTTGATTCCCAAGAAGCAGTTTCCATATTGTGGGGATTAGAAACACCATTATATCCAAGGGAAGCATCGGTTTGGATGATGTGTCGGGTCAACTCAAGAAACTTTTTTACATTGTGATTACAAGGTAAAAGTGTTACTCTATGGTACAAAGAGTCACATTTTATTTTAATTAGTTTCTCATTAAAATTTTACATAAGTAATTATGAGGATCCAACTGCAACATGAAGACCAACCTTGGATAAATAGGTGTCATGATAATTTAAGATCTAAGTTTTTTTATTCTATAATACAATGATTCATGTTGAAAGGTCAAGAGAAATAATAATACAATAATGTGATAGGGGAAACCATGCCATAATGAACCTACCTATAGAAGTTCACTAGGTTTTTGATTCTATAAATATCAAACAAGTCAGGTTATAACCTACATATCACACAATGAAAATAGTAAAAGATGCTTCCTGATATTTGGGATTTATCCTTCCATATTATTTGGATCAAAGTTTCACGTCATAGTCAAAGTATCAGCACTGTAACATGGGTTATATCATCAAATAATTGGTCATACCCTTTAGTTTTTTTATAATATAAAATATAATATAATTTAATAAATAATTTCACCCATTACAAGGATCATTCCTAGATGAATTCGGTAGTCTTTTGAAGTGAATAATAAGTGTGCACACATAATTTGAATCTGGGAGGTTCTTGATATTTGGAAAGTAAATATATTTCACCTTATTAGTGCTTATCATTCACCATGTAATTGGATTTCAAGAAAATAATTTAGTTTCAATCATTGTTCCTTTACAAATAAATAGAAATGTGGGTAGTGGGATAACAATTTCTTTACACAAATGATTTATCATCTAATTATAAGGATGATTGAAACATGTAAAAATACTTGGGTCTATGTTCATTCTTTCTCACTCTATCTCACATCATCACATCACCAAAATCATTATCAATAAAAACTAATTAGGTATAGAAAAAACAATTATTGAGATTTATTGTTTTTGTTTCCACTAATTCAGCCCCTCGCCATTGTTTTATACCCTCACCTAGACCTTTAAAAACTATAGTGAAAGAATAAGAATAAGTGTGGAATAAGAGGAGAATAATGAACACCATTGATTCATCACATCAAAAAACCCAACATATCCAATCATTTAGAAAAATAATATAAAATATTAGGATTATATTCATACTTGGATACACTACACTAGTTCATACCCCTGGGTCCACCCGTATAAGGGATAGACATCAATAATAATATAGATAGAGATATTACAAGATAAAAAATAAAAAACAAATATAATAATATAAAATTATTGAATGAAAACTAAAGGTAGTTTATAAGTCCTTATTTCTCTTTCCTTAGCCACACTCTTCTCATAATATATTTAAAAGTCACTATTTGGGTGTTGGGATCACTTCTGTTTGGTTTCAGTTATTTTGAGTAACATTCTTTCATATCAAATTCTTGGTAAGTGGAAATAAATTCCCATAATCTTAATCCATCCTCTCTCTCTTAGATCATCTTCCACAAGGATACATTATTGAATTATTACCCAATTATTTTATGAAATAGTAATGGGTAATATTAAGTGGTCCCCTTTAGTATGCATTTTCTCTTCCTGAAATGATATTTTCATTAATAGATGAGATATTTTCTTCCTCTACTACCTTTAAAAAGTGCTATGAAGGCTTTCAGATTGATAGTAGCTTAGAAAATGTTATCCTTATAAATTATAACATGCCATCTTCGCAAGAGGTAATCATGTTGAGATTATTATTTTCATTCTCAATACAAGAAACATGGAATGGTGGATGCAGTTTAAATTTTAAAAAAAAATCATTTAGTGGTTCATGTTTCATGAACCAGGTGTACAAAATCCATTGATGATTTATCTACCTCAGTTGGATTGACTATCAATTTCCCTTATAAAAGATTATTTCAATATTAATTATTTTAGGTATAGTTCACTAAAAAAATTCACCATATATATATAATTGAGTGTGTAACATTGTATAAAATAAAATATATTGAAATTTTATACCTTTTTATTCCCCCACACTTAATTTTTCACTCTTTGTAATAAACATGGAAATGAATTTAAGAAAATCAATTCCCTACAAAGTTCAAACATGAAAATAAAAAAAGCGTAAACTAACTAACTCATTCATAATTTTAGTTTATCATTCATCTTTAATGGGTTATACACCCTAAATCTCTTTTCTTGACCTACGTTTTCCAACTTTCAATCTTTCACATGGACATTAGTGACTCACCCTCCATGAAAATATTAACTCATCACTCAAGGAACAATTTCTATATTGAGTTTTATCATTCATGTGGTATATATATTCAAATATAAGCACTAAAATATCCAATATTCTCAACTTTAATTTTCAAAGTGAACTAATCATGGGATCCACTAAAACATTATTCGATAGTTTAAGGGTTGATTGGAATTTATCATGAAAATATATAAGGAAAAATAAGGAGTCTTATCCCAAGGAAACTTTTATGATATTATTAAAATAAATTGATATTATCTCACTCATATACATCGTAAAGTATCATTTTCAAATCTTTCTCACTTATTCTTTTGTTGGGTCCCAAGCCATACATTCAGTATCAATTAGTGAATAATCCTTTTATCTCAATTTTAGTGAATATTTTCTTCTATTGTTTATATTTTTTATATAAAAAAATTCTCATATACATATTTTTTATTATATTTTAATATGGAAACAAAAATTAAAATGAAATGTTTTCTTGTTACTCCACTTTCCATAACCAATGAAAACTCTCACAACATTATTCCATTATAGTGAATTTTCTCCAGAGTAACACCATGAACAACATTTATATCCCACATTTAGATGAAAATATATCATTACATATGCTAATATTTTGGTAGTTAAGGATTAATTATCTTGTAATGTTGCTTACCTAAAATGAAATTAAAGGTCTCTAGGGATTTGTGGAGTAAAATTTAAAGTTGTATTTTTAATAGATTTTATAAGGGTTTTCGATGAACAGTTTGTTAAATCATACTTTGTCCATTTGACTCATTAATATTTAACGTTAATCATGTGAATTTATTTACTCCTATATTTAAAAATACACTTAGTAACATAGTGTGTAATAATTCATATATTAATAATGTTCATAATGCTTGAATGGGTTGAGATAATAATTTAGGAAAGTAAATTCAAGACATGGAAAATAATATCTGGTTTACTCATGTTACAAACAAACAAAATTTCAATAATCTATGATAATCTTATGGAAATCACAAGGTGTATTTGATGGTGAACATTGGGGGATATTAGTGAAAAATGATGGATTTAATGAGAGGTTTTCGTTTTTAGGTTAAATGCATGATTTATATTTTAATCACTCATTGAGTGTTCCCTCAAATTTACTATAAATTCTAATCACCAAAATAAAATAATTCCCCTATTATCTTTAGTGGATCATACATCAAATAATATTAGTGATTTATTTTTTTATATTTTTCCATATAAATGTTTTTATCAATTTATTTAAAACAATTAAGATAAAAAATGGAATACTTTTATTTTTAGCAAATATTTTAGTATATTCCTTTACAATATAAATAAAAACTCCCTATATCATTTCCAATATATTTAATATTCATTATATTACCTATTATTTAAGTCATACACTACACTTATTTTCAATGATAAACATAAAAATTACTTTGGATAATAAAAAATTTGATGAAATTTCCTTAAAATACAGATACATATAAGGTTGGTAATGATTTTTTAAGTGGTTGAAAATAAATTTCAAAATTTTTATGTGGTTCCAAAATTAATTTCCAAACATAATTCCAATTACTCATGCCTTTATTCATTTTGAAAAAAAATTCACAATATCAAAAAAAATTAAAATAGATTTACACCATACTTTAACCGAGCATGAAAAACTTTATAATCCCAAAAAAATAATTTAATTGTAAGAATCTATAATAATGAATAAAAATTATATTAAGAAATTTAATATAACATTTGATAGTACTCATAGCATGGATTTTATAATTGGTGGAATTCATTTCAATGTTTAAAATATTAAAATTGTAAACTAAGAAACATATCAATATTTTATTTAAGTTTTATAGATTTAAATTAAATCATTATATCACAAATAACTCAATGATTAAAATTATAATTTGTATTCAGTTATTATTTTTTTGAAAAAATTGAAATAATACAAAAATAAAATAACTTTATAGTTGAAAAAATTGGAATTCCCAATAATAAGTCTATCATATCCCACAAAAGTATTTGATAAATTTAAAAAATGTAGGTCAATAATGAATATTATAATTTCAATATATTTAAATAAGATAATAAATAAATAATAATAACAAAATAGATGACCTTATACTCTTAATTATGATGAACAATCATGAAAATAAGCTTCTGCCCAATTGGAATCTTGGAATAAAAAAATAAAAAATTTATAAAAAACTAAATGACATTAAAATGAAAGAAAATATAAAAAACATATACTTGGTTAGCCACCATAAAGTGCCCTATCTATCATGTTTATATCTTGACATCATAGAGACTATCCAAAATTTTAGGGTGGATGTGGTTTCATTTATTTATAATACCACATCCTTATAGTTTTGATGATATTATGAATCAACTTTCTCTAGAGATCCCCTTGTCAATATTAGTGTTAGTGCACATCCCCTTAAATGATAATCTTGAATTTTAGTGAGAGGTGAAATTAGGTAGGGGTCAATATTCATTTAAACCTAAGGAACTATATATCAAATTAGGTTTCTTCTAACTTTTCTATAAATTTTATTCTCTTATATTACTTGAGAAATTTATTTTATATGTAAATCCATATAAACAATTCCTTCATCAACAACCTTAATGGGAAGTACACATGGTTTCCCTATTTTCACTCTAAAATACAGTATATCCTCTATGGTTTTATATTTTTATTATTTTCTCCCAATAAAATAAACAATTCATTTCAGTGGTAATTATTAAAATGAAGAAAATAATTATACAGTTTAGTTTATAAAAAATTAATCCAATATATATTCAAAAACAATTGTATACCATAAAATATTCAGGCTGTAACTTCTCTTATTCATTTAATTAATCTTGTAATGTATGCTATTATAGGTATTATATTATATAATATCATAATTTATTCAGAACAAACCACATCCAATATGTTAAGTTCATTTTAATCCAAAAAAATAAGTGTTTTTTATTATATAATCTTAAGATAAGGATCATTAGATTGAATTTTAGTTTACAAAAAAAAACAAAATAATGATGTAATATATTTTACTAATATCCCTTTGACTCTTCATTAGTTATTTATTTAGGAATATCAACTCTTATACAAAGTGGAGGATTTTAAAATTTTTCTTCTGGCTCCAAAATGTCTTCAGTATATATCAGGAAAATGATTTATAATACTTTATCCATTAATGTTTTTTTTTCTTATTTCCATTATCTAATTAATTTGTATAGATCATTATTTCCACGATTTAGTTGTAACTTCATATCCTACATATCAGTCTTCTTTATTACACATGGATACTCTATCCATATGTCATCGATTCTTGATTTAGATATTATTTACTAGAATATTAAAGTTTGGAATTGTATTTTGTGTAATATTCCACATCCTGATGCTAGATTTATGTACTTGTATTTATTTTTTTACCACATTTGATTTTGAAATATTCATAGTTTTATCTTGGGGATTTTTGGATGTTTTTTAATGTTTCTGGGCATGTTCATGGTTCATTCATGGTTAAGTCAAACTGAGCAGATTTCTTAGTAAAACATATAACTTATAGTGGTTTTGAATAGTTTTTTTTTCATGATTGGATCACAGTTAGTAAAAACATGTATCCAAACCATGTGTCAAAATCAATAGATGAAAATGATCACAGTGTTTATTAAATTGTGTGTCCAAACTATGCAGTGAGAATTAATTAATATGGAAATTATTTTCTAGACTGGATACATCTCCCATTGGTCTCATTCCTTCTGGTGTATCTATAGTTCTTGACCCTAGGTAATCCCATTGTTAATTTTTATTTATCATAATCCCTTTTGTGACCAATTATTCTATATCTTATTCCATTGGACCTAGGAAACTCAAGGTAAGTGGCCTTTATTTTTTGTTCATAGATCTCTTATATCTCTTCTATTTCTATAGAAATGAACCATATATCAATGTTGTTCTTAAAAGATATATTTATTCTTCAATGATCTAAAGTATTTTCTTGTAGATATTTGGTGAGATAGGATGTTGGGGACTGGATCTAGTAAGACCTTTAGGTACCTCTTCAGGGATTATCTTTTTAAGTGGTTTGTAATAGATCCATTTATCTAGAATTTGTATAATATTTTTATCTTGATATGTGTTTAATTTTTTAGGTCTCCCCATTCCTTCATTGGATCCTTGGTTCTACTTAGTGGGGTAAAAATTAATTTGTTGTAAATACCATGTGATTGAGGTTGGTGGTTTCCTAAAAATAGCTTCTTTATAAACCAAACTTTCTTTCTAATTTTAAGTTAGTTTATCTAAATTGTTTAAAGGAATAATTTTTAATTCCCGATATGTGATAAATAGGGATTTTATCATAAAATTTATATACAATTTTTTATTGAAAATATAAATGGATCTTAAAGGATTTTTTAATGTGACTTTGGATAGTTTGATGAGTTATGTGTGATATTCCCTTAAAATGATTTGAACCATGAAAATGAAAGATTTCGAGTATCGAATATTTTTGAAATTTAAATCATCCAAGTGTGGTATATGGTAACTTGTAACCTTGGGTACTTTGGACAGGGAGAGATTAATAATAACATGTTAGGATGGTTTGCGACTACCTATTATGAAAATATTATAAAACACTAACAAATATTTTATATACCAAGGGGTTCCATTATTGGGGTGTTATCATATCCCTAGGCCCATTATATAAGTATTTTTTCACACTTATTCACTTGATCACTAAGGTGTGAGGATCCTTGAAAACCTATACCAAACATCCCCTAATAAATATTTCATGGTTCTAATTTTTTTCTTATTTATAAATTATTTTATAATTGTTTTTTAGAAAAAACTTTTAAAATGAATTTTTATGGATGATTTATAATTTATTCTAAAAACGTTCAATTACTATGATTTATTAAAAATAGTGTAAAGTTTTATTCTATTCCATGGATTTATTTTAATGAGCATAATTGGTTTCTTTTATAAATTCTCTTTATGGAATACATGGTGGGATCCTACTATGATTTTTTTCTTAAATAGTTCACATTCAATTGGGTGTGTGTGAAAGGAACTTCATTATGGAAGTGGGAATCCATATTAGATGGGTTTGGGTGACATGTTGGGATGTTTTACCTCATATCACATAGATATGGGTTGTTTTCAGTCTCAAATACTTTTATTTACATGTTTTATTTTTAGAACTAGTATTTTCCTTATACTATTTAACTTCCACTATCAGAATTTTTAGTTGAATATTGCCTTTCTCTTGGATATTCTAACTATTGTTTTTTGGTTTATTATAGGCTAAGTTTTTTCAAAAGTAATTCTTTATTACCAATAACATTTATCTAACCCAAATGGATCTATAATTCCCATTAGATCCTACAATTGACTAGCTTGGATGTCTAAATATGGGATTAACTGGATTGGTTTTTTAAAATTTGATATCAAGGGTCATTTTTTGTGTCTATGGTCTTCATGTATTATAATTTTCTATTAAATAGGAGATATTATTGTCTAGACTTAATGGATAGGTAACTAGTAAGTTCCGAGTTAGTTCCTCTCATAATGATCTTTAAGTTACCAGAGATATTGGGAAGAGTGACTTTGGTGTTGAGTTTTGATCTAATCTTAATTCTTGGTTTATGTTATCTTGGTTCAAAATAGGATTTCTAAATTATCTCGTGGTGTATTTTCTTTAATTAATGTAGTATTATGCCTCTAAAATTCTTTCCCAAAATTCCCTAGAATGGTTTTTTGGATGATTTTTTGTGAGGAAACCCTCCAGTCAATCGGAATATTATTGAATTGGTATTGTGAGTGGTCTATTATATATACTAGGGTATTGTCGCCACCCTAGATCAAGATAGGGATGTTCAACCAGGGAATATAGGATATAAATATAGATCCCAATAGTTTATTACATATAAATCACCAACCTTACAATGAATGAATGATCCTTGGGAAGTAAAAGGAATGGATTGGGAAGGTCAAGTGGATTATCAACTTCTTGGAAACTCTGGATTCTATCAAAGTGAAATGTGACACCATTATCTCAAAGTCCCTTGAACGATATCGTGAGACATAATATTCCTGAAAAAAAACATGATAGTTTGGATTGGAAATACTTAAATACCATCTTTTTTCAATATTATTTTCTTGAATCATTAATTATGGATAAATCTATTGATTTACTCACCCTTAAACATGGTGATTAGGTTGTAATGGCATGTGAAAAAATCTCAACCGAACGTGATTTTTCTCCCCTAAGATTGTTTCGAGTGATAAGTTAAGGGCTCATTTATTTCATATGGTATTATGATTGGATATTTTATCTAAGGTTTATATGATAAATCTTACCACCTATGTTTATGTGTTTTATAGGTATCTAATGGTTTAGATTTTTCTCACAATAAGTTTAGGGTTATTTTTTATTCCTCTTCCTCTTAGTGCTAGTTTTAGTGGTACATCTAGAAAGAAGTGGAAGTGGAACGAGGTTCGTAAGGATAATTATAGTGTCTCCCAATGGATAAATTATACCATGCCATTAGTGGTAGTTACTAGTGAACCTTTGACTTGCTACCAGTGGGGCATGAGAGGACACATGAGGTGAACTTGCCTTGAACCTCCCAAAATCTATAACTCGTGTGGACACTGATGTCACATAGTTAATTTACATATTTAATTTTATTATCCACATCATATTATTGCATCATTGAAATATAGATGATATGTTGTGTATTCATATTCTTTAAATACTATTGGGTTTCATCTATAAGCTTCATAAATGAAGTTGTTGCATGCCATGGAAGAGTATTGAGTGGAATTTGATGTAGTATCTAAAATGGTGACAAGAATAATACTTATTTTTTCATATTTAGAGACTAATTTATTTAATACTAGTGCCTCTCAATCCATTATATTGACCCTATTTATAAAACTTTTAAAACATCCAATAAAACGCATAACCATTACTATAGAGTTGGTGTCGCATCTTATAAAGAATAAGGAGAGTGGTTTTAAATGTCCCACATGTTCTCTTTTGATATCACAATTCAAGTTATTTTTGGATTTTTTGGTTCTCAACTTGTATATATTTGATTTAACCCTTATGGTAGATTGGTTGGTCACTTATAAAGCAGAGTTTGATTTTTATCATCGACAGGTGTTCTTTAGGGCCTCCGATGAGAACTCTTGAATGTTTCAGGGAGAATGGGATATGAGGTCTATTTATTCTTTACCTCCTATAACAGAACACAAAATTTTGGTTTTATCTTTTTGAGTTGAAACTAGGGATGAACTAGTGATTTATTATCATCCTTTGCTTGTTAAATAATTTCTTAACGTATTTCCAACTAACTTTTATGGTCTTCCCCTATAGAGGGAAGTTTAGTTATTGATATATTTGGTGTCGATAACTCAATAAATTTTTATTCCTTAATACCTTATATCTCCAGCACAATTAAGTGAATTGAATATTTTGTTGGATGATTTGAAATCTAAAGTATTCATTCAACCAAGTGTATCTTCTTTGGAATCCCATATACTTTACACTAAAAGGATAATGAGACCGTTTATTTGTGTCTCAATTATTATAAGCATAATTATGTTATGGTTAATAATAATTATGCTTTTACAAATATCAATCACTTGTTTTATCAATTAAAGGGGCAAAATTGGTTCTCAAAAATCAACCTTAATATTAGATATCATCAAATCAGGGATAAGGATTAAAACATTGCAATGACCACCATCAGGAGTGGCTATAGACAAATTGAATATCATGTGATGTTTTTTGGTTTGACTGATACTCTAGTAGTTTTCATATCCATAATTAAAAAATATTACATCTGTAACTTGATTTTATTTCAAAAAATTTGTAGACAAACTTATAGTTTACTCGATAACTAATGATAAACATGATAATCACCAAAAATCCATTCTATAAATCTTGAGTTACAACTAAATTTATGATAAGATTTTAAAATTTCATTGTTGACTTAATAAGTTAAGTAATTGGGAAATTTTGTTTCAGAACATGGAATCTAATTTAATCTTGAGAAAGTGAAATTTTTCTTATCATGGGAGGAAATGTATAATGTCTTTGAGATTAGAAGCCTAATTGGTTTGGTAAGATATTATCAATAATTTTTGAAATACTTCTCAAATCTTTCATCTCGATGGACCTATCTTACTGGGAAGGGGTAAAATTTATATAGGATTTTAAATGTCAGACTTACTTTGATAATGTTATATTATGTTTTAATTTAGAACCAATTTTTATTTTACTAAAAGATGGAAGGTGTTATGTGGTGTTTTATGATACTTCGTGTGTGATATTGGTATATGATATTATGAAAGAAGATAATATAGTATCATAAACCTCTTGTAATATTTGGGAAAATGTATATAATTACCCCTCCAATGATTTAGAAATTACAATAGTTATGCATGCTCTCATGATTTGGCAACACCACCTCTTTGGGGGAAGGTTTTCTATCTATTCTAACCAAAAGAGTTTGAATTAAATCTTCCCTCATAAAAAACTAAAACTTAGACGGAGAAAATGGGTAGAGTATCTTCAATAATTAAAATTTGAAATTTCCTATACCCTATGAAATTTGAATATTTTTATGAATGATTTGAGTATAAAGTTTAATTACAAGGCATTTATTTAAGTAAAGTATGAATGGAATATCATGGGACACTTTACCTGGATTCAACTAGATGTGATGAAGAAAGATGTTGATATTGTTTTGGATACTGATTTTTTCATGTCATCTCTTCTCGAGTATATTTTTTGTGAAAAATAATAGGAAAATGTGTTTAAGATTATCATGACTCTTTATATATTGGGGAGACCATTGTTGAGTTTTCATTATTACTATAAGGAATTATTTATTTTATAAACTATATTTTCATTCGTACTTCTAGGAGGAATGCTATAATGGAATGTTTTCACTATTCACATTGGGTTTCTCATCCTTGTAAAAGGATGATATATTATGAAATGAAGCATTAGTTATGGTGTCTTTGTTTGAAATGTTACATAACTCATTTTTTGACTCGTTGATATACTAGTTAAAAAATTAGGTCCAACCACTAAAATTTATTTGTATTGCTTCAGTATCTCAATTTACCTATCTAGAAATGGGATGAGATATCTATAGATTTCATCATTGGGTTACATATAATCATCGAGGGAACAACAATATATGGGTGGTTATTTATTGACAAACCAAGTTATATCATTGTTTTCTGATTTGAGACACAAACATGATTAAGTATTTAGGAAATATATATATTAAAGAAATTGTGAGGTTATACGGGGTTCTGTCTACTATTATTTTAGTAAAGGATACTTGGTCACCTCTCTATATTTTAAATTCCTATAGTAGGCAATGGGTTATCTAGTTAAATTAACCACACATTATCATATTCAAATATATGGAAAGATATGGATATCTATTCAGATTATGGAGCATATTCTCCAAGATTATGTCATGGAATTTAGAGGCTCTTATGATATAAAATGGGGTCTAGTTGAGTACACTTATAAAAACAATTAACATTTTTTAATAAAAATGGATCCCTTTCAGGCTTTAAATAGGTGATCATGTAAGTCACATCTATCTTAGTTTGGTGGGTGATGCTTGTCGTATAAGGCCATGAATTGTTCAGGATGCATTGTTAAAATTTGATATTATTCATCATCATCTTGAAAAGTCATAGAGTTGACATAAATCATATGTTCATAATAAGTATCATCCATTGTAATTTTCAAAATGTGACTAGGTTTTCTTGAAATTTTTGATTTCATTGGTTCACCGTCGACTTGGAAAATAAAGGTAGATTGGTTGTGAGATATATGGGACCTTTAGAGATCACTGAGAATATTAGCAATTTTGATACTTGGTAAGATTTATCATCTTATTTGAGTTATATCCATGATTTTTTCCATGTGTATTATCTTAAGAAGTAACAACCAAATCCCATTCATGTTTTGAATTGGGAAAAAGATGATTTGGAACTGAATATGTTCATAGTCGAATGATTGGTTCAAGTTATGGATTCTTAGGAAAAGTTTCTTCCTGTGAATTCAAACATATTGGTATGACTATTATGGTAGAATGGAATGGACACTTGTGATATGTGGTAATGAGAATCAATCCTCAGGGGGTAGTGGCCGCAAATTTCTTTGAGTCGTCATCTTTAGATTTACTTTCTAGGGATATAAAGTGACATGGTATGAAGAATTATCACATCCTAATGTCACTTTTAGGTACTTCTATTCATTAATTTTGATATTATTTTGTTTTGGACTACTATTTGGATATTCAAAATTATATTAAGGATTTTTTAGAGGTTTTGGGGAATGTGTTCAGTTGGTTTACAGTCGGGGAAAAACCGTGTATAATTATTAGGAAACCATATGACGTTTGTTCATTTAGCATAGTGGGGTTTCACACAGTTGGTGCATGGTTATTAAAAACTTTTGTCAAAACCTTGTGACTACTAAAATGGATAAAAATGGGCATATGGTGGGAACAAATATTTTTAAACCAAGCAACCAAACCATGTGATAGGAAATAATTATTTTGAAAAAATTTTCTAAACCCAATACATCTCTTGTTGGTCACACTAGTTCTCCTAAATCATTGGCACTCAGAAACAGGGATTCTCAATAGATATTTTGGTGATATTAAGCCTTACAAAGAAATATTATAATGGATCTTGTGGTATTAGATCTAGGAAACGCAAGGTAAAATCCCATTCATCATTTTTCTTCATCATTATCCTAGATCTCCTCTCTTTTTCTTTAAAGAAACAATAGATTTGGGATGTTATGGCTAGATGTATGGGTTATGTCCTAAAATAATGGTTTTTTTTATAGATAAACTACGAGAGAGGAAGGTATTGATGGATCTACTTAGATATTTGTGAACTTTTTTAGGAATTTTATTGGTAAGTAGTATTTTCTAGAGATGGAGAGATTTTACGATTTGGAGTATTAATATTTTATATTTCAATTATCAAAAATGTCTCTCAATATTATTTTATTTTTATATATATAATTGATTATATTCAATTTATAAATAATTTATTTTATTCTTAATTATTCATATTTTATTATTATTATTATTATTATTATTAATTATATTTATTTTTTGATATATTTTATGAAAGATTAATCTTATAATGTTTTGTCTTACCCTTATATGTGAGGTGTTAATTTTTCCTTACCCTTATACAATCTTGGTTTTTACCCTTTACAAGATATCATCTACCCTTACATAGAAAATATAACATGAATCCTACCTTTACGTAGCTTATAGTAAATTTCTATATTCATGTGCCTTTATTCAGACCCTTACATGGTGTATACAAAATGAGAGTTACACTTACATATTATTTATCTTACCATTATGCATGAAGTTGAAAGTCGAGCTAACATTCACACATGTATGGAAATATATTTATGCAGCCTATAAAAAATTAATTTTACCATTATGCACTATATAAAAATCATATTTTACCATTAAAAAATATGGTAAAATTTTATTTTACCCTTACAGAAGTATATAAAATTACCCTTACATAGATATGAAAAAATTATTCTTTCTGGATCTCTCTATTTGACAATTTTCATGGTATTTTTATTTTTTCATATTTTTTTCCAGTGTTTAAATTTATTTAATAATTTTATAAATTAATTTTAATTATCTACAGATAATGTGAAGTGTTTTTTGTAATGTTTTAAACATATTAATTGAAATAAAACTTTTTCTAGTCACATTGCCTCAAGCGCATTTCCCCAAACACCAGAGGTTTCCAACTACTAGTGAGGGACTTGGGTGTGATAGTTGGGAAACTATGCCCTCATTGGCAGAGTACACAATGGAAGTAACAACACATACAACAGCGTAGGGAGTAAATATCCAACAAAAATAACAACGGAAGACTGATAAATAAATAACTAGAGAAGAAGTATATGTAAATGATGTATGATACATATATGTCTAGGAAAATAGCCAAACAAGTCACAAAGTTGAATATAGTACTAAACCAAAGTACAAAAGAAACCAACATATGAACAACTCCACAGCATCTCAAGCCTCGGCTTGGTCCCATGCTCTCCAGCTTCAGTGCAATCACGAACTTGAAGTAGAAGGGTGTTTTCCCTTATCTATACCTGTAATAATATAATATGTTTGGGCCCAAATTCCTGACCCAAACAGGGTGTGAGATAAAAATCCCAATAGGAAGCCACCCAAAGATCTGTGTCTAACAATCAGTGAATATATAGCAGGTAAAAGTATAGAAATATTAAACAAGAAGGTACTCAGTAGTAAACAATCCATAGTTCCTAGCATATAATTTACCAACAAATAAGAAGCCACACAATCAAGTAGAACAAACAATTAAACAGCCATACAAGAAATTAAAACAATAGGTAACCCTCTAGGTATTTATCACAGCCTAACCCCTATGGTTCAACCTACAAGCACTAGAAACCCTCTGAGAAGCACACACAGTCTCACCCCTCTGGTTCAGCTAAAGAATAGACTCTCTGGGGAAGAACTCACCGTCAATTCCCCATATAGTCTCGTATCATACTAAAGCCGCTCTGGGAAGCACTCAACATCTCATTCCCCCTATGGCCTACGTATAGGAACTACAGACACTCTGAGGAAGCACTCAACGTCAATTCCCCATGTGGTCTCGCATCGTAAAATTAATGACACTCTAGAGAATCCCTTACATTTATTCTCCCTATGGTCTATTACACAAGTTTATCACAGCCCTGTGTAAAATTAGCAAGTATCTCATCACATAACGGCAAAAGTATCCTCAAGAACTACTTGGCTAGCATCTACAGCATAGAAGAACAGTCTTACCATCCTACAAAATAGGCACGAAACGGGAAATAGCCTAACAGGAAAAACTAGACCAAACGATCATAAACAATAAATCATGTATGGGAAAAGCATCCAAAGCACAGTAAATTACCCTATTCACAAACAATAACTTTTTCTCAAGAATATAAGCAAATAAGGAATAAAACAAGGGGAAAAAAGGAAACACGCAATACCCCGTTCAAGGGTATTGGTGTAATTTTCACAAATACTCAAATACTTTCTATAGAAAGGCACAAACCACCTACCTTGACATTATAATGTTGATATACTCGAACCTCGAAGCATGAATCTCTTGGTAATGTCATAGATCTAAGAAAACATCCAAAATGATCAACCCATGATAACTTGAGAAAGATGAGGAATTGGGAAATGAAGCTCTTGGAGAAGGAAGAGCTTACCGTTGTTGTTCCAACACAATTGACGGTGGTTGATTCAGAAAATGGACAGAGGCTCAGGGTTTCCTCTAAGATATGTGGACTTACGGAATGCTATCGGTCAAAGAAGCTGGAGAAGAAGACAGTTCTGGGGTTAAGACGCGACCCCAGTGAGTTTAGTGAAAAAAACGTACACGGTGTGTACTTTTGAAGTACACGGCGTGTACTAGGCTTTCTCGTACTCCGATTTAGGCAGACTCAATGTCACCCCTACATTACTGTGTGTGTGTCCATGACACGGCTAGCACACGGCCTCGAGCGACAATGAAGTACACGGTGTGTACTCAGAAAGTACACGGTGTGTTCTTCAAAAATTTCCAGAAACTCATATTTTCTCAAAAAATCTATAAAAAGGGACAACATACATAAAAGGAAGGTCCGGGTTCTCACAAACTTCCCCCCTTAAAATAGTTCATCCCCGAATTTCACTAGTGAGGCGTAGAAGAAGAAACTGCGAACAGCTCTGGCCACTGCGATCGTACATCAGCCTCCCTCTCCAAAGTCTCGTCCTGTACTCACCCGTGCTATCATAGCACCCGTACCAAAGGAACAGACCAACCATGGAGAACCTTCATACTACGATCGAAAATCTGGATAGTATGCTCCTCAAATGATGCATCTACTTCAAGCTCAACCTCGTCAGGTTGAAGGACATGAGAAGGGTCAGAAAAGTAACATCGGAGCTGAGAAAAATGGAAGCCGTCGTACATAGCCCGGTATCTCTGAGGTAACTGCAACCGATAGGAAATCAGCCCAACCCTCTCCAACACCAAAAACAGACCGATGTACCTCGGTGAAAGCTTACCCTGTCTATGAATCCTCTTATGTCCCAACCTCAGTCCGACACACAGGAAAACCTAATCCCCGACCTCGAACTCCAGAGGTCGTCTTAGCTGATCAGCATAAGACTTCTGTCAAGACTGCATTGTATCCATCCTCTTATGAATCAAATCTATCTGCTATGAGGTCTCCTGAACAAGACGAGGTCCCCGAAATGCTTCCTCTCCCACCTCCAGCCAGCATAAAGGTGATCATCATGGCCTACCGTACAGAGCATCGTAAGGTGTCATCTGAATAGTCACCTGAAAACTGTTGTTGTAGGAGAACTCCACAAGAGGTATATGATTCTCCCAAGAACCTCCATAGTCTAGAATGTAAGCTCGGATCATATCCTCTAGCACCTGAATCGTACACTCGGACTGGCCATCTGTCTGGGGATGGTATGTTGTACTCAAAAGTACTTGTGTACCCAAAGCCTTCTGAAGCCCCTGCCAGAACCGAGAATTAAAACACACATCCCTGTCTGAAACGATGGAGTGTGGAACTCCATGTAGACGTACAATCTCTTAGATGTACAACCATCCCAACTAATCAACACTGAAGGTCTTATTGATCGGCAAGAAGTGAGAAACCTTCGTGTGTCTGTAAATGACAACCCATACGGCATCATTCCCTCAAAACGATCTCGGCAAACCGGTCACGAAGTCTATTGTGACATCATTCCACTTCCAATCGATAATGGGTAACTGCTGTAAAATACCTTATGGTCCCTGATGTTCCTCCTTCACCTACTGACAAGTGGAACACCTCATGAAAAAAGCAGCAACATATCTCTTCATACCTGGCCACCAATACTAGTGGTATAGATCACAATACTTCGTAGTGACACCAGGATGAACTTACCAAACTGAGGAATTAAAATCATGCATCATATCCTCGTGTATGTCTGTTGGCACCCATACGCATCCCTAAAAATCAAGATCTCATCCTCACCCATTATCAATCCATGAAGAGGGTCATCTTCTAAAACACTCTCCCATAAGACTAGGCCTTCGGAGACTGATAGCTGCCTCCTCCATACCTGATCAATAAGTGTAGATGTAACTGTTACAGAAGATAGAAAAGTCTGCCCCTATCTGTCGTGAACCTCCAAATGCATCTCAGAGAATAGATTCATAATCTTCCACTCACTACTGGCCTCCTGAACTGCATGCATCTGAGTCCTCCTGCTCAATGCATCATCCACCCCATTTCCCTTTACCAGTGTATTGGTGATCTCAAATTCAAAGTACTGAATATACTCAACCCACCTACACTATCTCAGATTCAGATCACACTGGGTGAAGATGTACTTGAGACTCTTTTGGTTGGTGAAAACCACAAAGTTCTCTACCATAAGATAATGTCTCCAAAAGCATAAGGCTTGAACAACTGCCACCAGTTTGAGATCGTGTGTCGGGTAGTTCCTCTCATGTGGTCTCAACTGCCCAGACTCGTACACAACGACTCCATCTCCCGGCATAAGTAAAGCTCCCAGCCCGATACCAAAAGCATCACAGTAAACAGTGTAGCTCCTACCCGGCTCTGGAAAGACTAGTATCGATGCTGAAGTCAATATCCCTTTTAGCTCTTGAAAGGATGACTCACAAAAATCTGACCATAAGAACTTCACACCCTTCTTAGTCAGACTCGGCAGTGGTGCTGCTAGGCGTGAAATGTCTGTAGTATCCATCCAGCCCTAGAAAACTTCATGCCTCAAATACATTCTTCAGCTTCTCCTAGGAAACTACTGCTCTCACTTTCTCTAGGTCTACTGATACTCCTGTCTCCGAGATAACGTGACCCAAAAAGTGAATCTGATCCATCCAAAAGTTGCATTTCGAGAGATTAGCATATAACTGATGCTCTCTCAGTGTACTCATAATGATCTCAAGATGTATGTCATGATCGTGTCAAGTGTGGGAGTACACCAGGATATCATCCATGAAGACCACCATGAAAAATTCTAATTTTGGATGAAACACTCGTTTCATTAGTGCCATGAAAACTGCAGGCGCGTTCGTGAGGCTGAACGGCATAACCATATACTCGTATAGACCATACCTGCTCCTGAAGGCAGTAAGAGATATATATGATTGTATAACATGCAACTGATGATAATCGGATCTCAAATCAATATTCGAGAACACTCGGGCTCCTCGAAGCTGATCAAAGAGAACATTGATCCTCGGTAAGGGATATCGGTTCTTCACCATCAACTGGTTCAATTTTCGATAATCCACACAAAGCCTAAGGGAGTCGTCTGCCTTCTTTGCAAACAGGACAGGTGAACCCCAAGGAGAAATATGGGGTTGGAGGAAACCCTTTGCCTATAACTCCTCCAAATTCTTCTTGAGCTCTTTCAACTCAGGCATAGCAATCCTATTTGGAGGAATGGACACCAGTACCACTCCTAGAACAAGCTCAATTAAAAATTATACCTCACTCTTCAGAGGAAAACCTGAAAAGTCATCCGGAAATACATCTCTGAAAGGATCCACCACTGGAGGAAACTCTAACTGTGAAGTCCCCTCGTCGTCCAGATATATACTATTAATCTGGGCTGTAATTCCTCCTAATCCATGATGCTCGGGTCCTGATAGACTCGCATGGACATCCCACTCACCCTTATGAAGAAAAGATCCACCCTCTGGTGATATGAAACTCACCATGTGGTAATAACAGTCGACGACTTCCTCGAAGGGAACCAACCAGTCCATCCTGAGGATGACATCATATCTTGTCATCTCTAGGACATAGAGGTCCTATAAGAAGAGACACCCCCTCAACATCAAGAGGGAACTCTCTGCACTAACGTACACTAACCACTCTAGTCCCCAACGGTGTGTCTAGAGTAAATTTATTAGTAGAGAAAAAGATGTAGTTCCCAAGGCTCTCCAAAAAAGAAACAGAGATAAAGCTATGGGAAGCCCCTGTATCGAAAAGAGAAGAAGATAAAATTGAGGCTACTAAGATCGTACCTTGAACTGTAGAGGGTCTGGGGTCCTGCTCCTGCTCCTACTGGGTCTACTCCACTGCAAAGGCTTGACCTGTACCACAGCTTGGTGACCCTTATTGACCGCTCTGAGATGATCCACCCTATTGTCGCTGAAACACCGGTGACTGAAAACCATAGCCTCTACCTCCACCTCGTCCCGAACGGCCAGAAGAACTCCAATTCCCAGACTGGTTAGAAACCGGTGGTGGTGCTCCTGAACAAGGATTCATAGAAGAACCCATGTCACCAGCTGCTGGTGAGAAAACTTGATAGAAGCACTGAAGGTGACCCGTCTTGCCGCAAGATCGGCACTCCACTCGGTCTCTATGGTACTGCGGCCTCGTATTCCCAGCCCTTCCACACTGGTTGAATACCACCTGGCTACCTGAAGATGTGTCTCACTGCCTCGAATCAATATGCGGAGACTCCCTACGGTGCTTCCTACTGTCAGTTGGTGAAGCACAAAACCTGGAAGCAGAACCACCCTAGCTCTCAGCTCCAGAATCTCTTAGATTTACCTCTACAATCAGTGTCTGGTTGACTATGGAAGTGATGGAAGTCATCCTGAAGATATTCACATATGATCGGATCTCCCGTCTGAGGCCATCCTCAAACTTCCTTGCTAAGAACAACCCATCTGCGCTCTGGAGCTGTGTGAAATGTTGAAGCTCGGGGAAATGAGAGGAATACTTCATGAAAGAAAGAGTACACTTCTCTAGGCTCATGAACTCCCGGGATCAGTCGGCCCTCAAGGTCTCCGGATAGAAGTAGTCATAAAAGACGCACTGAAATTCCTCCCACGCCATAACCTACTGATGACCCGCCTATGAGATCATGTCCCACCACCTCTTGGTGGAGTCTCGTAGCATGTAGGTAGCGAGCTTTAACCACCTTTCTAGAGGTGTCTCCAGATGCTCGAAGATATTCATCATGGCTTCTAGCCGTGACTCTGCAGCCTGAGGTCCTCCTTCCCTTGAAAATGTGGGAGGATGCTGCTGCTGGAAAACCCACGTCAAGTCTACCATAGTCGAGGCAGGAGGTGGTGCTCCCTGGAAGCTCTGTATCATCCTCAGAAAGCCTTCCCTAAACTGCGCATCAGCGCCTGTAACCGATATCACTGATGGTGCCAAGGCCGTCAAAACAGGAGGATCTGCGGGAAGTCCCTAATCATCCATATCCCGTGTCTGATCACTGCCTGGAAACTAACATGCAACCGGAGGATGTCTCAGTGCCATGAATCTGCAAGGTCAAAATCACACTTTAGATCACATTACTAGGGACTGAAAACTAGGATCATAATAAGGGAACAGGGAAAATAAAGCATTCAAAATTTACAAAACATGACTACACAACATGTAAAAATACTACACGGCGTGTTCCTTAAGTCATTTACATGGCCATGTACATCTACCTAAACTGGTCGTGTAACACCCCAAATACACGTCTTGTTGTCCCAACACAGGGCGTGTACTTGAATTCTCTTCCCTTCCCGAGTCATTATACACGGTTAAGCCACACGGATCCTCTAATAAAAAACTACATCGCGTGTTCAGGGCAGGCATGGCATGTACTAGACATGCCTTACCTGAAACATGTTTTTAGCGACACGGCCTGACACATGGCTGACACTACACGGCATGTTCCAAACAACACGAAGTGTGTGAGAAAGGGTAACATTGCCCTGTGTTGTTCGTGAAATGGTCGGGTACCTAGATCAGACAACACGGCATGTAAAATTCAGACACTGCGTGTATGTGAAAAGATAACACGACCCGCGTTGTTCGTGCCATGGATGGGGTACCTATTTCATACTACACGGCATGCTAAACTAGTACACGGCATGTTCTTACAAGATTTTTTCACAACCCCATGTCTCTGCTCGCACATTCAGTGACACGGCTATAGACAACATGGCGTGTAACCATAAATTACACGCCATGTATTCTGGGTTTTTCCGGATAGTAGCCTTAGAACTACTCTGGAGCCTAGAAACAAATAAAACCAGCGTTAAGGTGCCAAATTCCAATCCATGGGGGCCCATAATCCCCACGAATCAATGTTTGGCATCTTATACAGGTTACAAACAAGGTAAACATGTCAATGATCCACCAAATTCCAGTCCATGAGGGGCCATAACACCTCAATAACCAAAGTTTGACGTCCATCTAAGCAAAGAACTATACAAACAAATTCCCTATCAAACATTAGAGATTCTATCAAAGAATCTATCACAACAGCATGAATATTCTACACAACATCTACCACAACAACATGAAATTTCAAATGTATCCTAGATGACATGGCAAGAATGCATGACATGTGATTTCTAGCAAGTGACTATATGATGCATTAGATGGAATACCCTCATCTCATAGGGTTACGAAAAAAATAGAACCACAATAACATCAATGGTAGCATCACAAAGCATGTGAATCACCCAACAGTGGAATCAAATCAACTGTAAAATTCAAAACTAATTAAACTACAAATAACGAGGTAGTATGGGTTTTCCTTGTACACGAGTTAGCTACTCCCGGGCATAGCTTATTACCAAGTACCTATTCCATCCTATCCCTGTCAATAGACTCCAGGTAGTAAGTCAAGAGAAAAGAAAACCTCCTCTGAAACAACTTTGTGACGTCCCGGTTCCGGAAGCCGCCCAGAGGTGCCCTGTACCCGGTTAGTCACATGGCCTCAAGTGCATTTCCCCAAACACCAGAGGCTGCCAACTAGTAGGGAGGGACTTGGGTGTGATAGTGGGGAAACTATTCCCTCATTGGCAGAGTACACAATTGAAGTAACAACACATACAACAGTGTAGGGAGTAAATATCCAACAACAATAATAGTGGAGGACTGATAAATAAACAACTAGAGCAGAAGTATATGTAAATGATGCATAATATATATATGTCTAGGAAAACAGTCAAACAAGTCACAATGATGAATATAGTAATAAACCAAAGTACAAAAGAAAACAACATATGAGAAACTCCTCAGCATCGCAAGCCTCATCTTAGTCTCATGCTCTCTAACTCCAGTGCAATCAAGAACCTGAAGTATAAGGGAATTTTACCTTATCTATAACTGAAAAAATATAATCTGTTTGGGCCTAAAATCATGACCCAAACAAGGTGTGAGATAAAAATCTTAGTAGGCAACAGCCCGAAGATTTGTGCCTAAAAGTCAGTGAATATATGGCAGGTAAAAGTACAGAGACAATAAATAGGAAGGTAGTCTGCAGCAAAAAATCCACAGTTACTAACATATAATTTACAAACTGATAAGTAGCGACACAAGAAAGTAGAACAAACAGGTAAACAGCCACACAAGCAAGTAAAAAAACAGGTAACCCTCTTGGTATTTTTCACAGCCTAACCCCTATGGTTCAACCTACAAGCACTAGAAACACTCTGGGAGGCACACACAGTCTTACCCCTCTAGTTCAGCTAAAGAATAGACTCTCTGGGAAATCACTCACCATCAATTCCCCCTATATTCTTGTGTCGTACTAAAGGCGCTCTCGGGAAGCACTCAACATCACATTCCCCTTGTGTCATGCGTCGAGGAACTAAAGACACTCTGAGGAATCACTCAATGTCAATTCCCTCGTTGGTCTCACATCGTAAAAGTAAAGGCACTTTAGAGAATCCCTTACATCCATTCTCCATATGGCCTATTACACTAGGTTCTCATAGCCCTGTGTAAAATCATCAAGTATCGCATCGCATAACGGCCAAATTATCCTCAAGAACTACTTGTCAAGCATATATAGCATGGAATAATAGTCATACCATCCTACAAACTAGGCACGGAACTGGTAATAGCCTAACAATAAAAACTAGACCAAACGGTCATAAACGGGCAAACATGCATGGGAAAAGCATCCAAATCATAGTAAATTACCCTATTCATAAACAATAACCTCTAATCAAGCATATAAGCAAAGCAGGCAAACAACAAGGGAAAAACAGGAAACACGCAATCCCTCGTTCAAGTTTATTGGTGTAATTTTCACAAATACTCAAAGAATTCCTACAAAAAGGAACAAACCACCTACCTCGATGTTAAAAGGTTTATATACTCAAACCTAGAATCTTGAATCTCCTTGGATCATCGTAGATCTAAGAAAACGTCCAAAACACTCAACCCATGATAACTTTAGAAAGAAGAGGAATTGGGAAGTGAAGATCTTGAATAAGGAAGAGCTTACTGTTGCGGTCCCAACGCAATCGTTGGCGGTCGATTCAGAGAAAGGACGAAGGCTCTAAGGTTCGTCGAAGATCTATGGGCGTACGAAATGCTCTTGGTCGAAGAAGCTGGAGAAGAAGAGAGTTCTGGGGTTAAGACATGACCCTGGTGCGTTTAGTGAAAAAAATGAAAGTACATGGCGTGTACTTCTGGAGTACACGATGTATTCTAGTCTTTTTCATACTCCGCTTTAGGTGGCCTCCATGTCACCCCTACATGGCCGTGTGTGTGGCCATGACACGGCCAGCACACGGCCTTGAGCGGCAATGAAGTACACAATGTGTACTTAGAAATTACACGGCATGTTCTTCAAAAATTTCCACAAACTCCTCTTTTCTCAAAAACTCCAAAAAAAGGAAAAACATACCTAAAAGGAAGGTCCGGGTTCTTACACTTTGGGTTGTAACTCCCAAATTATAAGTTTAGGATCATTTGGATTGTGAATATATATAGTCTAAAGTTAGTTTTTTAATTGGGTTAGCTCCTCATAAAAAATCTAGGTGTCCAGGTTATACTCCCACAAAAATAATTATGTTGTGATTGGGTTATGATTCCCCATAAATAATTAGTTTCGTGTAAAACGTATCTCTTATAGAGTAGAGAGGTATAAGAGTAGAGTATACATACTTTTGATCAAACTACTATAAAAAAATTTGTATTCTTTCTTTTATTTTTTCACTTTTAATCAAATTTTTAAATTAATTTTGATAATTAATCCACCGTTTTAAAATTTTAATAATTTCTATTCCCCCCCCCTCCATATAGACCTTCTATCATTATTATTTTAACCTAAAATTTTGTATCAATGGTTGGAAATTATTTTGGATAGATTGGATCTACTATTTATTTTCATGATATAAAACTACTAGTATCAAAAATATATTCCACTTGGATATAGATACTTCAGTTTATATTTTCTTATGCTAACCTTTTATTAAACATCACAGTCTAGGGATGTGATCTATAAGATGGAACGAATAAACATAAAAGATATATGGGTTCCTCAAAATACACATCACTTTGATGGAAACAACTATAGTTATCATTCTCTGGATGAATACCTCAAGAAGTATAGTATAAAACACTATTTGGTCATGGTACAAACATCCAAATGTTACCCAATATAATTTTGTAGAAAAAGATGCTAATATATATGTTTTAAACTACAAATTAGTAAATATTTTGTGTTGTTATATTAACATAATTCTTTCTAGTCATGTGTATGCATCTAAGACAGGTTATGAGATCTAGAAGATTCTAAGAGTTACTTACATTTTCTCAAATAATCTTGTTTGAACTAAACATGGAATGATTTGAGTAGGGTACCAAGATTTAAATATTGGGGAAGATGAAAGTGTCAATCAAATTTTCCATTGATTAACAAGAATATATAATGGAATGAGTTTCCTTAGAGAAACTTTGTAAAACCCTATAATTTTTGAACAATTATTAAGATATCCACCCTAAAAGTGGATTGGAAAGAAAGTTGTGATTTATGATAGTAGTAATTTTAAATAAAAATTATTGTATGAACTCATTGGATCACTTATACAATATGAAATATAGTTAATGAAAATTTTAAAATAATAAACTTTTAATAAGAAATGATTTTATTTAAAAACACATATAAATATTACATAAAACTCTTCTAAATCTGATGAATAGCAAAGTGAAAAAGGTGAAATTGTGAATATAATAAAAATTACTTTAAGCTAAAAAAATAAGGAAATAAAGTTTAACAACTGGCATAGAAAAGATATTAAGTGCATATAAAGATGAAATAAAGGTGACTCAAGTATAATATATTTTCAGATCTTACATGTTATTAATGTGGGAAAAAAGGACACATCAAAAAAAATTCCAAAACTAAAACATGATGAAAATTATAATAAATACAAAAATAAGTTTCATGAATAAACTATATGGATCATCACAAAAGAGTCATATTACATTGATGAATCTAGAAGTGAAAAATAGTTGGCTAATATTTTTTTATAGAAAAAATATAAATGAGATTAATAATGACTCAAATTCATGTTCATTATATGATTCTAATACCAATGGTTATAGATTTTATGATCAATAAAACTAGAATTAGAAACTTCAAACGGATTTTTTAATTGTTACTAAATTATATATCAAATTAATAGAATATAATATTAAACTTATCAAGTAATGTAATAAAGTTAATAAAGAAAATAATAATTTAAGAAACCAAATTTCATGTATCATTAAATTTTAATATAATGAAGAGGACATTATTAAAAAAAGAAAATAAAAACTTTAATGATGAAATTCATAAATCCAAGTTGATGTTAAAAAATAATTTTTAAAAATATTTTTATTATATTAAAATGGATAATTATAGACTTAAAAATAAATTTTATGGTTTGAAAAAAAATATATTTTTTAAGGTAAAGAACAATATTATTAGATAATGTGAATTATAAAATGAAATAAATATACAAATGGTTTTGGTTACAATCCTTGTATTTTAAAAATGTTCAAAAATTATTTTGTTAAAATATTTAAAGGAAGTATATCAAATGATACTTTATTTAAATTTTGTATAAAATTGAATTATGATAATGAGTGTTCATTAAGTATTGAATAATATCTTATTTATACTAATAATTTTATTTCAAATAATTAATCTTTTGTTTTACATGTGAATACATGTTTAAAATATATATGGGTATTAAAGAAATCTTATACTGACCTAATTTGATCCAACATAGTATGGGTACCAAAATTTATTTCTACTTAATTATTATTTTCAAGAAATATTCCTTAATCGTGTGAAGGATACATGGTAAACAGATAAAGGCTTATATGAACATATTAATAGAGATCCATCAAATTTTCTATCATACAATCAATGTTATGGGGGATCTGTTACATTCAATGATAACTCAAAAGGAAAGGTTAACGGGTTTGGTGAATTGGGTATTTCTAATATTGTTTTATGTTCTATATTTTTATACAGTGAAGTTGTGAGACATAAATTAATTAGTATTTCATAAGTATGTTCTGATAAAAAGAGTGATAAAGTCGAACATGATAAATCTTTAGTTTTTTAAAATGAAAAAAAATCAAATATGAAAAATAATATTTATTAAATTAATTTTTATCAATTAACTAACCAAAATTTAAAACATATAAATTATATAGAAACATTTGATATCTTATGGAATCAGAGGAATGGAAATGTAAAATTTTGAATATTACACAAACTGTCAATGAAGGGACATATGCAGTAGCTACGTGATTTGAATATTACTTACAAATTTACTTGTGATTATTTTTTAAAAGGTAAATAAACTTTGATTTGTTTTAAATATCTAAATGAAGTTATAAATGTAATACATTTATATATTCTTCATTTATATTTATTTCATCCTATAAATTTTTCTAGTCTAGAAGGTAAGAAATATTGTTTTTCATATTTGATTAATTTAGTAGATTTACCTAGACATACATTATGTCTCATAAAGTGACTCATTGTCATGATTTATTTCTTTTTTTAATCTGGTGAAAACTCAAAAAGG
This sequence comes from Viscum album, assembly GCA_963277665.1. Lineage (NCBI taxonomy): Eukaryota > Viridiplantae > Streptophyta > Magnoliopsida > Santalales > Viscaceae > Viscum > Viscum album. The sequence goes on from OY728145.1 coordinate 621,914,180, forward strand.
ATATTTCATTTTTTTTATATTTGAAGTGATAATATAGGTGAATTTTTTGACATATATTTTGAAAACTAATTGTTAATAAAATTGTTGACTTTAATAATTTTTCTATTCCTAGAACACCAAAACAAAATGGTGTTGTATAATGGAAAAATATAACCATTACTTAAATGGATAGAGCTATGTTAAGAGAATATAGATTACCTAAATAGTTTTTTAAGAATATATTAATATATCTTGTTATATTTAAAATATATTTTTAATTATTCAATTATTAAATAAAATCCCTTGTGATTTTTTAAATGGAAAAAAACATAATGTTGGTTATTTTAAAATTTCAAAGTTTAATTTTTATTTTAAAAAACTAAGGATAACAAAGATAAATTTGATTCTAAAATTTATGAAGTTATTATTCTTGTTTATTATAATAAAATTTAATCTTTTCATGTTTATAACAATAGAACTATGGTTTTGGAAGAATATATTCATGTTAAATTTGTTAAATATATTTAGAAGAAATATTTTTCTTTATAAAATATTCATGATGGGTTTAATTTTAGAGATGAAAAAATATCATGATAATGTATTTATTGAGGTGGATCACACTCCTCATTTTATTTCTAAAGCTTGGATGTTATATAATTATCGATCTGTTGGTAATTATATTGGTAATGTTGACTCTGCTATTGAGACTATATGTTCTGTTTTAAATGTTTATACAAATTCTGATTTCGTTTATGATTGTACACATAATGATGTTTTTTATGATTTGAATGATTCTAATAGTATTATTTTTATAAAAGACTAAAGAAATTAGTTTTTTAGAAATAATGTTTAAATTTTATATAGACCCCATATAGATAAGCAATTCATTGGAAATAAATGTATTTTTAGAACCAAAAAAGATAAATATTGTCAAATTGTTAAGAATAAAGCTAGGATTATTGCTCAAGTTTATTATTAAGAAAAAGGTGTATATTTTAATGATTATTTTTCACCAGTTTCTCATATTTAATCTATTATAATTTTACTATCATTTACAAATTTTAATTTTTTTAAGTTATTTTAAATGGATGTTAAAAGTGAATTTTTAAATGGTTTTATTTGTGATGAATTTTTTGTTTCTCAACCCCATGGTTTTGAAAATAAAAATTTTATTAACAATGTTTTCAAATTATTAAAATATTTATATGGACTTAAATAATAAACTCATTCTTGGTATGATTCATTGATGTTTTTGTTGAAAAATCATTTGAACAATGTTAAATTATACCCTACTTTGTTTATTATAAGGATTTAAAAATATATTTTAAATGTGTAAATTTATATTTATTTTATAATTATTTGGTCATAAAATGATATTATTTTAAATGAATTTTATAATTTGATGGATATTGAATTTGATATGAGTCTTATGTTAGAAAAAAAAATATTTTCAGGTATTCAATTTAATAATGAAATGATGGTATTTTACAGAATTAATCTAAATTTTCTAAAAAAATCAAAGAATTTGAGTATTTATTTTTTTAAAATATTTAAAACTTCTAAGAGTATTTGTTATAAATTAGGTTCTAGTGTTTTAATGAAATCTTTTGATTTTATTTTTTTTAGAGGTGTCATTCAAAATTTATTGTACATAACTTCTTTTAAACTTGATATTATGTTTACTTTTTTATATAAAATATTTCAATATGACCATAAAGAATATCATTAAAGACTAGTAAACATATTATTAAATATGTTAAAGGAATTATTAATACTAGATTATATTATGAAAGAAAAAATTATTTTTATTTAATTAGTTACTTTGACTTTTATTTTGTATGATGCATACTTGATAGAAAAGTACCTCAGGTATCTGTAATTTTCTTAATGAAAATTTAGGTACTTGGAGTTCAAGGAAACAAAATTCTATTTTATTATATACTATTGATAGTTAATATATTTCTATTTCACCATGTTTTCCTTGGTCATTATAGATTGAGAAAAATATTTCAGACTATACATTGAATTTTGTAAAGACACTTATTTTTTGGGATAATTCTTCTACTATTTCTATTTTAAAAACCCCTTTACAAAATTTCTGAACAAATAATATTGGTATGATATTTCACTTTATTTAAGAATATATTAATAAAATAGATACTATTTTATAATATGTTCCAACTAAAAATAAACTTTCTAATTTTTTTACTAAACTATTGGATTTTTATACTTATGAGAAAATCAAATTAGAACTTTGAATAATGTAAATTTACTCTTAAAATACCATTTTATGCAGCTTTTGTTGAGGGAGAGATTCATTTTTTATTTTAAATCTTTCTATTTTTTATTTTTTATAAATTTTAAAAGGGTGAATATTTTTTAAAAATTACTACTCGGTTTTTCAATTTCAAAAAAGGGAGAGATTGTTATAGCTATAGAGTTTTTCTAACTTTGGATTATTTATATATTATTTTTTTTGTATTTCAAATGCCTCCCAATTTTTTTATATTTTTTTATGTCATAAATTTTATTAATTTTATTTTTTAGTTATGTCATTCTTTATTAGTTCATATTTTATTTTTATTATTATTTTTTATCTATATTTTTTGTTATATTTTTTAAATAAATTAATCTTCTAAATTTATTCCATATCATTACGTATCTTATGTTAATGTTTCATTACCCTTATGAAAACTTGGTCTTTACCCTTATGAAACATGCTAAGTTACCCTCATGCAACATATGAACTTAATTTTCTACCTTTACTCAGTATCATCCACCCTTAAATACACTATAAAATGTAAAGCTTAAGTTAAATAGCATATAGAAAATTCCTCTTACTATTGCACATCTTTCCCCTAAACCTTGCGTAGCTTATACAAAATGTGATCTACCCTTATGTACTATTTATCTTGCTTATAAGCATGAAGTTGAAAGTTGATCATACCTTTACACATGTATAGATGTACATTTACATAGCCTATACTAAATTCTTTTTACCATTACACAAATTATTAAAATCATGTTTTACCTTTATAAAATATGTTAAAATATAATTTAACCCTTATGTATGCGCACAAACATACACATACATTCAAATGAAAATATGATTCCTTTCATATTTCTCTATTTTACAATTTTCATGGTATTTTCATTTTATATATTATTGTTTCAAGTTTTTAAATTTTTCTAATTATTTTATAGATTCATATTAATTATATAGAACATATATAATGTGTTTTTATAGTTTTTTAAACACCTTTTTATGAGGATACAATTTTTATTATTGTTATGTACGAACTTTTAGAATAAAAATCAAAAATTCAATTTTTTTATTTTGAGATGTTTCTTTTAATGTTTCAAATTAATATTAGATGTTAACAAACTTATTCAAACTTTTTTATAGTTTTTAATATAATTTTATTCATATATAATTTTCTACATATCTATTTGAAAATATTATATAAGTTTTAAAAAAAATTAATTTTAAAGAAAGTTGGTGTCAAATTATTAGTGGATTTTTCTCTTTAACCTATTATTAATGGGGTGGATTTAATAATATAATTTTGATTTAGAATTAGTCTAAATTTTTTATCTCTTATTTTAATTTTATTTTTTATTTGGGTTATAATTTATATATTTCTCTCTAATAATTATTTATCAGTTTTGTTTATTTGAGTTCTCAAAACAATGGTTCAACTGTATTTAGTCTCTATTTTATTTAAGGAAGTGTCGTCACTGTTTGGAAGACATATATAGATATATTGTCACTAATTTTTTGTTTCCCTATTACTCTGTGAACATTCATACTTTCAAGTGATTTTTAAAACTATTAATTCATATACTAACAATTACTCATATTTTGGATTATCTCTAAAGGTCTGTAGCTAAACGACTTTTAATTCTAATACCTTGATGAGATGAGCTGATACAATACTTAAGAGTCGGTTCTTATTTTTATCTTGTTAATATTCTATCTATTTAATTATTCTTTGTTATGTCCATAAGACTACTTCTTATCCATTACATGTTCTCCTATCTTCTTTTTATGAATTTTTTATTAAAAAGTGAATCTATTTATTTAGGTTGGGACTCACAGATTCTAAATTCAAGACTACATGGGCTTTGACTCTTATAGTACAAATTTAGTGTTTTAATTTTGTTGTAAATCCCCATAAATAATTAATGTGTCTTATTTATACTTCCAATAGATAATGTATTTTGTGATTTGGTTATGATTCCACTTAAAAAATCTATAATTTCAAAATGTATCTCTCACAAAGTAGAGAAGTATAAGTGTAGAGTTGGCCCACCATGGACTAAACAACAATAAAAATTTCCTATGTTATTTTTTTCACATTTCTAATCTAATTTGATATTTAAATTTTATATTTAATAAATTATATTTAAATTTCAATCTTTTATATTCACCTCCCCCCCCCTCAATACCATTTCTCCTCACCATTCTCACCGATGAGTTTTTATTTTCTCTATTGATCAAGAGTTTATTTAAGATGGGTTTCATGTTTTAGGGATATTATTTTATTCTTATGATCTTTCTATATTATTGGTATGTAGAACCCATTAATTTAGTTATAATATTAAGTGGATAAGGTGGTTGGTTACATGAATATATTTTTTTATAAACCATGCTTTTTTATTCATTTTAAATTATCCTTTCTAGACTATTTAAAGGAATGATTTATGATAATTGAAATTTTATCCTCTGTAATTAACTTTTAAAATATATTTACACTTTTTTATTGAAACTATAAATGTTTTTCAAACCATGTTTTATTATTAATTTGGGTAATTTGATTACTAATGTGTGATATTCCATTGAAATGATTTAAACAGTGAAAATAAAAGCCTCCATGTGCGGGTTTATTATAAAAATAAAATCTACCAAGTGTGGTTTATGGAACATGGGAAATTGAAAATATTATAAGGGGGATATATTGGGGAAATCATACTATAATGGTTTTCTTATAACTTTCATGCACAAATGCTAAAAATCTAACTATAGTTCGCTATCACATGGAGGTCACTTGTTGGGGTACTCTACTATCACTAGGCCCATGTTCTTAGTATTTTTTCACATTTATTAATTTGATAATACTATCTTGAGGATCATAGTTAACCCATACTAAACTATTCTAGGACTAGTATCTATGGTGCTCCTTTTGGTTTGGGTACTAATAAATTCTTACATAAATGGTTTATTTGGAAAATTCTGAAGAAAATGGGTTTTTATGCATTATTAATAAATAATTTTAAAAAAGGTTCTATTTACCTGATTTATTGGAAACTCTGTAAATCAATATTTCATGTCTAGTATTTATTTATGTGATCATGATTGGTTTTTTTTATAAAGTATTATTATAAAACACGTGGTGGGATCTTATTGATCTTTTTTTTCTCACACCCTATGTATATCAATGATTGATTGTCAATATTATTTCAACTAACATATGTAAGGTAAAGGCACCACATGATAGTGGTGGGTTTCCAATTTATTATGTTTTTGTAGTTATTTGGAATTTGGGGTGACATGGTGGGATGCTTTTCCTTATATATAATGGAGATGGGTTATTGTCGGTTTGAGGAACTTTGGTTTACTTATTTTTGATTGGAACTTCTTATTACCTTATACTCTTTGACTTCCACATCTAACTTTGTATATTCATATTTAATTTATTTTATATATTCCAATTATTTTGGTTTGTTTTATTGTGGGTTAATTTGTAACACCTAAGGTTTTTTTATAGTATATTTTTTTAATAAATTAAATTTCTTTGATGATTTCAATTGCACACTGCACCAAGTTATGCTTGTTTTATATGAAATAAAAAAATAATCTTTCACTACAAGAAAAATTTATATTATATTGAGGCATAAACAACACTATTTTTGTATTTTTATAAACACAATTTTGAGTTCCTTCAATGACTTTCATGACACGCAAGAGCTAGTTTTACCAAACTAAAATGTACTACTAGTATATTTATTAACATATTATTACATTTTTTGCTTAACCAATGTTATGGTGGTTATGAATAAGATAAATAAAAGTATGAAATAAAGTTTTTTATTAAAATAGGGAACATTAATGACTAAAGTCAGCACAAATACATGAGCAAACCAATGAGGGGAAATTATCCAGCTAGATCTGGTTGGAGTCGAATGGGTCTGAGGCCGCTAGCTGATGGGTCGCATTGTTACCTTCCCTTTTGGTAAAGTAGAAGGTGCATAAATAGAAGCATTGGAAAAGCGAGACAATTCTCATTATGGTGACCAATTAACTATAAATGAAAATAATACCCTTTTGAAAATATAAGAAATCTTTTTCTAGAAAACTATATTTATGAAATCAAAAACATTTTACATGAAGAAACTAATTGAACCACTTTTGATAAATACTTTTAATTCAAAAAATATATATTCTATAAAATAAACTATTTAACATTTATCTTTTATGTTTTCTAGACAATTTATAGTAATAAAACTAATTTTACGCATAAAGATATATATTTTTATAAATGTTTATTTTAAAACCTTTTTAATGGAATTCCTATTTTAAATATAATTTTTAACAATTTTATAAATTATATTTGAAAAAATAAACTAAATTTTTGAAATAATAATTTCAAAATAATCTTAGGGATAATTTTGGAAATTTTATGAGAAGTTTCATTTTTGGACGAATAGTACAAAATACTAAATTTTAATTAAGAATTACTTTTTATATAATTAATTTATATAGGTAATTTTTTTAATTTTTTTAATCTATAATTAGATCAATTATAAATCAATTAATACACTTTTAAAAAATTTTACTTCAAAAACTTATTGTGTTATCCCATCTGTGGGATTAATTTTAAATTAATGTCTTCCACTTAAGTGATTATAATTTGTAAAAATGGATTTCGTATTTGGAATCTGAATAATTTATAACTAATATAATGGTAAAATTATTTTTTTACAAATAATATTAGTGAATTTATTTAAAATTAATTATAGTGATTAAGTTAAAAATGAGTTTACATAGTGGTTAAACAAAAACGTAAGAGTCCAAATAACCTAAACACATTGGAAATCCATTAGATGGACATGTTTTGACCATATCCTCCATTTTATATAAAATTTACCATTATTTTAGGCACATGATGTAAGTTACACCACTTAATAGTGTTTAACTTTTTATATTTATAAAAATATCACACCTCCTCCACTATAAAAGGGGGCTCACCACCCACACTTTTTGACACATATCAAGACATTTTAATCATCCAACCCAGGCCCAAATAATATCCCAACTTCTATATATTCATCCTATATGTATTTCATTTATCATAAATCAAACCATGTTATTCCTTTGGGGAAAATGAAAAATAATTACCCAAAGAAGAGGGGGATTTAATGTGTATGAAGAAAGTCAAGACTTAAGGTAAGGGTTTTCTCATCTCACTTTCATTTCTGTGAGATATGTGATACATTAACCACTTATTATTGTCTTTTGGTGTGTATAATTCCCTATTACATGATATATCATGAATTTAATTTATTTAATTACATTAAAATCTTTAATTCAATATATTATCTACGGGGGATCACGATTCATTATTTAAAATAAAAAATGGGAATTTGAGGAGGAGTAAGTTAATTTTGTCGCAATTTTTCTTCTTTAAGACACATGCTTTTTTATAGACATATATTATTTTACAAGGTGTGTATAGAACCATTTTACAAGTTATATCATGAAACTATTTCTTTTGTGATATTTTATGCTTCATGTAATGTTATTATTTCATTGATAATTTGATTCAAAGTTTCCAAGTGGTACGAGTTTATTGCTAAAATCTCATAGTCTATCGAGATTGTTTATGATTATACTTACATTGATGAAATATTATGATCTATATCTCAAGGAATATCATGGATTTTATTATCCTCCAGTTATTCATGATATCTTCATATATTAGTACAATTTTCACTATTTTTTACTTAATATAATTATGAATGTGTTTCTATAAATATCTGACATTATCTCTCTCTTATGATGGAAATCTAAGTTCTTTTAAAAATATGATTTCTAAAATTGTTTTCAAAAATTTTCTACTATTATACTATTATCTTTAAAATGATTTTCTACCCATGTTTTACCTTTTAAAAAAATGGTTTTTTGAAAAAGGGATATTATTAACGTTTTCTGATCAAGGAACTTTTCAAAACTTTTTACAGTGAAAAAATAATGTTCAGTATGTATATATTTATCTTCCATAATGACCATAATTTATTTTATTCTTCCTTTTAAATTTTAAAAGATTAATTTTTCAAGAAAAAAATTCCCTAATATTCTCGAAATTTATTTTTTTAAGTGTTTTTCAAAGAAAAAGTTTTTTGAAAATGTTTTATGTTCAAGAAATGTTTTAAATGGTTTTCAAGGATTACATAATATGTATTCAAAGTTATTTTAAAATAAAAAGGTTTTTAAAATGGTTTATATTCTAAAAATATTTTTTAAAAGTGAAAATTATATTTTACTTATGAAATGTTCAAATTGATTTTTAAATCTTATTTTATAAGTTTTAAAAGTGATTTTAAAATAAAAGGATTTTGAAAAAAATATACCTTAAAAAGTGATTTTAAAAGAAAGGTTATTTTATTTAACAAATGATCCAAGTATCCTTTCTAAATCCTTACCCAAATAAGATGACATAATTTTAGATATTTATTCTTTAGATGAAATATGATCCAAGGGAACTATTCTTACTCTTTCTATGAAAGGTTTGTGTTTTAAATGAAAATTTATTTGTGAAACATGTTCCTATTATATGGGTCATACCCTGATAAAATGCTTGTGAAACTCGCTTCCTTTAATAGGTTATTCTATGATGAAATGATTATGATACCTATTTATCTTCCGCAGGTTATGATACGATTAAATTTTTAAGAAAACCAATTCATTTCATGGGTTATGATATGACATTTATGATACCCATCTCTTTTAATAGGTCATGATATTATGAGTGTTATAATATTGTAGCTCATGGATGAAGGATTCAATTATGTGATGGTTGGGACCTATATCTCCCTCCAATTTATTGGGTGAAAAAAAAATGGTATAAGATATCAAAGGGTGCACATGTTTTATCCCAAGACTAAAGAAAAGATGGTACACGGTTTTTAACCCAATGTTCAAAAATAAGAGGGTACACCGGTTGTATCCCAATCTCAAAAACAATAGGTTACATGGGTTGTATCCCAAAGACTAAAAAAAATATGTCACATGGGTTGTATCCCAAGCCTCAAAATAAGATTTTATATGGTTTGTATCCCAAATATTAAAAACAATAGGGTACCCGGTATAAGGCCCCAGCCTTAAACCTTACTTAATCTTGAGTTATTACAAGATTACACATCGAGGATCTTTTCAGGTTTAGAGTTTTAGAGAATTAGATCATAAAACTTGCATTACATTCCACATTTAAACAAAGTGGTTACATAAAAGATAGTATTCATTTTTCCCATCAACGGAAACATATTTAAAATAAAACATGGATTCTTTCTTGACACTTCCTTGACACTATCATCATATCATGTACCTTTCCCTTGACCTGTGAAAAATATTTCAAAAAAAAACATGGGATGAGCATAAAAATCTCCGTAAGGGTTATAAAAAATATGGAAAGGAAACATGAGTTCATATATACATAATAATGAAATCATACTTTACCCATAAAACATAGGAACTTTAACATACCTCATCAAATCACGAATAAATCATAAAAATCATAAGACATAAAAGGTAACTTGAGGAATTCATAACATTCTTACGTAGGGAGTAACCCTCTTGGTTATGTTTGGAATACCCACCACAGTATATTCCCTAAATCTCTTTGGAGAAACCTTAATGTTCCACTCCTTTGCGTTACCCAATGCATTGGAGAGCTATATCGGGCTCACCCGCCCGTAGTTTATCACGGAACCACCCATTTTCATAACAATGCCCAAGAACCATAACACAAACGTATCACATAAAACATGCATGAAGGAAACATAACATTTCCACATTTCAATCACAATATAACATTTTAGTATATTTAAATAATGAATCCATTCAAAAAGAAACCATTTCCAAAACCATTTAAAACATTTAATAAAGAGATTTTTGAATCAAAGTGTCTCATACCACCTTCAACCTTTTAAAATTTTGAACAATTAATATCCATATAAATAAATCCTTAAAACCATTTTGAAAACATGGATATTAATAAGAACAAATATTTAAAACATTTAAAGCGATATTTTGGTTAAAGGGGTTTTACCAAAATTAGAGACACTTGAATACAATAATTGAGGAATAACATTTAGTCAAAACTTTATAATATCATGAGAATAAATGGATTCATGGTATAATATTCCAAAGGACAATATATACACCATATAAGAGTGAATTGGTGCATAACAACAATGAAGTCTCAATAGAAATGTCAAATGTGATGAAATCCCTTATAAAAAAGGTATCCTTAAATTAAGGATAAATCAATCTCAAAATTATATGTGAAAAATATAAATACACCCAATATAAGTGGATATTAAGTGTAAAACAATAAAAGGTCATTCACACATATTCAAAGGATGACATATTCAATAACTACATGTTCAACCCAAAGAAATTGAAATTGGGTTAAAAAGTTCCCTTGGTAAAATTCGACAGCCTAACGGCATCACTTCAAAATTCAGAAAACGAGTTGATGAGAGATAAAAAGAGAATCTCATCACTTGGAAATAAAATTTACATCAATAAGGATATAAAAGAATATATCCCAACATAAAAAGTTGTAAATTAAAAGACATAACAAAATATGTCTTTTAAAAAGAGGAGGGTGAAAGGTCCCCTTACCAAGTTGGGTAACTTTCGAAACGTACACCCCATGGAAGAAGGGTCATAAAATGAATATGTGAATACCCATAAATGAAATTGTACTACACAAAGTGTGCAATAATTTGCACTACATACACCACTCAATGGAAATTATGGCAAATGTAGCATAAATCTCATGGGAATAAAAGTGAGATGAAAAATCAATTACGAAAACTCGGCAGCCTAACGGCGCCACTTAAAACATCCAAAATGGATTGATGAGAGAAAATAGGGTCTCTAACCATATTAACACCAAGTTTACGGAAAGAGTAATATAAAAGAACATCCCCAAACATAACAAATAGGAGCTTAAACGAAGTGACATAAAGGAGAGTACTTAAAAAGAAAGAGAGAGGTTAGATCTCTTACCAAAATTCGGCAGCCTAACGGCGCCACTCAAAACTTCCAAAATTGATTGATGAGAGAGAATATGTTCTCTAATCATATGAACATAAAAATTACAGTAATATTAATACAAAAGAACATCCCAATCACAATAAAGATGAAATTAAAAGGAATGACATAAAAGAGTGTACTTAAAAAGAAAGAGAGGAGTAGGATCCCTTACCTCGGGTCCGACTTGACTCGATCGTTCTTTAATCTCCTGAATAATATACTTGAGTTAATTTATACTTCCTTAAGAACCTTTTTCAATTTAATTATTCCTTTTATATCACTTATTACCATTTCATGAACACTATGTAATTATTTTAGTTAATAACGGTCGTTTAAACGATCATCGGTACTTGAGTCAAAATATGCTCTTTATAATTACAAGATGTTCATGTATCCATTATATCCATAGTTATAATCATGATGTATATATCATATATATAATATATATCCAGTACATATTCATTTTATACTATTCCATATCATTTGGAGATAAAAAACGAAAAGCGTCGTTCATGGAGACGGTAGGCCGTACGTACGCATGAACGCTACTTTCATTTTTTTCTTTTTCATATTAATGTAATTAAAAATAAATGATATATATATTATAATTACAGTATAATATATATGTTATATAGGTCACATATGTTCATTAATTGCATTCTTTATACATTCCATGTATTGCATGTACGAGTCACATCACTTGAGGGGGCGGTAGTTCGCACTTCCTCATATTAAATTATCCCATTTACCCAACATGAAAAGAATAAAGGTATGGTTTGAATATAAAATACAGAATCATAAAGTAAACATAAATACCATATATATCATATATAAAATACAGTGACATCATAATGGCTGCCTTTAAAGGTGTTAAAAGAATATTGAACAATCATCGTTTCGTGAGGCAGAAAATCGCCAACCACAGAAACAGTATGTTCTTTAACCATTAGACGAAGGTGTGTGTAAGTGTAGCTAGAATAATTCTTATAACAACATCCTAGTATATTAAATATACTGGAGTTGTTACAAAATAAATGAATAAAAAGATTTTAGGTGGTTGGAGAAGAAAAATAAAACAAAAGGACTCAAGTGAAGACATTACCTTAAAATCGGGTAACTCCCTTTGGTTTGAGCTAAAAGGCTTCCTTGGGAAGTCTTCTTCCCAAATTGAGGAATCAAGGAGTTATATAGGTATTTGGAGAGACAAAATGGGCAGGGTTTGGCCGAGCCAAAGGCTTTGGAAGTGTGGGTAAGGAGGTATAGGTGGGGGCCTTTTATAAGAGGAGAGGAGGGGCACTCTTGGAAAGGTATAAAATGTAACTTTATTTTCAAATGAGTTTCAGATTTTAATCATCCCACATTGATGTGTTTTGGGGATAAGGTGATAAGGTTTCGAAATCCACCCATCCAATAGGTTTTTTACATGTGTATGTCTTAGATTTTACATTATCTTTCCATTTTATTTAAATCGTTAAATAATGAGGTCATCACTGCATCATCATGATGTCATAAATAATTTAATTTATTTAATGTCTAAAAATTATAAAACAAATACTATGATGTAGGAAATCGTTTTATCTTTCTAATTAATATTTATAGTCCAAATGATCATTTATGTAGACAAAATTAAAAATATTTTACTTAGGTGATAAATTCTTTGTTACATTTAACATTCTTTAAACCTAAAAAGATAAAAAGTCACTTTCTCACAAAAGTGATTCCATGGGGCCCCCAAGTTTGGCACAAGGAATCACATGGTCTGCCATGAGACAACCAATAGCCTTAGGACACATTTTGTGGTAATTTTTTATTATTATGATATTATCTTATTATCTTTAACTACCCGATTACTCATTAATCAAGATAATTAAAGATAATTACCGTCGTTACTATTCATAATGTCCAAAAACAAGAGTCTTAATTACATAATTTGGACCTTATGATTCCAAATATGTAATCCATTTTACCAAATTCCAAACACATAAATTTCAATAATTAATTTAAAAAACTTCCCGTTGTCAAAACAAATAGCGGGATTTTTAGAAACAATATTTATGAAAAGTTTGGCACTTGTTTATGCCTAATTCCAAAGTGAAATTAATCCCAATGACCATAATTTAATTACATGGTAAATATATATTCTAATTAAACTTTAAAAGAAATTAAAAAGATAATATAACCATATAATTAAATTATATGAAAAATTGGTTTTGATGTAAAATGCAGTATTTTTCACTATTCATTGAAAAATGAACATTGTCAGAAAAATACCAAAAATTAACCCAAGGTAAATTTCAATGTCCCAATCATAAATAATATTTTTATTTTGAAAAATAGAGATTATAAAATTGACAAAAAGTTTATTTAAAATGGGTTCGCCATCAAAAGGCGGTTAATCGACCTTTTAAAGAATATTAGAATGTTTACGCTTAAAAACTGGATTCATTTTCATTTTTAATCCTCTAAAATTTATTGAAAAAAATTAAAAATATTTGAAAAACATATATAATCATTTTGTAGTTAGTTCTTCTCATTCCCACCATTACAATGGCTAGGCTTTAACTACCATTTAAAATAATATTATTTTATTATTAGAGTGCAAAGTAAGATTTCAAAGAAACGTGTTGTTGAATATTGGGTATGCCATCGAGCATAGAATTCCCTTTAAAGTAATATTATTATTTTATTCACAAATATGGATAAATGTGAAAATGTCATACTCTTTATTTACCTGGGGTGTTACATCCTTCCCCCTTTTGGGAATTGCGTCCTCGCAATTTTAAAATTGACCTTGGAAACATCCTTGAACGTCCCACATCGGAACAAGAGTCGGTAAAACAATCACTTTAAAATAAAGAAAGATAAGTACAAAGCTCACCCGATTTAACCCATACTAGGATTCCAAGTATGAAAATATGGACATGGAGAAAAAAACAAAGGGTCATGTTCTGATGGAGAGTGATAGTAAACATGTCTAGGAGAAAGTTAACCACAAGAAAATCACAAACTTGTGATGCGTTAAACGGTATTCGATTCCTCCGTAGGAAAAGTTAATAGACAACATTTTTGTTTTAAGTTACTTTTTATTGAGGAATTTATTCATAAGGAAACATAATTACTTATCATGTTGACTTTCAACTTTTATTAGATTTCTTACAAAAACTCATATTTTCTTCTAATGACGAGTATTTAGGAAGACTTGTTCACATTAAGAGTACTATAATAAACTTCTAGATAATCACCTAATCCACAAAACAGAACTATATACTTCCCATGTCTTTATACTTTAACCAAAACCAAAACCAAAAAGGTTAGTACAAGATCAGATAATCCAGAAAAGGATAACCCTTTATAAAAAGAAAATCTATTCTTAATCTCCAAAATTTGTCCAACAAAACCCAAAGTTCAACGAGGACCATTCGATAAACAATTTGTCCATAAAATTCTTCAAAGTAAACCAAACTAAGATTGAAACCCAAATATTTGAAGGATTTAGTCACATATTCTTCCAAGTTAAATTGTAACATTTATCTCCAAACAACATCAGTTGCTCTTAATGTCTCGTATTGAAAAGTAATTAACCTAATCACATATCCTCCAATATAGGTTAACAAATTTTCATAGATAACCCAAAATCAACTTACTCTTAATTCATAAAATCATCTAACAAAAAAAAGAATCAGTCAAACTAACCAGGGACTTCACGTAGTCCAGTGGTAGGCGATAAATACTAGTTGCACTTTGGTTGTGGGTTTGATTCCCGCATCTTTGTCCGACGCAACGGGTTGTCGCACGGTCTGCGTGTTGTCCTTTTTCCAAAACTATATAATTCTCAAATCATTCCCAAAAAGAGATAAAATCATCAAAAATAACCATAACATAATTTAATCTCAATTTTATCTCATGCCTTTCACTTCCATCATAACATATAGTAACCCATAATTACCTCAAAAGTAAGGATCATATAAACCCAAATGGTTCTTTATAACTATGTCCACAAAATAACAGATAACTATTCCTTGAATAAAATTTTCAGATATTAAACATCAAGGTTACACATAATATAAAAATCCTTCTAATGTAACCCCATCATCAAAGGAGACTTAATACACTTAAGAATTTCACCATAACTCTTGAAGCCCTTATATGTTGACAACTTACTCATTCAACATTCTTCATGATCCATTAACCATTCCTTTCCAAATTATTCTTAAATACTTCTTTCCTACAAACAAAATCATGAATCATATCCTAAGATTCCAAAATAGGAAAACAATAGTCATGAAATAATCCATACCTTTGATTGGTCATTTTCAGTTTCTTTATCCTCAATCGGAATGGAATTAGGTATTGGTAAACGAACATTTGTACGATCTTGGTGATCACATTCACGAAACTTCTTCATAGGACATGTGTTTGCATAATGACCATGCACTCCACATTTAAAACATTCAATTGAACCCTCAGAAAGAACTTCTTCCCCTTTCCTCGAGTAAAATGGATGCTTCCTTTTTCCATGGAAGGTTCTTGCTTTATGACCTTCATTTCCATATCTATAGCATATTTTTGTCCCTTTGAAACATTTTCCTAGGTGTTTCTTTCCACATTTTTTACACATAAGTTTTTGAACACACTTACCTTTATGATTATTACCTGTAGTTCCGTAGGGATTTGTTTCTCGCATATATGATGCCTTAGAAAAATCACCAAGGTTTAGGTGGTCAATCATGACTCCAGATAGTTGGGTGAGGATAATCACAAGAGTTCTCATTGCAGCTCCCATATCATTCAGTTGCTTTCTCAAAAAAACTGTCACAGTTTCCTTCACATCCACTGTTACTTTGGTGCCTTCTAGATCCATCCATTTACTAAAACCAAAAAGGTCAGTGTGAGTATATCAACAAAACCATCATGTACTAATGGGGAAGATAAAAACTAAGATATACTTACTCATTCACATTATCTAAAACTAGGACTCTTTCTGAAATCCTAACCATTATGTTAATGTCACTTATGCTTATAGAATATCCTAACCTCTAAAGTTATCTAAACCGACCTCTGATACCAACTATAAGGCCCCAACCTTAAACCTTACTTAATCTTGAGTTATTACAAGATTACACATTGAGGATCTTTTCAGGTTTAGAGTTTTAGAGAATTAGATCATAAAACATGCATTACATTCCACATTTAAACAAAGTGGTTACATAAAAGATATCATTAATTTTTCCCATCAATGGAAACATATTTAAAATAGAACATGGATTCTTTCTTGACACTTCCTTGACACTATCATCATATCATGTACCTTTCCCTTGACCTGTGAAAAACATTTAAAAAAAACCTGGGATGAGCATAAAAAGCTCAGTAAGGGTTATAGAAAATATGGAAAGGAAACATGAGTTCATATATACATAAGAATGAAATCATACTTTACCCATAAAACATAGGCACTTTAACATACCTCATCAAATCATGAATAAATCATAAAAATCATAAGACATAAAAGGTAACTTGAGGCATTCATAACATTCTTACGTAGGGAGTAACCCTCTTGGTTACGTTTGGAATACCTACCACATTATATTCCCTAAATCTCTTCGGAGAAACCTTAATGTTTCACTCCTTTATGTTACCCAATGCATTGGAGATCTATATCGGGCTCACCCGCCCTTAGTTTATCACGGAACCACCCGTTTTCATAACAATGCCCAAGAACCATAACATAAACGTATCACATAAAACATGCATGAAGGAAACATAACATTTCCACATTTAAATCACAATATAACATTTTAGTATATTGAAATAATGAATCCATTCAAAAAGAAACAATTTCCAAAGCCATTTAAAATATTTAATAAAGAGCTTTTTGAATCAAAGTGTCTCATACCACCTTGAAGCTTTTAAAATTTTAAACAATTAATATCCACATAAATAACTCCTTAAAAACATTTTTAAAACATGGATATTAATAAGAACAAATATTTAAAACATTTAAAGCGATATTTTGGTTAAAGGGGTTTTACCAAAATTAGAGACACTTGAATACAATAATTGAGGAATGACATTTAGTCAGAACTTTATAATATCATGACAATAAATGGATTCATGGTATAATATTCCAAAGGACAGTATATAAACCATATAAGAGTGAATTGGTGCATAACAACAATGAAGTCTCAATAGAAATGTCTAATGTGATGAATTCCCTTATAAAGAAGGTATCCTTAAATTAATGATAAATCAATCTCAAAATTATGTGTGACAAATATAAATACACCCAATATAAGTGGATATTAAGTGTAAAACAATAAAAGTTCATTCACACATATTCAAAGTATGACATATTCAATAACTACATGTTGAACCCAAAGAAATCGAAATTGGGTTAAAAAGTTCCCTTGGTAAAATTCGACAGCCTAACGGCATCACTTCAAAATTCAGAAAATGAGTTGATGAGAGATAAAAAGGGAATCTCATCACTTGGACATAAAATTTACATCAATAAGGACATAAAAGAACATATACCAACATAAAAAGTTGTAAATTAAAAGACATAACAAAATATGTCCTTTAAAAAGAGGAGGGTGAAAGGTCCCCTTACCGAGTTGGGTAACTTTCGAAACGTACACCCCAGGGAAGAAGGTTCATACAATGAATATTTGAATACCCATTAATGAAATTATACTACACAAAGTGTACAATAATGGGAATTATATACACCACTTAAAGGAAATTCTGTCAAATGTAGCATAAATCTCACGGGAATAAAAGTGAGATGAAAAATCCCTTACGAAAACTCGGTAGCCTAACGGTGCCACTTAAAACATCCAAAATGGATTGATGAGAGAAAATAGGGTCTCTAATAATATTAACACCAAGTTTACAGAAAAAGGAATATAAAATAACATCCCCCATCATAACAAATAGGAGCTTAAAAGAAGTGACATAAAGGAGAGTACTTAAAAAGAAAGAGAGAGGTTAGATCTCTTACCAAAATTCGGTAGCCAAACGGCGCCGCTCAAAACTTCCAAAGTTGATTGATGGTAGAGAATATGGTCTCTAATAATATGAACATAAAAATTACAGTAATAGTAATATAAAATAACATCCCAATCACAATAAATATGAACTTAAAAGGAATGACAAAAAAGAGTGTACTTAAAAATAAAGAGAGGAGTAGGATCCCTTACCTCGGGTCCGACTTGACTCGATCATTCTTTAATCTCCTGAATAATAAACTTGAGTTAATTTATACTTCCTTAAGAAACTTTTTCAAGTTAATTATTCCTTTTATATCACTTATTACCATGTCATGAACACTATGTAATTATTTTAGTTAATAACGGTCTTTTAAACGATCATCGGTACTTGAGTCAAAATATGCTCTTTATAATTACAATTTGTTCATGTATCCATTATATCCAGTGTTATAATCATGATTTATATATCATATATATCATATATATCCAGTAAATATTAATTTTATACTATTCCATATCATTTTGAGATAAAAAAACGAAAAGCATCGTTCATGGAGATGGTAGGCCGTACGTACGCATGAACGCTACTTTCATTTTTTTCTTTTTCATATTAATGTAATTAAAATTAAATGATATATATATTATAATTTCAGTATAATATATATGTTATATAGGTCACATATGTTCATTAATTTTATTCTTTATAAATTCCATGTATTTCATGTACGAGTCACATCACTTGAGGGGGCGGTAGTTCGCACTTCCTCATATGAAATTATCGCATTTACACAACAAGAAAAGAATAAAGGTGTGGTTTAAATATAAAATACAGAAGCATAAAGTAAACATAAATACCATATATATCATATATAAAATATAGTGACATCATAATGGCCACCTTTAAAAGTGTTAAAAGAATATTGAACAATCATCATTTCGTGAGGTAGAAAAATCACCAACCACAGAAACAGTATATTCTTTAACCATTAGACGAAGGTGTGTGTAAGTGTAACTAGAATACATCGTATAAAAACATCCTAGTATATTTAAGATACTGGAGTTGTTACAAAAGAAATGAATAAAAAGAGTTTAGGGGGTTGGAGAAGCAAAATAAAACAAAAGGACTCGAGTGAAGACATTACCTTAAAATCGGGTAACTCCCTTTGATTTGAGCTAAAAGGCTTCCTTGGGAAGACTTCTGCACAAAGTGAGGCTACAAGGAGTTAGATAGGGATGTGGAGAGACAAAATGGGTAGGGTTTGGTGGAGCCAAAGGCTTTGGAAGTGTGGTTAAGGAGGTAGAGGTGGGGTCCTTTTATAAGAGGAGAGGAGGGGCACTCTTGGAAATGTATAAAATGTAACTTTATTTTCAAATGAGTTTCGGATTTTAATGGTCCCACATTGATGTGTTTCGGGGATAATGTGATAAGGTTTCTAAATCCACCCATAAAATAGGTTTTGGACATGTGTATCTCTTAGATTTTACATTATCTTTCCATTTTATTTAAATCATTAAATAATGAGGTCATCACTTCATCATCATGATGTCATAAATAATTTAATTTATTTAATGTTTAAAAATTATAAAACAAATACTATGATGTAGGAAATATTTTTATATTTCTAATGAATATTTATAGTCCAAAAGATCATTTATTTAGACAAAATTAAAAATATTTTACTTAGGTGATACATTCTTTGTTACATTTAACATTCTTTAAAAATAAAAAGATAAAAAGTCACTTTCTCACAAAAGTGATTCCATGGGGCCCCAAAGTTTGGCACAAGGCATCCCATGGTCGTACATGAGACAAAAAATAGCCTTAGGACACATTTTGTGGTCATTTTTTATTATTATGATATTATCTTATTATCTTTAACTACCTGATTACTCATTAATCAAGATAATTAAAGATAATTACCGTCGTTACTATTCATAATGTCCAAAAACAAAAGAGTCTTAATTACATAATTTGGACCTTCTGATTCCAAATATGTAATCCATTTTACCAAATTCCAAACACATAAAGTGCAATAATTAATTTAAAAAAACTTCATGTTGTCAAAACAAATAGCGGGATTTTTAGAAACAATATTTATGAAAAGTTTGGCACTTGTTTATGCCTAATTCCAAAGTGAAATTAATCCCAATGACCATAATTGAAATACATTGTAAAAATATATTCTAATTAAACTTTAAAACAAATTAAAAATATAATATAACCATATAATTAAATTATATGAAAAAGCAGTTTTGATGTAAAATGCAGTATTTTTCTCTATTCATTGAAAAATGAACATTGTCAGAAAAATACCAAAAATTAACCCAAGGTAAATTTCAATGGCCCAATCATAAATAATATGTTTATTTTGAAAAATAGAGCTTATCAAATTGCCAAAAAAGTGGATTTAAAATGGGTTCTCCATCAAAAGGCGGTTAATCGACCTTTTAAAGAATATTAGAATGTTTACCCTTAAAAACTGGATTCATTTGCATTTTTAATCCTCTAACATTTATTAAAAAAATTAAAAAAATTTGACAAACATATATAGTCATTTTGTAGTTAGTTCTGTTCATTCTTTCCATTACAACGGCTAGGCGTTAACTACCATTTAAAATAATATTATTATATTATTAGAGTGCAACGTAAGATTTCAAAGAAACTTGTTGTTGCATATTGGGTATTCCATCGTGTATAGCATTCCCTTTAAAGTAATATTAATATTTTATTCACAAATATGGATAAATGTAAAAATGTCATACTCTTTATTTACCTGGGGTGTTACACCCGGGTTGTTACCCAAGCCTAAAAATAAGTGGGTATAAGGGTTATAGCACAAATCATAAAACAAGAGGGTACATATATTGTAACCCAAGCCTGAAAATAAGAGGGTTCATTGGTGGTATCCCAAATAACAAAAATATGTGGGTATACGGGTTGTAGTCCAAATCTCGAAAACAAGAGGCTACATAGTTTGTATCCAAATCCAAAAAATAGGAGGGTACATAGGTTGTATCCCAAAGATAAAAAACAAGAGGGTATACAGGTTTTAGCCTAATCCTGTAAACAAAAGGGGACACTATTTGTATTCTAAGCTCCAAAAAAAGAGGGTACACATGTTGCAGCTGAGTCCTAAAAAAAGAGGGTACACTAGTTGTATCCCAATATCTAAGCAAGTACAAAGGGGGTTAGCCCAATCCAGACATGTTATGAACATATTGATAGGTATCCTTGACATAATATTTTCTATGCTTATGTGTACGCCACAATTCCATGCCTTATTCCTTTGATATGCTTTTATGGATTATTCTCTTGATTCCCTTATGATTCATTCTTTATGAACTACCAATATTTATGCCAGGACTCTTGATTATTATCTTTGATATGTTGGGTATCCTCTTATAATGTTATGGTCATATTATCATACCATTAAGCTCATGATTATGCTTACAGATCTTCAATTTTACCCTTACTAAGCATATGATCTCACCCTTTCTTATGTTTCCTTTTCCCAGGTAATGAAGAAAGGTTTTAAGTATGCGTACTAAAGGGTAAAATCTTTATGGGGGATGTTTAAGATCTTTCATCAATATAGAAGATTACATTTATAAGTTTCCAAATACATGAAAATATTATGTTCCTCATTCATTTACTTTTCTAATATGAGATATATTCATCAAAAATGATGTAATATTCATTAATGATGAGCCCGGGTCGATATATAATTCATTCCCAAAGGTAGTTTTTGATGACAATGCTCTTTTTGCCAACTTGTGGGGATCAGTAATTCCTTTCAAACCTTTATGTGGGATAGATCGAGTGTCTAGTTAAAAGAATACCCAGTTTGGTTCATGACATAGTCTCTATTTTTATAATTAATCACATTTCCAAATAATTCTTGACATTTCATCACATCTTGGATTGTATAAAATTTATGGAAATTATGGATACTTCATCCATTTCTAGATCCCAATATAACTTTCTTGAATCTATATCTAGTGGAAAATATTTTTTTCTAAAAAAATTCTATAGTTATTTCCATTATATATTTGAATTTATAATACAAATATTGTTGTGTTGGATTTATATATGAAAATTTCTCTGATGAGAATAAGTCAACTCAATAAAAACAAAAAATGAAAAAAAGGAACTAAATAAAAAAATAAAGAGAAAAACTAAAAATATATTTATATAAATATAAGAATAATGAATAAAATCATATTAGTTTCCTGAAACTGTGCCAAATTTATGGTGCATTAGTCATTTTCCATACAAAATAGTGTTTGATTAATATTAAAGGAATGAGGCATAGTGAAAACCTAGGGTTATATCTCAAGGATTCTAGTTAATCAGTCACTATTATCATCATCAATTATTACTGTTTTACATTCATATAGATAGAGGAAACTAATAAAATCGTTTTGGGGTTTTTTAATGAAAAAAACAATAAATGGAAACAATGAAAAATGGAAAACAAAAATTCTAAAACAATGGGCATATTCAGTGGATTCCACTAGTGTATTCTTTAATTATTCTTATTAATGGTTATCTATGTTTAATATCCACTCAATGACTATAATAAATATCATTAATCGAGTAAACCATCATTATTTCCTATATTATAAGAATAAAAATGCTATAATCCATGAGTTTAGTGCCCTTTATATCTTCTTATGTTAGTTGGTCTATGCCACCTAATAATCGTTGAACTCTACAGAGACACCTTTGCTCGTACTAATTAAAATATCCTTAATAAATTGACATATGTATCAATAAGTGGGGTCACAAGTTAGGTTACCTAGTACATGTGGTTTAAATTTTATACCACTTAATTAAAAGTTTGAGGAAAAATGGAGTTTGTTAATAAAAAATATATAATCTTCAGTTTATCAATTAAATCCATCACTGTAACATTATTATAATAAAAATTAAATTACAATAGAATTAAAATAATATAAAAATAAAAAATAAAACTTAGATAACTCTCCATCAAATAAACAATTGATGGTTAGTCCTCTATTGAAACCAGTGTATCAGAATATAATAATAACACCATTTACAAAATAAAAAACTGTAAAATAAATATCAAATAATACCCAAGATGGAAAAAATAACTCTTGATCTTATCATAATTTATTTATATAAAAACATCATCATACATCTCATATTTACTCGATTAGAAGTCTAAAATTCCAAACCAGTTTCTGTCAGCGGAGTTAGAAATGATTTAGGCTCTAGAAAGATCAGAACCAGAACCAACTTCGTTTCTTGAATTTGGATTAGTTCACATAGATGTAATTTTAAAAGGGGTTTTGGATGTGGTGGATATGTTGGATAAGTTTTAGAGTGATTTTAATGGGATTGGGAGATGGAAAATGGTTGATTTGTTGTTTTAGGAGACCACTTGGTACACGATTTAGTGGCCTTGGATACCTGGTGAGGTATCAAAGGGAGTTGTTTCCTAGACAGAGCCACCATGTGGCCTGTTCTAGTAGACCGGGTTCCTGATGAACCCATAAACCATTTATTAAATGGTGGTACTTTTTATTCTAAGAGTTTTTTATTTTAAACCCCTTTCTAGGTTCTTAGGTTTCCTTTAATCGAAGATAAGGGGAAGCTTCCCAATCTACTCTCTTTTCCCTTCCTTCTTCCTCTTGGTTTAGGGTCAATTTATTGGTTTTTTATCTAGTATTTTGATGATTTGTTGGATCCTATATTCCTATACATTATTTATCTGTCCTTAATTTCTATTTTTAGTGGATTGGAATTAGACTTTGGGTATCAATTCAAACCGATCATGGTGTAATTGGGTCTGGACATTGAGAATTTTGTTTTATTTTTCTAGAGGGATTCTTGATGGGATAAAAGATTGATGTTTATATAGTTTCTATCGAGATATGAAACTTCCATAGTTATTTAAGATTTTTCATAAAATTATAATTCAATTTTTTGATAAATCAACATTGAGTTTTTGGATTCAAAATATTTTGGGATCGGTTATCTCTCTGGCATATATCGTACCTCAATGCTTGAGGTTTTGGCATAATTTTTTCAACCTGTCTGTTATTTTTTTATTATTATTAAACTATTTAATTATAAAAGTTATAGTTTAATTAATTATAATAATTTATAATTAAATAATGTTGTTGTTTAATTGGTATAGGTACCAATGTTGATATGAAACAATCACTTCAGCTTGGTTGATAATGGTGATTAGGATTTTCTTAGAGGAATGACTCCATTATTTGACGTTAGAGGTCCCTGATTATTTCTAAAAGGTTTATATATATTTTCAAGCTCCATGTGATATGTTATCATTCCAACTATGTGTTTTTCATCTTAATTAAATTAAATTAATCAGATCTATCTTTTACCATTGAGAGAGGGTAATCCTTATAAAGAACATGTTTGGACTCTGAGGTGATGAGACATAACTTCATGACTAATGGTGGTCATTATGGTTAATTGGAGTATTGGGGATTATTTAAATGAGAACCTATTAGGTTTCCCATGGTAATATAAAATATAAAAGACAATTTATATGTTCCCTTAACCTCTACTGAGTAGGGGATGTGGTTGATCGAGATTGATCAGCTTATGTCTTAACTAAGCAAAACCATCACACATCCTTATAGCCTAATTAGATATTTAACCAATATGTGAATTTTTTTCCCCACCCTCATTAACATATGGAATTTTTGTGGATATACCTTTGGAATGGACTTATGCATATCTTCTACATGAGAAGAATAAACAAGTAGGACCAAAGTGATATGGATGATATTTCATCCCCAATAATATTTTACAACATCATATTATCCAAGAAGTTTATTAAATATTTATGTGAAGGTGGTTAATAAATGGGACACTATACCCATTGAGCGTATATCCTTGACCCTAGTGTTTTAAAATTAATTATGGTAACTTATGAGGATTGTATCAATCATGAGGTGACTTAGTAGACCATGATGGGTACCCAAGTCATATTCATATTAACAGGGGGATTGATGATATAAGGATAACAATGACGTACATTAAATGAATTGGATATTGGAATTTAGTTTTGATCTTGAGAGACCAACTGAGAATCAAAATACAAACTAGTATTGGGTGAGTTTCCAACCCATGTGACCTATTTCATATATGTGTGTTTGTTCACCGTTTGTATTATATAGGTCTTTAAATATAAAATTATTTATATTTTGTGAATTTTTATACTTTGTGTGATAATAGTTAGAGAATGTGTTATGGGTTTGGTTATCGAACTAACTATTATCATGCGATTTAATAGGAATGTTCGTTAGGATAGAATGCTTTTTAGGTACTAATAAGAATAGCTAAATAGTTAAGAGTGGGGGAATTGACCACTTTAAATATTTTGACCACTTATCAAAGTTAGGTTAACATAGATTAAATTTAATGTGAAATTAACATAATGTTTTTTATATTATTTCTGCACTAAATTATCATACTCTACTATTTACCCCTCTTAAATACAGAGAGATACGGTACCTGCTATAATAAACTCTTTGAATTTTGAAGGGTACCACAACCATTTACAACTACCATCTTAAACACTAGAGGAATAACCTAAGATAATATTTTTTTCCCACATGGTGGCTTAACATGATCACCCCACCTTTTTTACATAGTGAGGCATAACCCATAAACTACCTTTTAAAGTGGTCGTAGAAACAAACCAAACCTTTTACCAGGACCATTTCAAAACGGATACTCATACCTTTTACCAGTTATGGAATAACTTGTACCTTTTGTATGTGGTAGTATAACCGAACTCCAATATTTTAATGGTAGTATAACCTGATAAAAGTATTTTCATATAAAAATAAAAATAATTAAGAACCATAGAAACTAGAGGAGCAAGAATGAATCAAATTTTCAAGGAAGTATGGTTCTCTCTAGTAGTAAAGGATCAAATAAGTGAGGTTCCGCCGATAATAGTAATTAATCACCAATATTTATCACATGGTAATGTTTCAAAAAATCCTTAACCTTATAATCTTGATCTTGTTCTATTAAACTATATATATAGAGTTATTTCATGCATAACATATTCAAATAATTAATCCCATTACATTTCACTGTTCCTAAATAAATGTGTGATTTATTTGTTAAATGTTCTTAAAAATTATTCCTATGATGGTATAATTCAATAACCTATAAAACTAAAATAGTTTTTATCATAAAACAAGTTATAAAATTTAATAGATAAGTAAATAAACTCATAAAAGCCAATATAAATATTCTCAAAAACTTTCCATAACACATGCGAAATAGAAATTTTATATTTCAAATAATTAAAATTTACACATTTCAAGTTATAAAAATATTTAAGTATTACAGATAAGTCTTACACTCAGAGGTCTTATATTCCATGGAATTCTTCAAGTATTTCATAGAAATTTAACACTCAAATAATTCAAATTTAAATATTTAAAGTTATCTAAGTCATGATGTCTTAAGCATAAGTCTTATGCTCTGCGCTCCAAAGGCTTGCACTCTTTCCTTGGTTATTTTTTAAAACAAATCAAAAATGTAGACTTAAAAGTGTGTATATTAATACACATAGGATCACAATTAATTAAATTTAAATATCTCAAAATAAATTTTTATAGGTTCAAAATAATTATTCAGTATTTAATGAAAAATTAAATCAAGATAAATATATAAAACAAACATGTAATAACTCATAAAATAAAAGAATAAGTAAAAGCATAAGTTTTTTTAGATATAATATGACAAATTAATTTAGTGACCATATGTCATAGTATGTTTCAATAATTTTCTAAATTCCTAATTTATATGGCAGGTTCAACACATTGATAATTTTTCACTTATGGGAGGTTGATTTATCTTTTTATGTTAGATTCATTTTTCTTCTTGCGGTCATATCATTTTTCTTTTTAAGATAAATTAATTTTTTTATGGTTATTAATATATTCTTCTTGCAGTAGGTTCATTACATTGCCAAAATAACACTCATGATCAGTTCAAGGATTCGCTAAATTTTTACTAAGACTAAAAATAGAACAAACAAAAGATTCGCGATTAACTAATATTATAGTGAATAAATAATTGGAATAGAATCTAAAAGAAATTAAAATTATGTAATAAATAATTATGGTATTCATCAAAACATAAATAAAAAAATACTTCAGAACAACATCAATATTCTCTCCCTTTTGGATATTACAAAACGTATCCAAATTTAACCCCCTATTTTAAAGTGATCAAAAAGATTAGACAAATGTCCCATTATTATATATACCTTTTCTAGGAAATTAATATTATCAAAAAACATAGTTTTAATTCCCCTAAATAAATTATATAAATTTATATTTCCATCCTATCAATCTCAAATTTTATTTTATCAAACTTATCTAAATATAAATTCTGAGTAAAAATATCATCTTGTTGATCTTATATAGAAACATATTCAAAAATAATATTTTCATTTTGAATGTGATCTATAAGAAACAAAAACCTAACAAAAATGTTCTTATTTAAAAATTATTTAAAATTAGTTTTAGAACAAAATATATAGAAGTATTATAAAAAAATCAGGATCTTCTAAAAATTAAAACAATAATTAGAAAGTGATTTTTAATACGTAAAGATTATGAACAACCAGATGCAATGTCAAAATACTCACTCTTAGTAATTTATAAAGAAATTGAATTTTGGTTTTTAGAACTCTGTTGAATTACACATTTACAAATAAAGTGAAACATATTTGTTTTTCTTTTCTACCTATTTTTTAACTAAACAAATCAATATTTAAAAAACGGGTCAGTTAAAATGAAGTATGAGTATGATAAAATAATCTAATATTTTCATATCCTTCAACAAAATTAATTACTCTTTTTAATCCCCTTTAATAAATAAATTTGTATCATATTTTCCCTTTTTAAAACCATTATTCAAAATAATTTATGAAAACCTCTCATACCAAGATCGATGAGATTGTTTCAAACCATAATGAGATTTATAAGGATTAGAATGATGATTATGTTTATATTCATTCTCATAACCTAGGGTCTTATTTACAAAAACATTTTCAGAAATATATCTATTCATAAATTTATATTTTATATCCATTTGAAAAAAAATTAATTCCATAAGTAGATACTTATTCCAAAATAATTCTTATAAATTTTAAATGACAAACTAGGGAAAATAATTCTTTAAAATCTATTCATTCTTCTTGATTATAACACGGAGCCAATAACTTGGATTTATTTTTAATTATTTCCCTAGACTCATATAACTTATGTTTTAGTATCCATTCGGTGTAAATAATATTTTAATCCATTGAGGGTTCCACTATGGTCTTTAAAAAATTTCAATCGAAATAATTTAATTCTTCATGTATTTTTATAATTGATTTTGAATCAAATAATGATTCATTAATATTAAGAGGCATAAAATCAAA
The DNA here is from genome assembly GCA_963277665.1 of Viscum album. NCBI lineage: Eukaryota > Viridiplantae > Streptophyta > Magnoliopsida > Santalales > Viscaceae > Viscum > Viscum album. Next base: position 621,942,922 of record OY728145.1, read on the forward strand.
AATAAAATATTGATATACACGTTCATTTTTTATAGAATATTTTATTTTAAAACCAGTAATAATATCACAAATTAATTTTTACACTAGATTATCTTTATAGATTTCTAAAGTTTATTAATGAGATAGACTCTCCCCCTGAATAGATTCATCTAATTATAAATATTTTGAATGAAAAAATTTCAATTCTATAAACTCTTCCTCAACCATTTATAAATCATATTTTCCTTCCTTTAAATGAATTTCATCAAATTTAACATTCATATATTCTATAACTATTAATTTAATTTTTTTATAAACATGGTATTTCTTACATTAATTAAAATTCCTTATCAAAATACTATCATCTAATTTTAAAATAAAATTTTTATAGTGAATATTTAGTATAAAGAGTGTAAAATTTTATCCAAATACTCTTAAATAACCAAATCTACACTTCATTCTTTATAGATCTATAAGGAGTCTTCTTTAAAAATGACATAAGAAAAATTCAATTAGAAACATAATAGGATGACTTAATATCTTTTCCTAGAAATATTTTAGTACAGTACACATTTAACATTGTCCTAGCCATTTATTTTAATAACCTATTTTTCATTTCTACCACACCTTTTTTATCGAGTCTTAAGGGAGAAAAATTTATGATTATACACATTATATTTATAAAATTTATTAAATTACATATTTCATGACCAACCACCTTTCTCAATTATGATTGAAAAAATTGGATAACCTTTTTTATTTTTAACTTTATAAAATGAAACAAATTCATACAAAGACTCGGATTTATGTGCAATAAAATAAATCCATATAACTATATTATAGTCATCTATAATCAAAAATTCATGCCTTTTCCTATAATAATAATAGTTTTAATAGGGATAAATAAATATAAATATATAATTTTAGGTAGTCTAGAAGTTTTTACTTCTTAGAAAGACTTATATGAATCTTTTTGACACTTATATTTTATATTTGAATTATGTTCATTATTTTTGTTCATTTTCAACAAAGTAAGATCCAAAACATTTTCCATTATTGAAATCTTATGTAACAATATGAAATTCACAAGTAACAATCTTCTATTTAATAAAATATTATCAGAATTTATAATATTTAAACTTTTCAAAAAAAAATTAGTAAACTCTGCCAAATTAATTGAATAAATATTTTTCTTTATTTTTTTATAAAATATGACAAATTAATTTTTTAAAATAATTAACTTTTAATTCAAAAATTTCACATTAATATTGTTATGTTAATTATTTTATATACTTATTAAACTATGTTTTTAACCTTTAAAAAATAAAACCTTTGAGTTGAAAACTGAATCTGAAATTCCAACTTCTCCAAAACATTTTACTTTTTCCTTTGAATTACCATCAAAAGTAACACTACCGCTAGAACAATTATTAAAAAATATATATTTTAAAATATCATTGTTAATATTTCATGAAAATCCATAATAAATTTACCACACATCCTTTTTTATGCTTCCAAAAATAGTTTTTATAAAAATTTATTTAATAAAATTTTGGTACCCATGAAAACATTGGTCTAATAGGATTAGTATATGAATTTTTGGGAACCCATATATATTTAAAACAAGTTTTTATGCATATTTTAAAAATAATTATATATAAATTAAATCATTGGAGTGACAAAGAGACTTTGGAAATATTAATGTAAATTAATTTATATAATGGACCTTCGTGTGAAATATAAATCATGTTACATAAGAAGAATATCCAATTAAGAATTTAACAAAAATGGTTTTATATATCTCTGATAAAACATTATCATATCTATGAAAAGTTTTCTTTTATTTAATTTTATCCAACTCAACACTTTAACACAACTTTCTATCCCTTTAATAAATGTGTAAAAGTCATATATAATTCTATCAATTTCATTTCTAATCCAATAATTTTATTCTAAAATAAAATTAAACATAATTATATGAGCTTCATTAAATTTATATTAATAATCCACACTCATGTGATTCTCATGTTGAACACATTCTAGATCAGTACATAATTTTTTATTATAGTACAAAGGGGTATTTTTTGTTTCTCATTTTCAACACGAAGAACCTTATGTTTTCTCTTTAATATTTTGGAATAATATGGTAACTTTTTTAACTTTATCATTGATTGTATCTGTAGATTAATAAAAATCATCTTTAAGATGATTATAATCATAATCTAAAGAAGAATAATCATCAGATTGAATTACATGTTTTTATGCAGATATTAGACATAGGTTTGTTGATTCTTTTCTTTTATTAGATTCATAACATGAATCTGAATCTGATGTGTAACTCCAACCAGGCTCCATTTTATTCCTTTCCTTTTTATAATATAACCTATTAATCTTAACATTGTTTATCCTGGGATATATGGGTTTTATATTCCCTATTTATTTAACTTTGTAAAAAAAACTTCAATATCATCATTACCTTTATTGCTTTATTTATACCATGGGTAATTAGATTTTCTTTTACTTGAGAAGTCTTTATTTATTCTCCCTTGTAAAACCCATAATAGTTGGTCTCTTTCACAACTTTTTAATTCAGAATTAGATTACTAAGTGGAAATGTATATTATTTATTTAACTGAATAACCTTTTTTTGAGTTTTTTTATTAATCAATATTTTTCATTTCAAAATCATATTGTACTAAATATCCAGTAAGCTCATAAAAAGGTATATTCTTTAAAATTCTTACTTTCATAAAGTTCTAAATTTTTAACATGCCATTTTTTCTGTAAGGATTTTAAAAAAAATTAATTGAGAAGAATTATATGAATGTTCTCCCAAACCACTCATTCCACATAAAATACTTATAAATATATTAAAATTTGGTTGAATATATATTATTCTGTCGTTTTGAATTTTTTATACTTATCTATTTACATGTATAATTTAGTTATTATCAATTTATTCAAACCTTTATGAGTAACTTATAGAATTTTCCAAATTTCCTATGCTATTTTATAGGTATAAATAAGTGATTCAATTTCTATAAATCAAAAAATATATAATATTCATCACCTTTTATATAAGCACATACTTTACCTCATTTTTACCAACTAATGTTTTAGGATCAACTTTAGGTAATTCGTATGGTTTTGTCATGATTTTCAAACTACCAATGTTTAGCTGTTTAAGAAAATACTCCACGAAATATTGTTTATATCCATAATCGTTTCCATCAATGATTAGAGGTTTTTGAGATACCCATTTATCAATATCAATCATTCCTACTATCTCAAAAAAATATTTTCTCCTTGACTATTTAATTTAGAATTTGACTAGAATAAATAAAAAATTATTTTAATTCTAGGGAACCCCCTTTGATATAAATTGTTATATTTTGAGTTTAATAGCATAATGGTCAATATGGTGGACAATTGACCTTCTTAAACGTTTTTAACCACAAATAAAATTTAGGTTAACAAAACATAAATATAAAGAGAATGAACACATTGATTTTTGGAGTAATTCAGATCAAAATGATCCTACTCTACTCTTCATCCATCTCAGATGTAGAGATAGATATAAAACCCAATATAATGGACTCTCTAGATATTTAAGGGAGCCACAACCATTTACTACTAAATATTTAATCCAAGTATGCATAACCCAAGATAATCTCATTTAACCTCTAGTGGATTAAACTGGTCACCCTTTCTTTTACACACCTAGGGGCACAACCCTGAATCTACCTTTTCAAGTAGAGGAAGAACCAAACCTAACGTTTTACCCAAACCAAGGGACAATCAATCCCCTTCCCTTTTACCAGTTGAAGAAGAAATCAGCCCTTTTCTATGGGGTAGTATACCCATACTCCTATCATTTATGTGTAGTATAACCCAACATGATTATGTATGGATAACAAGAGAATGATTTAAGAACCACAAAATATCTATGAATAATAATGAATATGATTTTCATAGTCGCAATGTTTTATCTAGAATAGTAATTTATCAATAAGGTGTACCGCAAGTTACAGTTCAAGAATATTCTAAACCTCATTATCTTGATCTAGTTCTGTTGAACTCAATATATTGTGTTATTTAATTCATATTAGATTCAAATAATAAATCCCAGTGAATTTCATCCTTCCCAAAGTGAAATGTGATTCTTTCACTGAATGTGCATGAAAATTACTCCCATATAGGTTTACATTGATAATTTGAAAAAATAAAATAGGTTATACAACACAACTTGTAATGAAATTTAATACTATAGTAAATAAACACATAAAAACCAATATAAATATTATCAAAAACTTCTCATAACACATGCGAGATAGAATTTTCATATTTACTATAATTTGAAATTAAATATTTCATGTTCGTTAAGCCTTAAAGTCTTATGAGGAAGTCTTATGACTAAAAAGGTTACGCATGACATATTTTTTGAAGTCTTTCACAAAATTATTATGATCAAATAAATTTAATTATATAATTCCATGTGTTCACTAAGTATTGAAGTCTTATGAAGAAGTATTATGTTCAATGACCCAAAGTATAATACTCATGAATTTGTTATTTTTAATCTTTTCTCCAAAATATATACTTAAATATGTGTATATTAATGCATGTATGATAAAATTTAATGTAGATTAAATATCTCAAAATAAATTATCATAAGTACAAAGTAATTTTTAAGTATTTAAATAATAATTAAATCAATATAAATATATAAAACAAGCATTCAGTAACTCAAAAATTATAATATTAATTAAAATAGAACATATTTTGAGCTGAGATATAACAAATCATTTAAGTTAACCTTATTTATATAAAGTTTCATGACTTTTCCAAATTTATACTTCATATGCTAGGTTCATAACTTTGATAAATTTAACTTATAGTAGGTTGATTTTAATGATTTATGTAGGTTTATATTCATCTAATTGTCGACTAATTTTTCTTCTTATAGTAGGTATAGTACTTTTCTTAATGTTTAATCATTCTTAGTTCCATAATTTTCTATATTTTCTCTCAGACTAAAAACAAACCAATACAAAACTCATTGTAACTCGTGTTAGATAGAATAATATTTTGAAAGAAAATCTTTGATAAATTATTATTTTTTAATAAATAAGTATTTTAATTGTCAAAACCTAAATAAATAAAGTTTTTAGGATCCACTTCAATAATTGCAACCACAATAAAATGAGATGTTATTGGGTGAGATATGTGTAATGGCTTGGTTGATCATTCCAATCAAGGATAAACGTGATGATATGGAATGGATTATGGTATGGGTTGGGAAATATTCTAATCAAGGGATGATTTTGATAAGGTTTAGGAAGTTTTTCTTACCATATACATGAATTGAGATGGATTGTACTATGGGTTGGATGTCATTATAGGTGTGGAAAAATTTTGATAATGAATAGATTTCATTCTAACTATAGAAGATTTTTGGTTCCAAGTTGGATGTGTGATTTGGGTTAGATGTTATACCAACCACGAATGAAATTTGATGAGTTTTTATATGGGTAGGGTGTTATGAAAACCATTGAAGGTCTTCTACTTGATATGTTTGGTGTTTTATGTGAGTTGACTTTATGGGTTGGATGTGGTGTCTCCCAATATGTTTGTGATTTTTCATGTTCATGGTGATTTCTCCCAAGGTGCTTGTATTATAGTTTATTGAACAATAATCCTCCTAAGTTGATTTTGATATGGTGAGTTGGATGTGAGGCCTCTTTAGGTGGTTGTGATGTAATGAGTTGGATGTGATTTCTCATGCGGAATTTGTGATGCGAGATGAAATTGATACCTATTAGTGATAATGGTTGTTTCGATTAGATGTATTATATTATATGATATAGATTAGGACATTATGATCATTTGGAATTATTCTGACACTTTCAAAAACACACTTTCAATATTTGAATTAGGCATGGTCACTCTAGGTTTCATCGGGTAACACACATAGTCATGAAGGGTATATATTTAAAGTGGTTTAGTCCTTTATCATATCACACTTTATGTGCACTATATATAATACATATGATAAAGACACAGTTAGTGGTATCCTAAAAATTTATATGTACAGACATCATGATTGTAGACGTATATAGGGTAGATCCCCAGTGTTGTTTGGTTTCTTGGGAGGATAGGTTGGAGTTAGGAAATGATACCAGGATAAAAATTAGAACTAGGGCTTCTTTTCCATTAGTTGTTGTTTCATTTTGGGATAGAAGGTTCATAAAAAACCAAAAGTGGGTAATAATTTATTGTATTCCTATTATATGATTACTATATATAATTCATGTTTGGAGTGGGATGTTATGTTCTGTTTTTTTCCTTCACGTGTATGATATCATTTAGTTATTTCTAATTTTTTACTCTTATATGAGGGTATAGTCTCCATATGGTATCATTATAGGCCCTCACTACTATTCGTCATCCTTTACTGTATGAGGAGGTTTGTAAGAGGACATGTGGAACTCTAGTTTAGTTATTATTGATTGATCTAGGTCGAGATGTTACAAAGTGGTATCAAAGACTTATTTTTATTTTAAATAATATTTATGATATGGTAAATATGGGATAGGATTATTTAGAAATTGGGGTGGATGTTATGTTTGTACCTATAAAACTCAGGTATGAGTTAAAGTACTAGTTACTAAGGAATTGTGATTAATGATTCTACTTTTGGATGTTACAGAAAGGATTATTATTATCATGTAAGATCTTCTGGATTTATTGGTTTTTGGTTTTTATCTTGTCATGGAGTAGTAAGAGTTTGGGTGTCCATACATTATATCATGAATATTGTTATACATGAAATTTTCATGCATGTATGTGATTGTGATATTGATTTTTATACGTAAAATTGGTTTGGTTATTTAAAGTGTCAATAATAACTACTTTTTTGTTTTCTTAGATAACCTATTTGTGGAATTCTACCTAACCAGACTAAATGGAAATGATTTTCCCGATATATATCAGGATAGGGCCAAGTTATTTATATGTTTCTGTGTGTTTATGATTTTAATCCCTAAGGGGGAAGTCTAGTGTGTTGATACCTAGTAAGGATTACTAATTTTTAGTGAGGGTATTGACATATGAATTTCAAGATTATATATGAAATGGGAGTATAGATACTGATTCACAAGTTATTATATATACGCGTTGTGACCAATGGGATATATGGGAGATCATGGTAGTGTTAAAATACGGCTTGGGATATTCTTTATCTTAGACCCATGTAATTATAACTGGTAACTTTGTTATTATTACCTAACATGATTTGTAATATATGAGTGTAACCCAATAGAGTTGTTATCTCATGATCATAAGTGCCCTTAGAAATGGAAATCACTTTTAGATTCTTTAATATAAATAAATGAAACACTGGTGATGTGTCATCATGTATCTAGTTAGTTATATAGATGCCTTAGGTAACTATGAATGTGAACTCATAGGTAGTGCATGTGTTTTAGAATATAAAACATGCATGGGAGGCATGGTTATCTGATTAATTAAGTGAGACATCTTAGAATTAATGAGACTTTACTCATATTGTTTTGATTATATTTATTTAACATAGTGTAAATAAGGTATATTCCTACTAGATTATGAGCTTAATCATCAACGGGGGTCTTTAAACACCCTAATGATGTTTTTTAGATGAATATTTTGTTATAGTGGGGGAATAGAGTGGGTTTTACTAGATTTATGTGTTATAGGGATTATTGAAACTTAATAAAAGCCTAAAGAATGTGATATTGGTTTTTGGTTATGTGAAATTGACCCCAGATGACCTGTGGTACATGTTTATGGGTGAATTTTGGGAAATATTTGGGATTGGGGGATTGATTTTTGTTCATCATGTGACTCCTAGAGGGAGATGATAGTGATGGATATAAATTCATGGTGATTTCATTTGGTGTATTTACAGTATATGTATAGGATAGTATTTGGTATGTTTGGTACCTTAAGAATTATATGGGTAGTAATATCTTTAGAGGTGATATTATGTTTTTATACGGGTCTTAGAATCTTTAGGAAAATAATATTTTTTCAATATTTATTATAGAATTATTTACAAGTTATTAATACGGAAGGAATATTTATCAAAATGTTCGAAACATTTTTTAGTGTTTTTTTGGAAACATTGTTCATACCCTATGTTGGTAAGCATAGTATAAGGAATGAACCATATGTTTTAGAGTAGTTTGTATAGATCATTAACCCTATGCTATCAAGAAAGTATGGTTAAATAACCCTATGTATGGATGGAACCTTACGTTTTTAAAAAGGAAAAGTATGGTTAAGGAACCATATGTTTAAGGAAAAATTAATAGAATATCAAACCTACTTTTATGATCAAACCTATGTTTGTTACCTTTTCATTTTATGAATGACCCCTACATTTGACTATTCAATGATGAAGATTTAAATCTAAATTTCTATCTGATATTTCTGCAACAGTCATAACAGAAATAAATGTTGGCTCAAAGATCACATATGACTAATTAAAAGGATAATTATGATCAATTCATAGAACCATATTAAATAGAATAAATCACTCCTAATTCTAAGGAAAGTTATGAATATCTTGGTTTATTCAAATTTGAATATATGCGATCCCTCTGGTGAAATTTTTGGATCTACTCAATAAAAATAAAATAATTTTGTTCTAAATTTGATTAAATCATTTTCATATAAAAATAGAGAGATTTACTATATTCAAGAGTGTTACATATTTTATTTTAAAACATCATACTTTTTTTAATGTCTTTTTACAAATCTACGGTATAGAACAATTGAAATTTGTTATTTTTTTATAGTGGATACATTTTGAAGATATATTTTTCAACGACATATTTCTACTTATTTTTTGCAATTATTCCTAGAAGATCATTTTCACAACAAATTATTTGAATTAATTCCTAATTTAATATTTGTATCAATGAATATTATCTACATACTTTAAGTAGTTTCTATAATAACTATGAATTACAACCCAAACCATAAAAAAATAAAATCATTTTGATTATTTAGAGATTAGACTCCTCAGACTCAGTCATGTATTCAGTGTCAGCATCTTGACCTAAGATATGGATAACAAGTTCCCTCTTAAAGGACTATAATTCCCTTTTTAGCCTTTTTGTAAAGGTATAAACTTCTTACACTAAGTTTTAGATTTGGAGGTCTTATGATAAGAAGACCTTTCTAGTGAAAATTACCAATATCACATAGAGTGCATTGGTGGAGTGGACTAGGGGATATTTATTCCCCAAACCACTATAAAAATTTTTGTGTTTTCTTTACTGTTTATCCAATTCTTAATTATTTACAGTATAGAACACTTCATATTTGAATCAATCACAAAGGGACAAAAAAAAGACAAAACCTATAAAGATTACCAAAAAGACTCATTCCACCCCCCCCCCCCCCCGGTGTATGTATTTTTATTATTAGAAACTAAAAATTGGTGTAATATTGTAAATTTTATGACAAATATATAGAAGTGTAAAAAATAATAAGTTCTATACAACACAAATGGAAATGGATGATCTAAAAGAAGGAATTTCAATGATTGGTGATCTATATTTTAATGGTGATAATTATGGCTACTTTAAATCATGAATGATCATTTATATGAAGAATATAAGATTCAATGTTTATTCAAATATAATAATTCCTTATGTGATTCTTGTGAAACCAAAAACTTGGGATGCCACAATAGAAGCTGAATATGATATCAACTCAAAAGAAATAAATTATATCATCTATGGACTCAGACCTAATGAATTCGATAAAGTATAAAAATTCCCTACTTCCAATGAATTATAGTAGATAATAGATATTGTATATGAAGGAATATGTAATATTAGACAAATGAGTTATTCTACTAAAAAACTAAATTTTGACACATTTATAATGTTTGATGGTGAATGAATCACACAAATTATTGGACGGTTAATAAAGATTGTAAACAATATTACTTCTTTAGGATATCCCATCAGTCAATCAGATGAATCATTGAAATTACTTAGAGTACTTCCCTATAAACAGAATGGCCTATCTGCAGCTACTCAACAATCGTCAACTATCAAGAATTTGACTATGAAGGAACTAATTGGAACATCAATGACATAGGAAGAAGAAATTAAAGATGAATCTTAAGGTCAAGAGATAGTTGTAAAAAGGAAGAACACTACCCTTGAGGTAACTTCTGTGGATCATGAAATAAAATCAAAAGAAGTTGTCCGAATTGAAAAATATTAAAACTATTCAGACTCTGAAATGGAACTAGCTCAACTAGAAAAAAATTTTAGAAAATTATATGAGAGGAAAATAGGATTTAGAAAATCCTTTAAGAAAGATGAAATGGAACCCAGAGGAGTAATATGTTACAAATTAAAAAAGATGAGTTGCATCAAACCTAATTTCCCCCAATTGGAAGATGAAATAATAAGGATAAAAAATATCAGAAGAAATATGATTATGAACATAAAAATTAGGTTCCATGAAATCAATGTGGAGTGTATCTAAATACTCTTCAAAATTTGATTTAGAGAAACTACCACAAGATCTCAAATCCAATAAGTGCTTTGTAGATATAGAAGAAATAAGAGGTAGTAACCTATTACTCTTTTTAATCTGACCCTAATAGCTGCTCAAATAATAAATTAGTTTCTTAATGTTCAATGCAAGAAGAAAAATATTATTCTTTAATAAACAAGCATAAATAATTAAGAAATATTTCCAATTATGTTTTAGGTGAAAGAGAAACAATGCTAAAACAACATCAAGAACTAATTGAAAATTTTAATTCATCAATATCAAAATAGTGTTGATCATGAAAATTAAAAAAGAACTATAGAATAAATTAGAATATTATAAAAGTGTTTATAGTATTTAAAAAATGGATAAAATTATCTGAATTAAATTCTTTGAAAGAATGTTATTAAAAGGGAAAAAATTTGAATAGGAAGAAGGGGTGAAAAATAAAAATTATACAAAACAATATTTTGAATCCAATTCAAAAAATGCTAGCTTATATTTTTTTTGGAATAAAAGGTCATTACACTAACAGTTTTTATTTAAGAAATCCTCAAAAAAGTGGTATAAAAAATATTTCATTTCCCATAACATGTCTAAAACTAGTAATATAAAAGTTGAGAAAATAAGAAAGATATATATTCCCTTATCACTGCTTACTAACATAGATGGACCCAAGAAATTAAGGGTTCCAAAACAAAGTTTTGTTTAATTGTTTTTTAAGGAGAAAGGCCATAGAAACCAAAATACTATATAGTATATGGAGAGTGGCTAATCTAGACACATGAGTAGAGACACATCAAATTTTCATACATAGACTCAAATGGATGGAGGTCTAGTCATCTTTGGTGACAATTAAAAAGGAAAGATAGTTATAGTTATAACTAATGGAGATCCTAAGTCAATATAAATCAACAACATACTATAAGTAAAAGGCATAAATCACAACTTAATAAGTATTTATCAACATTATGATGATGTATTTTATGTTTATTTCTCTAATAATTCTTTCTCGGTCTTTAAATATAAAGTGATTAAATTTAAATCACCAAGGATGAAAAATGATTATACTTTGGATCTAAATTCCTCATGTAAACAGAAAGTGAATTATTTAACTGCTAGGAAAAATGAGTCATGGATCTAGCATAGAATACTTGAACATTGAAATATATATTATTTACATAAATTATCTAAGAATTAATTAATTTCTAATTTTCTTAGCCTTAATTTTGATAATGTTAGATTCTATGATTCATGACAAATCGACAAAAAATATAAATCATCTTTCAAATATATTTAAAAACTTGTTACACCTAAACCATTAAAACATATCAATATGGATTTTTTTGGAATATCTAGGGAAGAAATTTTGGCTGGTAAATTATATGTTTATGTTTTTGTTGATGATTTTTCAAGACTTACTTGGGTTTATTTACTAAAACTAAAAAGTGAGGTATTCATTATTTTTTAAAGATTTTTCAAAATAGTTCAAAATGAAAAATATTTTAAAATAATTTATTTAAGAAGTGTCCATGGTGTATAATTTCAGAATCAAGAATTTAATTCTTTTTGCTCAAATTTGGGTATTAAACACACCTTCTCTTCACCAAGAACACCAAAACAAAACGGAATTTCTGAAATATGAAACATAATTATTCAATAAATGTATAGGATTATGATGAATGAATACAGTATTCCAACCTAATCCTAAGAAGAATTTATAAGCAAATATTTTCATACCATGAACAGAGTTTTAATATGACCAATTATTAAAAATACACCCTATGAACTTTCGAATAATAGATAAACTTAAGTAAAGTAATTTATAGTTTCTGGATGTAAAGTATATATCTTAAATATAAAGGATAAAATTGGTAAATTCAATCTAGAAGTTGATAAATTAATATTTATAGGATATTATACTACTTATAAAGCCTATATTGTTTTTAAGAAAATTGAAGGATTGTTGATGAATCAGTTTATGTGAATTTTGATCAAACTGTCCCTTTCATTAAAGAGAAAATAAAATAGATGATAAAGGTGACACTTTAGACAACATGAGACTTTAATATCCTAAAGATGATTTTTAAATTGATATAAATAAAATTCAGTCTAGTCTTATAGAACACGAAACTAAAGAACTTGAAAGTGTATTACCTAGACATTAGAGAACTTTAGAGAAAAATCCTTTAAAAAACATTATAGGAAACCTTGACACATGATTTATAACTAGAAAAAATATAGGAACCATAGTTAAATTATCATACTTTCTATATTAGTTAGAACATAAGTCTATTAAAGAATCTTTAGAAGATAAGAGTTGTTGTTATCCGTGCATGAAGAAATAAACTAATTCATAAGAAATAAAGTTTGGTTGTTAATATAAATAGAATCAGATTATCCTATAATAAGAACTAAATGGATCTTTAGAAATAAATAGGATGATCAACGGATTAAAACCAAAAATAAACTAGATTAGTAGAAAAATGATATTATAAGGAAGAAGGAATAAATTATGACAAAATCTTGAAACCTATTGCAAGATTAAAAGCAATTAAAATATTTTAAGATTATGCATCTCATATGAATTTTAAGTTATATCATATTGATGTTAAATATTACTTTTTAAATAGATATTTAATGGAGTAAGTTTTGGTTGAACAACCCCCAAGTTTTGATAACCTCAAAAACCAAATTCTATTTTTAAACATATTAAAACTCTTTATAGTCTTAAACAAGAACCTAGAGGTTGGTATAAAATATTAACCCCTTTTTTGATGAAAAATGGATTTTTTTGGGGGATTACTAGATCATAATATTTTTAAGAAAAGTGTTTCATATAATATTCTATTAGTTAAAATTTATGTTGATGATATTATTTTTATTTCAACAAATAAAAATATTTGTAATTATTTCCCAAATCTAATGAAAAAAATTGAAAAGAGTATGATGGGGGAATTGAATTTATTTTTAGGATTTAAAATATATAAAAATATTATGGAAATTATTTAAATCAAAGAAAATATATTATTGATTTATTAAAATGGTTTGGTCTAAAAACATTAAGACTTACAGAACTGGTATGTGTATCAATATAAAACTTGATTTGGATAAAGCTATAAAACCAGTTAATAGAAAGATATATAGTGGTATGATTGGTAGTTTATTATATATAACTAATAGTATACTAGACATAATTTTTTTCATATTTTTATGTGCTAAATTTCCATAAAATCCAAAATAATCCCATCTTACTATTGTCCAAAGAATTTTTATAAATTTAAAAGGAACTATTTTTCAATATCTTCATTATCCAAAAACCATGTATTTTAATTTAATTTAATATTTATATGCTCACTTTAGAGGTTTTAGATTATAGAGAAAAAGTACCTCAGCAACCAATCACTTTTTATGATAATCTTTAGAATCATAGTCAAATAAGAAACAACATTCTATTTCCATGTCAATAGCTGAGGGAGAATATATATCTATTGGTATTTTTTGTGCACAAGTGGTGTTGATGAAACATGAAATAGTTGATTTTATACTCAATTTTAATAATATAACTATTTTATCCGATAATATTAATGCTAATAATGTTTCAAAAAATCCTGTAAGTTGCTCTAGGACTAAAAATATTGATATAAGAAATCATTTTCTAAGATATTATGTTCTTAAAAAGGATATATATTTAGAATTTATAAATACCAAACATCAATTAGCTAATATTTTTACTAAAACACTTCCCACTAGAAGATTTGATTTTATTAAAGGAGGTCTAGGGATATTTAATTTGAAATAAATTTTTATAAATTATTTTAATTTATTTTTTTATTATTTTTTTATTTAGTAAAAAAAATTTGTTGTTTTATAAATCATGTCCTTTCAAAATTTCAATTTAAATATTACCCACCGTAATTGTCATGAGAAACCATACAACATTAACAGTCCATTATAAATATATTCATCTCTTCTCACCCTTTGATTTCAAAACATTTCAACTTCTAGAGCCGTCGTCTTTCTTCCAAAACCTGTAAGATAAAAAATATTCAACCTTCAGATTCTAAATAATAATGAATATAAAGGGAATAGATGAAGGTGAACCAAATGATCTGAAGCATCAATGTTTCCCCTTCAGAAATATTCTTCCAGTAATGGTCATTGATTTTGAATAGATGTATCAGATGAAACTTATGCTTAAGAAACATATTACACTACAAGGTTTGGAATTTAATTTTAATAAAGAAAACACAAATTTCTTTATGAGATATAATTGAAACACTTTTACAGAAGTTTTTATTTTAGTATTTTTGAAACAAAGAATTTAATTTCATCTCTAGTAGATGATAATGAATTTTTGATCTCCTCAATAGAAATTACTTTGATTTTAAAATTCCCTCCTTAAGGGGTATTCTATTTTGATCTTAGATCATTTGGAAATCAGGATCAAAAATCAGAAGATATCATGACTTTTCTTTTTTATTCAACCAAAACTAGAAAAAAAATTAAATATCTTGATGCTGACCAGAGAGTCTTGGTAAAGTTCATTTAAACTGCTATAACTCCAAGGACTACGGAATTAGAAAATATTTTTTATCCAGAAATTTATATCATGTTTTTTTAAGTGATATTAAGTTGAATTTCTCTAGATATATTCTATGATATCGGAAATAATGATTCCAATCAAAGGATATAATGTCATTCAATCCCTATGGTGGGATCATTTCTCTTATTTTTTAAAGAAGAGTAAGATTTGATATATTGATTCTAAGGATCAATTGCATCATAGTAATCTTCTTAATGCTAGTACCTTAATAAAAATAGGTTTCTTTTGAATCATAGTGAAAGGTCAACTGTTTCTAGTGAATGAAACTAATCATCATGTATCAAATCCTTTTTCTCAAGGGTACAATGGTAATATCAAGTCTACAGGATCGGTTATTTTCATAAATTAATAAATTAGAGAATCTAGAAAAGAAGGTGTTTCTCATCCTTCTAAAAGAAACCTCTATTAGGATGCCAAAAATATTGATGAGGAAACTACTGAAGTAGTATCCATTTAGGAACTTATTACATGGTTGGGTATTATAGAATATCATGAGCATGACGATCCAAATAGAGACACACCTAAATCTGGTGATAAGACTCCATCAGTGCATTTAGGATAAACTGATCATTCTGAGGAACATCAGGCTAAAATTAAAGTTCAAGAACAGAAAGTTTCCCATCAATCAAATAAAAAAATAAAAAATTCTCAATAAGGATAGAAAGTTCATAAATCAGTAACTAAAACCACTGAAATTGTTGAGCTTGAGGTTGTCTATGTCATTGGTCAATCCATAGAAATAAAAGTTTTTGTACTTAGTGAAAGGACAGAAATTTATGATGATATTTTTTTCAAGTGAAAAGACATCAGTTAAGTATTAAGCTATTTTTTAAATAGATACTTAGTCAAAGGAACCATATGAATGAACATATTATTCTTTAACAAATAATGTAGAATACTTGGTTAAAAAATTCAACAAGGTACAAGATAAGGACTCTATTCTTCGTAAAGAACTGTAATCTACAAGGAAATATTTATAAGATTAAATAAATTCAACTTCTTAAAGATTGTAATTAGAATCACTGATGATAATTAAAATAAAATACTATTTTAAAAGAATATTTTGACACTTTAAAGAGAGACATGATAGATAAGTTTGTAAATCTAAAATCAAAATCTGTTTCGAAAATACATTTTTCATATTTAAAATGGAATTTGTGAAGTTAGTTTGAATCAATAAGAGGAAGTTTCAATCATTCAATAGATTCTAATTTTTCTCCACCAACTTCACTAAACTTGATCATAATATTTCAAGAAATCACTTCAGCAATGGCAGTTATGTTTGATAGGCTTCAATCTCTTTAGTGAGGTAGTGCACCATTTTCAGTGCTATTGGATAATGAAATATATGTTCTTGAGAAACACACTTTAAGTGAACTTAGAATATTATTGCTTCTTAATCAGTTCAATTATAATATTTTTTAGTTTACAAAAATAAAGCAAAATCTACATGACTTTCAGAAAGTCCATTTGATTAGAATTTTGAAAGTAAGCTAAGATTCAATAATTTTAATAATGCAGCTGGCTGACAATCATTCTAAATGGATACAAGGATAGATAGCATAGTTGAAAAAAGGTTTTCAGGTTTCTTAGGCTTTCCAAAAACAATAAAACTCTCCTGATAAAAACCTTTCACCATCTGTCATCCTTCCTATTTAAACATTTTCCTCAATCCAAACCCACTCAGGTATTTTTACAGTTGTTATAATAAAAATTACAATGATTTTATATATTATCTATATAATCTATATGTTTTATTTTTTATTCATATCCATTACCAGAACACCTACTTGTTTTTTATATACAGTATAATATAACATTCACTTGCTATTCTACAAAAAAATTGAATGTGTTAAAATTCATTTTCATATACATTATTTTAAAAAATCTTATATTTTATATAAATTATTTTATGGATTTTTTTATCATCAAAAAATGGGATATTGTTAGCTATGTATTGTATCAACAATACTCTATAAATATTGTTGATTTTCATCTCACAAATATCATTATTTTTTTAATAATTATATTTATTTATGTGAATTTTAGGAAATTAATATTATTTTTAATATTTATTATAGAATTATTTTCATGTTAATAATTAAAAAAAATATTCTTCAAAATGTTCAGAATGAATTTTATTATTTTATGGAATCACTATTCATACTCTATGTTGGTAAGCATAATGTAAGGAATGAACCCTATATTTCCATGTAGCGCATACAGATCCTGAACCCTATACTACCAAGAAATTATGGTTAAATAAACCTATGTTTGGATGGAACCCTACGTTTGTAAGAAGGAAAAGTAGGGTTAAGGAACCCTACATAAGTATGGAATACTACGTTTAAGGAAAAAATGTATAGTACATCAACCCTACTTTAATGATCAACCCTATGTTTGGTATTTTTTTCATTTTATGAAGGAACCCTATGTTTGACTATACAATAACGGAGATTTAAATCAACATTTATATCCCATATTTCTACAACAATCATCAAATAAATTAAGTTCAATTCAAATATCACTTAAAACTAACTCAAATTGATCATTATGATCAATTAAAAGAACTGTATTCAATGGAATAAATCACTCTTACTTCTATGGAAATTTAGAACTCTCTTGGATGATTTAAATTTGAATATCTAAGATCTATCAGGAAAAATTTTTGAGTCTACACAACCAAAACAAAATCCATTTTCTATATATAATTGGGTCATTTTCATGTAAAAATACATAGATATATAATATTCAAGAGTGATATGTTTTTCATTTTCAAAATTGATACTTTTTGTGAATATCTTTTTACATATCTACTTCAAAAGATGATCGAACTCTTTTATTTTCTGAAAGAGGCTATAATTTGAAGATATATTTTTCAACATCATACTCCTACTTTTCTGCTAATATTATTTCTTTAACATAATTTGCACAAGTAATTATTTGAATTAATTCCTACATTAATATTCTTATCAATGAAGAAGATATATCTACTGTCAGTTGTTTTTATCATAACTATGAATTTCAATGTGACTCGTCAAAAACTCAAATCCTTTTTATTTATTAGAGTTTCAACTTCTCACACTCATTCATGGATTATGTTTCAACTTCTTGCTCAAATCTATGGATAATTGGTTCCTTTTTAAAGAACTAGAAGGCTCTGTTTATACTTATTGTAAAGGTATCAACTTCTTGTGCTCAGTTTTGGATTTTAAGGTCTTGTGATAAGAGAACTTTTCTAATGAAAATAACCAACATCATAGAGAGTGTGTTGGTAGAGTGGACTAGTGGATATTTATACCCCAAAACACTACACAAATTGATTTTATTTTCCTCACTATTTATCTTTTACTCAATTAATTATAGTACAAAACACTGCATATCTGTATCAATCGAAAAGGGATGAAAAAATATAGAAACTGTAAAGATTACTAAAAAGACACAATTCACCCACCTCTTGTGTATATTTTTATTATTCCAACCTAGAAAAATGGTATTGTCCATTGATGTTATATCTTGAATTGGTTAAATAATAATTTTATCTAAATTTGTTCAAGTGGGATTGACCAGTGAGAACCCATGTGTCATAATATGAAATGTGTATAAGATGAGGTATTTGTCGATAAATTGTGAAATAACAGAGGGGTCTTGGGAAATGTGATAAATCCTGAATAGTCGTCTCATATGGGAGATGTGTTGTGTCTTTTTTCAAAATGTTTAACATGGTATGATAAATATTGGTTCCTATGAAACATCAAGGTTCTAAGTGCATTAACTTAATGAACTAAAAATAAGAGATTTCATAAACTACTTTGAGTTAGGAACTGAGGAGTCTGTGAACTATTAGTGGGACTTGGTAGAGTCTGTAGCATTTGGAATGCGAGAGATGATTTTTAAGGATAGAGTAAATTAATCTTGGTTTTTACCTATTGAGACCATATATTACAATAATATGTTATCAAAATAATTAGATAATAATTTCATGGGGCAATTGGATATCACAAGACCCTAGAGTAAGGATTTGGATATGGATCTATTCTATAAATAAGATTGATCCTTGGGAGTGACATTGATTAATAGATGGTGGGTATCAGAAATGTTTGAGATCATTGATTAATGATAAGGGAAATTCTATAGTTGGTGTGCACAATATATTATTGAACATGTGGCATTCATTTTTGGTAAGTTTTTGGTAAATTTTGAGGGTTGAGTTTCAGTAAATCTAGCTCGCAATGATTGTGGTTTTGCATAAATATTTCGATATAAGCATCTAGTTTTTATTGTTATATAGGAAATACCCAAATATGGGTATTGGATGTGATGTAAATTTATGGTTAGTGCATTCTATAGATAATGAACATAGAATTTGGGATGATGTTATGCTGATATGACTTAGTTTTTTATTCATAAAATGGGTTGATAGGGTGACTAGGTTAATGAATTGTTGGTACTAATGTGATAGTATGATAACTGTAATGATAAAGACATGATTCTTTTTGTGATGGGGTCTTGGGGTGACATGAAGGGTTTTTATGAGAATGGCCAAGAGATAATCAGGTACGATTCTGAGTAGGTGATGGTCTAGTTTATACCAGTGATGTCAACTGATGGTGTATAACATTATTGGATTGGGAACTAACAAATTCTATCAAGAGTTATAATTGATATGGGATTAGATGGTTTAATCAATGACACAATGTGGTGGCTGTTGTTTTTTAGTGATTTTTAGTGTGGTGGGAATCGGCTAGTGTGTTTCATACTAAACCAAGAATGATGATTTAGATGAGAAAAAAATACATCATTAGGGTGATTACTGGTGGTTATCATAAGCCAGAGTAAGAGGTTTCTGATATGTTAGAAAGTATGAAAGCTTTGGTTTGATATCAGCGCAACCAAACTAGCATGAGTATGAAAATTGGTGTGTGATTCTGATATTAATAGCTAATGTGATCTTTGTTATATGCACCTAGAGATATCTTGAAGATTAGAATTATAATGGTGGGATGATCCTAATGTATTTTGGTGGTTTGTGTGAGTGGATTTGGAAATAAATAATCCAATTTCTTGAAATTTTATAATAGGTACTGATTTTAATTTTTGAATTCATATTGACATTTAACACCAATATAATTATTTACAATGTTTAAAATGATGTTTTTGAGTTAATTTACTAGGTTGTGGAGGTCTAGAGTGAGTTTTGGATGTTTGAGAGATGTAAAATGGTTGAGTGGTGGCTATAATAGGCAATGGGGCACCCAGTTTAGTAGCATTGGGTACTTGATGTGGCATCTATGGGAGGTTCCCCAAAGACAAGGCATGTGGGTGGCTAGTTATCAGCCTAGGGTACCTTTTATAGAACCAAGTGTCCAGTTCTCATAGACCTAGTACCTAATGTGTCCAATTACTATTTTTTAAAATGGGACCATTTTCCCCACTTTGAGAGTTTTCATTTTAATCCCTTTTCAAGGTTTGTGGGACTTATTCATCAGGAGCATAGGGGGTATCACCCCATATCCTCTCCTCTACCTCCCTTATTCCTCTAGGTGTGGGATCTATTTGGAGGAATTTAATCATCGATTTTCATTAATTCATGGCTTTTTCCCCCCTACACTTTCTTCCCCACTACTTATTTTTAAATTCTGATGGATTGAAATTATTTTTTTGATATTGATACCACTGGAGCATTGTGGAATCAGATCCAGATGTTGGAGATTTGTTTCATATTTTATAAAAGGACTCCTAAGAGTATAAATTCTTGAAGTTTTATAGTTTTTTATAATATAAGATAACGCATAATTTATTTTTGGTTTTCCATAAAATTTTAATTAAGTTTATTGATTAATCAATGTTGAATTTTAGGTATTTTTTGACTATTATCTCTGGTATAAGTTGGGGGTAGACCACATATTGTTGCATGAGATTTTAGTATCGTTGCACTATTAAATGAGTTATCTATTGATTACATATGAATGAATTGTTTTTATAATGAATTATAATGGTTTATAGTTAACTAAAGTTGCTTTTTAATGGTTATATGATCTCATGTTGATAGGTTGAGGCTAGTTGAGGTTAGTTGAAAATGGTGGATTGACTTTGGTAGGAGGAATGACCTTATTTTTTCAGACAGGTGGTCCTTTATTATTCTCTAAAGTTTTTTACAATTTTTCAGGATTTATGTGATATGTGATCACACAAAAAATGTGTTCTATATCTAAATTTTATTAAATCATAGGTTCCTTTATTTATCATCAAGGTCGGGTAAGCTTTATCGGGGCCATGTTTGGGTTCCCAAGTATTTGGACTTGATTTAATGGAAAATTAAATTCATGAGGTTTAATCCATGTTTGGGATATTATAAAAATTGGAAATTATGGGTTTCCCTTTAGAAAATAAAATTTAGAGGACTTTAGATTGATTCCCTTAGCATCCCTTGAGTGAGGGATGTGGTTGATCGAGGGTGGTTGGCTTAATTCATGGATGAGTGAAACCATCATGTTACCTTATAACCTCTTGTTTAATTTGAATGGTATGTGAGATAACAATTTTTACCTCATTATCACATGTTATATAGGTTTATATACCTCTGTAATGAAATTATTTATAGGTTTGGAAAGAGAGGACCAACATAGTGGGACCTTGGGAGTGAGATGAATGATCTGTCTTCCTGTATGTGATTTTACTAGATCATGTTGTCTAATAAATTTATTAAAAATTAATGTGAGGTTTATTATATAAAGGTGATTTATTTCAATTGAGAATCAGGCCCGGACCCAACTATTTAGAAATAGATAAAGTGAGCATATGAGGGGAGTCTCAATAATAAGATGACTTGTTGGACCACAGTATGTACCCTAGTCTCGTTTTTTAAATTGGGGGAATAATGATATAAGGATAACATTGTGGTATCATTAAATGGACTAGAATTTTTAATCTGGTTGTATGGTCGAGAGAATAACCTATATGTAAATTGTATGCTAATATTGGGATACCTTCTATCCCATGTGATCCACGTGATGTATTGTGTTTGTTGACTTATTTTACTACTCATGTGTCGAAATAAGAAATGATTTAGATTATATGAATGTTTATTATTGTTATTTTAATGATTATTGACTATGGTTTGGGTTTGGAACTCATTCCAACCATATTCATTAGATGTAATAGGAAAGAGGGGTGGGAGATCATGCTAACCATAGGCGAATGATATGTGAGGGGATAAGATATGTGTAATGGGTAGGGTGATCTTTCTAATCAAGCATAAATATTATGATATAAAATAGAATATGCTATGGTTTGGGTGATTTTATAACCATGTTCAGATTATGAAGTGTGTTCGGATGAAATTTTGAACATAGATGTCTGTGTTTTTACAAGATGGACCCGAATATATGTTAGACTTCATGCCAACCATGGAATAGTTGTGGTGCATAGTTGTATGTGTGATGTTGGTTGGGTGATATTACAACCATGGATGGTATTTTATGATTTTTTTCTATAGTTTGGGTTTCATGAAAACCATTTATGTACTTCTACTAGAAATTTTGAGTTTGTTATATAGCATGACCCTATAGGTTAGATGTGATACCTCCTAAGGTGATTGTGATATGGCATGTTGTACATAACCCCTCCCAAGATAGTTGTGATATGGAAAGTTGGTCACAATTGATCATGAGTTGGTAGTGATATAGTGGGTTGGATTTGATTCCTTTTAAGGTTTTGTGATGTGGCATGTTAGAATTGATGCCTCTCAAGGACTTTTTGATGTGGTATGTACTTAATTACTCTTACGGATAACGGTTGGTTATGATTTGAGATGATATGTTTTGAGATATGTCTTAGTAAATAATACATATATGGTATTATTTTGACATGTTCAATGACACTCTAGAACTAGTCAAGGAAAATATGGTCAATTTTGGGTGGCCTGGGTATCACTAATGTTCATAATGGGTTTTATGTTTATAGTTGTGTATTTATTTTTTTATCATATCGCATTTCTCATGCACTGTATATACTATATATATTAGGGATACTATTGGAAATGGAAAACTAAGATATAATCACATACTAATCTAGCACCTTATCACTTTGGTACTTGAGTAAACCTCATGATTTTGGGAATGGGTTTGGTAGAGGCCCCGTGCGAGATGGTTGATCTTGATAGCTAGGTTGGAGTTAAGATATTGCATTGTTTTGATACTTAAGAATAGGTTATTATTATATTTAGTTTTTTTCATTTTTTATAGAGGTTTAATTAATGACCCACAGTGTGTAATCATTTTTTGTATGCTTTTTGTATTCTTACTAAATTTCCTTCTAGACTGACATGGATTGTTCAGTTGTTCCATTTAGGGCCATGAATATGATTTAATTTTGTTATTTCCACTATTTTTTCTACTTTAGTATGAGGGTATATCCTCTACATGTTATCATTATATACACCCATTAATAGCCAGCTTTATCTGGCTTATAATGAGGCACACATGAGGTCATGTGACACTCTGATCTGGTTACTATTGAGTGATCCAATTCAGGAAAATGTAGGAAGCAAGAATTCTAGCTACATTGGTATTTCCTTTCAACTCTAAACTCTTTTATTTAATCACTTTCCTCTTTTGGGTTTAATTTATCCTCTTTATTAAATATTTTACAGTTTTTGTTATAAAAACCAAGTAATAAAATGGTTTTCTATTTTAGTTTACTATATTTCATTTATGTAAAAAAACACTAAAATTAGGCCTTCGTTACTTACATAGATAAATGTCAAACATACATAGGTAGTTCAATTTTATCATTTCAAATAATAGATCTTGATAATTCTTTCAAATATAATATTCATTCATCTATAGCTCATTTGGGCATTAATTTTGATGTACATAATTGTAGTTTATGTGATCTATGAATCTCACTTAGGTAGCTTTTGACAAACTAAAATCTAGACTTTTCAATTCACCTTTAAATCCAATACAAGTGGTGTCTTCTTTATTCTAACTTATAAATGATTTGGATGTATTATATTACTATTATATTGACAATGAGTGATGAATTATAATTTTATATGGGAGGAAAATTTTTTCAAACAAGCTCATGGAGTAGGATTTTAATGTTATGTATTATATAGAATTTTAAAATCTTAGCTATGTAATTCAAAAAAATATTTAAAATTTATTATGTCATGAATTTTGAAAATAATTATTAAATTTATAACGTTATAAATTTACCTAATTTTAATAATTTATTATTTTATCACTAATTTATTAAAAAAATAGAAAATTTCATTAAAAATGTATAATTGTTGGTAAAATTTTTCACTGATTATCAAATTAAAATGGGTGAAATTATAGAATTATCATAATAAAAAGGAGTTGACTTGTATGAAATTATAATGTCAAGAATATCATATTATTTTGATTGATCTTTATAAACAATAATATGAATTTAATATTTTATAAAATTGGTATGGAATGTGAACCACACTATGTTCTGGAAGACGATTCAGTATAAAAAAAGAAAAAAATAAGGAAATTAACTTTTTTTGAGATGCATTTTATGGGGTTGAAGAATTGAGTTCCTTTAAAAGGTAAAGAAGTCATGGTAATTTAATACACATTATTTTTATCATATTTTAATATTTGTTAATGAATTTATGTTTATAAGAGGTTTTGATTTTAAGGAATGATTATAGGAAATTATGTCAGACCAAATTCAACCAAGTCATTTAAGATATTAATGCATCAGGGTTTATAAGTAGATGGATATAATGGGTATCTTAGGGTGGATTGAAACTCAATAAATGAAATAGATATAACAATATTTCTAAACTCTCAATATATACTAGGATTGATAACTGAAATCATGTATATACATAAAATGATAAAATTGTGTACCTTGCACTAATGAGCTATTTAAACTATCTTAGATCATATTATTAGGGTAAATACCTCCAAGAGGTATCCCATAAACTCACTTATCCTTGTTTTTTCTATGTATTGAATATATTTCCCAATGATCTGGTGGGACTCTCTTTCACCCATGATATGTTAGTACCTCTCAAGTGGTAAAGGAGCCAATTAGACATTAATATGTATTAACTTATATTTTTATAATGTATAGTTTCATTACTTGGATATTCATAAACTCATCCCATGAATACATTAATCCTCCCTCGTATTTCAGTATATGAAATTCCAAAATAATTGATAACCTCATATGGATGAATTCCCAGGTGGTGAAACTTACCAATATTTTATCATAAGAAGTATCATGTTATCACTTACAACATGTATTATGATATCCCAATTATCTTGTAATAATATATTCCTTAGTTCATGTAATTAATATTTTATAACATACTCATATCATATAATATGATATATGATTTAGGGAATATCCCTTTCAATATCCCAATGTCACTAAATCCTCATAGACTTACTATTATTTCTCCTTATATTATATAATCTCGAATAACTTTTGGAACCATTTCTAAAACTACTTCTAAACGTCTTCCAAAACACTTTTGGAAAGCTATAATTAACTTTTCCTTATATCATATCATATGTAATAACCTCTAAATACCAATCTAAAACCATTTGTGGATAAACCATAAAATAATTTTGAGATGCTGTCATAATAAAACTCAATCCTAAATTAGTAAACAATAAAGTGTAACTTCATGAACCATTATAGTATTGAAAATAAATATTAATTTCCAAATTAATAAATGTAAGAAAATATAGGCCTCTATCAAAGATTGAATGACACTCAATATATAAATAGATCTGTAGTGATATTTATAATATATATACCTATGTCCACTAGTTGCATCATATGTAAGAAATAATTTTCATATAATTCCTTTATCTAATACATTGAGTGACCACGGGACACAAATTATGTCAATCCCATATATTAATCTCATGAATTCTTGATTTTATGAGAAGAGACTGACCATTATGATGAATACATCACATGTCATTAACCATATCAAATGAGAATATCATGCATATCACCTAATAGATAAGAATATAATATATACTCTATAGGTAGAGTAATACCCATCCTCATTCTATCTTAATTGATGAAAAATATGTTATACACATCATATGATAGGAAAAACATGATCTTATTTAATATCTAATCTATGTAATGATTAGCTATATACCCAAACATCCTATGATTAACTAAGAATACTAGCTCACACAAGAATATTTTAAAATTATAAATATTAACATGCTAGGAATCTCACCATATTCAAGTATTGAGTACACAAAATATAAACCATGAAACACTATTATATCATATACCTAGTATACGACACTCCATGTGGTATACATTTTGAAAAATCACATGACCAAAACCTATTTTTTTCTTCATGGTCATATTTTATATATCTATGTAAGAATCATACTCATGTTAACATTAATATTTTTCCACAACCTATAATAGTAAGAAAATGGCCTTAAACATTTCCTATTCTAGTTTCTTTAAAATATATTCCACATTTTTACTTTCCCAAAGATCTTTTAGTTTTATATTTTTTAGATAATTTGGTCATAATTTTACATAACAAACCCATATTTTATAAATTGGACACTTCTTATCAGTATCCATTTTTTCCGCAATATAAAATCCTTAAAATAAGATATGATTTATTTTCATGAAAACTCATCCTGAATTCAACTTGTCTCCTTTATTTTCTTTAAAAATCCTTAAATCCCCATAAAAACGTTTTAAAAATGTGGATTGAGAACAAAAATCTTAGTAAGGGACATATGTAATATAAATATGATAGTCCAATGAAAAACCATAAAAACTGTGAAAAAATATTTCTTAAAAAACTTTTTTGAATAAAAATATTATCATTTTTACATTAAATATATTATTTCATACATTTTGAAATCAAAAAAATCAATGAAAACTAATTAGAATACATAGAGAAATCACATAAGTTTATTTGTAAGTCATCATCCTAAACCCCTTACAAAACCCTTACAATTAGAATAAACTGATGGCCAAAATCTAATATAATTCTCTATAGAACATAATCACTACCCAATGTATTAGATTTCTATTTAGGTGCACCCATCATATAATATATATCAGGATCACCCAATTCTATTTGGGTATACCCATTGAATTGGCTATATCGAACTCACCTATAAGCTATAATGGGGCTCAACCCTTCATAAATAATTCTCAAGGACCATATCATGAATAAAAACATTAAAAAAATATTTTAAACCCATGCACAAAACCTTTCATAAATCAAAATACCCTTTCTTATTAAAAACCCAATTTTAATAAAAAAAATACCCGAAAAATGGAAAGATAGTTTTTCTTTGAATAAAAACTCAAATTTTATAAAGGAATCCAAACATTAAATAACAGTTATAGTGTTGGGAAAATTCATTGTCACTATATAAATTAAAATAGAACAATCATTTTTTCTTTTTTAAAATAAAGTAAAACATTCTAAAAAAAGTATTCATTTTTTTCATCTTTCAAATAAATTAAAAGAAAATCATTTATTAAAATCTAAAAACTACACACATAAAAAACCCATTTTTTTCAAAGTACTATATAAACATATAAAGTAAAAATAAAATTATTTAATAATCATGATGTATAGAAATTTTTTCATACTATATATGTAAAAATATAAATTTCTTTTTACCTTTTTAAAAAGAGTTGAAAAAGGAACATTAAAAGCGTATTTTTTTAATAAAAATTCCCTTTCCTTGAGTCTAAATCAACATCTATGTCCCTTATCTTCCTGAATAAAAAAATTATGTTAATTTAATAATTTCTTAAGAAAATTCTTGAAGTTAATTATTCCTTTATTTCATTTAATTCAATGTTTTATAAAATTATTTAAACAATTAAATTCATGTTGGGTGTTCTAATGATCTTTGACTCATATGTCAGAAATGACTTTAGTAGGTTAGCTATGGTCAAAAAAATTCATTATTCTATCATATCAAGAATAATAATCATGAAATAATTATCATTTTTTAAAATAAATTATACTATTAAATCCAACCATAAAATATGTTTATGAAAAATGAACTATATTACAATCATGGAGATGGTAGGTTGTACGTATGCATGAGTAAAATTTCCATTTTTCAATGATCATTATGAAAACATATTCAGTATTTTTATATCTTTACATAATTATCATAATATCATAATTATCATAATAATCAATTATATATATCCTCCATGTTATTTGGTGATGAAAAATGAATCACATCGCTTCGTGGAGGTGGTAATCCACACGTACACGTGAACGACATTATCATTTTTCATTGAATTGAAAGCTAAAAAGGTAAATGATATAATAGATTTTAATAATGGTAAATAATTCATTAATATAATATATATATATATACATAAATTAAATCATTATAATCCATTCATGAGAGATGGTGATGGAAAATTAATTACATCAATTCCTGAGGCGTTAGTCCTCCGTACACATGAACGATGGTTTTGTTTCCCATTTGATGGAAGAGTATATGCGTATATGTTATGCTATTAACATAATAAAATATTAGTACATGAAGGATACTTTTTTTATTATTTTTTCATGATTTAATATGATTTTAAGTAATTTTAATAATAAATAAAATGAAATCACTCGATTAAAAATGATACCTCTTCTTCGAACACCTGCATTTTCTTAACAACCTAAGGCCAATAAGATTTTTGTTCTACCTAAAACAAGAACTCTATATATAGTTTAGGGATTATATAAAGTTATTTGGGTAGTTACTTTCTAAAACAAATTGTTTTTGAAGTGTGAATAAGTGAGAAGAAGTGGTTCCTTTTATAATATAGGGGAGGGACACCCTTTGAATTCCTAGAAATATTAAATTAATATAAATTAATTTTCAACTAAAAATGAATATAAAATATTTTATTTATAACATATGATAATTATGGGAATAAATACTCACATACAATAATTTTTATACAAGTTTAGGTCATATTTTTACTCTTCTCATTTGGCTTTAACCTCTCATTAACCTCGTTCACTATTATGGTGACAACAATGATTTTTACTCTTTGACGATTGATATAAATAGAAAAAAACACTCATGAATGTATCATATTTGATATTATAAACCATATTCTAATAAATTGGCCTAATTTAATATCCTTAAGCAATATGATATTATTTAACAAAATATTATTTATTATAATATATCACTAATGTTAAATTTAGAATAATTCATTACTTTGATTTTAATAACATCAATAAAATAAGTAAAATTAGAAATAAATATTTTAATTCACCCCTAAAAAGTATTTTTTATATATATAATTTTTTTATCATTCTAATTATCTCAAAGTTTATAATTTTTAAAAAATTTAATATAATTTATTAGATTTTTCCATTAGTTGAGCAACTTCTTCCTCAGTATTGTGAGAATATTTAACATAATTATTTATTCACTAAAAATTAAAAATAAATATCCAAGATAAAGATAAATATTTTATTTTCCAAATTAATATTTAGAAACTAAAATATCTCTTGTATATACCCATGTTAAAAATATTATTATTATGTTAAAGAAGAGTGTGACATTTTCTACTTTTCTTTAACTAAAATATTAAAAAACTCATAATGTCATTCAAATGGCCAAAACAATGACATATAAAAAAATATTTGATTATTATATACATAATTATTCATAAAAAAATAATTTAAGTATAATGATCATTATTTAGTCCTTATAATTTTATTTTTAACCTTAATTACTCACTTTATCCTTTAACGTGGTAACAAAATTAACTAAGTTTGTTATTCATATTGACCAAAAATAAATTAGAACTATTTAAAAACATTGGACCTTAATATTACAAATATTGAATCCATTTATAAAATTTAAAATCACAGAATTTTTTTAATTTAACTTAAAATTAGACCGACAAAACACAATGAAAAATAGTTTTTACAAAAAAAAGTCCTTTTTGAATATAAAATGTTTTTATAGTAAATTCAAGTATAACATTGATTTAAAAACTATAATTGGATAATTATAAATAAAAATTAAGTGATTTTATATTAAAACTATTCTAAAATATAATTTTACTTTGTAAATATTTTAAAAGAAAATACAGTTTTCAATAAAAATATTATTTTTCACTATTCATTAGAAAATCAACATGTTCATAAAATTGTAAAAAAATAATCTTAAGATAATTTTGACATACTAAATTAAAAAAATAATTAATTTTTTCAAATAAATTTTCTAAGATTTTTAAAAAAAATATAATATTCACTCATAAAAAAGAAAGAAAACTCATTTTTAACGAAAATATATTTTTGAAGAATAAAATAACTTTACTGAAAAAGGCCTTATTTAAAAATCATTAATTATTATTTTTTCAATGTTTAGTATAATTATATATATTTCATAATTTTTTTAATTCTATACATTGTAATCAATTGAATGGAAAATTTATAATGGTCACATTTAAATAATAATAATTCATTATTCATTTAAGCATGGGGTTGTGTATATTGTATGCTATCGAACATAGTATTTCCTTTTAAATTATCGAGATATTACATCCCCCCCCCATACACCCATTTTATAAATTTCATCCTTGAAATTTTAATTTAGTCATTGTAACTATGTTTTGGCATCTAAAAATATATTTTTTGGAAACCCACATTATAAAAAGTTTTAATAAAACTTCCTTTAAAAAAGAGATAAAGGGAATTATGAATCTCATTTGTAATAAAAAAAAGTAGGTTTCCTAGTATAATATCATAATTTGTAAGTGGAAACATGGATATATAATAAAACATAACTACCAAGTGCTACTATAGAGTGATAGATAACATGTCCATGACAATGTTAACCACTATAGAATAGTAAATATTTTATGGGTTAAAAATCCACTGATTTATCAGTTAAAAAAAGTAAATGGATAATGCTTTTTATTTTCAAAATCCTTTAACTAAAGTTGAGTAATGTTTTTACTTCCTAGTATAAGAACATAAATAAATATACTTACTCGACAAGTTTATCCATTAATTAATTCAAACCATAATCTCGTCTTTTTCTCCAAATGATGAGTATTCAAAGATGAATTTTATACATATCACAAAATCCATAAAAGAATAAAAATATATTCCTAAAATATTTAGGCATTAACCAAAACCCAAATGGTTAGAACAAGGTAAGATAATTCCAAAAAATAATAATCCATCATATGAATAAAAATTGCTTTAACATCCAAAATTTAACAGTAATACCCAAAGTTCAACATAGATCATTCAAAAAATAAAATTTACTAAAATTTACTATAAAGTATTTCTAAAAAATATTTAAACCAAAAAATTAGAAGGACATTAACACAATATTCAAAGATAAATTTAATATTTCACTTCCAAAATAATATCAATCACTCTTAATGTTTCATACCAAAAATTTAATTTCCAAATCATATAATCTTCAAGATATGGTAGTCATTTATATAAATAACCTGAATCACTATAATCCATAATAAAAGCATATATTCTTCCAAAAGATAATTCGATATTTATTTTTAAAATAAAATCACCTAGTATTATGTTTACCTGAATCCTATAATGTTCCCCAAAATAATAGTGACCTTATTATGAAATAACATTAATCACTTCATCGCCAAATCAATTTCCAAACTCATGGTTATATATACAATAAAAAATATATTCCAAAAATTAACATAACCTATGTATATATAATATTTTAAATAAATAAAAACAATGTTATACTAGCTAAGACATCACATAGACAAATGGTAGGTGATGCACCCTTTTCAACATTCAGTTGTGGGTTAACACCTCATGGCATTACCAAATGTGATGGGTTATCACCTGGCCAACATTTGTCCTTTTTATAAACTTTAATCCTTATAAAATTCATATAGATGTGATATTAAATAAATTTTTTAATCTCAAAGGTTATCTCATACCTTTTATTTTTCATCCTTAAAAGATAACAACCCATAATTACGTCAAAATCAATGATCATTTAATCCCTAATGGTTATCCATATATTTAAAATTATGTAAAACAAATTAAAAGGTCAATATTACTCAAATAATTTTTTCACATGATAAACTAAAGGGTTACAAATACCTCAAACTTCTATAAAAACTCAATAACATTCTCCCAAAGTAATCCCATCACCAAGTAGTATTATTGATTTTAAACTTTTTATCATACTTAAATCTACCACTACATCATAACGCTTAAATGTTGACACCTTAATCATTCTATGTTCTTCATAATTTTTTAACCATGCTTCTCCAAATTATTCCTTAATAATAATTTCCTGTAAAAAAATATGAATCATGTCCTAAGATTAAACAATGTAAAATTATATTCCAATAAATAATCCGTGCCTTTTATATTTCATTTGATGTTTCCTCATCTTAAACTATAATGGTATTAGGTATTACTAAATATTTATCTGTATTGTCAATATAATACCATTAATAAGCCTTACCCTTTGGACATTAATCAACATAATTATCATTCTCCCTATATTTAAAATATTCAATTGACACCTCAAGAAGAACTTATTTCCTACTCATAGAGTTAACAAAATGATTCCTTTTTCCTTGTCATATTATTGTTTTATAACCTACTTTACAACATATAAAACATCTTACTATTCTTTTAGTACATTTTCATGGGTGATTATTTCTATATTCTTGAAACATAGGTCGTTAAATAAATTTTTTTTTATGATCATTATCACCTAAACTTCCACAAGGCTTCATTTCCCTTGTATTTGGTGTTTTAGGAAACTCAAAAAAGTTCAAATATTAATCATTACTCTTTATAAATGGTTAATAATAAACATGATATTTGTCACGATAGCTCCCATTATATTAGTTGTCTCATTCATACAACCACCATATTTTCCTTTACGTACATTTTCACTTTGGTTCCTATTGGATCTATCCATTTTCTATAACTAATAATGGTAGTGTGATCATATCAATAATATCATAATATACCATTTTATCAGAAGTGTAAACACTGTATATACTTATTCATGTAATCAAAAACTCTTCCAATATATCCAAAATAACTATAATTCTCACTAAAGATATGAAATCTTGTGGTTATAAAGACTTATAAATTTTTCTTAAATAACATACTAAATTCAAAAGTTGTCTAAACCATACTCTAATACCAAATATAAGAAACCGGCCTTAAAATAACATATTCTAGTGACTTTAAACTAGATTTCACTTTCTTAAAATCCCATAGATCTTTTATTTTTATAGTTTTAGATAATTATGTCATAAATTTGACATAAATAAACTATATTTTACAAAGGGGACACATCTAATCAGTATCCATTTTTTCCACAATATAAAGGATTTAAATAAAACAAGATTTATATTCATGACAAATCATCATGACTATAACTTTAATCCTTAATTTTCTTTACCTATCCTTAAAACTCTATTAAAATCATTTTTAAAATGTGGGTTAAGCATAAAAAGTTTATTAAGGGACATAAGGAAAAGAAATTTGTTAATCAAGTGAAGAACATGAAAACCTATGAAAACATTTTCTTAAAAAAATTATCCAAAAAAATAAATCATTTTTCCTTAAAAAATATAAATACCATATCATATAAAATCAAATTATTTATATTCAAACTCATTAGGAAGAATAAAAAAGTCATATAGGTGACTTGGGACCTGATCATCATCTAAAAACCCTTGAAAATAATAAACATATGGTTTAATTCCAATATAATTATCATGATAACATAATTCTTATCCATTGTGTTGGAGTGCAATCTGGTCACACCCATTATATAATCTGTATCGAGATCACCCTTGTACTATAATGGGGATCAACCCTTTGTAAATAAAGTAAAAGGAGTATATCACGAATAAAACACTTGAAAATTTTTTAAACCAGTGTGAAAAACATTTTGTATTTAAAAATACCATAACCTCTTAAAACCCCACATTCTATATCAAAATACCAAAAAAATGGAAATAGGGATTTTATTTGAAGAAAATATAAAATTTCATAGAGGAATCAAAATATCAAATAATCATTACAATGGTAAGAAAAGTGTCTATTTATAGATACATTAACATAGAACATTAATTTTGTATTTTTGTAAATAAATTCAAACATTCCAAAAAAATATTCCTTTTGAAAATATTTGAAAGAAAGTAAAATAAAATAATTTATTAAAATCTAAAATCTGCACACATAATGAAGAAACTGTTTTATTTGAAAAGAACTATGGAAATTTATAAATGAAAATTATAATTATTGGGGATTTATGATATCTATAAATGTTTTTCATACCAAATATATAAAAATATACATTCATTTTTGACCTTTGTAAAAAGAGTTAAAAGATGAACTTTAAAAGATAATTTTTAAAAGGAAGTCCCCTACCTTGAGTCTGAATCATCACGTGTGTTTTTTATCTTCCAAAATTAAAAAATTATATTAATTTTAAACAATCCTAATAACCTTTATCAAGTTCACTAATCCTATATATAATTTAATACCATGTTATATAAAATCTCTTAGTAAATTAAATTTACATCGGGCGTTTAGATGATATTAAGCTTATATGTCAGAAATCACTTTAAATGGGTTGACGATGGTCAAATGGGCCAATATTCCATCATCTCAGTAATAATAATAATATTATAATTATCATTTTATAAATAAATTATAATGTTAAATCTAAAAATTAAATATTGTTATGAAAAATGAATTATGTTATAGTCATGGAGACGGTAGGTCAAATAATTATAGAAAAAGTATAAGTATTATTTTTTAATTAAATAATAATAATAATATCATATTAATCCCTTATAAATATTATACATGTTATGTGGTGATGAAAAACGAATCACACCACTTCGTGGAGGTGGTAGTCTATACGTACGCACGAACAACATTATCATTTTTTAGTAAATGTGAAGGTGGGAAGGAAAATGATATATTATATTTTAATAATGATAAATATTTCATTAATGTCATATATAAACATTAATATCATCATTATAATCCATCCATGAGAGATGGTGATGGAGAACGAATTACATCTATTCGTGAGGTGATAGTCTACTGTACAAATAAACGATGGCTTCGTTTAATATTTGATGGAAGAGGAGATGGATGTAGGTGATGATATTAAAATAATAACATATAAGTATATTTATGATACTATTTTATTCACTTTACCATGGTTTAATAAAATTTTAAGGAGATAGAATAATAAATATAGCATAAATTCTTGATTAAAAACAATACCACTTCTTCAAAAAACCTCCTTTCCTTAACACCTTAAGACCACTACGGGTGGTGTTATGCCTAAGAAAATAAATCTATAATGAGGTTAGGTATTCTAGGAAGGTATTAGGTTATGTATATTCCAAACCAAATGGGTTTTTAAGTGTTAATGAATGATAATAATTGGTTCCCCTTTATAAGAGAGGGGAGGGGCACTCTTGGAATTCCTCAAAATATTAAATTAAAATAAATTATTTTTTCAATTTCAACTGTATTTAAAATGGTTTATTTAGTATATATGATGATTATTGTTCTAATTCCTCTCATACAATTATTTATTGACAATTATATGTCACATTTTTACCCTTATCATTTGGTTTTAACCCCTTTCACTCTTTCGGTGACAACAAATATTTTTACTATTTGAGGGTTAATATAGTATATACAAATTAAAAAATGGAAAATAAATAGACGAAGATTG
Organism: Viscum album; assembly: GCA_963277665.1. NCBI lineage: Eukaryota > Viridiplantae > Streptophyta > Magnoliopsida > Santalales > Viscaceae > Viscum > Viscum album. The sequence goes on from OY728145.1 coordinate 621,978,835, forward strand.
ATATTATAAAACATATCCTAATAACATTCCTAATATAATATTTTTATGAATTTTATATCATTTAATAAAATATTATTTATTTTAATATATCATTAATGTCAATTTTTATAACTATTCGTTGATTTCATTTCAATAACATCAAGACAATAAGTAAAATTAGAACTAAATATTTTAATGCATCCCTAAAAATTTATTTTTATCTATAAAATTCTTGTATCACACTAATTATCGAAAATAATATTATTAATTTTTTATAATATCATTTATTTTATTTTTCAATTAATTGAATAATTACTATGTGAGTGTAGTGTAAATATTTAAGGTAATAATTTCTTCAATGAAATTTAAAAATAAATGAAAAAAATGTATATAAATATTTTATATTTAAAATTAATAATTATAACTGAACAAATCTCATAGTTATACTTATTTTAAAAATATTATTTTTATGAAAAATAAGAATGTGATATTTTTTACTTCTCTTTCCATAATATATTATAAAAGTCATAATATCATCCAAATAGAAAAAATGCCTTATAAATGAATCTTGGATGGTTTTTGGACAAAATTGAATTATACAATAAAACTAAGGTATGTTTTAGTGCCATTTTATAGTCCTTGTCATTTTATTTTTAACTTTAATTAGTTAATAAACCATTTATCGCAGTAACAAAACTTGTTAAGGTTACTATTCATATTGACCAAAACTAAAAAGGGACCTTTTTAATAAATTTGGAATTCCTGATTCCAAATATGTAAAACATTTTTTGAAATTCAAAATATAGAGGTGGTAGAATTTAATTTAAAATTGAACTGGAAAAATGCAATGAAAAACAGTTTTTCAAAAAAATGTCTTATTTAAATATAAATTGTTTTTATACTAAATTCAAGTAAAAAATTCATTTCAAAAACCATAATTGGTTCATTATAAATCAAAACGAACTGATGAAATTTTAAAACTAATCTAAATTCTAATTATATATTTTTCAATAAAAATCAATAGTTTTCACTATTTATTGAAAAAAAATATTTTTAAAAAATTCTCAAAAATTCATCCAAAGATAATTTTCGCTTGTTGAATTAAAAAATATTAATTTTTCAAATAAATTTTCTATAATTTCCCAAAACTAAATATAATATTAACTCACAAAAATAAAGAAACCAATTTTTTTGAAGAAAATGTATTTTTGAAGAATAAAATGACTTTACTAAAAAGTAAGTGTTTATTTACAAAGATTTAATTAACACAATAACAATGAGTATGAACATTATATATATTTCATGATGTGGTTAATACAATTCATTCTCTTTAATTTAACATCTAGGTTATAACAATCATATTTTAATAATAATAATTTGTTGTCTATTTATGATCAGTGTTGTATATAATGTAAGTTATCAAACATAGTATTTACTTTTAAAATATCCAATTATAAAAATAATACTTCAGGATGAAAATTAATTTATAATAACTCAAATTTATAATTTAATAGGTAAATTAAAATTTCAGTTCACAATATGTGTGTGTGTGTAGCTAGTGTGAAAAAATGATGTAGTGGAGATTAAATCTTATAAAAAATGATCTATTTTATATTACTAAAATAATTTAATAATACATAACAAGATCATACATAAAAAAACCTATGCAACATATCACATGTGATATGTTGTGAGATTGGCCTTATCTTTTCTATACTTTCTAGGGTTTTGATAAACTCATTACACATCTATGTAATTCATACTATATCACTATGTGGCCACCGAATAAAACCCTAACACAAATATATTTAGTGAGTAAAATCTATAAATATATATATTTTTAATAATGGTGGAATTTAATAGTTATATTACTAATTTTTTACTCCTTAAAAAATTGTTTAAACTTATTCACTTTACAACATAATATGTTATGATGTTTATAGATTTTGTTGTCTAATTAAAACTCTTTCTAAGTTTATCATCATTATTATTATCGAACCCCTTACCTTAATATTTTTCCTGGAAGTTTTTTTGTAATTAATGTAATTATTTACATTATTACTTCACTAACACATCTTAAACTCTTTTAGGACAAAGTTAAATTCACTTTATATTTTGACTATAATGATCTTTTATTTGTTAACTATGAACTTCAAAAAGTCAAAACATGATCTCACTATATTCTTGAATACTATATCATCTTTTGTATACCATAATAAGATAAAAAAACTTGTTTGAGTTAGGAAGTTTCACTAATTTATTTAAGTGGGAATATTTAACAATCAAAGTATTATATCTATCTCGTATCTGGTATTATATGTGTTTCAAAACATTTTCTAGAAAAAAAATACTACTTTTTAGAATATTTCTTTGAGGGTGGAAAGATTGAATCCTTAATATTTTAACAAGAAACTGGATAAACTCCTTTATCATATATAAAACTATTTTTATCCTTATAATATTCCAAAACATATCTTAGAATATTATGAATCAAAAACCATATTTATCTGAATTCTTCATCCCATATTATTTATAACAAATATTTAATAACAAAAAACTTCTTTTATTATGTAATAAAAAACATAAAAAGATACAAATCATTAAATTTTATCCATGTAAGACTGACATATTCCAATACAATCAAATTTATGATTCCAAAACCCTATTTTTCATCATTTTAATGAAAATTAAAAGTTTTTTTAATTCCATCATTGATTTTGAAAATTTTTACACGAACCACATTTGTAATGTATACATTTGGTATCACATTCCATTTAAATTAAAATAATTGTTAATATAAAACTAAAACCCAACATATAAATTCCATGGATTTTATCAAACCCCTTCAATAATTCTAGAAAATTCTATCATATGGATTTATTAATCTCTATTCCAAATTACTAAAGGTTTTAGACACAGTGGAAGCACCTATTGAGTTGTTAAAAATTGAATTTTTTTCACAATAAATGAATAATATGATTTGTACATGATGATAAATCATCATGACCAACTAATTAATCTGAATATCAATTGAAATAGATATTCTAATCAAGAAGAGAGGATATTTTTAATTTAAATTTACAATTAATTTAATATAAGAATAATGAATTTTCTTGTTTTCTTTCTTCGAAGAATTAATTGATCATTAAAACCTTCATTTTATTTTATTGAATTTGTATCTAGATGATCCAAATAAAAAAAATTCTATTGGTGATCTAAAAATTGTATTATGATATCAAAGAATCACTGATTGTACTCCTTGTCATATTTTATCACTCCATTTGATCACCACACAATCCTTCCAGGTTGAAGGATAGATCTTTATTTTTTCATTTTTTGAGGTGATGAAGAAGATGAAATCTCTTTTCTCATGATATATTTATAGATAATTTTCTCTCTAGGAATAAAAGAATATCTATATTGGTGTGTTGTGAATAACAATGTCTAAACCAATATAAATAGGTATTTATAGATCTAGGCTAAAGAATAAATAATTTTAGATAATCCCTTTATTATTCCCCTAATCCTTATTGAATCCCATGTCTTAATAATATTTTTATTATTATTTACTAAATATGTGTAACATATTAAGAAATTCAAGTAATATTTTTATTTTAATTAGTCATTTATTTTGTTTATAATTTAAAAGAAATAATTTTAATAAAAAAATTATGAAACTAATGTATTTTGTCTCATCAAAATAAGTATATATATAAATTATAAAATATTAATTATTATTTTAAATTTAAATAAACTCATATATTTCTTAAATAAATTTAATTTTTAAAATCATCCAAAATTATTTATTTAAAAATATGTTTTAAAAATAATTTTTTGGATATTAATATTTTTCAAGAATATCTATTTTTATATAAACTATAAATTCCCTTTTATTTAAAATTATATGTATAAATAGGTAATTTGATTAAATTTTTATTTTTTATCTGAAATTTTAATATTATAAATAATTTTATCATGAAATATTATTACTTCATATTCAAAAAATTATAAATAATTTATTTTCTTTAGTTAACTTCATCAAATAATTTTTACTTGATATTTTGATAAGTTAATTTATCTTTATATATATAATTTTTTCTTTAATAAATAAAATATAGGAATTTTAATTTAAATAAAATAATGATTTATAATTTTAAATGTTTAAATATTGGATAAATTAAATTTATAAAATTAAATATAATTATTATTATTATTAAGGGGGGAATTTAAGAAAACTATTATTAATATTTTTTGATAATATAATTTATATTATGTTCCAGTTTATTATAAATATATATTATCATAAAACTGAATTTCATATATAAAAAAATAATAATGAATAAAAATGGGGGAATTGTTTTGGGAGGGAAAGAGGCATCGAACCATTTAGGGTTCAACAGAGGGCCTTCCTCAGGAGGTCACATTGTGGTCAAGAAAGGGTCATAGCATAGGAGAAGGGTTTGGGATGAGTTGATGATGACCATGGACACAAGATTCTTAAAATATCAGACGAAGACTCGAGTGTTCGATTGGCATATCATGGATGTTCAAGCGACATTGAGGGGTCTTGATCGTGGTTTGGGTTTCGACTACTGAAGATGCAGATCTGAGAAGATTGACTGCCATTTTAAGATTGGGTTTCGAAAACCCATAATCTTAGTAGACCAGATTCGAGTGAGGTGGTTGTTTTCTTTGTAGTAGTATAAATATTCTAGTTGCATCATATTCTCAGTTTTCATTCTATTTTCTCTTTCAGAAAATAGTTTTCATTTACTTATTTACTTTATTGTGGTATGTTTTTTGTTTTCTGGTTTTATTTAGATTATGAAGAGATTTTTGGTTTTGGTCCACATATATCATTTCAGTTGTCCCAGTAGTGGTAACATTAGATTTTTTTCAACATTTTTGTGTGAGTTTTTTATAAGTTTATTCAGAAAAATATATTACAAATAATTTATGAATATATAAATATATTCTATTCACTTTCTCAATTAATTTATCAATTTTCTACGCACCCAACTTACTCTGCATGCTTCTAATTATAATTGTTTTGAGATATTTTCAAATCCAGTTTGGTCCACTTGTGATTAAAAAAACACAAACACATTGAATAAAATTGTAATATTATATATGTTTACTAATATTATAATTATATTATAAATAGATAGTTTCTTTATGTACTATCTCTCCATTCTATTTTGAGTTATGCACCTTGTTAAAATCCTGCACACACTGCTGGGGGTGTTTCACACTCTTCTTGAGAAATGTGCCACTCATGCTATCTTCCCTAATTTTCTTTCCATCATTCTAGTGTGTAATTACTGGAAGAAGTATTTTTGGTTAAATTTATTGATGTAATAAAAATGTATTTATTAAAATTATGTTTGAATTTAATTTTATACTAATTCTTATACATGATTTTGATTTTATTTTTATTTTACACCTCTTAATTTATGTTTATTGTGAATTTTATAAATTTGTAAGGGATATTATTTTTATATTATATATATATATATTTTAAAAATTATATTTCATGAGAGTTTTAATTTTTTAAGTGGATTTTTTTATTTAAAATTATTATACATGAAAAAAAATTAAAATTTAAGTTCATGGTTTTCATGTAGGTGTTTATATATTTTTATATGTGTTGTAATCATTCTTAAATATTATAATTATGAATGAAATTATTTTAAATTTATTTAAGGGGAATTTTATCATTTAAAATTTCATGTTTTATATAGACGTATATATTGATTTCGGATTTTATGTATGTTTTTTAACCATATATATATATATATATATATATATATATATTATTTTCAATTTTAAGATCATTGTATTCTAATAACAAACTTATAATTAAGTATATATGCATACATATCTTAAAGTTTATGTACTTCAAAAATTATGTGCATGTATTTTTAAATTGAAATCTTATTTATTATGGAAGTATTTCCATTTTTATAATTAGGTAGGAAGATTCCATTCAAGCAAGTATAGTTCCATTTTAAGAAATTCTGCTATATGATGTATTTCACTTAAACCCCTTTAATTTCATGTATAAGGGCTATCATACTTTCATGCACATGTGTGTATATATATAGCCAAATTAAAAAATATTACTTTGTATTTGAAATTAAAATAAACTAATACATTTTTTAAATAAATGTATTTTATAAAACAGCCAAAATTATTTATTTAAAATTATGTTTTAAAATTAAATGTTTTGGATATAATAATATTTTTCAAGAAAAACTATTTTTATATAAAATATAAGTTTCATTTTATTTAAAATTATAGGTATAAGTAGTTAATTTTATTAAATTGTTATTTATTTTCTAAAATTTTAGTATTATAAATAATATTAGCATGAAATAATATTACATTGTGTTAAATTGTTTTTAGAAAATAATTTATTTTTTTAGTTAAATTTATCAAATAATTATTAGTTTATATGTTGGTAAATTAAATTATTTTTGTTTATATACTTTATTTTTTTATTAAATAAATTATTTTAATTTTAATTTAAAACATGAATGATTTATACTTTTAAATGTTTAAATATTATATAAAATAATTTTATGAAATTAAAGATGATGATGATGACAATAATAATAAGAATTGATGGAAAAAAATTTACGAAAACTATTAATATTTGTTTGATAATATTTTTTATATTATATTTATATTTATTATTAATGTATATAATTCTAAAACCAAATTTCATCTATAAAAAATTAAAATTAATAACAAAACGTGGAATCGTTTTGGGGGGAACAAGGGTGTCGACCCATATAGGTTTCGGCTGAGGTTATTCCTTAGGAGGTTGCACTATGGTCGAGCAAGGGTGTGAGCATGGTAGAGGGGTTTAAGATGAGTCGAATTCAACTACGGGTGAGGCTTCTTTAACTTCTGGATGAAGTCTGGAGCATTAGATCTCTACATCAAGGGATTATGAGTGACATCTATGGATCTCGATCGTGGTTTGGGTTTCAACTACCAAATAGTTATATCTGAGAAGATCAATGACCGGTTGAACATCAGGTTTATAAACCTCGATATCTTAGAATACTATATTCAAGTAAGGTGGGTGTTTTCTTTGTAGATGTTTTAATCTTCTAGTTTCATCATATTCCATATTTTCCATCTGTTTTCAATATTAGGATATTATAATCATTTACCTATTTACTTTACTATGTTTTTTGGTTGTATTATAGTTATATTTTTTATTATGAATATATGTTGGGTTTGGTCCTCATATATAGTCTCATTTTTCCTCGTTGTGGTAACTTTTGACTATTTTTGTCAACATTTTTATGTCAGTTTTTCATAAGTTTCTTAAAATAAATCTATTACACCAAATTTATGAATATATAAATATATTATATTCATCGTCTCAATTAATTTCTCAATCTTTTGTACACCCAACTTGCTCTGCAATCTTGTAAGTATTTTTATTTTTAGATCTTTTCAGATCTATTTTGGTTCAACTATGATTAAAAAAATAAATAACTTTGAATCAATTTGTAATATTATATATGTTTACCCACACAATAATTATATTATAAATATTGAATTTATATGTACATTGTATCTTTGTTCTATTTTGATTTCTATAACTTGCTAAAATCCAACACAAACTGTTGGGGATGTTGTATACTTTGCTTGAAAACTGCACCAACTGCACAATCTTCTTCAATTTTATGTTCGCCTTTTTGGTGTTTCCAACCCAGCATAAGTGATTTTTGGTTCAATTGTTTGTGGTAAGGGATGTTTTTATATTAAAATTATGTTTGAATTTAATTTTATGCTAATTTTGCATCAAATGTTTGATTTTATTTTTATTTTAGATATCCTAGTTTATGTTTTAATGTGAATTTTATAATTTCATAAGAGAGATTATTTTAATAAATAAGATCTTTATTTTAAAAATTATATTACATTAGAGTTTTAATTCTGTAAGGGGAATTTCTCTATTTAAAACTATTATGCATGAAAAAATTTCAAATTTAAGTTCATGTTTTTCATGTACGTGTTTATATATTTGTATATGTGTTGCAATCATTCTTAAATATTCTAATTATGAATGAAATTATTTTAAATTTATTTAAGGGGAAATTTCTTATTTAAAATTCCATGTTTCATATACATGAATATATTGATTTCAAAATTTATTTTTTGTTTTAGTTAATTATATACATATATATATATATATATATATTATTTTCAGTTTTACCATCATTTTACTCTAATTCCAAACTTATAATTAAGTATATATGTATACATATCTTAAATTTTAAGTTCAATTTTAACATCATTGTACTCTAGTTCCATTTTAAGAAATTATGCAGCATGATGGATTTCAGTTAAACCCCATAAATTTTGTGTATAAGGGTTATCATACTTCGACGTACATTTATACATATATATATCCAAATTATAAAATATTACTTTTTATTTTGAATTAAAATAAACTAATATATTTCTTAAATAAATTTATTTTATAAAATATCAAGTAATTATTTATTTAAAATTATGTTTTAAAATAAAATTTTTGGATATATTAATATTTTTCTAGAAAAGGTATTTTTATATAAAGTATAAATTCCATTTTATTTTAAATTATAGATATAAGTAGTTAATTTGATTAAATTCTTATTTTATTTCTAAAAATTTAATATTAGAAATAATATTAGCATAAAATATTATTACTTTGTGTTAAATTTTTATTAATAAATAATTTAATTTTTTTCAAGAAATTTATTAAATAATTATTACTTGATATGTTGATAAATCAAATTATTTTTGTTTATATAATTTATTATTTTAATAAATAAATTAAAACAATTTTAATTTAAATAAATTAATGATTTAAAATTTTAAATGTTTAAATAATAGATAAATTAATTTTATGTAATTAAATAGGATTATATCAATAAATGGTAAAACATTTTCTTAATACAACTATTATTTTTTTTAGATAATATGTTTTGTATTATATTAATATTTATTATAAATGTATATATAATTATAAAACTGAATTCCATATATAAAAATATTAAAAAGAATAATAAAATTGGAATCATTTTGGGGGGAACAGGGGTGTCAACTTATTTAGGGTTTGGATGAGGGTCTTTCTTAGGAGGTTTCACTATGGTTGAGCGAGGGTCTTATCATGGTAGAGGGGTTTGGGGGGAGTCGAAGTCGACTATGGGAAAGGGATTCTTCGAATTCTGAATGAAGTCTTGAGCATTGGATCTGTACATCAAGGGAGTCTGAGTGACGTCGACGTGTCTTGATCATGGTTTAGGTTTCAACTATCAGCGAGTGAGATCCAAGAAGATCAACCACTGGTTGTAGTTCAGGTTTAGAAAACCCGCAATCTTATAATACAAGATTCGAACAAGGTGGGTGTTTTCTTTGTAGATTTTTAAATCTTCTAGTTGCATCATATTCTCCATTTTTCTTCTGTTTTCACTGTTAGGTGAGTATAATAATTTACATGTTTCCTTTATTGTGGTTTTTTTAGTTTTTTACTTTTCTTTTAGACTATGAAAAGATTTTTGGTTTTGGTCTGCATATATCGTCTCATCTGTCCTTATAGTGGAAACTTTAGACTGTTTTTGTAAATAATTTTCCATCATTTTTTCAAAAGTTTCTTCGGAAGAATCTGTTACACTAAATGTATAAATATTTAAATATATTCTATTCATTTTCCAAATTATTTTATCAATATTTTGTGCACCAATATTGCTTCATAATATTGTAATTATTTTCATTTTCAGATCTTTGCATATCTAGTTTGGTTCGAATATGATTAAAAAATAACACAAACATTGAATCAATTTTTAATATTATATATGTTTACCTATAATAGAAGTATATTATAAATAGGGAATTTATTTATGTACTATCTCTATATTATATTTTGATTTCTACACCTTTCTAAAGTCGTCCACAAATTTATGATGATGTTTCACACTCTGCTTGACCACTGCACCACTTGGACTATCTTTTTCACTTTTATGTTCGTCGTTCTGGTGTGTCTAACCCGAAAAAAGTGATACTAGTTCAATTTCTTGAGGTAAGGGATATGTATTTATTAAAATTATGTTTGAATTTAATTTTATGCTAATTATAAATCAAATGGTTGATATTTTTTATTTTAGATCTCCTAGTTTTAGTTTTAATGTGAATTTTATAATTTCATAAGGGAGTTCATTTTTATAAAGTGTATCTTTATTTTGGAAATTATATTCCATCAGATTTTTGATTTTGTAAGGGGACTTTCTTTATTTAAATCTATTATGCGGGAAAAAATTTTGAATTTAAGTTCTTTTTTTCATATAGGTGTTTACATATTTTTATATGTGTTGCAATCATTCTTAAATATTCTAATTATGAATGAAAGTATTTTAAATTTATTTAAGGGTAATTTTCTCATTTTTAATTTCTTGTTTCTTGTATATGTATATATTGATTTTTAAATTTATGTTTATTTTATTTAAGAATATACAAATATATATATTTATTATTTTTAATTTTAAGATCATTGTATTATTATTCCAACCTTTTAATTATGTATATATATATATATATTTTATATTATGTTCTTAAAAAATTATGTGAATGTATTTTCAAATTTCAATCTAATTTATTATGGAAGTATTTCCATTTTTTAATTATGTATGAAGATTTTATCCATGAAAGTATAGTTTCATTTTAATAAATTATGCAACATGATGGATTTCAATTAAACCCCTAATATTTTTTGTATAAGGGTTCATATACTCTGATGCATATGTGTGTGTGCATATATATATATATATATATATATATATATATCTTTGTGAAAGGATGAGTGTTTATTTTAAAAATATTTCTTTGATAATTTAATGTTTGATGCATAATTTTTTATATCTTATTATAATTTTAAGAATACAAAATTATATATCAATTATTTTATACATAGATTCAATTAAGTAAATGTGTCTTTAATATTTTTACTAAAAATTGAGTTTTAAGTGATAAAAATTATCACTTATAAAAAATGTATTTCATGAATTGATGAATGAATGTTTGAATACATGAATGTTAATTATTATTAATAGTCTATGAAAATGTTAAATGAATTTAGTTTTTGTTGTACCAAATGTTACAATTAATTTCATTAGGAATTTAATATTTATATATTTACATATATATATAAGTGTGTATGCGTATTTAATGCAGTGTCATGTTTTTAAATCAAAAACTCCAATGAAAATCATTCATAAATATATATGAAAGGAAAGAAAAAAAATATTTTTATAAATAATTCCACATGAAAAATGTAAACATGATAGGAACTGGGGAGCTAAATCATCCCTCAAGAAAGTAGGTAGGCCGAGAGAGCCTTTAATGTTTCAATTTTTCACATGGTATTGTTCTCAAAACCTCACACCATGTTTTCCAAAAATCACTAGATTATTTTTAAATCATTTTAAAAGTATAACTATTATCAAAGTATTATCATATTTTATAAACTTATTTTTCAATTCCCTTATATAAATCTCCTTATTGGGAAAATTAATACTCACCCCTTTTTTAATTTAATTTTTAAAGGTTTATTAGAGTATTCTGAAGGAATTATCTTTGGTTACAAAGTTAGCACACCTGAAGTGTTTTAGTTGTTTTATTTTGTTTTTGCACGGTTATGATAAAATATAATGTATATGTCTAATTATCCAAAAGTGGGCTAGAAATTCTCTGTATATTTTTCTATTATCTTTCTTAAAAAAATACACAACATTTTTTATGTGCTGGACCCAGAAGAGTGGGTTTGTTTCCTCACAATATGTGTTAATCTCATGGATAAAATAAATATAATTTATTTAAATAAATTAATTAATATTTATTTAAATAATATTCAATGTATCATTCCTACAAGACCTGATGGTGTGATTCTAACTTCTCCCACATTTATCAAACCTCAAAAAACTAATACTGTTCATTCAATAAATAAATATTTATAATATTCACTGTTTCCAAAAAAAATATTAATTTTATATTAAACTGACACATTAAAATGGTGAGTAAATATTTTTTATCAATAAATATCAAATAAATATCAATCCATGGTCTGTAGAATAATATTTATTCTAATAATTAAATTCAAATATAATTAATTGAGTCCAATAAAACACTATGTGCCTAACCCTATAAAATTATTTATTGGTTACATTAGGTGGGTTCAACTAAAGTTCAATATCATAGCCTAATAACATGAAATGTTTTTGGGAATATGGATATTAATCAAAAAAATTCTCATTAATTTCTCATTGTTTTTAATGCTAACAAACACCATCATTTATTTTACTGATATATTTATATTTAGTGGGTTTCAGGATTATATTTATTTAAATAATTATTTTAATTTTCAATGAATTATTTAACCCTTAGATCTATAATACTCAAACTATTATAGAAAATTAAATGATGTATGAAATCAATTTTAAAAAATTGATGTTGCAACCAAATGTTGGTATCTAACCCTAGGTTTAGAACATCCTTTTTGAGTTGAACGTTATATTCGAGAAACTAACTTTTTTTAGGGAACCTCATATTTGAGTATATAACATTTCATATGTACCTACCATGACTAACCTAATGTTGGTATCATACACCACATTCTAGAACTCTAGGTTTGGAATCAATTGAATGATGGAAACCATACCTTTGGAATCATCCGCTTTTAGGGTAATCCCCACATTGAATCAATCACCTATAGGATTTAAATTACGAATTATTTATGATATTTATGATAATATATTTCTATAGTAAATATATCAATAAATAAATTCAATTTCCATTTCAAAAGGTCTTAAAATATTGTTTAGTTTGTTTTTATTTCTATGGTAAGTTGTGATTTTCTGTGGATAATAAAATTCAAATTTCAAAAATGTTGGGTGCTCTGAGGATTATAATTTATCTTGAAACTTTTCAGATATGGGTGAAAATAATTAATCTTGGTTTCTTATATATTCTTAATGAATATAAATAGATAAAAAAATTTCCTTTGTCCAAACGTTTTTAGTTATCTCACTGATTATCAAAAGCTCAACAATCAAAATCATTTACTTTAAATTTAAATCGTAATTTTCCATTTATAAATGATATTTTATATCTATTATAACTAAATATAATCAAATATATTATTCATCTATATTATTACATTAAATAATTTTTATACTAAACTTTGGATACATACATGTTATAGCTCTTATTTTGTGTTTGTCATGCTGCTGCAAAAGATGCTCTTTTTGTTGTTGTGTTATCTTAATATATTCTCTATAGAAAATTTAAAGATTCTTAAAAAGGATAATTCTTTAGAGTTAGTTATATATTCCTATGAAAATATCTTCATCTAAAATTTGTTTCATTTTCATTTGAATTCTTCCAAATAGAATTTCTCAAACAAAAATCTATTTCAGTTATGAATAATTGAGTTTTGAGTTTTTCTAGACCTATTATTATACTTGTTTTAAAATCTTGTAAAAAATGTGTAACATGTTCAATTTAATTACAATCAACTGTTGATATCCTTTGGAAAATAATCTGCTTTTGAAAATCACCAAGATCATGGAGAGAGTATTGGTAGAGTGGAGCAGGGGACCTTTTCCCAAAACCACTATAAAACTACTGATTCTTTTTTTATTTATTTCCACTACATATTCTATTAATGAAAATGGAATAACATCACTTTATAAGTTTCAAATCATATCAATTCTAAAATTTCCAATTTTTTTAAAAACGTTCCAATTCACCCCCTCGGGGTCTTCTCCAACATTTCAGCATAATAATTTTTATTAGTAAGTGCTCTATTGAAGATTTATTTTAGATCTAGAGAGATTCATTTAAAGATAGAGAAAAATAAAAAAGTCAATGGATGACCTCAAAGAAGGTTTGTCTATGAATAGGGTTCCATATTTAAATTTTGAAAATTATGGATGCTAAAAATATCAAATGGTTATATATTTGAATAATATTTGTTTGAAAGTTTATGTTAAGGATCTCAATCCATATCAAATTACCAAGGATAAACCAAGAAATGGGATACTATAGAAAAAGTTGAATGTGACTTAAATTCAAGAGCTTTGAATGATATTATTTGCAGACTTCGACAAGATGAATTCAACTATGTCTCTCAATGTAATACTGAATATGAAATGTCATACATAATCATTTTTTTATAAAGGACTAACAATGTCAGTCAATTAAGATACAATACTACAAAATTTATGTTTGATACTTTTAGAATGTATATTGATGAAGTTATAACCTAGATTAATAGAATATTGATATAAATAGCCAATGGTTTTATGTCTCTTGAAAGATTTATTCCTATACTAGACCAGGCTTTAAAATTTCTTATATTCTTACCTAATAGATGGGATGGTATTTCATATGTAATTATACAATCAACTTTTATTAAATATTTAAAGACAAATGAATGTATTGGTAATCCAATGATGTATAAATTAGAGAAAAAAATATGAGGCTAAGGAACATAAAATTATTAAAAAGAAAAATACATCTCGCAAAATTTATATTCGCAAAGGTGAAAATTTTTAAAACAAGATGTTATATTCTCTAATGATCCAAGTTGTCCAAATTTATTAGGACATGAACTTACTTTCCTAGATAAAATATTCATTATTTTTATAAAAAAATAATGTTTTAAGAAACCATTTAATGACTAAAATAAAAGTGTCCATGATCTGAAATAAATTATATACTATTAATGCAAGCAGCTATAACATATCAAACCAGATTTTCTACTGCAAATTGAAAGGATAAAAATATAAAACAAGGGGAAAATCTATAAATAAAATATTATTATGTGTGAAAATTGAATAAATCCCAAAATTCTAACTTGAGAGTACTTGAAGATTCCAAAAATTCATCAAGTTATGAATATGATAAAGAATAATAAAATCAAGAAGACAATATGTGTTTTATGGATAAATAAGATGAGTTACAATCTTATTATTCTAATTCTTTTGATTCTGATTCTAAAAATCAATCCAATGATAAATTAGTAGAATATTGTTCTATTATAGAATAAAAATATGAATCTATAGAGAAAAATCAAAAATCTCTTAGGAATATTGATAATTCATTCTTATGTGAGAAAGTTTCTATGCTAAAATAGCACTTATAAATGAAAGAAAAACTAAAAAAATATGTTTCAATTTTTACTAAACATGAAAGTAAAAGTAAATATTTAATTTCTGAAATAGAATATTTAAAAATTATTGTAGGTGTTTTTATTAAAGGAGAAGCGAATTTAAATAAAATTCTTAGAAATAATGTGCATATAAAATAAAAATAAGGTATTGGAAGTAATGGTGAAAAACCTTAATTATAACAAAACTATTTTATTCCTAGTTCAAAAAATCATATCTTGTCGAATGTTACTTCTTTTCATTGTGGAATTAATGGTCACAATTAAAATAAATTTTTTCTTGATTAAACATTAAAATTTTTTAAAATAAATATCTTATGTCTATATAATTTTCATGAATTGATTCTATAGTTTCTGGTACAATTAAACAAATCTAGTTTCTGAGATTATTGTTTGTTAACAGTGTAGAACCCAAAGGAATTTGGGTACTAAAAAAGATTTATTTGATATTTTTATAGGTCAAAACTCATAGGCATAAAAATTATATATGGTGTATGGATAGTTTTAATTCAAGTTATATGAGTGGATATGTAACGTCTCGGTTCTGGGAGCCGCCCAGCGGTGCCCAATACCCGGTTGGTCACATGGCCTCAAGCCCAATTCCCCAAACACCAGAGGCTACCAATTAGCAGTGAGGGCCTTAGGTGTGATAGTTGGGAAACTATGTGTTGGATCTAAATCTACAGATTATACACAAGAGAGGGGTGAATTGTGTCTTTTTCAATTTTTCCAATAGCTCTTTTCTTAAACGAGTTCTGTCCTTTCTACTTTATCGGATTTGATCATGCAGCGGAAAAAGTAAAAACAAGAACATGAAGATGTATAGTGGTTTGGGGAACATAAATCCCCTAGTCCACTCCACCAACGCTCTACCTCACGAGCTTGGTGATTTTCACTATCTGGTCCTCTTTTCCACAGACCGATTCACAACTGAGTACAGGAAGTTGACACCTTTATAATTTAAGGAAAAACAAAGAATTCTAGTTCAAACATAAACCTATACAGCTTAGAACGAGAAGCTGGTTATTCAAGAATAAAAAATTTCAGAAAGAAATTTCCAGTTGATCTTCACAATTGCAACAGAATGCAATTGACAGCAGATGGATCAAAGACTCTAGAAATATTGATCTTCAAGATGAAGCAGTTCTGAGTTAATCCAGGTATAGTAGATATAGGGATATAGTTCACAACCTCAGCAGTAGTAGATCCACAGTAGATATTCTATGTAGAACAGGTGAATCTTATATCGAGTTCCTTCTTCTTGAACAAACAGATCTTTTATGCTCCTGTTGAATCAGTAGATCAATCGTGAATAGTTTCAATCTCTGTTTTCCACCTTTTTAATAATTAAAGATCGATCACCTCATCATACATTTTATTTTGCATTTCATAGAGATCATAAATAATAATGCATATCTCCTGCACGTTTAGATCCATAAAAGTAGCCTTCTGATTCGCAATATTCAAAAAATTGAATTTACAGAGAAGTCGTAACTTCCCTTAAGACTCGGCATAAAAAGATGATTTTAAATAGATCTTAAATCCATTAATAAAAAGGCTTTGAATCAGTCAAAGTCATAATTTAAAATGACTTTAAATCAGGCTTGAAATCCGCCCAGAAATCAGCTTACTGATCATTGTACATAAAAACCGTCTGCCGAAAATTCTGACGCCAAACGTAAGGTTGGTGACGTGGCTCCCAAATGTAGGGTTAATAACATAGTCTTCAAATGTAGGGTTGATCACAAACGTAGGGTTGATAACAAACATAGGGTTGATCACAAACGTAGGGTTGATCACAAACGTACTTTTTCTTCTTCATTCAAACGTATAGTAAAATATCCATACTTTTATTTGATCCATACTTTTCTAAAAACGTATGGTTGTTTACAAATGTAAGGTTAATGAACCATACTTTTGAGAAACAAATGTATCACTTAGAATTTACGTACGGTTCACCTTCCATACTTTGCTGATAACAAAACGTAAGGTTCCTTCCAAACGTAAGGTTCTCCTTCTATACTTTGCTGAAAAATGTATGGTTGTTTAACCATAATTTTCTCATACTTCAAAAAGTATACACTCTTTTAATCCTTACGCTACGTTCATCCACGTAGGGTATGAACAGTGATTCTAGAACGTGCTAAAACAGATTTTGCGCTATATTCATCTACGTAAGATGTGAACATTATTTCCAGAACATGCTAAAACAGATTCCGCGCTAAGTAATAAATTCCTGTTATTTCAAGAGTAAAGGAAATTAATAATCTCCTGCAAAATACTAAGATAAATCATTATAAAAAACTAAGGGTATTTGTGAGAATCAAAATTATCATAAAGAGACAGAGTATTATTTTTAATAATCTCCCCCTTTAAATAACATTAATATGTATTGTTGAAAACAATACTTTGCTCAAAAATCTCCCCCTTTTTGATGATCACAAAACCTATAAAACAAAACCCATAAAGTAATTAAAAGTATTTAAACAAAACAAAATTAACTTTAAAAAATTCATTATAATGTTTTAAATAAAATCTTTCCACCAAAAAGATAATTATAAATCCAAATGTCCCATCTAATTTTCTCCCTCAATAAAATGAACTCCCCCTAAATATTGATGTTGTGTTTATCCAAAATTATTCCCCTTTTTGTGATATCAAAAAGAATAAAAATCATGGATTTTAACACATTTAATATTGTACTGAACTGTTAGTAAATGATTTTATGAACTATTTATCAATAATTAAATCTGGAGTACTGGAATATTAAATATAAAATTAGTAAAACAAATAAGGAAAGAGGCAAATAAATAATGAAGAAAAATTTTCATTCAAAAACAGTAGTATATACATGACAATGATATACACAAGAATCAAGGTTTGGGTAAGATGGGCAACAGGTTCTATCTCCTTTGAATTGTAGACTTGATTTCTATAAACTACTCCCGAAGTCTCGTCATCATCCCATCTCCAAGCTTGACAATGATTTCTCTATTCTCTTGAGTCATATGAATATCCTCAATTAAAATGACTCTGAAAAACTCATGCATCCTTTCCTCTTTTTCAAAAAATACTGAAAGCTTATCTGAGAATTGATTTAATAGAATTCTTATTGATGGCTCACTAGATGTTAGTTGATCCACTAAGAATTTCTGATTGTCCAGTAACACTGACAGAGGAGCACTGTTACATTGAAGATCTTGAATCCTATCATTCATGGTGCTCATTGCAGCTATGATAGCCTGAAACCTTCTGATTATGTCTGGTGAAGTACCTGAACCACTAACTACATTATTTGCAACTGATGCAAATTTATTCTCCATAAACAACTTCAGATCTGATAAATCTGACTTCATAACCATTTCAGATTTTAATTGAGTAACAGCAGTCAGCATATCCTCTTTAAAAATCTCAAATTATTGCCTTGAAATTGTACACTCCTTCAGATTTTGAAACTTCAAATGTTCTAAGTCTAAAGTATTTCTAAGAGAATAATTCTCAGATTCCAACTGAGATAATTTTCTGTACAGTTCTTCAACTTCTTCTTTCCTTGAATCAGATGCACCCTGTGCTTGATTCACATTCTCAGGTTGATGCAGTAATACCAAAGGCAATGATTCAGCATCATATTTCTCCTTTTCTTTGTCTTGAGAAGGTTGGTCCACAGATTTTTCCTTAAAGTTTTCAAACTCCTCCATAGAAAAATCCTCTTGAAGTACCTATGTTTGAGATTCAGAAACATGCTCATCACAAACATCATCACAAACATTAGTATCTGTGCCTTCTATTGGATTTTCAAGAATAATATTTGTAGAAGTTTCCTGAGGTCTGGCCACTTCTTCACCAGGAAATGCCTCCATCTCTTGTTCCTTTTGAAGTGCAACTTCAACATCAGCAACAATCTATTCCTAATTGTCCCTTTGAGATTCTTCTCGAGCTCCTGATTTCTCTACCAGAGCCTTTCTCTCAGTAACATCTTGAATGGTTTTATCAGCAACAGCTTCTCTCACAAAAGAATAATAAATCAAAGGTTTTGGTGGTGTTTCCAAAATAGTGGAAGTAACTTCCTCATTTACTGGTCTTCTTTTTCTTGAAAGAAGTCCCTCTTCGCTTCTGTCTTCCTCAACATCTGTCACTTCAAAGCGAATCCTTCTTGCTACATTGCTGACTCTGGATTCAGGTTGTCCCTCCTTGGACTTAGCAGGTTGAGCCTGAGAACTCTCTGAGTCTTCCTCAGCTCCTACTAGAAAAATCTTTCCTTTAATTTTGCTCCAGAAATATCCAACTTTCCACAAAGTTCTAGCATTAAATGTATTACTGTGATGACAGGTAACTCTAGCTTCTACTAATCTCACCATGTCTTTCTTAAACAACAACTTGGAAATAAATCTACCAAAAGGGATAGAAATTCATCCTGGCCTCTCTTTGACAGCAATAACTGAGACACCTTATCATGTATCTTGGAAAGTTTAACCTAATATCACTTAGCAAGAGAAAAATTATATACATATCAGGGTACAAAATCTTCTCCATTTCTGTCATTCGTGGAGTTATTCTGGTCTGAATAAACTTTATCAAAATCTTCTAATCAGGCTCCAAATCCTTAACAAACATTTTCTTTATTGTCTTGGTACCAAAAAGAAAAGACATAATGTCTTCGGATTTATGCACAGAATATCCTATATTCTTTAAGTCAAAATGAAAAACTCCCTCATGAGGACAGTTGAGAATCTGACTAATCTCTACTAAAGAAATTGAGAAATCTCTATCCTCTATTTTAGCCAACATATTGTCTTCTGTATCTCCCAGACTAAACTGTACAGATTTGTAGAAGTATCTAAGTTCAACTTCATATAGAAATCCTGTATTTTTACTATTGAACATCTGTTCAAGATTCTGGAACGACAACGATTGCTTCAAAAAAAGATTTTTCTGAAACCACCAATCGAGATCGATTACCTTTCCTTGTAAGATTTTTCTTCCCTTAGTGTGTTGTCTCTTGGAATTGCTCGGCTCGGCCTCACTGGCTCTTTTAGTCCTTACAATTGTTGTGAGAGTTTCTTAAGGTTTGAAGGTTAGGGTTTCAGAAGTTCGAAGGTTAGGGTTTCAGAAGAGAAAGTGCGATTTTTGGATTTCGAAAGGATTTTGATAGAAGTGAAAGGGTTTAGAAGTCGAAAAGACTCTAACAGCCATGATTCCCGTGTAATCACTCATCATTACATATATTTAAAAAATAAATAAATTTTTCATACGAAGAAAGAAAGAAATACTTAAACAGTATTCAATAAAAAAATAAAATTTACAAAAACAAAAATAAAAAAGAAAATTATTTAAAATTAAATAAACCTAGCTCCCCTTAATAAAATAAAACCTTGCAGTGGGAAGAGGTTTAGTAAAAATATCTTCTAATTAAATTTTAGTATTTATAAATTCTCAAAATATATCCTTTTTAATAACATGATCTCTTAAAAAGTGATGTCTTATATCAATGTTCTTAGTTCTAGAATGACAAATAGGATTTTTCAAAATATTAATTGCACTTATATTATCACATAAAATAGGTGTATTATTAAAATTCAATCCAAAGTCCATAAGAGTGTTTTTCATCCACAATAATTGTGCACAGCAACTGCCAGCAGAAACATATTCTGCCTCAACTGTTGACAGGGCAACTGAATGTTGTTTCTTACTAGACCATGATAATAAGGATTTTCCTAAAAAGTGGCATATACCTGATGTGCTATTTCTATCTAATCTACAACTTCCAAAGTCAGCATCTGAATATGAAATAAAATTAAAAGCAGAAGTTTTAGGATAAAGAAGAGATTGAAAAATAGTTCCTTTTAAATATCTAAAAATTATTTTAACAGCAGTTAGATGGGATTCTTTAGGATTTGATTGAAATCTAGCACAAAGACATACTGAATACATTATATCTGGTCTGCTAGTAGCAATATATAACAAGATACCAATCATACCTCTATATAGCTTGTTGTCAACTGATTTCCCAGTTTCATCCAAATCAAGTTTTATATTAGTACACATAGGAGTTGTAAATGTCTTGTTGTCCTCAAGTCCAAATTTCTTAAGTAAATCAGTAATGTATTTTCTTTGATTTAAAACATTTCCAAAATCTTTTTGAAATATTTGAAGACCCAAAAAGAAATTTAATTATCCCATCATACTCATTTCAAATTATTCTTGCATTAATTTTGAAAATTTATGACAAAGAGTTTTATTAGTTGATCCAAAGATTACATCATCAACATAAATTTGAACCAATAAAACATCATTTTTCACAATTTTCTTAAATAGTGTTGGATCTTCCATACCAATAGTAAAATTATTTTTCAAAAGAAAAGAACTTAATCTTTCATACCAAGCTCTAGGTGCTTGTTTAAGGCCATAAAGAGCTTTAGTAAGTTTAAAAACCGAATCAGGTTTTTGAGAGTTTTCAAAACCAAGAGGTTGCTCAACATAAACTTCCTCCATTAAATATCCATTTAAAAATGAAGATTTTACATCCATCTGAAATAATTTAAAATTCATATAAGATGCATAGGCTAAAAGGATTCTAATGGCTTCTAACCTATCTACAGGTGAAAAAGTCTCATCATAATCTATTCCCTCTTCTTTATTATATCCTTTAGCTACTAATATTGATTTATTTCTAGTTATTGTGCATTGGTCATCCTGTTTATTTCTAAAAACCCATTTGGTTCCTATTACAGGATAATTCTTAGGTCTTTCCACTAAAATCCAAACTTCATTTCTTTTAAACTGGTTTAGTTCATCTTGCATTGCTATTACCCATCTTTCATCATCTAAAGCTTCTTCTATAGTCTTGGGTTCTTGCTGAGATAGGAAGGTAGAGAATTCCACTAGGTTTCCTAAGTTTCTTCTAGTTTGAACACCAGTTTCTAAGTTACCTATTACAGTTTCTAAAGGATGATTCTTTAGGGTTCTAGACTGTCTAGGTAAAATATTTAAAGGTTCTTCAGTATAATTTTCCTCTGAACTAGACTAAATTTCTTTTATATCATTCTCAAAATCATTCTTTAAATTCTCAAGTCTCATGTTATCATTAGTCAATTTCATCCATTTGTTCTGTCCTTTTCTCAAAAGGATCAGATTCATCAAATTTCACATGAACTGATTCTTCAACAATCCTTGACTTCTTATTATAAACTCTATAAGATTTGGAGGTAGAAAAATATCCTAAGAAAATACCTTCATCATATTTTGGATCGAACTTACCAAGATTATCCTTGGTGTTTAAGATAAAAACCTTGCATCCAAAAACTTTAAAGTAATTTACTATAGGTTTTCTGTTATTCCATAGTTTATAGGGTGTCTTTTTCAAAATAGGTCTAATTAAAACTCTATTAATTATATAACAAGCTGTATTCACAGCTTCTTCCCAGAAATATATAGGTAGGCTATATTCATTTAACATAGTTCTAGCCATTTCTTGAATTGTTCTATTTCTTCTTTCTACAATCCCATTTTGTTGAGGTGTTCTGGGTGCAGAAAAGGTGTGTCTAATACCCATATTTGAGCAAAAGGAATTAAATTCCAGATTCTCAAATTCTCCACCATGATCACTTCTTAATGAGATTATATTGAAACCTTTTTCATTTTGAACAGATTTGTAGAAACTTTCAAATAAAGTAAAAGCTTCATTTTTAAATTTCAAAAAGAAAATCCATGTAAATCTTGAATAGTCATCAATTAAAACATATACATATGATTTACCAGATAAGATTGCTACTCTTGAAGGTCCAAACAAATTCATATGAATACGTTCTAGAGGTTTAGATGTAGCAGCCTTATTAATAGATTTGAAGGATTATTTGTGTTTCTTGCCAAGTTGACATGCATCACAAAATCTGTCACTCTCAAATTTGAGATAAGGTAAATCAGAAACTAAATGTTTCTTAGATGACTTATGTAAAACATATACATTGAAATGACCAAGTCTTATATGCCAGATCCAGGATTCACTTACTTTAGCAGTTTAGTGGTTTACTTGTTGTTTACACAAGGAATTTAAATCCAAAGTATAGACATTTTCAGTTCTTGGTGCTTTAAATTTAAACAGTTTATCTTTAAAAATAGTACAGCAATTGTTAGTAAAATAAACAGTATATCCATCATCACAAAGTTGAGAGATACTTATCATATTGTGTTTTAGTCCTTGTACATAAAGTACTTTGTTGATTGATACTGTTTTTGGATCTCCAATCGTTTTAATGCCAATGATTTTTCCTTTTCCATTATCACCAAATGTGACAAGTCCTCCTTCCTTTTGAGTGAGTGAAGAAAAATTCAATGAGTTTCCACTCATATGTATTGAGCATCCATTGTCCATGTACCATATATCTTTTCTTCTCTGGTGACCTGCTACCTGTAAATACATTCAAACAAATTGCTATGGTACCCATATTTTGTTGGGTCCAGGAGTGTTAGCTAGCAATGATCTGGGTATCCATATTTTCTTTGTTATTTTAAAATTAGCTGAATCATATAAGTCTTTTGAAATATAGGATTTCTTAATACCACAAATTTGAGGTTTTCTTAAGAAACAGTTTTTAGCTACATGTCCATTTTCCCCACAAAAATTACAATTAAGCTTTTTAGAGCTAGGAACAAAATAATTTTTATATAGCTTTGGTTTTTCTCCTTTACTGAAAATTCCAAATCTCTCCTTTTTAATGACAGTTTTTCCAAGAATTTCATTTAATGAATTATCTCCTTTTGTAAAAACCAATGCAGCCTATTTGTAAGATTCTACTTCACCCTACAGTGTTTTTATTCTTGATTCAAAATTAATGTAGTTAGTATTAATCGAATTGTATTTATCAGTTAATTCTTTATGTTGTTTAGGCAATGTATATATTTCATCTGAAACGGATTTATGTATATTTTTTAGTGACTTATTTTTTTTAATAGTGAGTCATATCTTTCTTCAAGCATATTGTAGTAGGCTGCTAGTTTTTTATTTGCGTAGCTTGATTCAGAATTTGATTCAGATGAGTAATATGAGTGTACCTCATCAGTTTCTACCATGAAACACATGTTTTCCTTTAGATTGACTTCTTCTTTCTCTGAGCTTGATTCAGAAGAGCTACGAGAGTCTTCAGACACACTCCAAGTGGCTTTCATAGCTTTCTTGTCTTTCTGCTCAAAGTCATTTCTTTTGAAGAATTTCTTTTTCTTTGCATCCTTCAGTTGTGGTCAATATGGTTTGATATGTCCCATCTTTTTGCATTCATAACATCTCACATCCTTATTATCTCCCTTAAAGGATTCTTTGAATCCTCTTTTCTTGTTGTAGAATTTTCTAAATTTTCTGGCTAGTTGATCCAGTTCTTCATCTGAGTTGGATGAGTCAGAGCTTTCTGATTTATCTTTGAATTCTTTGCTCTTCATCTTTCTATACTTTTGTAGTGAAGTTACCCTCAAGGTAGTATCTTCTCTTTTGATAAGCACTTTATGTTCATCAGCTTCATCTTGCATTTCAGCTTCATACATCATCAGTGTACCAATAAGCTCTCTCATAGTTAGATCTTTGACAGGTGTTGATTGTCTGATTGCAGCAGAGATACCATTCCATCTAGTAGGAAGTACTCTCAGTACTTTTAACGCTTGATCAGCCTGCTTAATAGGTTCTCCTAGAGCAGTTATGTTATTGACAATTTCTGTCAATCTCCCATTAATTTGGGTAATTCTCTCACCTTCAATCATTCTTAAAGTATCAAATTTCAGTTTTTCAGTTGCATATCTCATTTGCCTTACATTATCTATTCCTTCATATTCCACAGCTATTGTTTGGCACATCTCATATGTTGTCTGGCACTGAGATACTCTATTAAATTCATCTGGTCCTAGACCGCAGATAATTGCATTCATATCCTTCGATTTCATATCGTACTCTTCCTCTATAGTAGCACTCCATGCCTCAGGATTTTTAGGAATTTCATAAGGAGTCGGAATCTTTTAATAGACTCTATATCCGAGGTTTTTCAGATATATTATCATACGCGATTTCCAGCAACCATAGTTGTCTCCATTAAAATATGGTGCTCTAACCATAGACTTCCCTTCTCTTGTATCAGTCATAATGCTCTATTGAATAATCATTAAATGCTTCTATCTTTATAAGGCTCTCTCAGAAGCTCCTCCTCCGATACCAATTGTTGGATCTGAATCTACAGATTATACACAAGAGGGGGGTGAATTGTGTCTTTTGCAATTTTTCCAATAACTCTTTTCTTGAACGAGTTCTGTCCTTTCTACTTTATCATATTTAATCATGCAGCGGAAAAAGTAAAAACAAGAACACGAAGATATATAGTGGTTCGGGGAATAGAAAGCCCCTAGTCCACTCCACCAACGCTCTACTCCAAGAGCTTGGTGATTTTCACTATCTGGTCCTCTTTTCCATAGACCAATTCACAACTAAGTATAGGAAATTGACACCTTTACAATTTAAGGCAAAACAAAGCCTTCTGGTTCAAACACGAACCTACACAGCTTAGAACGAGAAGATGGTTATTCAAGAATAAAAAAATTTAGAAAGAAATTTCCAGTTGATCTTCACAATTGCAACAGAATGCAATTGATAGTAGATGGATCAAAGACTCTATAAATATTGATCTTCAAGATGAAGCAGTTCTGAGTTGATCCAGTTGTAGTAGATATAGAGATATAGTTCACAACCTTAGCAGTAGTAGATCCACAGTAGATATTCAATGTAGAACAGGTGAATCTTCTATCATGTTCCTTCTTCTTGAACAAACAGAGCTTTTACACTCCTGTTGAATCAGTAGATCAATCGTTAATAGTTTCAATCTCTGTTTTCCACCTTTTTAATAATTAAAGATTGATCACCTCATCATACATTTTATTTTGCGTTTCATAGAGAGCATAAATAATAATGCATATCTCCTGCACGTTTAGATCCTTAAAAGTTTCCTTCTAATTCGCAATATTCAAAAATTTGAATTTACAGAGAAGTCGTAACTTCCCTTAAGACTTGTCATAAAAAGAACCTTTTAAATCGATCTTAAATCCATTAATAAAACGGCTTTGAATTAGTCAAAGTCGTAATTTAAAATGACTTTAAATCAGGCTTGAAATCTGCCCAGAAATCAGTTTACTGATTGTTGTACATAAAAACTGTCTTCCAAAAATTCCGACGCCAAACATAAGGTTGATGACGTGGCTTCAAAACGTAGGGTTAATAACATAGTCTTCAAATGTAGGGTTTATCAAAAACGTAGGGTTGATAAAAAACGTAGGGTTGATCACAAACGTAGGTTTGATCAAAAACGTACTTTTTCTTCATCATTCAAACGTATGGTAAAAGATCCATACTTTTACTTGATCCATACTTTTCCAAGAACGTATGGTTGTTTACAAAATTAAGGTTAATGAACCATACTTTTGAGAAACAAACGTATCACATAGAATTTACGTACGGTTCACCTTCCATACTTTGCTGATAACAAAACGTAAGTTTCCTTCCAAACGTAAGGTTCTCCTTCAATACTTTGCTGAAAAACGTATGGTTGTTTAACCATACTTTTCTCGCACTTCAAAAAGTATACACGCTTTTCATCCTTATGCTACGTTTATCCACGTAGGGTATGAACAGTGATTCCAGAACGCGCTAAAATAGATTCTGCGCTATATTCATCTATGTAAGATGTGAACAGTGTTTCCAGAACACGCTAAAAGAGATTCCGCGCTAAGTAATAAATTCTCGTTATTTCCAGAGTAAAAGAAATTAAGAATCTCTTGCAAAATACTAAGTAAAATCATTAGAAAACAACTAAGGGTATTTGTGAGCATCAAAATTATCATAAAGAGATAGTATTGTTTTCAATAATCTCCCCATTTAAATAACATTAATACGCATTGTTGAAAACAATACTTTTCTCAACACTATGCCCTCATTGGCAGAGTAACACAGTGGAAGTAAAAACATATATACAATAGCGGAAGCTGTAAAATCATGCAATATGTAAACGACGGAAGATTGAAAAAATAAACAACTGGAGCACATAAATATAATGATGCATGATACATATGTCTAAGAAATAATCCAAACAAATAAAAATGATGGAATATAATACTAAACAAAAATAAAAAATAAAAGAAAGTAAATAGCTCCACAGCAACTCAAGCCTCGTCTTGGTCCCCTACTCCCCAACTTTATAGAAATCAAGTACTTGAAGTAGAAGGGTGCTTGACCATATCTAGACCTACAACAATTAAATTAGTTTGGGCCAAAAATCATGACCCAAATAGGGTGTCAGATGAAACCCAGTCAAAAACCACCCAAAGATTTGTGCCTAACAGTCAGTGAATATATATGGCAGGCAATAAAAAAATGAAGCATAAAGCAAGGAAATACATATAGTAACAATACTACATTTCAATTTCATTCATTTTCATATACCAATTAAGCAGCTAATAAAAATCAACTAATCCTCTAGGATGTACTCATAGCCTAACCCCTCTGGTTCAACTAAACAAACACAAGCAACCCTCTAGGAAGTACACTCAGTCTAGCCCCTCTGGTTAAGCTTTAGCACAAACTATCTGAGGAAGCACTCATAGTAAATTCCCCCTTTAGTCTGATATCGGTATCCAATAGGAGCTCTAAGGAAGCACTCAATGTCCAATTCCCCTTGTAGCCCATATCGAGGAACTGCAAACACTCTAACGTAGAACTTGCACCCATCCCCCCTATGGTCTCGCAATGTAACAGTAAAACAAACACTCTGGAGAAGCCCTCAACGTCCATTCTCTCTATGGTCTACTACACCAGGTTCTCACAATCCTGTGTAATTCAGCCATGTAAAAATGATATGTGGCAGCCAAATTAATCCACAAGAACTACTTGGATAAAAAATCTACAGCAAATCATATCTTGTAAAATAATAGTCACTCCATCCTAACAATTATAGGCAAGGAAAGAAAAGCAGCTGACTAAAAGGCAAAGCTAGACCAAATGGTCAAAAACAAGAAAACATAGGTAAAACATCCATAGCATGGAAAAGTTAACCTTATTCACAACAATTAACCTCTATCTAACAAACAATGCATATTGGGTAATAACAGGGCTAAAACCATAAACACGCAATACCCCATTCTTGGGTATTGAGCACTTTTCAACATTAAATTAAAAAACTAACTATGTAAATGCACAAAACACCTACCTTGGCATTGTACAGATGATATAAATTAACCTCAAACCTTGAATCACCCTAGAAGGTCGTAGATCTACTAAAACGCTTAAAACGTTCAACCGAGGATAACCCATGACAGAGGAGAAATCGGGAGATGAAGTTCAATAAGAAATGAGAACTCACTGATGTGATTCCAACGCAACCAAAGGAAGTCGAATTGGAGGATGGATGGTGAGTCGGGGCTCGGAGAAGGTCTGAAACCACACAGACCCTCTCAGACAATATGGGCAAAGAAAAAGTTGGTTCTGTTCATTGGACGCTACCTCGGTCCATTTAATAAAAAAATGTACATGGTGTGTACTTTAAAAGTACAGGGCATGTACTTGAGTTTTTTGGCCTCCAATTTATGCGGTTTCTAGGTCACCACACATGTCCATGTGCTCAGCCGTTACATGGCTAGCACACGGTCAAGAGTGACAACCAGGTACACGGCGTGTGCTTAAAAGTACAAGGAGTGTACTCTTGAAATTTCCAAAAACTCCCACTTTTCTAAAAACTAACCAGAAAAGAAAGACACACCTGAAAAAAGAAGATATGGGTTCTTACAAAATACATTAACAAATTTTATACACTATGTAAATTTTATAAAGGTTTGGTTACCTTTGGAGACAACACTAAAGAGAAGATCATTGTAGTTGGTTCAGTTGGATATCAAAAATCTATCATGTTAAATAAGTTTCACTATGCTAAAGGTTTCAATCATAATCTAATAGTTATCTATAATCTGTGTATTGATTGTTTTACTATTAAATTATCTATTTAAATCTATTATATTTTAGAGAATAAACTACATAAGTTTAGAGAACCTAAAAAAGAAACTGTTTATACTTTAGAAATTAGTTCCTTGTGTGAACAAAATGTGAACTGTTTAAATTCATAAATAAGTGATTCCTGGATATAGAATAAAATTCTTTTTTATTGTATTCTATTTTCTCTATCTAAATTAACTTAGAAGAATTTATTTTTTGATCTTCCATGTGTTAAGTTCGATGAAAAAAGACTTTTTCATGTGGTCCAAATAGGCAATAAGCCTAAGTCATCTATAAGATCAATAAATAAATTTTTTACATATAAATATTTATAACTTATCCACATGGATGTTTTTGGACCTTCTAGACTAAAATTCTTGGCTAGAATATTCTTTTTTTATATTTTAGTTGATAATTTTTCCATATTTACTTGGGTTTACATTTTGATGTTTAAAAGTGAATCTTTTTCCATCTTTATGAGTTACTATAATTTGGTTTAAAATTAAAAATATTTTAAAATAATATCATTGATAGGGGATCATAGAGGGAAATTTTAGAATCTATACTTTAATTCTTTTTTCTGAAATCTGGTTATTAAACATTCTTTTTTCTCCTAGAACACCTCAAAAAAACTGGACTATTGAAATATGAAATAGAACCATTTGATAAATTTATAAAATTATATTAAATGTGTATATTTTACTTACATATTTTTTGGAAGAATTTGTTATTACAACATGCCATGTTATGAATTGTTTTTTAATAATTCATCTTCCTAAAAATAAATATTACGAGTTATGGAATAATAGGAAGCATAAATCTGGAAACATTGATGCCTTTGGATGCAAGGTGTATATCTTGAATACTATGTAAAATCTTGGAAAGTTTGATCCAAAGGATGGTGAAGGAATATTTCATGGGTATTCTACTACTTCAAAAGTTTTAATAGTGTTTATTAAAAATTCATGTATAGTTAAAGAATCTCTTCATGTGAAGTTTGATGAGAGTGATCCACTTGATCACAATAAAATAAAAAGAGATAAAGTTAATGATTCTTTAAAAAAACTTTTGGATTTATTATTCTAATGTTATGTAACACCCAAATATTTTATGGTATGTCTCTTTTTAAATAAATTTAATCACTTTGATAGCTTACGTTGCACAAAACACTGATCTTAAATGAACTCCAAAATATTATTATTTTTACATAACCATTATAAAATATCCATTAAATCTGTGAGAATGAATAGTATTAACCACATTATGAAATATATAATTTTTAAATTCATTTTTTATATATTAATTAATGATTTTTGGATATGCACAAATATTTTTAGAATAGCCATTTTGTTCTTTAAATATATGTTTTCTTCAAAAATTGGTCTTATTGCTTTCCATGAGAAAATAAATAAAATTTTATTTAAAAAAATCAAAATTTATTTAATAAAATGGTCATAATTTTTGGATTAATCATATAAAAATTTCTTCAGATTACCTTTTCATATTTTTTTGAATAGTTTAAGTTTTCATTGAATAGTAAAAAATACTAACTTTTCTAAAAACCCTCATTTTCATTATATTTAAACATCATTTAATTATTTTAAATTTAACTAAGAGTTAATTAAGTACTTTTTAGTTATATATAATATAATTAATTAATTTTTAACAATATTAATAAATTATTTTGGTATAAGTCCATTTTTGGGGATTAAAAACACATTTTTTCAATAAAACTATTTTCATTGCATTTTGACAGTTTAATTTCCTCCAATCCATTTTTTGTATTTTCTAGAAATATACATTATGGTTAAAGTGGGAACTGAACATACCAAAAAACAAAATCCAGAAACTAAATACCACAATGATCTAGAATTCTAAAAACAACTGAACTGTGAAGAAGTTCAAAATTCAAAATAGAATACCCAAATACATGAAATTCAAAAACTACCACAAACAGAAACTCAAGTTGCCTCCTACTACAATAGTATTGCATTGTCCATCATGCCACTGTACCCATAAATTATCCATTATAATCAACAATTTTAGTTTATTCCCATCTCCATCAATCATCATCATGAGATCCACCCTCAACAACACCATCTTAACTGTCACCATAGTTGTTGTCCGAACACCACCCCAGTTATCAACAACCATTGGAGCCCGTTGAAGCCATTGTAAAACCCTAGAACCACGCATTGTGAACCCAGAATAGCTATACCATACTTTACAACATTAATTATCATCTAAATTCATTGGAATTAATTCCACTCAAATGTGGTTGTCTTTAAATATAAAATTATTATTATTTAATAACTTAAAACCGTCCTTCCTCAAGTATAAATACCACCCCCCACCACCCCTTTTATCCTGAAAAGAATTAAATTTATTCAAATATCTTTTGAACCCTCTCCTCCCCACTCACCCCACATCCAAGTTCTACTAGTCTCACCCAAATACCAATTCTAAGTTCCTTGTGGGGTCCTTCAAGGAGGTGATATTCAAGAGGTAACTTTCTTAAACAAGTTATCTTAATTAATTTTCTTTTTCTACCTTCTACTTTCCTTATTAATAAATCAATTCATAATAACTCCAATTTCATGTATATACAATAATTTTATGTTAATAATGTAATATATTTTATCTATAACTTTTATTACTTCCTCTTATTTAATGAAGCGAAACCATTGTCCAAATTATAGCAGTTAGTTGTCTCTGTAAATAATAATTTTTCATTTTCTTTTACAACCTTCAAGGATGGTCATAAAAGTATTATTATTTTTAAATAAGATTTTAAAATTGTATATTATAACCTATTTAATGTTATAGAACTAATATATATACACACTAATAAATAAAACTAAATTGGTTTATGATGTTCATAAAAACAACCAAAATAAACTAAACATTTATCATTAACATTTTATCTAACAAATCATCCTAACTTAATAAATAAAAATGATATATGGGACTATTTAAAATTATGGAATTTTATGAATACCATTTCATTTATCTTATATAGTTTTATTTTTGTTGGAAATAAAATCCATAATTATACACAAATGAACCAATCATGAAACCATGAAACTAACGCACCTGAAACAATGAAAATAATGAAATATTATTAATTAATGGATGGTAAGATATTATCAAATTATCACATAAGGTGTTATAGATATGATTATAGTTCTATAATAAATTAATAACATTATTTAAACCTTTATACAAGAGGTTAAATTACACAAATATAAATGGAGGTGTCAGGTAAGGTTTTCTTGTGACACTTTTACTTCTATAAGATATATGCCTTATTCACCGATCGTTTATTATATGTAGTGTATATATAATTAACTTTGATATATCGTATCATTAATATCATTATATTCAAGGTATTCTATTTTTAACTTTAAAATTATTACTTTTATGGGGAATACAATTAAACTGATTACAAAGTGGTAAGGCAATTCTTAATCCAATTTCTATTCTCTCTATTAAACTTATACTTCCTTGATTATTTTATAGTAAGATTAATTTTGAAATGAATTTTTAATATTTTATGTTGTATTTATAATTTTTTTATATATATTTATAGTGGATACACGTATTCGATTCATTTTATTAATGCTCACTTCAATGATATAATATTTATAAGGGACTTTATTTTAAAAATTATCTTTTTTAAATTTTCTTTAAATATCTCTTTTTATTCCACATCAATGATTTCTAAACTTGTTTATAGAAAAATTACAATTATTTTATGATTTTTCTAAATTTATTTTTACTCATGTTTTAAGTTTTTCAAAACTCTTTTGAAATGATTCTTTTTCTCATTTTCTAAATGATGTTCTTTGTTACTTTTATGGAAAAAATATGTAAGGAATGTTTTTTATACTTATAAAAGATGATCAGTTTTTCCACCATCACGGATCTTTAATGATTGGATGTCTCCTTTATAATATTAGGAGGTTATTTTCCAAGAAAAATTTTTCCTTAATAATTTTTTGGATCTTTAAAAGGAAATTATTCGAAAATATAAATATTTTTTTTATTTTTCAAGAATTATTTCAACTGATATTTTAAAATTATCTTTCATCTAAGATAACATTATTTTATGGTAATTATGATTTACTGAGGATATTATTCAAGGATTTTAACCTTATTCTATTTATTTATGGCTTATATTTATGATGTCATGATATATATGAAACCCATTTCTTTTACATGAGTTACATTATAATGAAATATTTATGAAACTCATTTCTTTACATGGGTTTTGATATGATGAATGACTTATATGCTTATGGAACACATATGTATGATTTTAATTAGTTGATGATCGTTATGTTATAACCAATAATGGTGGTTATGTTATAACCAATTATGTGTGGGACTTATATCTCCCTCTAATGCATTGGGTAATGATTTTTATCTCACAATATAGACCATATTGAAATGGGAAGTGAACTCGGATTAGTAAGACAAGACTAAAATGGGGATTGAACTCATTTCAGTAAAATATGATTGGAATAGGGAGTGAACCCGGTTCATTAAGACAAAACTAGAACGGGAAATGAAAAAAAAAATAAGTAAGGGGATTTCTCTGCCAAGATGGTCTTGGGAGTTAACCATGACTACTATAATGGTTTGGGGAGAAAACTCATTCCACTATGATAGACTTGTAAAAGATCCTTGACTACTAAGGTAATTATTTTCTATGATTATGCATACTCCACAATTCCATGTCTTATTCCATTGTTATTATCTTATGATTTATGTCTTATGAATTTCCAAGATTTATTCTATGACTCAAGATTATGATCTTTGATATACAAGGTATAATTTTCAAATGTTATGTTCATGTTATTATTCCCTTTTCTTATGTTGTGATTGATATCTACCTTGTGTATCCTTACTAATAATCTCATATAATGCTTTTCTAATGTTTCTTTTCCACAGGATACAAATAAATTTATTAATTATGATATGTCAAAATGGTTTCTTGTTATGAAGGAATTAGTGGGAGAAGATAGAGATGTTTTATGAACCAGTTGTTTTTGTTTACAATTTTACAAATACACAAAAATCATATGGTTATATCAGGGTTTTTTATATTATAAAACGAATATTAATCTATTTAGATTCGAAATCTATGTATGAAAAGTTTGGGTCATTATAGTTGGAATCATAGCAAGGTTTGGTTAATCGTGGGAAGCTACTGTAAGAAAACGTTAAGTAATATGCCTATGGATATGTCTAATTATAGGTTACACTCCTAGAATTTTGGTAATGATCATAAATAACTTAATATTAAACCTAATGTGTCCTATATTGAAATTGCATAATCAATTTCTCTGGATTATTTGGTTTCCCACTATGATTATTGTTGCTCACAATAAACTTTTTGGGTTTTTATTCAATGTTTATAACCTAAAGGAACTATGTTAATGTAGAATGTGATAGGAAATGAAATTATTGTCCTCCTAAGAAACCAAATGTTATGGGATATTGGATTCAAAATCTTATTGTTATACTCACACAAGATATAAAATATACTAGGATTCCAAAGGAGCAAAGGATGGAACAACATTCTGTTGAGTCCTTCATGAGGAAATTTCCACCTTCATTTAGTGGATCCTCTGGTCCACTAGTGGATGAGAAATGGATCAAAACCATTTAGAAAATAGTTTTTGTTCTTCAATTATCAGGTCATGAAAAAAATTTCCTATTTTTTTATCATCTGGAAGGAAAATCATATCAATGGTGGAATATTATCATGAATACGAGGTAAAATAATAAATTGAATCAATGGAATGGGATGTGTTTAGGTATATATTCCTCAAATATTACTTCCCTCATATTCTATGTAAAAATATTAATAATTAATTTCTTGTGCTAAAGAAAAAGGA
The DNA here is from genome assembly GCA_963277665.1 of Viscum album. Classification (NCBI taxonomy): domain Eukaryota; kingdom Viridiplantae; phylum Streptophyta; class Magnoliopsida; order Santalales; family Viscaceae; genus Viscum; species Viscum album. Next base: position 622,013,951 of record OY728145.1, read on the forward strand.
TGAAAAAACCATCAATATATATGGGGAAAATTTTATAGGGCTTGCAAGGTATTCATCTAGTTTATTTATCAGTCCTAAAATTAAAATTTATTGATACTTTGGTGATTAAAACCAAGTCTTCATAGGGAATTCTCTATAAGAGACTTTATCACCTATGTAGAAATTATTTTCTGTACTCTCAAGGTGGAGGTGGAAACAATAGTTACCCATCAATATCATATTTTTTATAAGAAAATAAAAATAGAATTCAAATTTAACACTAAAAATCATGGAGAGAAGAAGATGGGATTTCCTTTATGCTCAATAAGTGCGATGAAACATGGAGGAAATTGTATTAAGGTAACTCGTAAATGTTTTAAGCATAGAATTGAATGTCATTAGGAAAATGATTGTTGAAGTATTGGGAAGAAGTTATCTAACAATGAGAATAGAGAGATAGCTTTACAAAATGATCCACCAACAATATAGTTTATAAAATTCAAGGAATTTTTATATTATTTGAATCAATTCCCCATCCCATGGTCTAATATATATGATAATAAATAAACCTACTAAGGAAAATGAAAAAAGAAAAGCATATGCAATCACAATGGATGAAATAAATCATATTAATTACGTCACATTTATCCTCCCCTCCTTAGTTGGGAATTTCATGTCTAATTTATTATGAGTGAGACCTATGAAAATATTATTATTCATCCTTTAGTGAACTTTCAGGTGATTATATCCCTCTACATGAATCATGGGATAATGAAACATCTCATGATTGTCCCACTGTAGTTTTTCCTTAAGTATTTGAAAGTATTTGTTGAATGGTAATGGAAAACATGAAAAGTTATTAATGCTGTAAGATTATATTTTTGGATAACATGTGATTAAGATAAATAACACTTAATATTTTCATGATGATGGGATAATAATGAGAAAAAGAGATATTTGTTTGTGATAAAATAAATGGGATAGTATAGATGACTTTAGAACTGATTAGTAGTAGGATGATAATGTGGTTTATAGATTGACTTTATAGAATTTTATGGTTTTATGGTATGATGAAAGAGTTAATTTTTAAAGGAATACATGGTTTATCTATGTTTTTATGGTAATTAGGGTTATTACCATATTTGAAGAGAATAGAAGACAATGATCTTCACATGGTAGGTGTATGGAAATTAAGATTTGTGCCAAGTTATTTTAGGGATTAATTTATTTATTTTGAAAATTTAGTGACCTTCATTTGAAAGTCTTGGATTTTAATTTTTTGGATGGTTCGTAAGGGTAACCATTTATGAAAAAAATTTGTTGAAATTTGGATGAGGTTTTAGAGATTAATGTATTAAAAAATCATATAAAGATTTATTCATATTGGATAACCTGTGATAACTAGAAATAGAATGAATGGATTTTCATCCCATTATGGGCCTTATGATCCACCATTTCTGTAGGAATTACAATTTCAACTTCATTACATGGAGTGAGAAATAAAGTGTAAATTGATTAAGGCACAACCAGATATTATACTTATGAGATAAAACCAAGTAATTATGTTATCTTAAATTATTTTGAAATAACATTTTATCCAATTGTCTTCATGTTTTATGACATTAATAATATTTTCAAACCTATTTGATCATTTTTTTTATTATTAACCTTATAACTACCATGTTATCTATCATTCTCCATCAGAACTTGATATTTAGAATTACATTCCATATCCATATTTTCACTTTCCACTAATATTTTCCTAATCATAATCATATTTTTGTGGTGATCTTATCTTTTTAATTTCACTATTTTAAGAGTTAGTTTTATTTACCCTTTTCACGATGTGGGTTTACCACAAATGAATTTTAAAATATCCACCTTATATTTTCTAAGTGAAATTTTAAATTGTGAGGTCATAATTTTTTTTAACTTCTTGATAATATTGAGATGGTATCTTATTAATTTGTGCTCCTATAAAATATCCCCCAAGTTCATGATGTGTTCCATATATCTCTCTTGAGGAAGTATATACACGATTTTTTAAATGAATTAAACTCATAGGTTGTACCACTAAAAAAATATTTTTCTTATGATGAACAATAGTTAGATATTCTAAATCATAGATATAAAGTTATATGAAACATTACCACTCATTTTTAAAGTATTGTGGTAGAACCACCAATTTGAGAAAGCTAAATGGTAACCTAAGGATGTGATGAGTAAAAGGTATCCTCATCTGTGTGTATATGATTAAATAATTTTGAGGATGAAATTCATTTTAAGGGGTGTATAATGTAACACCCCAAGATTTTATGGTATTATTATTTCTAAATAAATTTAATATCTTCGATATCTTATATAACACATTAACACCAAGCTTAAACGAAATCGAAAATATTATTACTTTAACAAAACCAATATAAAATATCCATTAAATGGGTGATAATGAATAGTATTAACAATATTATGAAATATATAATTGTATGAATTATTTTTATTATATTAATTAATGCCTTTTTAATGTACACATAATTTTTTAGTAAATTGATTTTTCTCCTCAAATATATGTTTTCCTCAAAAATATATTTTTGTTTCTTTCCATAAGAAAATAAACATTACTAATTTTTAAAACTTTTATAAAATTTATTTGATAAAATAAACAACATTTTTTGATTAATTATGTAAAAATTATCTTAGGATGAATTTTGGATAATTTTTTGAAAATCTTAATTCTTCAATGAATAGAAAAAATTCTAATTTTTATAAAACCCTGATTTTATTTATATTTATTAGTAATTTTATGATTTTAGATTGATATCAAAGTAACTTAATTAATTTTAAGTTATATATAATCTAAGTATTTATTTTTTTGAGAGTCTCATAGTTAATACTTAGGTATATATGGATTCGACCCTTACATGTACTAAAACGACCAATTTTAAATTTACCCTACTGGGGGAAGTGATTGTTATAGTATAGGTAGGAGTAAAATATACATTTCCCTAAGAAGTAACCTCAAGACACTCAAAGTTACTGGGGTTTTTTGATATGAAGTGAAAAACTACTATGATTGAGTTAATTTTAAAAAAATGAATTGATTTAAAAAATTTAAACACATTACAAAAATATTTATATTAATAAAATTAAGAAAGATTATTTGATATGTGGTTGTTTCTAGGGTTATATTGTATGTATTTGTTTTTTTAGAAAATTATAATTCATTAATTCAAGAAGCATCTGGTCAATGGGATAAGTTTCCTTACATTATTCAACGATTTAAATTCTATAAAATTTCAAGGATAATAACCAATTCACATAGAGGACCAAATTTATGATCACTGAAGTAATTGGATCATACTAGAACTCAAAATGTGTATTTATTAAAATCAGTGAACAAAAGGAAGAAAATAAGTCATTAAATAGTGATCTAAAATTAATGAACAGGTTATATGTTTAAAGTACATGAAATAACAACCAGTCTATCCCCAAAAAAACCCCTAGGATCGACCCATAATTGGGTTTTCCTGACATTGATGAAAATATATTAATAGAATATGACATTAAACTTAAATAAGTAGGATTGATGAAGTTAAAATAATTAAATAACAACAACACCACCATTGTGAACAGAATTTCACACTTTATTAGGAGAATAAATTAAAAAATTTAAGAAATTGTATCATAGTATTAAGAAAAAGGATAGAAAAATTAAAGTAGAATAATAAATTTTATTAATAATCTAGTGATATTCAAATGACTTACTTTAGAAAGATATGAATATGATTAAAAAATGAAAACCTAACATTACAATTGAAAGAAAAAAAATTCAAATCAGAATTCATTCACCACCACCACCTTAAATTGTAATTTCAGGAGACTTTATTTGATCCCCATAATTCACTTTCATCCCAATTAATTAAGATAATCAAAGGTGTGTGGGAAAGGAAATTAGACTTTTCAAATTTGACAACAAAAATTGAACCAAATTCATCCCCCAATTAATTCCCAAAATAAGCTTTGAAGATGGATGATTTTTTATTAGTTGAATAAAATAAAAAAATCATAGATATTTCATATAATATATGTAAAATTTTTAATCCAATTAGATCATATATTTGGTTTTTATGATCAAAATGTTGTGATTACTTTTTGGACCTTGAAATCTAGCCCACAATTTAAACATCAACTTGGGCCACCTATATCCCATTGAAAACATAAAAATTATATTTGGAAATAGTTTACGGAAATGTTAACCAAAATATTATTTATCTTTTGTTCAAATTTCAAATTCATTTTGATTTAATTGGGGGCTCTGCATCTATTTTATGGGTCAAAGGGCCAATCTTCTTTATCAAGAAATTTTTGCATCCCTAGAAAAAAATTCCATCTCCCCTTATGATTCATTTATTGATCCTAAAAGAAAAAAATTCCCAAAAAATTGATAAATCATATCCTAAAATATCAAATTCAAATAATGAAAATATTATATTCCACAAGATGATGATTAGTTGGGCCCAAATTAATACACATTAAACCTAAATTGCATATATGATGATAAATAAAGATAAAATTATAAAATTCACTAAAACTGGTGTTTATAAACATTGATACAAATGAATATAAAAATATAAATAATTAATATTATCCTATTTTATTATCTAGTCAAGATATATTCATATATTTGTTGCATTGTTTTATTATGAATGATTTAAAAGAAAACCTTTTCAACCACATATAGTTGTGTTTGGTTCTGAACACTTGGGTGTTGAGTGTTTTTAGGGGAATTGTTCATCCTTTTTTATGTCCTTGTCAAATGTTTTGTAAAATGTTATAGTTTAATACACTCAATTATTGAGATCCATTGGAAAAGGATCCATTAGTGAAAATTGGAAAGTTCATGGAGATAGTGTTTGTGGAAAGGACTAGGGGACCTTTTTACCCCAAGCCACTATAAAATTATTGTATCTTATTTTTTTAATTTATGCTACATATTCTATTAAATAAAATAGAACAACACCTCTTGCAGTTTTTCTAAGGGGGTCAGTTATAAAATTTTTAATTGTTTTTTAAAGGATAAAATTAACCTCATCCCCCTCTTTTGTCCTCATCATCATTCCAGCATAACAATGGAATCCAAGAGTAATAATTCAATGTTACAAAAATAATAACCATTTATAAATGATCACTATGTGATATAATCCCTTTATCTAAATATCTCATCAAGAAGGATTCAAAAAAAATTATCAATCTATATACTTGATGTATCTTTCTTTGACTATTAAAAATGAACCGGTTAATACACCATAGATATAGAATTTAGTTATATGGTTTTATTCCAATCAAAGGCCCAATATATCTACTTATATAAATATATAAAGGAAAAAACACATTTTTCTACTTATTCATTAATAACATATTATTCATGAACCACCCAACATACCATATTTCCCAAAAACATATGGAATCATGGTTTTTTTAGCACATAAAAGTACAAGAGTTGTGATATGTATTAATAATAATCAAAAAAATTAAGGATCATTACACATTTTCACTAATAAGAATATCCAATGGCACATAAACATGTGGAATCTAGGATTATTGGTATTTCCTCATAATCGCCCAACTTGGAGATCACTAAGTGAGAACTTCATGAGATGAAGTCTCATCCTCTTATGAAAATCCCTAAACTAATAGTCTATATCATATGTGTCCCATCATATGGAATTATAATACTGTAGGACTTGTGTTTAAGAATATTGTCATAGTATTTCAAGGTTATAATCATATCATGGAATGATTATGACCATTTAAATATGATAGATACTTGAGTAAATTGTCACATTATAGTCACACAGAAGATGAATCGATATGTGATAATAAATTAATATTCACATATTAGAATATATAAAAGTAATCTAAAATATAAAGAAGTTAGTTCTAGGGAAACAAATACAACAAACTCTAACTTGGACCATAGATAACTGATAATGACTTTTAACCTTATATCTCTCACATAATAATCATATTTATGCTGATAAATGGATTTAGTCAATGGGTATACTATGTTGTATTTTGTGGAAACTTTTCTCAATATGTATTTACCACTCTGCAAAAATTCCCTTAAGAAATGATATTTATAGAGTATGTTGTTAATATATTGATTTTAACTCAAATACTTTACAAGATCCATAAGTTCAATATTATTATAGTATAGTGTGAGAGGATCTTTATGACTAGGAACTTTATCAAGCTCTTGAATGATGTAATTTATCCAAACCTCTTCTTTAGCTACATTAAAAATCACAAGATAATCTGACTCCATTATAGAATTAGAGACCATGAATTGCTTTAAGATAATTAATCTCATATAACCTCCATAAAAAATTAATGTGTATCCCAATTTTTTTTCATATCATCTTAATATGTTTCGAAAGTAACATATGTTTATCCCTTAATGACTAGTTTCTCATCTCCTCTATAAACTACTAAGATATCCTTTGTATACATAAGTTACTTAAGGATAGTCTTGACTACCATAAAATAATATTCTCCTATATTATCTTGATATCTTCATACCACACTTAATATATTTGTGACATTTATCATTGAATGTGGTATAACATATATGACTAACCCAGTCATTGAAATGTATGGAATTTATGCCATTCTTTTTCTATCCTCTTATTCCAAAGGAAAATCTTTATTGGAATGATGAATTCCATGTGACATATTAATCAATACCCTCTAGGATTATTCCATATTGAATCTATTATTGATCTTTTTAATATACACTCCTTGCTTAGCCCAAGCAGCCTATTGGATCTACCATGATGGATTTCAATCCCAAAAATGTAGGTTGTTTTACCTAAATACTTTATAGAGAATAATGTTTCTAACCTTGTATTAATGAATTATAAGACTATTTTTTCATTACCTAAAGTAATATTTCATCAAAATATATTATTAATGAAATGATATTACTCCTACTAAATCACTTGTAGACATAGGGAAATAAATAATTCTCTATGAAACCAAATTTTTTTATAGATTTATCAAAGTGAATTTTTTATAACCTATATTCTTAATTTAATATATAAATGGATCTATACAATTTTCATACCTTTTAGGAATCATTCGAAGCTATAAACCCTTCTAATTGTGTCATATAGACATCTTCCGGAAGGTTCCTATTAATGAAAGCTGTTTTGAAATCCATTACTACTAAAAATATTTCTTTTATCAGTGCTAAAAAAATAAATTAAAAACACTAAAAAAGTGTTGGTAATCGAGGTGAAGATAAAGGGGGGTCCCTTTTATCAGCACTCATAAAAGAGCTGATAAAGGCCCCTTTTATCATCCCTAAAAAATTGCTGATAAAAGGGGTCCTTTTTCAGCACTTTTTTAGCATTGTTAAAGGACCCCTTTTATCAGTGCTTTTTTAAAAGTGATGATAAATGTTAAAAAATATAGAAAAAATAAAAAAAATATTTTTGAGGGTCTTAAACAGTGCTTAAAGCTCCCCTTCAACAGCGCCCCACCCCCACCGCAGCCCGCACACCCCAACCACCACACTAGCCTTTAACAGTGCCTCTAGCCCCTTTAATAGTGCTAGCCATTATTCCTCACCAGCACGCACGACTTGCCTCCCCCAGGATTTGAACTTAGGACTTGTTGCATGCGCGCCCATGTCTTTACCACTCCACCATATTGTTTTTCTTTTTATTTATTAATATATCTTTTTATTTATATATATATTTGGTTATATTTACTCATATATTAATATATATATATATATATATAGTTATATTGATATATATATATAGTTATATTAATATATATATATCTATATATTAATATATATTTATATATATTAACATATATTTAGTTATATTAATATATATATATATTTAGTTATATTATTATATATATATTTAGTTATATTAATATATATATATATATTGTAACACCCCGAGATTTTATGAGATATATTCTTTTTAATTTCTTTCATATATTCTGTTGTACGCTACATAAAGATTATCTGGTGCTATACGCAACACCATATTAGCTTGCAGTATACACAACATTATTCTTGGATTGTGTTACACACAATTTCATGTTTGTTTGATATCAGTTATTCTATGCAACATTGAGTGTATATATATATATATATATTCAATGTATAAATGAAATATGGTTGGATTATGTTATACGCAACAACAAATGAGTCTTTCACTACACGCAACCCTGACTTGGATTGATTTACATGCAATCGCGACCTTCCACGATAGCGTGTGTTGTACGCAATACTGAGTTTCACTAAACAACGATATGTTATTAAAATATTATATAAACTAGCCGTTATGAATAGTAATACCTACTTTTTGAAATTTTATTTATCAAAGTGGACTTCATTTTTGGATTTGGAATATCGAAATTATCCAAGGGTGAATTTTTGGTATTTTTCTGAAAACTTTTAATTTTTGATGAATAGTGAAAACACTGGGTTACTATTTAAAAACCGACTTTTTATTTAAATAATTATTTAATTTCTTTAAATTTATTTTAGGTAAAAATTTATACATAATACCTATATAAGTTCAATGTAATTCATTGGAGTCATTTTATAATAATTTTATATATATAAAAATTTTATTGAACTTTTCACCGTCTTTTACCCACCTCCTGGGAGAATTTGAAAATTTACATAAAACATAATTCTACCGCTTCTGTGAGTGGAATTTAGAAAATCTGAGAGACATGTTTAATATCAAGGAGTAAAATGTGGTTCAATAAGGTAAAAATATTTTTTTATGAATAGTAACTTTTTACTTTTATTTGCCACGGTTAAAAGTAAATAGGGTAATTAAGGGTAAAAATGATATTATTATTACCCTAAAACATGTTATAATTATATTGGATAAGTATAATTCGACCACAAAAAACCTTAGGAATATAATATTATCATTTAGGTCCACTTGGATTAGATTAGGATATTTATTATTATTTTATTTAAAAAAGAGTTAAAATTGTTAAAATCAAAGTTTAACAACTAAAACATTTTTAATATAGGGTTATACATAAGGTAAATTCGACTATAAATATTCATTAGAAATATAATACGATTTCCTACCTAATGATATTTTATTTATAATTTTTATACATTAAATAATTTAATTTATTTATGACACAATGGTGATGCAGTAATTACCTAAATAATGAAATATTAAAATAATTGATATTATAAATACCCAAATAAATGTAATTTGAGACTTTTTATGAATTACACTAATTTTATAGGTTAATATTACATGTTAGTATTTATTTAATTAACTTTTTTTTAACTAATCATGCTGTTATGATTTTCACAAAAATCAATTACCAAATAGTGTCAAAATTGACATAAAATAGTTTTTAAAACAAATATTATATTATTAATTGTTATTTTATTCCTAAAAATATAAGGTTATGCTAAATGACTTAGATAAGGTTATATATATTAATAATGAACCACTTGGGGTTATTTTGTCTTGTTATAGTAAGTTTATTAACCATATGGTGTAAGAAAACAATAAGACATGGTAAAAGTTAAATTATTTAACTTAGAGTTAAATCTAAATGATAAGGTTAAAATAGTAACCTAGACTTGTCAAAAATCTATTTGTTGAAATTATTTAAACCCATACCTACCTTAGCTTCGAAATAAATCAATTTGGATTTATTAAAAACTGAATATGACTTTATAATAAAATAATATTTTAAGTTTTTTCTAAGGTGCCCCTCTCCTCCCTTATAAAAGGGCACCTCCTCCCTCTACTCCTCACACCACTTTGAGCCTTAGATCTCAGAAACCCCTGACAATTCCTCTTCTCCACTTCCATAGAAACATCCTAGAGGTCTTGGTCTTCTTTAAAGACCATCTTTAGTTCCCTAATAGGAGGTTAAGAAGAGGCGCTTCAAAGAAGAGGTAATGTCTGTTACTGATTCTTTCAAATTTATTTCTTATTATACTTCCTCTTATTTAGTTGTTTCATTATGAAGTAATAACAAAAGTATCAATAATATACTGATATGTTATTATAAATATGAAAAAACCCTATTTCACCTTCTATACATCCTATGGAAAACTAAATCACCGCGCGTGCGTACGAACGGAATACCGTCTCCACGCCGTGGTGTAATCTGTTTTCCACCACCACCTTACTTGGATGGTTATAATGGTGTCAATAATAACTATATATGATTATTGTAAATTGATATTTATTCTAAAATATTATACATACACTTTAATACAATTCCACGATCATGGGAATGATATCATCGCTTGTGCGTACGTACGGACTATCGTCTCCACGACACGATGAGATTCATTCTCCATGTTAACCATTCATGAATGATTATAAAGTATATATAATGAATAATAATGAAATATATGACATAATAATGATACATGATTTATGTACATATATATATGTATGTCATCTATTAAATTCCATTCAATTCAATAAGGAAACAAAAACAGCGTTCATGCGTACGTACGGCCTACCGTCTCCATGAACGGTGTATTTCATTCCATTTATCGATATATCATATATATATGTATATTCTGAATATATATTATATATAAAACATTTTTTAAATTATGGAATTAAGTAAATCATGATATAAGTAATAATATCAAGAACAACAAGTCGAAACACGTACGATAAATGAAACGATTTTACCCAAAACGCTGCTTTAACATGGAATTTACAAAAGAACGAGTAATATAAAGTCATAAGTGAACCATATATGATATCATAACAATGAATATGATTCTGTAATAAGTTAATGACATTATGTAAATCATTATACAGCAGGTTTGGATACATATGAATCATATCGGGCATAAGGTAAGGGATAACTTTTCCAATCTCATTTTTATCCGAGATTGTTTATTCATAAGTATTTACTGGGATTATATTTATCATCTATGTCCCTGTTTTCTAAAAATGGTTTCATGTTTGTTTAAAGTCCTTTTTACCCATTTTTGAATTTTACTTCATGGTATGTAAGGAATCTTTTTTTTACCATACGAGGTACTTTTTGACTTTTCTGGAAAAAGTACGAGAAGAATGTTTTTTTAACTTATATGGCATGAACGGATTTTTACGGTTTTCATAATGCCTTATTTTAATGAATATTACTCTAAAAGAGTTCATGACTATTTTCAACAGAATCCTTTTCTTTTAAAAATTTCAGGCATTTTGTGAAAAGAAAATGATTTTAAAAAGAAAGGATATTTTCCTCAAGAATTCATTTCAAGTGTTTTATCAAAACCATTTTCCATCTAAGATGAAATTATTTCATATGTGTATGTTTCAAGTATAATGTCTCTATGATTTACATGGTCTCACTTTTCTTATGATGAAATGATATCCATTTTTTTATATGGATTATTTTATGATGGGATGATATTTATGAAACCCATTTTATTCTTTGGGTATGATGAATGATTTATGTTTATGTTGTGACACACATGAGAATGATTTCATTATGAGATGGGTGGGACCTATATCTCCCTCAAATGCATTGGGTAAAAATTTATTTCTCATTATATAAACATGGATGGAATGGTAAGTTAATCTGTTTCAGTGATACAGGACTGGAACGAAGAGTGAACTTGATTCAGAAAGGGACTTTTTCCACTAAGATGGTCTTGGAAGCAATGCCTTGGATACTATGGAAATCATATCATGTTCTTAATGGTTCCCAAAATCACATGTTTTATTCCCATGATATTTTATCATTATTGATGTTCCTTTATGATATATGCCTTACTCACTTCCAAGATTTATGTCTTTGATCAAGATTTTGATGTTTAGATTTTATGTTCAAATTTTTGCATTCAAATGTTTATGGATCGTTTTATGTTCTCTATGCTTTCCCTTACTGAGAATTTGAGCTCACCCTTTTTATGTTTTCTTTTCCCTGGGATATAAAGAAAGGTTTTAGGTAAGAAACCCAAAGGGGAAGATCTTTATGGGAGATTTTGAAGATCTTTCACCATGATTAGAATATTACATTCTGAGTTTCCAAAGACACTAAACTAATACGGTCTTTGGGCGTTTGTTTTTGTCATGTCTTAAGTATTCTACAAAAGTAATGTAATTTCCATTTACGTCAAGCTTTGGGTCTCTACATATATAGTTATATTAATAGATATATTTAGTTATATTAATATATATATATAGTTATATTTATATATTAATTTATTTATTCATATATTAATATATATTTATAAGATCTGTTTTGAATGAATTTATAAAATATTATTTTTATGTCTGTTTATAAATAACTAAATACATATATACAACAAGCACACACACACACGAACACATGTGCACATGAATGGATCATCACAGGCTACATAAATCAACAACTCCCAATACACAAAACAAAATCTAGCATTTAAAACATGAAATTGACAATTAAATCACGTCAAAACATTAAATCATTCAATTAATGTAAAATTCATGCACACAATTTCAATTAACAGGTTTCATGGTTGAAGTATAAAAAAATTTAAGCAAATGAAATTTTAAATAAAAATCCGCCCAAAAAAAGATGTATGTTTTTAAAATTTTCAAATAACACATAAAATTATTATTTTGAATTAATAAACAAATTAAAATTTAAAAAAATATGATTTCCAATATCTTTTAAAAAATCCCACACCACATTAGTGAATTTATAATCATGAATTTTAATCACAAGAAATTTTAGAAATGATATAAGAAATATGAGTTTAATTAACTAGTAAATTACCTTCAAATTTATTTTTTAAAGATAAATAAACGTTGAAAAATTACAATCAAGTTTAAAATAAATTTTAAGAATTAAAATGTAAAAAAACAAAAGAAAAAATACATGTTAATCACAAAGCGTATTTTTTATCGTTGGCTTCGATTTGATGTGATGTGGAGCTCAAATGGACACACGGATCAACATTTATGACTATTTGAAGTTTGAGGTATGTTTTCAACTTATTGTAGATCTTTTATTGATCTTTTGATTTTTTTTATCTTCAAATTGATATTAAATGACTATTCCTTGGTAATAATAAGAAATTTATTAATTAAAATTATTTTTTTAATTATTTTATAAGCCAATTTCACTAAATATTTTATATATTAAGTGTAAATGCCTATTTATCTTATATAAAACATATTTTAAAAAATATATTTTTTATTTATATCAATATAAATATACTTATATATCAATATATTATTTTTTATGATTTTTTTTAAATTACCCATTTATCAACGCTAAGAAAAAGCACTGATAAAGCCCCCCCTTGATCAATGCTACTAAAAAAATTGATGATAAAGGGGTCCCCTTTAATAGTGCTAAAAAATTGCTGATAAAGAGATTTCCTTTATGGGCGCTAAAAAAAGCACTGATAAAAGGTCACTTTTAACAGTGCTTTTGTAGCACTGTTAAAAGTGCCCTTTTTCAGCGCTTTTTTTAGCATTGTTAAAGAGTGGCACTGGGGAAACATAGTTTTTTGGTAGTGAATCTTCTGAATCTCAAAGTCCTGGTATGCTTCAATGGAAATATAAAAATGATGGGTTTCAGTATAGAAATTGGTGAAAAGGTTTAGAAGTAGTCTATGTATTTATGTTGTTTAAACATTTTTACAACCATTCATGTGTTGTAGATACTAACTTTTCCATCCATGACTAGTTTCTTCTTGAATACCAATTTTCATTTTATGGGTTTTACTTCCACTAGAGGATCTACCAAAATCCATACAAGATTTAGGTGCTTAGAATCTATTACAGAATTCATGGACTCTTTCAACATGGAATCTTTTATACCGATTACTTTTTTCTTGTACGTTATAGGTTCATTATTTTCAACTAATAATGATTCACTATCCTTAATTAAAGGAAGGTCATATCATTCAGGTTCTTTAACCTCTCTTAAACTATTACATAATATTTGTGTTATTGAAAGGAAGGTCATATCATTCGGGTTCTTTAAACTCTCTTAAACTATTACATAATACTTGTGTCTCTAGAACATACTCTTCCATGGGCATTTATGTAATTTATTAATCTAAAAACTCTTATGTATCATGATCCATGACTTCATCATATTTTTCCTCCCTCTCATTTTCGCTTTCGGATATTCTCTACCTCCCAAGGAATATATTGTCTCCTTCCACTATTTCATTTTTATTTGAGGGTTTTCATAGGTAATAACCACTTATTTATATGGGTTATCCTATAAAGAGACATTATATACATCCGGGGGTAGTTTGTTTCCTGAAGTGGCCTTAACAAATGCTTCTCAACCCACACATGTATGTTCAACAACAAAGATTTCATTCCACACCAATGTTGGTATGCAATACCATTTTTATTCTTAGTTGGTACTAGGTATATTATGTGTTCCATTATTTATAATTTGTATCCTCAAAAGAATAATGGTAGACTTTCATGACTCATCATTCATCTCACCATGTCTAATAATGTGTAGTTCATCCTTTTGCTAACACCATTAAATTATGTTGTATATAGAAGAGTGATTTGAGATAATATCCAAAACTCCCATTATTAATCAATGAATTCATGTTTTATATATTCTATGACATATTTTTATTGCCTTTTCTTTATCTTATTATCAATTTTGTTCTCAAATTAATTCATTTAATCCTTAAATATATAGAAGTAACCCAATTTATACCTCATTAAGTATAAAAATATATATCTATTAAATTCATAAATAAAATTTATAAATTATGACTATAAAACCCCTTAGTCAAATTGAAAATGTCCACACACATAGATTGAATAAATTTAAGAAGCTTGATGGGCCTTTAAACTTTTCTACTAAATATATCTTTGGTTAGTTTTCCCTATAAACAACTATGACATATTACAAATGGTCTTATTTCAAAAAATATAAATATCTATCTTGGTATAATTAAATCAAGAACTTTTTCTTCATGACCTTAGTGGTGATTCCATAGTTGGGTGTGATATGAGTTAGGAAAACAATATTCTTTGTCAATTTCCATTACCTAGTTTGGGTGATCTCGTAGATAAATATCGTTATTAAGAAATTACTTACTCCAACAAATGTTATCATTATAAAATAAACAATATTTATTCCCAAATTTTAAAATAAATCCATCAGTATCAAGAATGGACATAGAAATTATATTTTTGATAATTTAAAACACATAATAATGATTCATTAAATCCAAGGTCATTCTAGTTAGAAATGTGAGGTGGTAGTCTCTAATAGATATACTATTCATCTTAGATTTATTATCATCTCATGGATCCACATCACCCATTGAAACTCTTCTAATTATATTTGGTTTATATAATTAAATACAAGTGCAAAAACCATGAGTTGTATCTAATTCCTAATTTGAAGAAATTGGTAGATTTCACTCAATAATTAATGCACCATAAGCTTCCCATAGATTCTTTATCATGGTATAGTTCTTATTCCAGTGTCCCTTCTTGACACATGAAAAACAGATAGTGTCCTACTCCCCTTCTTACCTCTTAATCCTCCCCTTCTTAGAGGTGTATTATAAATAATCTTGAGACTTATATTTACTCTTGGAACTCTTTTCCTAGCCCCACATCTTATTCACCATAACAAAAGAAGTATTTTTCCTTTATTTTCCTAATCAACCTATAAAATAAGAGTAAACATGTCTAGGAGATACATCTCAATGTTCTTTATGTTAAAATTCATAGAAAATTTGCGGAATATTTATGGAAATGAAGAAAGAATGAGATTATTGTGCAATTATTTGGGTATTTTAAACCTTAGAACTTATAAAAGTTCAATGTAGACAATGATATTATCTAAGTGAGTCCAATCTAGAAAACCTTCTGCCTATTTTTCATGAATAGTTCCTTTTGGATCTCAACCCATTCTTATCATTCTCTATCTTGATAAATATCATATAGATGCTTCAGAATTTTATAGGTATCCATGTTCTCATGAGACTTCATGAGTTATCTATAATTTGATTACAACATCAACCATTTTATATATAGTGAATAATCTAAGTTTTTTTCATCGATAGTGAAATATTCATTATTCACATCCTTAGTATTCAAATTAGAAATTGGTGATTCTAGCATATAATGCTTCCATTAATAGTAAAATACAATGTCCAATATCCTATACTATTCTTGGTAGTTTATTCCAGTAAGAATATTTAATTTCTCTTGTATTGTTTATATCGATAATGTGGTTGATGAACATTCCACTTAAATTTTATACATCAATATAAAATCATAATATTTGGAATTTTCTTAATTATAAAAAAATTTGAAATAAAATAATTTTAATTAGTCTCCCGTAATTTTACCAAGTCACAGTGACCCTCCCTATTTTACTGGAAAAGTCCTATCAAGTGGAAATTATAGTGATAGGATACATATTTCCCTTATCATAACCAAATAATGGGTCTAGTTAATTATGTAAAGATATTTACCTAGGCGGTCTTCTCAACTATGGTCTTGAAACTCCTAATTTTCTTGAGTGGATTCCATAATATCGAAATCCTAAATTAGATTCCCATAACACTTTCCTCTAAAATACATGAAGACAAGAAAGGTAAACTCTTATTTATGTAAATATAGTTAAGTAAAACCCAATCATTACTAAGAAATCCTCGATAAAATTAAGTTATATAATAATGCATAATAAGGATGGTATCAATAAATGGTTGTTGTCACCAATTAATATAAATACCATAAAAATATATTTTGAAAACATTCTTGACGAAAATATACTTTTTATTTTGGAAAACATTTTTAAAATCATTTTATTTGAAAATAAATTTTAAAAATATTTTCTTTAAAAAGTAACCTTTTAAACATGAAAATGAATATTTAAACAAATTATGGAGGTAAATCTATATAATTTGTACAATGTAAAAATAAAAATCATTTTGCACAGTAAAAGGTTAGAAAAGTGCCTTATTCAGAAAGAGTTAAGAAGATTCCTTTGAAAATATTTATAAAAGAAAAAAGGGTAAAATTTTCTTTAATGAATCATTTTAGAAAGGATAAATCATTTTTGAAAACCTTTTTGGAAAATAGGGTTTTTAGAAGAAAACGGGTTCTCGGACTAAAGAGAGAAATGATGTCGGGATTTATTAAAAACATTTCCTAAAATATTTTGAGTACGAAATAATGGAAAATGGTACTATTACTTAGAAAAGTTCATGAATAAGAATAAGATAAGAAAATGAAAGGGTTTATTATTAAATAATCAAATAATTTCTTCTTATGGAAGTTTATGTGTAAATAATCCCAAACAAAATGAGATTGTGGAGTAAACCCTTTAAAATACAATAACATTGATGTGAGAATCAACAAATCAATAGATTATATGTGTCAAATGTAAATCAAAATAAATAAATTTTAAATACAATATTATATAGTAAAAAATTATTACATACATAATCTTTGAATATTAACGAAAATGAGGAATTCATATAACCCAATGAAAAGGAATCATGTTATGAAATTATTTACCACTTTGTAACTTTTAATTCAAATTCCCTTAGAAAAAAATAATTAAAATTAAAACATAAAATTCTATGAATATAAAACAATTTATGATATAAAATATCAAAATGGGCAGTATATACACTACATAAAAGTAATAATTGTTGAAAATGACATTTGTCTCACATATGTAAAAAGTGAGATGAAAATCCATTACCTTACATTTCATTTTGTGTGAACAACCTTTAACCTTTTGTATAATGGTTTTAAGAGTGTTAATTGACCACGTTGTCCTGACACGTCAAATTTATTATGTTTTTAAGGTTGATTTATAGTCTAGGGCAGACCCTAGGTCATCTCCCGAGGAGCGTTAGTTGGTTAAGAGTGTGTATTTTTAATTAGAAGTACTAAAAGAGGGGGTGGTTTTAAAACATTTTAAAGAAAGTGACTGGATTTAAAGATTTTAATAGTTGATAAATAAAAGTGGTGTATTAATAATTATGAGAGAAGAAGATCATTTCAAGTTCACTACACATCTTGGGGAGTTCATCATTCTGAAAAATACACATGGTTTAATGGAATACTTTGGTTGAGGGTTGTCCAGATCTCAACTTCCCTCTTGCCTCTTAAATGATGCTCAAAGAACCACCCCTTGACACAACAATCATGTTGTCAAGGTTTTGGTATAAAAGATAGTTAATAAATGCCACCAAATCATACTGAAATCTTATGTATGTTTTAGATAAATAGGACTCTTGTCTTGTCCAATCGGAACAACCCAAGATTCCCACTTGAAATATCAACCCAATCGGTGTTGAAATAAAAAGTGTTTCACTTAATTTTAACAATAGAAATGAAATCAGAGAAAAATAATGTCAATATAAGAAATAATTGAAATATTTATCACATAAATTACACAAAACCAGTATAAGAACAAGTGTTGTAACTCACTCTCAAGTGTGTGTAGCTCCCTCGAAATGACCATCCACTATTTAGCTTAACATTGGGAGGAAGAGGAAGCTTGGGAAGAACTTATCCTTCATCCTTGATTCCCCTATGAGGATAGGGACCTCCAGAATTCCTTGTATGATTAGAGGAATCATTTGGTTCTCTAAAATACCAGATATTTTACTCCTAGCCAAACCTGAAAATGAGGAGGCCAAGGTTCCATTTTATAAGAAAATGGGAATGTGGTTTTGAGCACACAGAATTCTTAAAACTACTTTTCATAGGTGTTTATACCTTCATAAAACCTTATATCGATTTGAAGAAAATAAAAAATCTGTATCCCCACCTCTTGGATGTCTCCACATATAGTTTGGCAGAATTTGGACACCTATAGCACGAGATATAGACAGATCGCAGCACAACACTTTTGACTCCGTGCAGATTTGGTGTGCTGGACAGATCAGGTCGGTTAGGACACCAGATGGCCGAATGGGTATTTAATTAGTTCATATTAAATTTATCAAAATGAATTTTGGAACAGCCCAAAAAAATTCAGCCTAATTAGATGCACATTAGAGTAACAGTGTTCATATTAATCCACTGGTGTGATTGGATCCTGCGCTGTTTGGCCCATTTTTCTTGGACATCTTCATGGGCCCTATAAATCACCTCATCCTACAGGGGAGTCATCAAAACAAGTAAAATTTCACTTTTAATAGTGATAAACACAAAATAAATGATTCAAAAATGGAATGAAACTTGTCATTATTTTTATAATTTTCAATATAAAATAAGTTTAGCACAGTGATGTAAGGGTGAAAATTACACAGTGAATCGTGGTACGATCACACCCCCACACCTAAACATTTTTACTCCTAAAAAAATTCACATATCCAAATACAATGATGCATATATATATTCCCAACATCATGAAGATTTAACATTTGAGTAAATTTTAATTAAAGTAATGTGATCAATGCATGAACCACACCAAGAAGTTCTTCCGAGTGAAAATAGAAAAATATGTACCACAAATAATATCATAGTGAAATTCAAGAAGATTAATGATACCAAATTGAGAAAGGAATTCAGAATTCAACCAGGACACTAACTCTCCATGTGTCTGTGTGAAAACCATTACAGGCTATTCTTTCCACTTGTTATCCAATAAATATAGGTTATTTTAACATTTTTCAGCTTAAATTATTTTGTCTGCCAAACCTACCCTACATCCATTGCAATCATATTTCAAGACCCACTCACTTAATCATTCATAGAAGTCAAACCATAAGCTCCCGACCTAGATATCCCCATATGTTCCACATTTCATCACTCCCCTCATTTATTCATTTTTATTTTTTTTAGAAGTTTCATTTGGAACAAATCTCACACTCATCTCTCAACCCTTGTTTAATCTTCTCATGACACTAATTGCAATTATTATAACAAGATCAAAGGTTGAAAAGGAGTGGTTTGTGACCTACCCAAGACAAAACCCTTTTTTGAGGGCATACAACAGTCGGACATTAGGTACACAGGCATAGGTCAATCTGGTACAATAATGAACCAGATCGGATAAGGAACTCATGTATGGAAATATTATTTAAAGCTAAAAAATATAACCTAACATATATTTAACTTATATTAAGTAAGAAACGTTTACACTTTGTGGTTTGGTGCAAAAAAATGTGAGGAGATATTAGTGACACAGTTTTCAAAAAAACTACTCACACAAAGGGCATCAATAATCTCAATGGTGTCACATAGATACAACCATTTATATCATTGAAAGAAAACCAATTTACTAAAAATCACTCCCTGATATTAAATTCATACAGACATTATTTTTTTTCCTTCGTTATGGTATTTTTACTTTCTCCCCTTTATGGTCACCACATCATCGAACTTTGAAATTTTTGATGGGGGAAAATGAAAATACCATAAAGAAGGAAAAAAAAGAGAAGAAAGGAGAAAGAAAATAGAAATCCTAATGAACCCAGAAAGATGGAGAAAGATGGAAATACTATAAAGAAGGAAAAAAAGAGAAGAAAAGGAGAAATAAAATGGAAATAATAATGAACCCAGAAAGATGGGGAAAAGTGAAAATACCAAAAATAAGGTAAAAGAGAGAAGAAAGGAGAAAGAAAATGGAAATCCTAATGAACCCAGAAATATGGGGAAAAGTGAAAATATCATAAAGAAGGAAAAAAGATAAGAAAAAAAACCAATGAAAATTCCTAAATAACCCAGGAATGTACTCATCCCCCCCACCTAGAATGTGCAGTATCCTCACTGTAATATTTGAGAATGTGAGAAGTAAGGATAAAACCTGGTGTGTTTCACTAGTATGTTGCTTCATGAACATGGAGTTCCTCCATCAGGAACTCCAGTATGGCTTCGTGGAAGTGCTTCAGTTGTTACCCATTGATAATGAAGGTTTTCTTGGCTTCTTCATTTTGAACCTGAACAACACCAAATAGAGATACATTAATAACAGTGTATGGGAAAAACTATCAGGAATGAAGCTTACATGGATTCAACTTAAGCCTTTAATTATAAAGGAGGAACTTCTACCCAATGTGGAACTAATGATGAAGGATAAGACAGTCGTGGGCATCCTTGGTTCACTCCTTATAAATCCTTGAGTTTTCATATGCATCTCTTATCATTTCCTCCAACTCTTGAATCTACTGCTTCCTTTGGGAACCCACACCAGAAAGATTAGAATTGCATTATTTGATGGCCTAGTAGGCCCGGTGCTCAATATCAACAGGTAGGTGACAACTCTTTCCAAACACATGATGATAGGGTGACATTCCAATGGGAGTTTTGAATGTTGTACGGTAGGCCCATAATGAATCATCATGTTGAAGACTCCAATCTTTTCTATTGGGTTGAACCGTTTTTTCAAGAATCTATTTTTCCTCTCTATTTGACACCTCGGCTTGACCATTGGTCTGTGGATGATATGCAGTAGACACTCTATGACCGACACCACACCAAATTTGCATGGAGTCAAAAGTGGTGTGATGTGATCTGTCCATATCTCATGCTATAGGTGTCCAAATTATGCCAATATTTTAGTGGATATAGCCAAGAGGTGGGGATAAAACTTTTTTATTTTCTCCAAATTGAGATAATGCTTTCTGAATGTCAAAAAACTTGTGATAATTGGTTTTAAGAATTATTTGTGCCCAAAACCACCTTCCCATTTTCTTATAAAATGGAACCTTGGGCTCCTCATTTGCAAGTTCGTCCAAGTAGAAAATCTATGGTATTTTGGACACCCAAAGGACTCCTCTCATAATCCAAGGAGTTCTGGAGGGCTCTATCCTCATAGGGGAATCAAGGATGAAGTTGAAGTTCTGCCTGAGCTTCCTCCTCCTCCCGATGTCGAGCTAAACGGTGGACGATAATTTCAAGGGAGCTACACACACTTGGGAGGGAGTTCCAATAGTTGTTCATGTACTGGTTTCATGTAATTTGTGTGCTAAATATTTCACTTATTTCTTATCTTGACATGATTCTTCTCTAATTTCATTTCTATTGTTAAAATTAAGTGAAACACTTTTTATTTCAACCCCGATTGGGTTGAGATTTCAAGTTGGAATCTTGGGTTGTTCCGATTGGACAAGACAAGAGTCCTATTTATATCACACATACATAAGATTTAAATATGTTTTGGTAGCCTTTATAAACTATTCTTTATACCCAAACCTTCACAACACGATTGTTGTGTCAAGGGGTGGTTCCTTGAGCATCATTTAAGGGGCAAGAGGGAAGTTGAGATCTTGACAACCCTCAACCAAAGGATTCCATTAAACCATGTGTATTTTTTAGAATCATTTAAGAGGAAAATGATTCTATTAAACCATGTGAGTTTTATTTTTTCCTAAGATTCTGTCACATTGTTTCCTGTGGAGGCCACTTTGGTCCCCAACGGACTACTCTCAAGGTCCTTGATTATGGCCTATTTTGGCCAACACTTTTCCAGGATGCCCATGATTTTTGAAAATCTTGTCCTCATTGTCAAAGAATAGGGAATCTATCTAAAATAAATGAAATGCCACAACAACCATTGCTCTTTCATGACATTTTTTATGTTTGGGGCACTAACATTATGGGTCCATTTCCCAATTCCTTTGGAAACTTGTACATTCTTCTAGAAGTTGATTACATGTCAAAATGGGTAGAGGCACGAGCTACAAGGACTGATGATTCTAAGGTAGTTGTAGAATTTTTGAGAACCCAAATCTTCTGTAGGTTTGGCTTACCTAGGTTCATCATCAGTGACTAGGGTTCTCATTTATACAACTGAACAATGCAATCACTTTTGCGTTAGTATGGGGTCGGTCATAGAGTGTATATTGCATATCATCCATAGACCAATGGTCAATCCGAGGTGTCAAATAGAGAGGTAAAACAGATTCTTCAAAAAATGGTTTAACCCAATATAAAATATTGGAGTCATCGACTTGATGATTCATTATGGTCCTACCGTACTTCTTTCAAAACTCCCATTAGAATATCACCCTATTGTCTTGTGTTTGGAAAGATTTATCACCTACATATTGAGATTGAGCATCAGGCCTACTGAGTCATAAAACAATTCAATTCTAATATTTCTGGTGCGGGTGCCCAAAGGAAGCTGCAGATTCAGGATTTGTTGGAAATGAGAAGAGATGCATATGAAAACTCCAGGATTTGTAAGCAGTGAACCAAGGCTGACCACGGCCATCTTATCCTTCATTGTTAGATCCACATTTGGAAAAATTTCCTCCTTTATAATACAAGGCTTAATTTTAATAGAGGTAAGCTTCGTTATCACTGGTTTGGCCCATACACTTTTATTAATTTATCTCCATTTGGTGTTGTTCAAGTTTAAAATGAAGAAACCAAGAAAACCTTCACTATAAATGGGCAGTGGCTGAAGCACTTCCACAAATCCATGATAGAGTTCCCGGTGGAGGAAATCCATATTTAAGAAGCAACATACCAATGAAACACACTAATTTTTATCCTTCCTTATCACATTCTCAAATATTATAGTGAGGAAAATGCACATTCTAGGTGTGGGGGATGGGTACATTACTGGGTTAGTTAGGAATTTTCATCACTTTTTTTTCTTTCTTCTCTTTTTTTCCATATTTATGGTATTTTCACTTTTCCCCATCTTTCTGGGTTCATTAGGATTTCCATTTTATTTCTCCTTTCTTTTCTTTTTTTCCTTCTTTATGGTATTTTCACTTTTCCCCATATTTTTTGGTTCTATAGAATTTCCATTTTCTTTCTCCTTTCTTCTCTTGTTTTCCTTCTTTATGGTATGTTCACTTTTCCCCGTCTTTCTGGGTTCATTAGGATTTCCATTTTCTTTCTCATTTCTTCTCTTTTTTTCCTTCTTTATGGTATTTTCATTTTTCCCCCATCAAAAATTTCAAAGTTCTATGATGTGGTGACCATAAAGGGGGGAAAGTAAAAATACCATAATGAAGGTAAAAAAGAATGCTTGTATGAATTTAACATCAGGGAGTGATTTTTAGAAAATTGGTTTTCTATCAATGATATAAATGGTTGTATCTATGTGAAACCATTGAGATGTTCAATGCCCTTTGTGTGAGTAGTTTTTGGGAAAACTGTGTCACTAATATCTCCACACATTTCTTTTGCACCAAACCATAAAGTGTGAATATTTCTTACTTAATATAAGGTAAATATATTTTAGGTTATATTTTTCAGCTTTAAATAATATATCCATACGTTCGTTCCTTATTTGATCTGTTTTATTACTCTACCAGATTGACCTATGCATGTGTACCTAATGTCTGACTGTTGTACACCCTAAAAAAATTGTTTTGTGTCTTGGGCAGGTAAAAACCACTCATTTTCAACCTTTGATCTTGTTATAACTACTACAATTAGTGTCATGAGGAGATCAAACAATGGTTGAGAGATGAGTGTGAGATTTCTTCCAAATGCAACTTCTAAAAAAACAAAAATGAATAAATGAGGGGAGTGATGAATTGTGAAACATATGGGGATATCTAGGTCGGGAGCTTATGGTTTGACTTTTGGGAATTCTTAAGTGAGTGGGTCTTGAAATATGATTGCAAAGGATGTAGTGTAGGTTCGGTGGATGAAATCATTTAAGCTGAAAAATGTTAAAATAACCTATATTTATTGGATAGCAAGTGAAAAGAATAACATTGAATTGTTTTCACACACACACATGGAGAGTTAGTTTCATGGTTGACTTCTGAATTCCTTACTCAATTTGGTATTATTAATCTTCTTGAATTTCACTATGATATGATTTATGAGACATCTTTTTCTATTTTCACTAGGAAGAACTCCCTGGTCTGGTTCATGCATTGATCACATTACTTTAATTAAAATTTCCTCAAATGTTAAATCTTCATGATGTTGGGAATATATATATATATGCATCATTTTATTTGGATATGTGACTTTTCCCAGGAGTGAAAATGTTTATGTGTGGGGGTGTGATCGTACCATGATTCACTGTGTAATTTACACCCTTACACCACTGTGCTAAAATTGTTTTATATTGAAATTATAAAAAAAATGACAAGTTTCATTCCATTTTTGAATCATTTATTTTGTTTTTATCACTGTTAAAGGGAAATGTTACTTTTTTTGATGACTCCATTGCAGGAGGAGGTGATTTGGAGGGCCCTTGATGATATCCAAGAAAAATGGGCCAAACTGCACAGGATCCAAGCACACCAGTAGATTAATTCGCACACTGCTACTCGATCGTGCATCCAATTGGGCTGAATTTTTTTGGATTGGTCTAAAATTAATTGTGATACATTTCATATGAAGGAAACAAATACTCATTCGGCAATCTGTTGCCCCAACTGACCTGATCTTTCCAGCATACCAAATCTTCATAGAGTCAAAAGTATTGTTCTGTGATCTATCCATATCTCGTGCTATATGTGTCCAAATTATGATAAACATTTGGTGGAGGCAGTCAAGAGGTGGGGCTAAAACTTTTTTATTTTCTCTAAATTCAGATAAGGTTGTCTGAAGGTTGAAAAACCTGTGACTAGTGTTTTAAATAATTCTGTGTGCTCAAAACCACCTTCCCATTTTCTTATAAAATGGAACCTTGGGATCCTCATTTGCTAGTTCATCCAGGAGGAAAATATCTAGTATTTTGGAGACCCAAATGAGTCTTATCATCTTCCAAGGAGTTTTGGAGGCCCCTATCCTCATAGGGGAATCAAGGATGAAGGCAAAGTTCTGCCCGAGCTTCCTCCTCCTCCCAATTTCGAGCTAAATGGTGGATGGTCATTTTGAGGGAGCTACACACACTTGGGAGGTAGTTCCCGCACTTGTTCTTCTACTGGTTTTTTGTAATTTGTGTGCTAAGTATTTCATTTATTACTTATATTGACATTATTCTTCTCTGATTTCATTTCTATTGTTAAAATTAAGTGAAACACTTTTTATTTCAACACCGATTGGGTTGAGATTTCAAGTGGGAATCTTGGGTTTTTCCAATTGTACAAGACAATAGTCCAATTTATCTCAAACATACATAAGATTTTAGTATTATTTGGTATCCTTTATTAACTATGCTTTATACCAAAACCTTCACAACACGATTGTTGTGTCAAGGGGTGGTTCTTTGAGCATCCTTTAAGAGGCAAGAGGGAAGCTGAGATCTTGACAACCCTCAACTAAAGGATCCCATTAAACGATATGTATTTTTCAGTATGATGAACTCCCTAATATGTGTAGTTAACTTGAAATTATCTTCTTCTCTCATAATTATTAATACACCACTTTTATTTATCAAGTATTAAACTCTTTAAATCAAGTCATTTTCTTTAAATTGTTTTAAAACCACCCCCACTTTTAGTACTTCCAATTAAAAACACACTCTCTAAACCCACCAACTCTCCTCGAGAGACAACCTAGGGTCTACCCTAGACTATAAATCAACCGTAAAAACATAATGAATTTGACGTGTCAGGACAGCGCGGTCAAATTTTGGCATCGTTGCCAAAATTTGACCGTGTTGTCGTGACAGGTCAAATTGATTGTGTTTTTAGGGTTGATTTATAGTTTTGGTCAAACCCTAGGTCCTCTATAGAGGAGCATTGATTGGTTTAGAGTGTGTGTTATTAATTCTAAGTACTAAAAGAGGGGGTGGTTTTAAAATAGTTTAAAGAAAATAACTTGATTTAAAGAGTCTAATAGTTGATAAATAAAAGTGGTGTATTAATAATTATGAGAGAAGAAGATCATTTCAAGTTCACTACACATCTTGGGGAGTTCATAATTATAAAAAATACACATGGTTTAATGGAATCCTTTGGTTGAGGGTTTTCAAGATCTCAACTTCCCTCTTGCCTCTTAAACAATGCTCAAAGAACCACCCCTTGACACAACAATCATGTTATCAAGTTTTGGGTATAAACAATAGTTTATAAAGGATACCAAAGCAAACTGAAATATTATGTATGTGTGAGATAAATATGACTATTGTCTTTTCCAATCGGAACAACCCAATATTTCCACTTGAAATCTCAACCCAATAGGTGTTGAAATAAAAAGTGTTTCACTTAATTTTAACAATAGAAATGCAATCAGAGAAGAATCATGTCAAGATAAGAAATAATTGAAATATTTAGCACAAAAATTAGACAAAACCAGTAGAAGAAAAAGTTCTAGAACTCCCTCCCAAGTGAGTGTATCTCCCTCTAAATGATCATCCACCGTTTATCTCGACATCGGGAGGAGGAGGAAGCTCAGGCGGAACTTCGCCTTCATCCTTTATTCCTCTATAAGGATAGGGGCCTCCACAACTCCTTGGATGATGAGAGGAATCCTTTTTTCCTTCATATGAAATGTATCCCAATGAATGTTGGACCATCCCACAAAATTCCATCCCAATTAGATGCACGGTCGAGTAGTAGTGTGCGGGTTAGTCCACTGATGTGCTTGGATCCTGTGCAGTTTGGCCCATTTTTCTTGGAAATCATCATGGGCCCTCCAAATCACCACCTCCTCCAATGGAGTCATCAAAACAAGTAAAATTTTCCTTTTAACAGTGATTAACACAAAATAAATTATTCAAACATGGAATGCCACTTGTCCTTATTTTTATAATTTTCAATATAAAACAAGTTTTGCACAGTGGTGTAAGGGTGAAAATCACACAGTGAATCATGGTACGATCATTAATAACTTATTAAAGAATCATATCTATTTTTATAATTACATTAATTTTAATTATTAACACGTTTTAAACTACTACTTAAATAATTAATTTTACATAGGATGTTTTGACCATATTCGGTATATGTGCCAAAAATTTCTTTGGTAGGTCAACCATGGTCAAAGGGTTCATTATATAAATATATCCAGAATAAAAATAATGAAATAATTTTAATATTTATACATAAATTATACTTTTAAAACCAACAATAAAATATGTTTATTAAAAATAAACCAACGTTACAATCATGGAGATGCTAGGTCATACGTACGCATGAGTAAAGTTCCCATTTTTCTGTGATCGTTATGGAAAGAAGGTAAGTAACACTATATATTTACATAATTATCATTATATGATAAATACCATGTTATTTAATCATATATACTTAAATATATAATTCATGTGATGTAAAAGGAATCACATCTTGTCGGGGAGGTGGTAGTCCACACATCCACGACCGACATTATCACTTCTTAGTGTGTGAAAAGAGTAATAAATAAAATGATATATTATGATTATAGAAAGGTAATTATTTCATTAATATAATATATATTTCATTTATGTTATATATTTTTAATTAAAACCAACTTTTATAGGTTACATGTATAGTGTGAACGAATCACATCGCTTTGAGAAGGTGGTAGTCCACACTTCCACAAATGATGTTATCGTATTTACAAAAAATGGAAAAATAAAGGTATTTGTTATAAAATAATTGAATAAGAATAAATATATTATAAATATTCTATATATCATATATCAATATTTTTTCCATCATAATTCCCAACCATGATAGGTGTTAAATAAGGCCATTCAATGGATTTTGGACAAGTTTCTGTGTAACATCCCTTCCCTTCTCATTGGATTTATAAGGTGGGAGGACATTAAATGGCCTTAAGAGACATCTCTAAGATGCCAAAGGCTAGAAATAACTGACAAGGTCTTAATTAATGATTGGGGGATGATTTGACCTTTGAAAATAAAACAACCAACTAAACATTTCATAAACAAATAACCAACAACATGATGAATGATATCAATTAAAGACACCTCAATGAAAACCATTGATATTTAAAATAAAATTAAAACCAAGTACTACAGTGGAAGACTATAATATAAAATTACACAATGAAAGAAAAAATCAAGGACGGGAATGAAAACTCCAATATCTAAACATGCTCCTTACTCTAACTCCACAAAACATCCAAAGTATCACAAATTACTGCTAAATATGTGTGATACTTTACCTTTTTGCATGTCTCAATATAAAACATCTACAAAATCACCAAAGTGAAAAAGTATGGGTGAGTAATAAAACTCAGTATATTTTCCCCAAATGACTTTCCTACTCATTCCACTAATACAGAACAAGTTGGCACATTTATATAAAATAGTTTACATAAAAAAAATTCTAAAATAGTTTATATTAGAATATAAACAAGTTCCATAGTAAAATAGTTTTCTCAAAACAATAATAGGTTCTAAGGAAAGCAACCAAACATGTTCTTAAAAACCATTTCATATTTGCTTTTGGTATATCATATTCAAATACACAACCCACACCTCCACACATGCATGTTTCTTTATGATAGTTCCATACTCATGATCATTTTCTCATCGATCTACCAAGTTGTCATAAGGTAATTAAATACCATGTTCAATTACACCTTTGGCACAGAGCACAACATCAGATTTCAACTAAGTCTTCTAATTTAATATGAACACACACCAACAAGTATGTCCAAAATCCATGCCAATATAATCATGCCAAAACCATTCCAATACCAAGTCACTTCAATGCTAAAACCATTTAAATTACAAAACATTTTCAATAAAACAACCTTTTTATTGAAATAATTTTCCCATAAATAGAACCTAGAAACTATTTTAGGATCAACATTTTAAAATGATTTTTCAAATCACTTTGCACAACAATTTCAAAATTTCACACAAAACCAAAAAACATCACTAAAGAAGGTTTCTACAATGATTTTCACACCAATTTCACAATCATTTTTAATCAATCTGAAACTAATAAAATCAGTTCTAGTAATAGGAGTTATGATTGAATCCACCAACCTCGGGATTTGTGGATAAAACGAATAACAGAACTCAAACGCCAACAAATTTGGGTTGAAACTCAAACAATCTGCCATATATCTCTTCCACTGTCATCAATAAGACCAAATATAGTCATATTTGGAATCCACTATCTTATATATATCCAAAAAATATGTATATATAAAAAATCGAGAGAGATAGATAAGTATATCTAAGATAACTGACCAAGAACAACCAAGAACGATTACTTACCATGAGAATCTGGCTTCAAATCACCAAGATAAGCCTTTGGATCACATCTAGATCGATGGGAGAATCTTCCTTAGCCTTTAAAAAAATATAACATCGAGTTAGGGATACATATTAGGAAGGATGATGGAGTTAAAGATCAAAACATGTGAGATCCACAATTTTAGGATCTCACTTTTAACATGTGCATGGTTAGTCGCGTAATTTGGAAAAACATGTGTTAATCGTTATCTAGATTATATCCCAATAAAGAACCTTGCACGGTTGGATCACACGGTTTCCAAATCATACACCAGCCATTCAAAGTCCATTGTCTCAATTTTCAAGGTTTCTCCTATGTTATCGCACCGTTTGGAAAAATTGTACACCACATGTGTGCCTTCCCCTCAACCCCGACTTCATTGTTCATGGTTTAATGTAGGTGTTTCATGGTTTTCCCAAACTATACAGCAAGTATTCACCTTTATAAAATTCTTAAAAATAGTTCAAAAGTTCTCTAAACTCTCATAAACTTCACCCATATACTTTATATACTTAAAAATCATAAATAAAGGGTTACATACTTGAAAACGGGGTGAAATATTCTCCCCACCATTTGTCTTTTCATCCTCATAAAGTAGAAAACCAAAACTATCCCAAAAGAGATTTGTCCATTTCACCTTTATTTTTTTCTCTCATTCCCAGGTATCTTTCTAAATCTAACCAGGTTTCCAAAAAACCCGCAATAGAACGATGCTTTTTTCGTGCAAGACTTTCTCTTTTCTATCCACAACCTGCACCAGGATATATACCAAAGAAGCATCCAGATCTAGTTCAACGTGATCCCATTGAATCACATATCAGGTTCTGGCTGATACATTTTCAATGGATATGCATGAAACATATTATGCCCCACACTGAATCGTGGTGTAATGAAAACTGATATCCACCTCACTAAATATTTTCAGTATCTCAAAAGGCCTATGTATCTTGGAGATAACTTTCCCTACTTCCCAAAACATCAATGTCCAAGACTTAGAGAGATCCTCAAGAACACATGATCACTCACCTCAAATGACAATGGCTATCTATGATGGTACATGTATGATTTTTGGTGACTCTAAGATATTTACATTAGTTTTATAATCAACTGAATTTTCTCCATTGTTTCATGGACAAGGATTGGCCCAACTAGTGAAGTCTCAACTATTTTAACCAAACAAAGTGGATAATGACAAGGATTCCCATAAAAGTCTTCAAATGGATCCATTTTTATTGAGCCTTGATAACTGTTGTTATATGAGAACTCCACTAACGGCACGTTCTCTTCCCATGGGCCGCCAAAATCTATTACACATGGCCAAAACATGTCTTCCAACGTCTATATCATCCTTTCAAAATTCCTATCCATCTAAGGATGATACATCTTACTCATATTCAACTGATTCCCAAGGGATTTTTGTAAGGATTTATATAAATGAGAGGTATACCTCATATCTATTTCTAACAATATCAAAAATATTATTCCATGCCTCTTTAAAACTTCTCAAATATAGATCGTTGATAAGACTTCCACCATATAAGATTCATGAATAGATATAAGATGGACAACTTTGAGAGTTGGTTCACTATCACCCATATGGCATCATGTTTTCAAACCATTTGTGGGGAAAATATTAAAAAATATATAGCTATATACTCCCATTTCCAAACAAGAATCGGTAAAGATTGAAACATACCTATAGGTTGTTGATGCTCTCCCTTAACTTGCTGACAAGTTAGTCATCTTGAAAAAAACTCACCCACTTTCCTTTTCATACTCACCCACCAAAATTGTGCTTTCAACACCTTATACATCTTTTATATTCTAGGAAAAACATACCATCCCGAATGATGGTAATCATAAAGAATTTCTTCTTGAAAATCAATAGGTGTGACCATATGATTTATGTACCACAAGACTGAACTCCCATCCAGTTTAAATCCATCAATGGTCTCCCCACCATTGAGTTTTATCCTCATTTCCACACATTCTGAATCGGGTGTATGTACCACTTTAACCATCTGCATGAATTCATGAAACATAGAAACTGGAAAGAAAAACATAGCATCACCTCATTCTTAAAATTCTATATTCATGTCTACTATCACTAACATTGATTACCACTAATATGAGAACTCCTTTGCCAACTAAGCTTAAGACTTTCTGTTTAATGAATCTACCACTATATTTCCTTTGCCTAGTGTATACATCAAGTCAAATTAAAATATTTGGAGATATTTTATCCATATTATTTGTATCAGGTTAAAATCCCATGGTAAGAAAATATTTTTCAAGATCTTATGATCTATAAACACAGTAAATTTATCACCGAAGAGATAATGACGCTAAGTCTTCAAAGCATATACTATGGAATCTAACTCTAAATCGTGTGTTGGTTTGTTCTTCTCATGAAACCTCAATTGTCTTAATCAATAAGAAACCACATGATCTCCTTGTATGAGAACACATCTCAACCCTAATCTTGAAGCATCACAATACACCACATACCCATGTCCTGATTCAAGAAAAATCAAGATTTGTGTTATTGTAAGGAAGACCTTAAGCTCTTGAAAAAACTTCTCATATTCCCCATCCCATTGGAATGGAACATTATTCATTTTTAAAGCTATCATGGGCAAATTTAGTCATGAAAAGTCATGAAAAAAGTGTCGGTAATAACCAAATAGACCAAGTAAACTCTATATCTAAAAAAATTTATTTGGCGGTTTCCAAGTGATAACGACTTTTATCTTTTCTGGATCCATAGAAACATCTTTTTAGATATTACATGGACAAGGAAGAGTACCTCTTATATCCAAAAAACATACTTTGACAATTTTACATACAGATGATGATCCATTAAGATTCCTAACATTTTCGCCAAGTGTTTCTCATGCTCATTTCTTGTCCTTAAATACACAAATATTTCATCCATAAACACCACCATGAAATAATCTAGATATCTCTGAAATATATGATTCATCAATTCCATAAATATTGATTGTGCATTATTAAGAATTAAAGGCATCACTACAAATTCATAATGCCCATATCTAATTTTGAAAGTTTCCTTTGGAATATCCTCCAACTAAACCTACGATTAGTGATATCCTATTATCAATTCAATATTAGAGAACCATTGATATCCTCTTAATTGATTGAACGAGTCATCAATGCATGGAAGTGGGTACCAATTCTTTATCAAAACTTTGTAAAGATTATAATAATCCAAACATATCCATAGAGTTCTATCCATGTTTTTCACAAATAAGACCAGTGATGTCCATGGAGATGTGTTGGGCCGAATGAACCCTTTGTTTTCTAGCTCTTCAAATTGCACTATCAATTACCTTAATTATATAGGAGATCTATAGTAAGATGGAATGGAAATAGGATTGGTCCCCAAAAGGAGATCACTCATACACTCTACTTATCTCATGGGTGGAAACCCAATTAAATTTTCAGGAAACAAATCTAGAAAATGATCCACCACTTTTTGAAAACTATTCTTATTGGTCTTATCCATTGATGCCAAAGACAAAACTCCCAACTCATATAAGGTCATTCCAACTAATGGTTCCAACAATACCATTTCACGAACCTTTAAAGTCGATGTGATCCTTGAACATTTTCAACCAATCTATTCTAAGGATTATATCAAAAACATCTATCTCAAGCATAGAGAAATCCCATTTCAGATTAGCTCCATCAAGGGTTATAGAACATGATCTATACAAAAAGGTTTGAAACTCCGTATAACCAAGAAGAGTTTGAAGTTTTATCATAGAAGGCATCATATAAAGTTTTAAACATTGCAAATTGACAGAATGAGAAGTAATAAAGGAATGAGATGCACATGTATCAAACAAATATTTCATACAAGTAGAGTTCAAAAGGATCATACCACTCATGGTCAATCATCCAGACTAATCATCCACAATAAACTGCCCATATTCATATAATTTCTTTCTTGCCCTTAATGCCTTGTTGAGATTACCCTTTTTGAGAAGTTATGGCATTCCAGGAATCACCATGTCAAGCTCTTTTATACTGGCAATATTGATTATGCTTCCCTCACTCCGTCAAAGCATACGATGCCTACGATACTTCATACATGTCCCAAACACCTGAACTTGGAGCACTATGACAATAGCACTGAATATTCATCATCTTATTGGAATTATTTCATGATCTTTTTGGTGTTTTACACTCTTACTTCATGTGGTTAAAGGAACCACATTTGAAACATCCAACTTTACTCATGGGTCT
The DNA here is from genome assembly GCA_963277665.1 of Viscum album. Classification (NCBI taxonomy): domain Eukaryota; kingdom Viridiplantae; phylum Streptophyta; class Magnoliopsida; order Santalales; family Viscaceae; genus Viscum; species Viscum album. Next base: position 622,048,260 of record OY728145.1, read on the forward strand.
CGAAAGAAGATTCATTGATCCAGCCATCTGATTTTGATTTATACTCCCACCATGGAAATAGGTGTCCCTCTTCCTCTTTCTTCCAAAATTTGAGTTTCCTCCATTTCCCATGGGTATCAACATACTTCCTCCTCCCATATCTCTATATATGTCTCTTTCAACTATTGTTTCTCTATTTAATATCTCTGTATAATCCATAATACAAAGAACAGCAATATTCAATCGAATATCCTCTCTCAGCCCATATTCAAAGATGCATTCCTTTAAGGGTGCACTAGAATCTGATTTGTATGAAAATCATAATAAAATCATGAATTTATCCATATAATTTGTGACGGAAATATTTTTCTTCTTTAAGATGAATAAATACTTTGTTCTTTAAATTCTAAATGTATGAGGATCGAATTGTTTGTTAAAAAAATCCTCAAAATCCTACCATGCTAGGTTGTGGCCTAATTTAGCTGGAACAGCTAAATCCAACCACTAGCATGCATCATCTTCCAGTATATAAGTTTCCAACTTTAATTTAAACTCTACTAGTGTGCTAATGAAATCTAAGATATGATTCATCCTATTTAGTCACACCACTACCTTTTCTGGTTCAGAATCACCTTGAAAAATGGGTGGATTCTACTTCTGGAATTGGATGGAATGATCCACTTTCCTTGGCTCATCCCTCCTTCTCCCACTGTCCATGGCATGAAATGATTGAACAATACTCTGAACTAGTTGTTGGTTCACCCATGGCTTATGTGCAACCACATTCTCAGTAGCTTCCTTCGGTTGGTTTCTACAATTCCTACTAGGTTCCATTTTCTAGAAACAAAACAAACACCATAAGTATCACTCTCTATTAACTAAAGGCTTGTCATTTCAAATTTAATCATAACACAATATCACAAAAATGATTTCCAAAATCAAAATTTCTACACATTCAACCATGTTTAAAAAATATCACTTTATTTTAAAAATAAAATCATTTTCAAAATATCACAATCATGCCCTTTTCAAAATATCACATTTGAAAACAATTTCAATATTTTTCAAAAAACAACACATTGTACAAAATAATTAGTCAAAATGAAATATGCACTCCTAGTGGGAATTCATTTCTATAATGTATGTCAGGCTTGTCTCATTAGATAAACCCATGAAAATGAGATTCCAAATCCAATAATAATCTCCAACACACTTACGTACCCAACTCCCTGGTAACTTGAAGTTCAACATAAAAAGGTTGGCTACATATTTTTATTCTCTAAATTTGAAGTTTGTACAATCCCACTCCTTTCTACCAACCCAACACAAAGAATAGACTGAGATGAATTTCAACTCTTAAACCTTAAAAACTGATGAACACTTGTTAGTCAAGGATAGAAAAATCTGATACTACGTGTATCATCCCTCCCCTCCTCATTATCTTGAGAAGGAAGGAGGACGTAAATTGGCCGTAACCAATATCCCCAAGATTTCAAAGGATAGAAATAAATTAAAAGGGCTTGATTAATAGTTGGTGAATATCTTCATTTTGAAAATAAAAAAAACAACCAAACATATCAAAACAAAATAACCCACTACATGATTTATGATATCAATGAAAGATGAATCAAATCAAACCATTGATATTTAAAATCAAATTAAAACAAAGTACTGTATTGGAAGACTACAATATCAAAGTACACAGTGGAAGACAAAACTCAAGGACTCCAATTAAATATCAATGCTCCAAACAATATCCATGCTTCCACTCCACAAAATAGTCCAAGTATCATGAAGTACTAATAAAGATGTGTCATACTTTACTTATTCCCATGTTTTGATAAACAACATTTGAAAAATAACCAATGTTCCAAAGTAGGGGTGTGTAATGAAACCTAGTATGTTTTCTCCAAATTAATTCCACACTCACGTCACTACGATAGAACAAGTTAGCATGTTTATATAAAATAGTTTATATAAAACAATTTCTAAAACAATTTATATCAAAATATAAACAAGTTCCATAGAAAAACATTTCTCTCAAAATAATAAAAAGTTATAAGGAAAGCAACCAAAAAGTTCTTCAAAACCATTTCATATTTCCTTTTGGCATATCTCATTCCAATCCACAAGACATACCTCCAAACATGCATGGTTCATTATGATAGTTCCATACTCAAGACCAGTTTCTCATTAATCTACCAAGTCCTCACAAGTTAATTAAATCCCATGTGCCACTACACCTTTAGAACCAAGCACAATGTCATATTTAATCCAAGCCTCGTAATGAAATATGAACACACACCACCTAGTATTCTCAAAAACCAGGACAATACAATCATGAAAACCATTCCAATACCAGGTCATCTCAATTCCAAAACCATTTTAATAAAAAAACCTCTTTATTGAAAACCTTTTACTATAAATCAAACCAAAAAACTATTTTAAAATAATTTATCGAAGAACTTTTCTTAAAAAATCCACAATTTCACACAAAACCACAAACCATCTCTAAATAAGGTTTCTACCATGATTTGTACACCAATTTCAAAAAAAACCACAAACCATCTCTAAATAAGGTTTCTACCATGCTTTGTACACCAATTTCACAATCAATTTAAATCAATTTAATAAAATTGAAACTAATCCAATCAGTTCTAGTAATATGAGTCGAGATTGAAGCCACCTACCTCATGATTTGTGGTGAAAACGAATAGCAGCGCTCAAAAACCAACAAAACCAAGTTAAAACTCCAAAAAACCACCCTAGATCTCTTCCCCTGTAATCAATAAGACCTAATCTAATCATATTTGGCATTCACTATCTTAGATCTATCCACATAATATGTATATCTAAGAAACCAAGAGAGATAGAGAAGTAGATATAACATAAACCACCAACAACAACCAATAATGATTGCTTACCATGAGAATTAAGCTTCAAATCACTTATAGAAGCCTTTTGATTGCCTCTAGATTGGTGGGAGAAGCTTCCTTATCCTTTGGGAAGATATAATCTCGAGTTAGATCCGTATATGAGGAAAAAATATGGAGTTAAAGATAAAAATATGTTAGATCCACAATTTTAGGATCTCACTTTTAACTCGTGCATGGTTAGTCTCATGGTTAGGAGAATTGAGTGTTAACCACGCACCAGCTTTTATCCCAATCAATAACCTCACATGGTTGGCTCACATAGTTTCCAAACCATGCACCAGTCATGCCAAAGCGCATTATCTCAAGTTGTACGGTTTCTCCTAAGTTGCCGCACAGATTGGAAAAACTATTCACTACCTGTGTGCCTTCCCTTTATCCCCTACTTCATTGTGCATGGTTTCCTGAATTTGTTGCATGGTTTTTCCAAACCATGCACCAACTGTTCACCTTTATAAAATCCCCAAAAACACTCCAAAATTTCTCTAAACCCCCCTAAAATTCACCCATATACTTTATATACTTAAAAAAATAATGGGTTAATTACTTGAAAGTGGGGGTGCTAAATTCTTGGTCATTTTGGCTCTTAATTTTAAGGTTTATTCCCTTATTAAGCTAATTTTCTCTTAATCATTGTAATTAATTTTAATTACTTTCACTAATATCTTTAATTAAAAAATAATTTTACCTTATTAGACATTATAAATTATGATTATTATAAATATAGAATACATTTTTAAAAATTATAATTATATAAGTGGATAAAATTAATTTAAATTTAATCCCATAAATTAATCCCATAGATAGGACGACAATGTGGGTTTTTAAAGTAAAAACGTTCAAAATATTGTTAAGTTTTTGTATCCAATTTCAAAGTGAAATTGATTTAAATGAACTAGATTAGATTAATTAATTAAAAATTGATCTAATTAAAGTTTAAAACCAATTAAAAATATAAATTAACTTTATATATAAATTAAATGAAAAGGTATTTTTGAATTAAATTTCAGTTTTTTCACAATGCATCAAAAAATGAAACTTCACAGAAAAATGCCAAAAACCACCCTAACATAATTTTTATGTTTTGATTTAAAAAATTAAGTTTATTATTACATATAAAATTTATAAATATTCCAAAAAATGGATTTAAAATACGTTCTCGATTAAAAGGCGGTAAAAGTTTCTTTATAAAATGTATCTTTTTTATTTGTAATACTGGGTTTATTCTCATAATTTGCCTGTAAAATAAATTGGATAAATATCAAAAATATTTTATTGAATATATAAAATATATATTTAATTAATATCATTCATAAATTGTAATTAATTTAATTTATTAATACAACACACCTTTGGGAGCCTAAAATTATTTCCTTTATATTCAATCGGTAATATTTTTATTTCTAATTAATTGGAAACCAATGAATTAATATTATATTTTAATATACCATATATTTTAATAATTTAGTTATTCATGTTCATTCCTTATAATTTAATGTCTATGTTGTATATTATTATATTAAATAATAATTTTTTGATAATAGATTTTTGTTCGGTAAAACTCGATCTTGCGTGTAACGCAAGTCATTGAAGAAACTCGTTGTTTCATGTGACACATGATAACTCAGTATCACATGCATTGAAAGCTATATAATGGGTTCATTTTATAATAATAACAAATATATTATAAATTCTTGGGATATTATATTCCCTTATGTGCTTGGTGTTTCGCGTCATACACACTATCAAATACAATGTTCTTATATTAGAATTTTGGGGTGTTATAAATTGTGAAATTTAGTTCGTCAGTTTCAATATAATCAAAGGGAAAATTTATCAAATTCCATTAATATAGAAGGTAAAAATCATTTCTTTACTTATTCATAAATAACATAAATTTCATGACACACCCAACATACCATACATCCTAAAAATATATGGGGTCACATTTTTATTCAGTTCATCAAAGTAAACAAGTCATGACATGTATTAATAATAATATTAAATTATAAGGATCATTATACACACATTTGGATAGAAATATTCAATGAAGCATAAATATGTTAAATTACTACTTTTGGGTATACCCTCATAATCTCAAGTCTTGAAGATTACTAAGTGCAAAATTCATGAGATCAAGTCTCATCCTCTTATGAGTATCTATCACCTAATAGTCTGCAACAGCCATGTCCCATCACATGATGTCTTATGGTCATAAGACTAATGTTTAAGAATATTTCCATAGTATTTTTATTTTATCATCATAATAGGGAACTGCTATGAATTTTTCAATGTGACAGATACTCTAGAACACTATCACATTATAATAATATAGAAGAACAATCAAAATGTGATAAGGCATTAATATTTACATCTTTTTGTATATAAAAGTAATCTAAGGTACAAATAAGTTGGTTTTAGGGAACCAACTCTAATAATAAAACATTTAGGTTTCAATGAACTTGACACGCTTATAAGAGAAACATTTCTAGATTCTTAAACTAATTTTTCTTCTTTTGGTTTGAAATTTTATCCACATATACTATTAAAACGACACTTGAACCTATAACTCATATACTCAGTTTATCTATCCCCAATACTCTGATAACATTGAATAAATTTTATTTAACTCATTCATATTATTATAACATTTAAATTAATGAAAATAGAAATATTTTATTAACTATTACAAGCCTTAATGAAACATTTATTGACTCATTATATGATTCTCTTAAACATTTTTTAAATCCAGACATTGAACTACTTCAACATTAATTTACTTGGGAAGGTGTTTTCCATAACACATAGAATTTTTATTTCATAAGAATATATCTTAAAATTTGTATCATTTTAATAATTTGTTCACATTAATCTTCTCCCTTCGCTATATTGATCTCAAAATCATGTTGTATAATGATGGTGATATTTATATATAAAAAAGACTTTATCATATGAGTATCATGTTTTATAAACATTTAATAAGGAATTTTATTAGAAATTATCTCACAAAAAATGACCCATTTTAAACTCATCATATAAATTATTAGGACAAGACCCAAATTTCATCATGACATACATTAGTTATCATGTAAATTATCCATGGATATATCTAGTGGAAAATCATGTCAAACATATTATATATGAATCTTGGAAATCTAAATTTAAAACACATTGTTCAATCCATCATATTGATTATCTCAACTTGATTCCTCTATTATCCTAATAGTTAGGGTTTCCTAGGTAAGTGTAAGTCAAATCATACTCTAAGAACGAGGAATATAACTCCCATTATCTCCTCATTAATTTATTGTATTGTGATAAATAATTTATAGGCACCTAATAATTAGTGTCACCCATACTGAATTATTGATGTCTTTAAAATTGTCACTTTGAAATGATTATAACACTTAGTATTTTTAAATGGAGTTTAATCTTATTATATTATATCATGTATTTACTTTACATGTATTTATGCTTATAACGATTTAATTTGGAATCATATTCCTTCCAATAAATAAATATATATAAACCATATTGATGTGTAACCCTTTATATAGCTCACATCTTGTGTTACAAACCCAAATTAAAATCCATCTATTTTCATACATACCTAAATGTATCTCCTGAAAAAGGTAAATGAAATTATTTTATGTAAAATATTAGAATGATATTAAACTAACAATCTAAATAAGTACATTCTTGGAGAGACAGATAGCTAACCACTACCATTCTAGACAAGACATGTGACTTTAAGCTAGTGAGTTGTATAACACAAAGTCCCTCCACCCAAGAATACATTACTCAAGAGAGAGATAAATTAAAACATAATTCTAACACAAAATATGTAAAAATTATAATTTAAATTTAAATTCAATCCCATAACTTGGTACAAGATAGAGTTAAGAATGAAAAAAACTAAATCCATTAACGTACCAATCATGTAACTCCTTATATGCATGTATGATAGTTTATAGTAGCAATTTTTAGACTTTAAAAAAAGAATACACATACTCATAATATTAAAATTATATTCATGAATAAAATAGGGAATAAACCAAGAAAATGAATAATTCATAAATCTAAGCATGAGATAATCATTTATGAACAATTCATAAATAAATATAATTATAAACAATTTCAAACTTAGCCATGATTTATTGACTTTCTATAATCAAGTAAAAAAATTATATTAACTTATAATATAAACTCCTTAATATTATCCATTATATGAAATTTTATTTAAATATATGATATTAAATAAAATATGAACATTGTATATTCCAAATATTTTGTTTAAAAATTTTACATAATTTATATATTATATTTTTAATATTGTATAAAATTGGATCATATCAATAAAAAACTCATTTTGATATGGTTTAAATAATTTCCCTCTTAAGGCATTTTATTTGAGCATTTCAAATTACTAATTATGGAAAATTCATAATTTTAAATATTAACCCTCTTATGTTTTTAATTATTTTTTAATTCATAAACATTTTATAAATTACCTTTATAATTTAAATATAAATAATTTATATCAAAATTATAAGTAAGGTAAATTTTTTTGAAAAAGGTACAAATTATAATTAAATTTATAATTTAAATTTAGAAAAATAATATTTTTCTTACTTTATCATTTTTCAAGATACCCTTATATTGTTATGCATTATATATTATGTCTGATAAGTAGACCATACACTTATCTAACAAACCATATGATATGAAAAAAATGGGTCATATAACAAAAACTCGGTGTATGCATCCCATATAGGAATAACTAATGTGGTTGGAAATCACAGTCAATGATATAAGGCCTTTTGTAACATTAAAACGGTTCTAGGAATCCTCACGTGATATTAACTCAGTGCATTGTGACCTGCATGATATTAACCTCGTGTCCTAGTTATCAAATGCTATGATATGCCACCTATGTTTGAATAAAACAAATGAAAAGTCATTGTGTAAGTGCAATATAGTGGGCCTAGAAATTGAGGCTTATGATAGGGCTTGCATGAGATTAACCACACATATAGAAATTTTATTCAATGATACACATCATATCACTTGAGTGATATAATTCTCTTATTTACATCCTTTCCCCTATTCCATTGTATAGTATGATAGGAAATATCATATGCTATAATGTTTTGAAACCCAAAGAAATCAAACCATGTCATCAACGATGAAATTCCATATTATTAGACTTGACTATATCATGGCCTTCCACATCACATTTTGTAAATTTGGGTACAAACAAATATCTACAACCTTTAATAGTAATGACTATGATACTAATATAATATATTATATTTTCCATTTTCAAAACTATTTAGAGAATCAAAAGTGATGGTAAAACTATAATACCACTTATGGGTTTCTTAGGACTAATTTAAACTCAATCAGTATAGAAAAAAACAAGAAATTCAAATTCCCAAGATCTACCATGCTTGATAACAAAAACCATGTAAATTTATAAAATAAATAATTTTTTGTACGATATATCGATGAGTGGATACAACCATCTTCAATCATGTGTTCTTAGTGAAGAACATAAAGATGTTGTCGTAGGACTCCCTCCTCTATGGTTTATACACATATCGACTATATCAATTGATTCTCGAGTGGGATTCACCACCCACAGTATGCATGTACCTCTTAGGTGGAAAAGGATGAAAAACAAAGATATATTTAGGGTGAGGGGGAATTAGTAGGTGGATTGGAAGGGTCATGAACATCCAATGTCAATGGTTCATGGAACCTTATATAAATAATAAGTTTTTCCCATTCATTAACTCAAACATTTATAATATATGAGTTAATGTCTTGGTTCTTCATACACTCATCACATGAGTGCATTAATCCTCTCACATGTTTCATTATATGAAAAATCCAGATAAAGTGGAAGAATTTACGATTGATAACACTTATCAATTGGGTATCATATGAAGTATCACATTATAACAAATAACATGCATTATGGTATCCCATTTAACTAGGCATGTGATATTCCTTTATACAGGTTGTATCTATCATGACCTAACCCATCAGGACCCTACCTGGTCCAGCAATAAGCTAAGAGTAACACTCCAAGCTTGCCTCCAATAGGCTAGGGTCCAGTGAAAGGTGCCGAGAAGACATGTCATTGAAATGGGAGGTCTTGTCCTAGTGTACCTATATAAACAAACACACCCATATTCATTCTGCATTGCATATATATAATAAAACTGAAACCTCTAGAATGTAAACAATGCATTCAACAACCTCTATGAAAAACATAAAAGTGTAGCAAGGTAATGCATAAGTATAAGGAAAAAATGCAAGCCCAACTAGATATAAATGAGGTTCCAACCTAAAAAAACTGAAAAGGGTAACACAAAAGAGATCTCGACTCACAATATTTAAGACTAACCACCAAACATGGCCAGTGCCTCCAAGTACATCTATTCTTCACTGATACTAGGTCCACCAAATTCACTACCAATCTATATTTTATTTTCATAAGACAAAACATGTATGGTGAAATCCTATGTAGGAGTGAGTGTAAACATACTCAGTAGGATTCCTTAAAAAAGAGGTAAGAAGAAGAATACAATAGTTAACATAACCAATAATTCAAGTGGAAAAAGAAACACAAAATAATATATTATCATGAATAAACTCTATTTGAAAAGATAGGAATCTCAGCCTCTATAACTAGCTAAGGAGGTTGAGTCTACCTACAGCACAAAAGGTCTCATCTATAATGTCAATCTCCCCATGAATCCTCACAAAAAACTGAAAGGAGGTCCCTATCCTCATTACGATGTACCATGGATAAAGGAGCACGCTCTAGTGGAGGACCCTCTCTCTACTGGAGCTCAATGGTGGGGAAGTACCACTTTGTAGATAGATGACATGTTCCCTTTTTAATGTGGGGTAGTACTAACTCTACCAATACATCGGATATAGTGGATCCATTCTATACTGATTCAAGGAAGTATTGACCCCAACATCACTTTGATGATTAAACCTTATTGCTATTATTAACTATTCATCACTAGAAGAAGTATCTTGTGTGTATAACCTCGTGTCATATAACTAATTCTAAAACAAATTCCACCATAATATCCTATATATAATTCTACTTGGAATAGGATACTCATAGGCCTAAAAATAAGTATTGAAGAGTGAGATAGACATTGTAGGATATTTTGGGGAAAATTACACGGTGTGTGAATTGGGGCACACGGTATGCATTACTACCCATGGACTTGGGTATGGTCTTCCCTGAACATGGTTTAATTGTCAATGTTCCTCCACATTATGTATCTCTTAAGGTACATAGTGTGTTTGATCACCAGGGGTCACAATCGTGTTCACCCCGCACATGGATCAGTTACCTGGGTAGTATCATATGGAATGTGGGCCCATCCACATGATGTGTGATATTTATGTTGGGTTTAAGCCATAGTTTTCATAAGAAGATGATAAACATGTTATGTGTTTATTTGGGTTACACGGTGTGTAGTTGGGATTTTCACAAAAATACCATATTCCTCATGAAGCCTCATCCTATCCACTAATCCCACCGAAAATCTCATCATAAGCTCACCCAAACCACTGAAATCAATAGTAAATTCATTCTATAATTGACTTAAGACCTCTGGTAGCTAGAAATAAAAATTCTATTGACTCATTCATGTCATGTTTCAACTCCAATTACAGAATGGCGTCCCGATCCCCAGAACTATTATCTGTGATTTTTAGTTCTCCCATGATCCATCTAGAAACTATTGATCCTAAGTTCATTCACATAATCATCACAAATCCATAGGTTTTATTACACTCAAAATGGTCTGTAAATATCAAATCATTTACCCCATGGTCTAACAATGAATAAAGTGAAGAATGGATATGGTAGATTCACAATAACAAAGTGAGATTATCATTGGATATTGATAACCTGTCCATTAATCTAATCATAGAAAACAAAGGATAAAATGTATTAGCACAATTAGAAAAACGATCAGTATCAATTATTATAAATAAAATATTAGTTCATGCAAAAAACAAGATTCAAGAAATTAATTAGATATTCAAACCATTCTCAAAAAATAACATCATAATAGAAGAAATACACAAAATAATGAACCTTTCCTCAAGAATGGATCAATAATTAGTGAATAATATATTATCTAGTGATTTACTTGAATATTCTATTATGTTCTTCATTCATCCCATGAATATCTTTGATTTTTCATCATAGATCAACAATCTTGAGCTTTTCATTGCCAATAGTGAATCTCCTCCTCCTCTATAATCTCTTAGGGTTATTTGGATAACCCCAAAGGTTTTCTATAATGACATATTTTTAGAGGAGGTATCTAGGTTTATCATTTAAAAAAATTAAATAAATTAATCATTTTATTTATTTAATGAAACTTCTTATGACTGCACATTATAAAAATTTCAAACACTGACCAAACCCATGTCACTCATAGGGTAAACCCCACATTCCAGATTCAACCACAATCTTAGATTTTTCATATGGGGTTTCAACCAATTATAAAACCATTAAATCCAATAAATATCTATGTTCGTGCTTTAATATATATAATATTTTTAATAAATTAATTCTAGAGTCCTGCAGCGCCCATATCGTCATGCCAACACCAAAGAAAAAACCCATAAATTTATACGAAAATAATTGAAGGATCAAACTATGAAAACTAACGTTTTTACATTCTCCCGGCAATTTAGTATATTAACCATAAAAAATACAAACTACGTAAGAATGTGAGAGTTTTATTCCCACATATGGCTCTTACACTCACATTAACTATCCTGGATGTTATCATTCCACAATAGTTATTGAACCAGTGGAATGGTCTTCCCATAGAGGATCTTCTCCAGTAGATCCTCGATCATTACCGAGTAATATGAGAAGGTTGTTTGAATCGCAATATTCATCTCTCCCCAATCAATAATGTGTGATCGTTCATGCACATATCTCCTCAGCTACAACACATGGAATGTGTAATTTACTCAACCTAATTTTGAGGGTATGTCCAATAGGTAAGAACCCACACCAACCCTGTTTAAAATCTAGAATGGTTCAATGAATTTTGGGGATAACTCTCTACCCCAACTAAATCTCTAAAATCCAGATCATGGGAAGAATCTTACTAAGACATGGTCTCCCTAATGAAACTCCAATGGTCTATGATGTCGATCTATGTAATATTTTGGTTGACTATGAGTTTTCCTTATACACTCATGGAATACATGAACCTTCTCTATCATCACCTACACTATTTAAATTATAACAAGAGATGAAGTTCTTAATTTGGGCCAGTATAAGGGTGACCTATTGAGGATCTCATATAGTGACTTAAATGTTGTTATACAGATAGTAGAGTGATAACTAATGTTATAGGAAAACTCCACTAATGTTAAGTGATCCTTCCATCTCTATCTATAATCCAACATGCAAGTTCTTAGTATATATTCCAAAACCTGGATGGTTTTCTCAATCTAGCAATCCATATGGGGGTGAAATGTTGTGGTTATCTATAACTAGGTCCCCAAATCCTAATATCAACCCCTCCACAACCATTACATGAACCTAGAATTACATTTAAAGACAATTCTTTTGGGTACCCAATGAAGTCAGATGATCTCCTTTATATACACATTCCCCAAACTCTCAATCAAACTCTACTCCTAGATAGAAAGGAAGTGCGTAAACTTGAAATTTCAGTCAACAATCACCCTGATAGTGTTGTTTCCTATCACTATTTGTGGAATCCCCACCCAAAATCCAATGATATTTTATTTCACTTCTATTTTGGGATCTCAATAGGTTGATTTGGACATACTAGAACCTAGATTTCAACCTTTACTTACTAACATCTGAGGCATCAATACACACACTTGAAAAAACATCTACCTCATTCCAACCAACCAAAATAGCCACCGAAGGTCTTTGTATATCTTTTTCACTCCCATATGTATCTTTAAGGGAGGTTATAAAACTCCCTTAACACATATAGTGACCCAAGATTTTAACACATAAATATTACATCTTTTTAGATTAATAATCAATACAATTCAAAAATACATGCCTAGGGACCCAAAAGGTTTAGTGTATTTGGAGACTAGATACACAATCCTCTTATTTCATGAAATATCCTAAACATCACCCATAAATATCTTCTCTTATACATTCCATACTTCAAATCATTCTTCATGCCATGTGAAAAGTAAACATAAAAAGGGTGATATTATATGATTAGTAAGGGTAATCAAGGGAGATAATAGTAGTAACTTAAAAATAACATGACCATAGGGGTATGAGAATATAATATTAACATTTGAAAACCATACCCTACATAAAATAGATCATAACCCTGAGTCACAGAATAAATCTTCACAGTTAATAAGACATTAATCATAAATGAAACCAATGAACATAATCCACGATAGAAAAACATAGACATAGTAATGTGGAAGAAACATAAGATCGTAACATTTGGAATTTTTATAATTACAAACAGGTTTACTCATTAAGTTAAGGACAAGAAATCAAGCCCTCACATAAACTTATGGACATGAAACCATGTACACATATAACCTTATTGATAAGAAAATAGTTCCACATACAGCCTTATGGACATAAAACTATGTCCACATATGGACATTAAAATGGGTCCAAACATAACCTTATAGGCATGAAACCAGGTCCACACATAACCTTATGGACATGAAATCAGGTTCATTCATAAAACTATGAACATGAAACTTCATGCATAACATATTTAACTCATGATTTATACATATTTAACCAATGAATTGGAGGGTTTTAATGGACCCAAACATCACATAATCGTAATATTTTCATATAAATTACACAAAATAGTAATCATAATCAAAACCCATGGAAAAGTAATGTTTTTCATAAACATTTCAACATTTCATCATAGTATAACCCATGGAAGATAAGATGGTTTCAAAAACATATCATCATCATAATCATAATTATAAACCATATAGAAAATTATAAGGATGGTACCATTGGATCATATCCTTAGTAAAACATAAGTAGCACCAAATTTTGTTATTCTAGATTAATAGAAATACCATTAAAATATATTTAAAACATTTTTGAGTAAAATATAATTTTTACTTTGAAAGTCAATTTTTAAAACTAAAAATTCCTAGAATAATGTCAAAATAATTTTATTTTAAAATAAACATGGAAGATTATAATGGAATATTTAAATCATTTATCAGTTATGATATTAAAAAAAATTATCATGTCATGAATGTTGAGATAAATATTACTTTCATATTGTTAGTAAAAAGTCAAAAGAGATTTTTTCAGAAAGTGAAAAGAATATTACTTTCAAAAAAAATTGTAAAATAATCACATATGGCTAAAAATGTCTTTAAAAATTCAAATATATATATTAAAACATTATTGAAAACATTTTAATAAAACATATATATAAAAGAAAATTTATTTTTGATTAATGAAAGAAATGAAGATATTTTTCCTTAAAACATTATTTTAGTTTCTTAAGTAATTAAAGTAATAAAAATAAATGGAAAACATTATTATCAATAAATAACCAAAGTATAATAAACATAATTTGTTTCTTGAGATATAGATCCTAATTTCTCATCATCATAAACTTAATTATCAATAAGCCGGATAAAAAAAGATATTGTAACATAAAACATTTACCACTTTGTAAACTTTTGAATTATAAGCCCCATGAATGAAATAAACATATATGGATATGTAAATACATATAAATTTAATAATAATAATCATAAATTATATTCATGTTTAGTATATACACCACAAAAAATAAGAAATTGGTGAATATGGAATGTGTCCCACATTAATAAAAGTGAGATGAAAATCCCTAACCATCTTGGAAACATTTGAATCATAATCCCCATTAAAGAATAACATAAAATGAAACATTAAATATCATTAAAATTATTATATTAATAATATAACATGTCAAATGTATAGTATATATGACACAAAAATGAAATGAGTGGCGAATATGGCATATGTCTCCCCAAAATAAAAGAGACTAGAAATCTCTTACCTTAAGTATCGACTTTTTTCGTACCCATTTTAACCTACTATATAATAAATATAGATTTATTATACATCTATTATAGAGTAATAATCATATATATTATACTATATATGATTTACTTGTATCCATTTATAACCCATTCATTAACAATTCTTTGTTAAAATCACTATTTTGGTTAATAACTGCTTTGTTTTTCATGTATGTTTTGGTTCAGTAGTTTTGGTCCTTGAACTTTTATTATGGTTTCATTATATAAAAATATTTAATAATGATATAAATATTACATATATTCATTAATTATATATATATATATTTATTATATTTATATTTATATTTATATTTATCCATAACATTTATAGAGAGAAAATGGGTTACACCGTTCATGGAGACGATAAGTCGTAGGTACGCATGAACATTGTTTCCATTTTCTTGAAAGATGAAACAAAAGATAGGAAATTATTAATTAACCTTTAAAGAATAATTTTTATATCATTTATATCATATATATTCATTAAATATATCCTTATTACCATCCATGTTAAAATAAATGAAAAATGAATCGCATTGCTTCATGGAGGCGGTAGTCCACATGTATTCATGAGTGAAGTTATTATTTTCCAGTAGATTGGAAGGTAAGAATTTAGATGTGGTATTATAATTCAAATATTATTATTATTTCATAAATATCATATATTTTATTTTGATCCATCAATCTATCCATCAATGACAGGTTGTGATGGAAAAATAATTACAGAAGTTCATGAGGTGGTAGTTCATCATACACACGGTCGATGGTTTCATTTCTTATTTGATCGAAGAGGATATGAATATAGGTTATTAAATTAATATAATAAAATATAAGTATATTATATATATTTTTTCATTTTATTGTAATTATTAATTCATAATTTAAGGTGTTAAGATAAGAAGTGAAAAGAAATAGCTTAGTGAAGACAATTAACTTCACTTAAAAACCTCCTTTAGATCGCTTATTAAGGACCCTAGGGTTGGTATTTTGAGAATAAAAAACATATATATAACATGTATAATAATTTTTGGGATATATATTTTCATATTTTGATTTATCAAAATGGATTATGATATGTGAAGAAGTGAGGGGATGTGGTTCCCTTTTATAATTGAGGAGGAGTGTCATTTTTCTAAATACACAAAACTATTCAATAAAGGGAATTCACCCTCAACCCAACTTCCTCCAAAATTGATAAATAATTTATTTTAGGGAAATTATTTTCAATAAAAACCTCAAAAACAAACAAAAAAGTACATTTTTTAAGCATGTTGTTCCTTAATCTCTAAGTTTACTTACTTTTACCATTTTAGTTTTCACCATTGTAACAAGTTTTTTATTTATTTACCTAGCTAATTTATCCTTTATTCCTAAAAATAAATGATCCTTATTAGATAATTTAAAACCATTTATTATAATTATTAAATATATTTTATTCAATAAAATTCCTATTTTTGGAAAATTAATTTTAACATAGGTGCATGTAACGCGAAAACCCATTTTTAACCTTAATTGTGGTAATTAAATTTTCTTCTTTTATTAAAAAATTTGACAAAAAAATTAAGTTGAAATTATTACCAAATATTAATTATTCTGGTTCCAAGTATGTAATAAATTTTTTTCAAATTCAATTCAAATAATTGGAATATCTTAATTTAAAATTAAACCCCTAAATGAAATAAAAATATGGTTTTCAAAAGAAAAATTTCCCTTGAATATAAAATATTTCTATATCAAAATGTAAAATAAAATTGATTATAATTACCTAAATTGGATTAATAATAATATAATTGAACTAATTTTAATTTTAAAACCATTTTAAATCATAATTTTACTTCTTAAAATATTTAAACGAAAGAAATTTTTCAATAAAAATCATTATTTTTCGCTATTCAATGAAAAAAAAATATTTTATAAAAATTATCTACAATTCACTCAATATAATTTTGAAATATAGATATAAAAAATGAATTTTATTTTTTCAAATAATTTTTCTAAAATTATAAAAACAAACTTGTTTTAAAATAACTACATAAAAATGACAAAACCATTTTTTAGAAAAATACATTTTTTAAGCATAAAACAAGATTAATTATTATCTCAAGCCTAGAAAAAATATTAAATAAATGATAAAACAATTATTGAATGTATAATATATAAATTTCTTTATAATTATTCACTAATAGTGACTAATTTAATTTATTAATATAAAAACACAATGCGTGCATAAAAAATAGTTTTTATAAAAACATTTTTTAATTTAAAATGATTTTAATTTTTATTTTTAATTAATTGATAAACAATGAATTTATTTTATACATGTGTAAACCACATAATTTTTATAATTTATTTAATCCTATTTATACCCATAAATTTAATGGCTAGGTTATAACTCTCACATTAAATGGTAAAATTTTATTAGTATACCTTGGTTTGTTTAAAATCAATGTTGCGTGTAACAGAAGCTATCGAAGAAATTAAATTTATTTGAAAAACAATCATAAAATCTTGGGTTTTTACATTATACACTCTTAAATAAATTACACCCTCATAATTTTATTTCAGTCCTCAAAGGTTCAACCTTTGATGAAAAACCCACATCACACAAAGAGATAATAAAATATTATTGGAAAAGATGAATGGGAAATATGATGATTATCTAGAATAATTCAAAACTAGGTTTCCAAATAGGAGAACATTAATAGGAAGGTAAAATATGAATATGGAGGAGAAACCTAACACCTAAGTAAAAATAGAGAGTGATAGAGAACATGTTCAGGATAAATTTAAAAACCACAAATCAAAAAAATTTGATGGGTGAAATTTCCATAGAATCATCAAAAATAAAGATAATAGGGAAAAACCTTTATCTCGTAATCCTTTTCCTACATTTGTGGGATTGTTATTATCATTATAGATAACATGATAAAATATATTATCATGATTTATTTCAACTTATAATAATAATATCATCATTTGGTTGTGCTTTGATAATTTTCCACATCATCTCTTACTCCATGAAATGAATATTCAAGATGATTTTTTTAAGCCTGGAGCACTAAAATTATATTTTAATGGATCATAATATTCATAAAAGGAAATAAATTTATCCCTCCTATCTCTAGATATTTATAAAACCAAAATGTCTAGAATTAGTTATAAAATGAAATAAGTTTTAATACTTCAACAATAACAACTAAAGATCAAGTTAACCCATTCTATAAATAGTTAATCTTAAGGTTTCTCAAAAATATGTCTGACCAAAATTGAATCCTAAAGATTGGTCGATAAACTTTACTATGACATCGTTGAAGGTAATTATTTGTGACGAATATTCATCTGTGACTGGTATGGGGATGACTAGAGCAACTGGGCGAATCATTCTTGTAGCCTCTCGGCTCTTTCCAAATGCAAGTGTGACATTCTTATCTTGCTCAAGGATAAGGCGAGATGGGTGATCCGTGGAGATGAAATTCGATAATGGAAAGACAACTTGGTAGGTCTTAAACTCCATTTTCCAAACTGTCTTGTGCTGGAGATCACTTTAAACCAATCCTGGATTCACCTATTTTTTCACCTATACAACTCTGGATGGAGAGAAAAGGAACATGTTCAATAGCATTACTCTTTCCGATCACCTATACAAGTGTGTCTACTCCGATTTTGAATCTAGATATTTTTTTACCTACTCCTCCATTGCATTGATCCGCAGTAGATACGGAGTGGATAGATGGGAATGTCACCTATGGTGCAAATATATTCTAATAAAGATAAATTTTACGATTTTTAGGATCTTTAATAGAGCCATCCTAATGGATGAGAATGTTTAGAAGAAATACATCCATATCGCCTCCCACTGCATGTGCTGCACCAACCAAATCACTAAGTCAGTGTGGCATCTCTTCTTTGATAGTGGCTAGGAAAATTTTTCATGGGACTTAGCTTGCCAATAGATGGTAGTACATGGGAAACATGTTAGTGAATTGGACTTCTTATCCTTGTAATTCAAAGGAACTGAGAACCAACCCCGGGTTTGAAAACTTCATGGAATGGAATGTGCTTTCATTTGATGGGTCATTTGGAATATGAGAAATAAATAATGATAAGTTATCCGCATGTATTATACATTTATTAAGGCTTGATTGCTTTCCTTTATTGAGGGACTTAGTGTTCTTCTCCATGGAGGGATGTCAGCAATGTCCATGTCTAACAATGGCCCCAACATTGGGCAAGATATATGGGTTAAGTGGAACCCTCCTAGACTCAGTCTCAAACTAAATGTGGATGGTTCTTGATTTCAAGGAATTATGAGAGGCGTAGTCCTAGTATTCGATGCTATAGGATCTATGGTCATTGGTTTTATCACTTATTATATTTCGATAACCCCTATCTAAGATGAATATATATCCCTGATTAGTGGTCTTTCTATACAACATGATCATCACATCCTCATATCCTCAGTTGAATTGGACTCCCACATTCTGGTCAACTTCCTACTCAACAAATATAGGACCTTGTGGTACTTATGTTACATCATTAGGAAATGAAACCTCCATATTCGCTGCAACATGGAAATTCTTCACACATAGAGGGAGGGAAACTTTTCTGCCGATTTTATTCCAAGCAATGGGAGCCTAGTCAACTATTATATTATTTATGATAGTCTTGGGTCTCTTCCCAGTGACTGAAATCCCTTTGTAAGCAATGATTCTTTAGGTTTGCACCACTTTCTCCCTCCTTGAATTGGTGGGTTCATTAATAAAAATTGTTTTCCAGACAATCAAGATGTGTATAGACTAATCATTTCCAAAATAAAGTCATAATAAAATTAGATATTCTTTCAAAATATAATTCACCTTTTATTCCTTAAATAATCTCCCATATTATCCATAGAAAAATATTTCCATTAGAATTTCGGGTTCATCCTTTCACCGATAGATGAAAATAGGTTGATTTAGAATATCAAATGTGGTTTCATTATTCCAAAATCCATGTAGAGAGTGATAATAAATTCTTAGAATCATATAAAATTTCACTAAAGGATGTACAATAATATTTTCATAGGGTTCATTCATACAAACTCCAACATGAAATTCCCAATACTAAATTTAAGGATATGTTTTCCTTAATTATCATGATTCACTTCATCTATTTTTATTTCATAAAATTTCCCTTTATCCATTGTATTTGGAGGTTTTTATGGCTTATTATCCTCATTAACCCTTGGATTAGGGAATTGATTCACATAATTCCCAAACTCATTTAATCTATAGAATTAAAGTGTAGGCGGTATGTTCTGTTGAACCCTCTCTTTATTCCTTCTATTTACTAGATTTTCACAATACTTTGACAGTATTTTTCTTGTTGTCTAGGTTTCCCACATTTGAAATATCTCTTTATTATTTTTAAGCATTCACGTGAGTGCTTATTCCCACATTTTTGGAAAGTAATAGGTTGAAAATTTTCCTTCCCTTCATGTTATATTCCACTAATGCTTCCATTAAGATCCATATTCCTTTTCTTATCACCAGAATCAAGAGCATTTTTATCTTCCATGTCCACTTTGAGTTGATATTAAACAATTTCTTCATAGGTTCCAAAATAACTTATAGATAATTACTTTTGAAGACTTGGTTTCAAACTGCTAAAGAATTGATCAATTTTTCTTTCAGGGTTGATGATTAAACAAGAATAATACCTTCCAAGTCTTTTAAAAGTTGAATCATAGGTACCAATTGATTCATCATCCTTCTTCTAATGATAAAGTAATTCATTATCTGTTTTTGAATATAAAATATGAGTTAAGTACTTACTGAAATATATCCCCTTAAACTCATCGCATTCCATAGAGTCAATTTATTCCTCCTGTCTCATATTCTTAATAATATTTCACCATTGATCTGATTTTCCTTCCAAATGATAAATATTTAGGACAACTTTTTCATGGTTCAATCACTGTAGAATGGAAAATATATTTTCCATCACATTGATCCATTACTCAGAAACTAGTGCATCGGAATTCTATTTAAGGAGGGTAGAATTTGTTGTATAAAAAGATTCAATGGATTGTTTTTCCCTCCTAGGTAAATTCATAAGTTCAACTTGAACAATGTTACCACTTATATCTTGAGATATTTTAGTGATAATAGTCACAAAATATCACATCCCAGATTCTAAACCTTTTTTCTCATGAGGATAGTCATTGCATTAGACATCACATTCATTATTCACACAATTCGTTCACATTCCAATCATTAACTAAAACCAAAAAAGCATAGTGTAACTGAAAATAACTATAGTGTAAACCATATAATCATGAAAAATCACTTATAGGATGTATAAATCAAGTCATCATATTTTAATTCTACGACACATTAGGTTTAACCAAGGTTATTCATGGTCATAATCTATTCAAATCCTTTATGATGGATTGTGAAGGGTTTGTGAATTTCCAAAACATATCCTTCAGGAGTGTCAAACCAGGTATGCAGCAAGGCCCATTATTGTTCATTGGGTAACAATAGAGTTAAATATCAGTGTTCCATTTTCGTTTTTATAACCACTAGATATAACTATGTCTTAGACACATCCACTTGTAGTATCTATACAGTGATGTAATTTCTTGGAAACCACTCTCTCTATCCTTAACCA
Organism: Viscum album; assembly: GCA_963277665.1. Lineage (NCBI taxonomy): Eukaryota > Viridiplantae > Streptophyta > Magnoliopsida > Santalales > Viscaceae > Viscum > Viscum album. Next base: position 622,069,949 of record OY728145.1, read on the forward strand.
AAATTCTAGTACATTTTCTTATACTTTCACTTATCCCTAGGGTTCTCACTAAAGTTTTCTAATCCTAATAATCCGTGATTGACTAAACCCTAATTTTATACAAACTAAATCAACCCAATATTTTCATACATAAATATTACATATTTTTATATTAGTATTAATACATTTCACAAATACATACCCAAGGACGGCAAAGGTTTAGTGTCTTTGGAGACTAGATACACAATCCTATTATTTTATAAAAGATCTTTGACATCTCCCATAAATATATTCTCCATAGACATACCCAACTTAAAACCATTCTTTATGACCTAGTGAAAGTAAACAAAAGAAAGGGTGATCTTAGATTCTCAATAAGGTTAAGAAAGGGAGATATCAATAATCACTTAAACATAACATGAAAAAAGGGGTGTGAGAACATGATCTTAAAATTTTAAAATCATTCCTGACAGAACATATATCATAACACTGAGTTATAGCATAAATCTTGGAAGTTTAAAATACATGATTCATAAAGAAAATCAATGAACATAATCAATGAGAGAAAACCATATACATAGGAATATGGAAAAAAATATATTCTTATTATATTTTGAACATGTATAATTAGACATAGGTTCACTCATTACATTAAGAACCTGAAATCAATCCCCCGCATAAACACATGAACATGAATCCAAGTCCAATAATAACCTTATGGACATGAAACCAGGTCCACACATAACCTTATGGACATGAAACAAGGTACACACATAACCTTATAGACATTAAAAAATGTCCAAACATAACCATATGAACATGAAACTATGCCCACACATAACCTTATAGACTTGAAATCAGGTTTATGCATAAAATTATGAACATGAAATTAGGTTCACGTATAAAATAATTAGCTTATGAGTTATTCATATTTACCTAATCAATTATAGGGTTTTAACAGACCCATTCATCACATAATCATAATACTTTTATATAAATGCCACAAAATATTTATCATAATCATAACCCATGGAAAAGGAACTGGTTTCATAAATATTTCATCATAGCATAACCCATGGAGTATAAGTGGGTTTCATAAACATATCATAATAATAATCATAAATATAAACCATCTAGAGGAATAATAAGGATGGTACCATTTGATCATATCCCTAGTAAAACATAATCAACACCAAAGGTTGTTTTCATCAATGAATAGAAATACCATTAAAATATATTTAAAACATTTTTTAGTGAAATATTCTTCCCACTTTCAAAATCACTTTTCAAAACTAAAATTTTAAAAAAATTATCAAAATACTTTTCTTTGAAAATGATCTTGGAAAATTATATAGGAATATTTAAACCATTTATTGGTCATTATGTCAAAAAAAATTATTCATGTCGTACATTTTAAAATAAAGATTCCCTTCATATTTTTGGTAAAAATTCCAAAGAGATTCATTTAGAAAGAGACAAGAAGATTACATTTAGACCATTTTTGTAAAAAATCGTATATGAGTAAAAATGAATTTAAAAATTAATATATGTATATTAAAACAATCTTGAAAACATTTTTAGAAAACATAGATATGAAATAAAAAGTATTTTCAACTGAAGAAAGAAATGAAGTTATTTTTTATTAAAAACATTCTTTGCATTTATTGAGTACTTAAAGTGAGGAAAATGAATGGAAAAAATATATTCTAGATAAATAACCATACAATAATATAATTCATGGGTTTCTTGAGATATATATCATAATAGTTCATCATCAAAAACTTAATCATAAACAATCCCAATAAACAATGACATTGTAACATAAACCCCTTACATCTTCGGTAACCTTTTAATCATAAGCCCCATGAAAGAAAGAACAATATATACATATGTAAATCCTAAGAAATTTCATAATAATAATAATAAAATACATTCATGGGTATTATATACACCACATAAAATAAACAAGTGATAAATATGGCATGTGTTCCATGGAAATAAAAGTGAGAAGAAAATTTATCACCACTTTTGAAAATTTTGAATTGCAATCCCCATTAAATGATAACATCAAATGAAACTTTAAAAATCATTAAAATAATTATATTAATGATATAACATGTAAAATTTTCAGTATATACACTACAAAAAATAAATGAGTAGTGAATATGTCATATGTCTCCCTGAAATAAAAGAGAGACTAGAAATCTCTTACCTCAAGTATCAAATTTATTCATACACATTAAAACCTCTTTTATAATAAATATATATCTATTGTATATATATTCTATAACTATACTAATATATATCATAACACATATTATTTACTTATATTCTTTTATCAACACAGTCATTAACAATTCTCTGTTAAAATAACAGTTTCGGGTAATAACTGCTTTATTTTTCATGTATGTTTTGGTTTAGTAGTTTCAGTCCTTATATTTTGATTATGGTAACATAATATATAAAATTTAAATCATGATATAAATATCACGTATATTCATTATATACATATTTACAGTCTTCTATAATAATTTTATAAAGAAAAATGTGTTATACAGTTCATGGAGACGGTAGGTCGTACGTATGCATGAATGGTGTTTCCATTTCCTCAAAGGATGGAAAAAAAGAAATTTAATTATTAATTAAACCTTAAATAATAATTTTTATATAATATATATCATATATATTCATTAAATCTATCATTATTACCATTCACGTCAAAATAAATAAAAAAATAATCACATCACTTTGTGGAGGTGGTAGTCCCCACGTATGCACGATCAAAGTTATCATTTTCCAAAAATTTGGAAGGTAAGAAGATAGGTGTTATATTATAATTCAAAATTTATTATTATTAAATAAATATCATATATATATATATATAATTTAAATCCATCATTATATACATCCCTGAGATACGGTGATGGAAAATGAATTATATCGGTTCTTGAGGTGGTAGTTTGTCGTACACATGATCGATAGTTTCATTTACCATATGATAGAATAGGTGATAGATATAGGTTATTACATATTATAATAACATAAAAGTATATAATTTATATTGTTTTTATTTTATTTTAATTATTAATTTACAATTGAAGGTGGTAATAGAATAGGTGAAAAGAAATATCTTTGTGAAAACAATTACCTTTATTTAAAAAAACCTCCTTCGGATCTCTTATTAAGGGCCCTAGGGTAGGTATTTTTGGAAAAAAATAAGTCATATAAAGTAAAAAATTATTTTTGGGAGATATATTTTAAGTTCATGTTTAGTAAAAATGGCTTATGAGTTGTCAATAAGTGAGGGGAGGAGGTTTCCATTTATAATTGAGGAGGAGTGGTATTCTTTATAAATACTCGAAAGTGGTTAAAAATGGGAAGTCACTCTCAACCCAAGTGCATAAAAATGTATAAATAATAAATTGGAGGTAATATATGGTCAATACACACCTCCAAAACACAAAAAAAATATAAATTTTTTAAACATTTTTTTCCATGATCTCTAAGTTTACTTAGTTTTACCCTTTCAGTTTTCACAATGCTAACTAGTTTTTTAATTTAATTACCTAGGAAATTTATCCTTTAATCCTAAAATTAAATAAGAGTTATTAGATACTTTTTACCCAATAATTTTAAAAATAAAATCTAATTTATTAAATAAATTCCTATATGTGTGGAAAATTAATTTTAACAGAAACGCATGTAACGCACAAAACCTTGTCTTAAACTTAATAGCAATAATTAATTTTGCTGTATTTATTAATAATTATGGAAAAATATTAAATTAAAATTATAATATAATATTACTTATTCTAATTCAAAATATGTAATACACTTTTTCAAATTCAATTCATATAATTGGTATAATTTAATTTAAAATTAAACCCGCAAGCGCAACAAAAATGTTGTTTTTCAAAGAAAATGTTTTCTCAAATACAAAAAGTTTTTATTTCAAAATTCAACCTAAAATTGATTATAAATACCTAAATAAGATCCATAAAAATATAATTTTACTAATTTTACTTTTTAAACCATTATAAAAAAAATGTTATTTTGTAAATTCTTAAAATGAAAAGGCGGTTTTCAATAAAAATTAGCATTTATCACTAGTCATTGAAAAAATAACATTTTTAGAAAATTCTCAACAATACACTCTAAGATAATTTTGAAATATTTATTTCAAAAATTAATTTTATTTCTTTAAATATATTTTCTAAAAGTGTAGAAAATTTGTTTCAAAATAAGAACGCAAAACGCAATGAAACTGCTTTTTAGAAAACTGCATTTTTTAAGCATAAAAATGGATTTATTCTTATCCCAAACCTAGAAAAAATATTAAAGAAGGATAAAAAAATTTATTTAATATATAATATTTTAATTTCATTAAAATATTCCACCAATACTTACTAATTTAATTTATTAAGATAAAAACACATTGCGCACATAAATATAGTTTTTTAGAGTAACATTTATTTTACTTCCAAATGATTTTTATTTCCATTTATAATAAATTGATAACCAATAAATTTATTTTATAAATTTTATGACCATATAATTTTTATAATTTAGTTATATTTATTCATAACTTCCAATTTAATAGCTAGGTTGTAACTTTCACATTAAATATTAATATTTTAATAGTATATCATGGCTCATTTAAATTTGGTGTTTCATGTAACGTGATATATTAAAGAAACTAAATTTATTTGAAAAAAATATTTCAAATAAGATTGTTTTGTTATAGAACCTCCTCACGCAACACAACTGAAAATATCATATATCCCTGGAAAAGGATGGTCTTCTCCCTACCTTAAAAAAAATCCATCTTGTGCATCTTATGAGGATATCTAGTCACGCATAAATTCATAATCGACATCACCCAAATGAGCCTTTCTCACACACTAAAGTAGCAGTAGAGTCACTACCATCAACTATAGAAAATATATTTCTCTATCCTCTACCAAGGTCATCCGAAAAGATAACATTTACTATAATTCCTCCTCAACCAAGTGAGAATGGGATTTTCTATTAAGAGTATCTTTGACTGTGTTTTCCTTCCCTAGAGTATAAACTATATTGAATTCATAGTCCTACAGAAACTCAAAACAATGCCTTTGTCTCAGGTTGAGATATTTCTGGGTAAATATTTACCTAATATTGTTTTGGTGTGAATAAATAATTAAAAATTCATCGAGAAGATAATGTATCCACATCTTCAAGGTAAAGACTGTCTTTTCTAATTATAAGGAAAGGGTTGAGTAGTTCTTTAAATGGGGTCTCAACTACATCAACCCATAAGAAATCATTGTCTGCCTCTACATCAACATGAATATGATCCCATATTCATAATCATCAAAAAACACCATGTAATTGACACCCTTCTATGTTATTCTCAATATAGGAGCAGTGTTCAACCTCTACCTCATCTCCTTGAAGGCTCTCTAACATATCTCAGTCTAAGAAAACAACTTCCCTTTCAGCATCAAATCATTCATAGTGACTAAAATCCTATAAAATTATACCATGAATCTCTGATAGTACCTTGGTAAAGTGATGAATATATTCACCTTATACACTCTCTTGGATGGATCCCAAGAGAGTAATACCTCGATCTTTTTCAGGTCTACTGTTACACCGTGATTAGAGATGACTTTCCCCAAAAAGTAAACCTCTAAAATATAAAACTAACAATTCAAGAGCCTACAGTATAATTGCTTATCCCAAATTAATTCTAGGACCATCCTAAAATTCTCTTTGTGTTCCTCCTCAGATGTAGAGTAAGTGAATATTTTTTCAATAAAGAAATCTATGAATCGGTCAAAGAAATTCTAGAAGATCTAGTTTATAAGTACAATGAACAAAGTGGGGGAATTCATCACACTGAAAGGCATCACTTAGAACTCATAATTCCCATAGAGATATCATAATTCCATCTCTATAATATCAGCATTGTGAACTCTCAACTAATGTTTTTCTTACCTAATATCAATCTTTGATAACTATCTCACATACTTTAACTGGTCGAAGATTTCATCAGTCCGTAGAAAGGGTAATTTTTCTTTATTTTCACTTGATTTAAGTGATGATAATAATTTCATAAACTCAAACTATCATCCACATTTTTACTAAAAAACAACAGATCCACTGAGGGGACACATTGGGTTTAATAAAAACCTTATTATAAAGGTATTCAAGCAACACCCTCAACTCCTAGAGTTTGGAAGAGGCCATATGATATGTTTCAAAAGATATTTAGGTTGTATTGGGGTGAAAATTAATAAAAAAGTTGATCTCCCACATTGGGTAGTCTCAAAGAATATTTGGGAAATACATCCATATAATCCTCTACTATCTCTAGAATCCATATGTCCAATGAGCCCACTACACCAAGGGCCAAACTCGCCAACTAATAGGTGATAGGTTTCAGCTTCCTAGTCATGAGATCTACTCATTATACTAATAGGTCTCTATCTCCAATGAAGAAGAACTTTTTCCCATCATCCCATAGTCATCTAACTCTCCTATGGTGACATTCTATCAATTCACTCACTACGGACAACTATTCCATACCTAGGATGAATCCATAAGTTTTTATTATAATAACCAATAGGTCCCATGATAAACTCTCTCCACTCATCACCAACTCACACTATTAGAAGATGTGTGATATAGGAGAATAACTCTCTATAGGAACCTATAGCCACAAATGATTGGGAAAAGACTATATAGGAGTCTCTAACTCTTGCATAGGGGATATGGAGATAAAGTAATGACTCTCACATATGTCTATTAGTACTAGAGATAAAGTAGAGATGGCACACATCAAACCTTGAATAATATCATGTGAATCTTGGTTATATCCCTCCATATCCTATAATTAGACACATCCTCAACTACTTTCCCTATGATTCTGGCATGGGCCACCTGGTATTGGTGGTGGGAATAGATAATAGCATCATCCTCCACCTGCAACTCCTCCTTCAGGGGCTCTTCCTACCCCTCTATCTACACCACCTCCATGGGGGCCGCCCTGACTATTAATGGGAGGTCCTTTGTCCTAATAGTGACTCTTATATAGAGTTTCATACACTATCTTCCAACAATCTATATCACATTGGTTCAGGTAATAAAAATTTATGTGACATCACCCATTTCAAGCATAGCATCACCTATCTCCAGGCTGACTAGGCCCCCTACACAGTCTTTATATTACAGATCCACATGTCTGAGTTTGAGAATGTGTATGCCTCCTATGTGAAGACCCTGATGGTTGATGCCTACTAGATGTTGTAGATGACTCAACTCCATGGTTTCCACATACTTATCTGGATTCCTGATGCCTCTCTACTAGAAAACTCTCTATCACCAAGGCATGCTCCAGCACTCCATCATAAGTGGGAATGCATAAAAATACCACGCTATCTCATATATCCCTATGGATTCCCTGCTCAAACTTTTGTGCCTAGAAGTATCCATCTCACACCATATCGAGATATTAGTGCATTATTTTGGTAAACCTCGATGAGTAATTTGTAACTGATATATCACCCTGCTGCAGATCAAGAAGCTCTGAGATCTGCATAGAGCACAATCTCTAAAGATAATACTTGTCATGGAATAATCATTTAAAGTATGTCCATGAGAGTTTCATATCATCATGATTTTGAGTGAAAATGCTCCACTAAATTCCTACTACTCCCTGAATAAGGATGGTTGTGAGTTTAACCATTTGATTGGTCAGGGTCTATACAAGCTGAAAAACCCAAACCACTGAGTCGAGTAAATACTCTACTGCCAGAGGGTTTGGATCACCATGAAACCCAAGAGGTCTCTATCACTGAAAATTATACAATGTGTTAATCCTACGTTCATTATCACCATAACACTCTAAAGCTATCATTTACCCAACATGTAGTTAATCATCCACCTAAACCATTGAAGGTGGTTCCATGCACTTCTCATCAAATGGAAGCACTCGTCTATGCTCTCCTAGAGGGAAAACCTCAATAATAGGAACTTGTAATAATGTCTCATCACTCAACTGGTAGTCTTCATGACACTATCTTAGAATTCTATTTGGATTGCATCATGAAGGCATCCCAAAATTTAACAATATGTTTCATGGTTAGATGGGCGTATCTAGGGAACTAAATCAAAAAGTACATGGAATTAAAAATATCCAATACTATATGATTCATGTACCATTGGTTTCCCTGAAACTGATGTCTTAGTATTCTAAGTTGACTAATAGGTAGCCAGAGTCTTGGTGTATGGGTACGTCGTACACGACAACATTATTGGGTTCCCTGGCCTAAGAGCTAAACTCGAGACACTTCAACAGAATTACCCTAAGTTCCCAAACCAAATATCACAACTTTAATAACTCCAAACACCTTCCTTGTGAAAACCATCCTTTGATACCACTCTATCATGACCTGACCCACAGGGGCCCCACCTGGGCCAGCAGTAAGTTAAGAGTGACACCCCACAACTACCTCCAATAGACTCGAGGTTGGCGACAAGCATTGATAAAGAATATCACTGAAACGAGAGGTATTAGCCTAATGTGAATGTATAAATTAACACACTCAAATTCATGCCATAGTGTAGAGATATAATAAAACCAAAACATTAGAGATTATATAATGCAAGCCAAAAATTTTGGGGAAAACATAAAAGTGTGACAAGGTAAGACATAAGTATAAGGGAAAAAATACATGCATGGATAGAGATAATAGAGGTCCAAACCTAACAACAACATAAAAAAGGGAAACACAGAAGAGATATCAACTCACAATCTCTGAGACTAACAACTAAATAGGGTCATCACCTCCTGGTATTGTTATGATCCATTAATACTAGGTCCAACAAGTGACCATTGATCTATATGTCATCAGAAAAAGACAAGACATGTGTGATAAAATCTCATGCAAGAGTGAGTATAAACATACTCGGTAGGATTACCCAGAAATCAATAGGGATATAGAAGAATATAAAATTCATCTCATTCCACAAGTCAGTAGGGAAAAGAAACTCAACATCAAATATGCTCACAAAGAAACACCAGTTGAAAAGAGAGGAATCTCAATATCCATGTCTTACTAAGGATGATAATTATACCTATAGCTCAAAATGTATCATCCCTAATTACCAATACCCCATTCAACCTCACATGTATCAAAATTAAGGGATCGCTCGTCACTAATACATACCATGGTCAAGGGAGAACACTCTAGTGGAAGACCTGCACCATGTCAGATCTCGGTGATGGGGGAGTACCAATCTGTAGATAGAGAACTCGTTCCCTTTATAGTGTGGGGGTGTACTAACTCTACCTATATATAAGATATGGGGGACCCGTGATATATAGATTCAGGGGAGTACGAAAATAGACATCACTCGGGTGATCAAACAAGATCACTGTCATCGTCTAAGCATTCTTGGAAGAAGAATACCACTTATATAACCTTGCATCATATCTCTAATTCCAAATAAAAGGCCACCATCATGTCCTATACAGAATTATAAACAGAATGCACTACTCGTGATCCCAAATTCGAGTCCTGAAGAAGAAGATATGTAAGGTAGAATATTTTTAGGAAATTGAACAATGTGTGAATCAGGTCACATAGTGTGTGGTACCGCCCACATACCTGGGCATGTTCTTCCTTGTACATGGATTGGTTATCCATGTTCCTCCACATAGCATGACCCTTAAGGGACACAACGTGTTTGATCACTCGGGGTCCCGACTGTGTGTTCCCTTCTCACGGATCAGCTACCTGGATAGTATCACATGGCGTGTGAGATCGTCCACATGGTGTGTGATATTTAAGTTAGATTAAAACTATAATCATCACATGAAACTAAGATATGTGGTGCATGTTCCTCTGGATAACACAGTGTGCAGTGGATATTTTCACAGAAACACCATCTTTCCCTCAAAGCCTCATTATGTCTGATAATCCCACCACCAATCTCACCATAGGCATATCCAAGCTGCCAAAACTAAATGTAAATTCCTCCAATAATCGATTTCCATCCTACGGTGGATGAAAATCAAAATTCTCATCACCCAAGAATGTACCATCTTTAAATGGGGTCCCAATTCTGAAAACCATCATCTGTGATCTGTAGTTCTGCCTTGATCCATCTAGAAAACATATATCCCAAGGTCGTACACATAATCATCATGAATTTGGAGGTTTTATCACACTATAATTGGTCAAGCGATGTCGAATCACTGACCGCATGGGCCAGCAATGAATAACGCAAATAATAAAGATGGGTGAGGCACAATAAAAAAGTAAGGTTATCGTAGATCATTGCGAAGACGACCAAAGATTTTAATCAGGGAAACCATAAGGGGAAATACTTTAATACAATGAAAACATATGATCAGGATCAAGAAATCTAATTAAAATATTTGGTCATTCAAAAAAAGAGATTCAAGAAATTAATTAGATATTCAAACCATACCAAACAAACAATAATATAAGGGTGTAAATCCACAAAATAACAAGTCTTGTCTTGAGAATGGATCGATCGTCGGTGAAGAATGAGTTCTCCATTGATGTTATTGAAGATTCATCTATATTAATGATTTATCCCATGAATCTCTTTGATTGTTCATCATTTATCCATGATCTTAATCTCATCAACGGAAATAGTGGATCTCCTCCTCCTTCTCTCAAATCTCTTAGGGTTATACAGCTAACCCTGGGGGGATGCCATAACGATGTATTTTTTGAGGAGAAGTCTGGGTTTAGCATTTAAAAAATTAAATAAATTAATAATTTAATTTATTTAATGCATATTCTAATGATTTTACTTCAATGGAACACTCGTTAACGACCAAACTTATGTCATGCGTAGGGTAAACCCCACATTCTGGATTCAACTACAGTCTCAGGATTTCCATCTGGGGTTCTGATAAATAGGAAAACCATTAATTCAAAAAATATGTACATGCATGCTTTAATATATATAATATTTTTAATATATTAATTATGTGGTCCTATGATTCCCATAACATCGTGCCAACACAGAAGAAAAAACCCAGAAATATATATAAAAATATTAAAAATCTCTAAATCAGAAAACTAGAGTTCTTATAGTATCCTATGACTTTATCATACCATACAATACGATGTGGGATTGAGAACATATCCTTTTCAAGATAAAAATTTATTTTTATATCTTTTATTTTTATTAATAATGTCAATAATGATTTAGTAGGTTTAAGTCGACTATAATATTTTATTGGAAGATGAAGTGATACTTGGACTTGATAGTGGATAGATCATAAATGTGTAATAACAAATAAATTTTTTTGTTATTCAGGTATAATATTTTTAATTGTTCCTTAAAATAGTGAAACATAAATGGATTCCATTAAATGAAGTTTAAAATATAATAATATTATGATCCACCCACCCCTTTTAGGAATGATTTCATCATATTTGGGACTTTGGTACAAGCATAGATAAACTCAAAACTGATGAGAAATACTAAGTAGAAAATAAATTAAAAAAGTTGCATTACATCACTACGGGAAAATTCAATATTTTTAACAGGTTATTTGTGATGGGTCAGGGGACCATCACAAATAGTGCTAGATATGCACTTATTTGTGATGAGATATCAAATCCCATCGCAAATAATTTTTTCACTTATATTTGCGACGAGATATGATATCCCTTGACAAATACTTTTGGTGTGAATGCCTATCATACAACGGGAATGGTTATTTGAAACATAGGTGATTACCTGTCATAAAAAAATATTTATATTCTCGATATATTTCATAATGCTGGGGGTATTTTTGACGGGACCCATCGTTAATAACTGGTTATTTGAAACAAATCTCATCATGAATTATTTGTCGGCATGATTTATTTGCGACGGTTCTCATCGCAAATAGTTTTATATCACCGTCATTGCTACTTATAGTGTGCGTTATTTGGAATGATACCTATCACAACAAATCTAACCTATATATATGGCCATTGTCTGAATTTTCCTTTACTCTTCCCTCACTCCTATCCTTTCACTCCTCTATCTCTCTATTTTCCCTTTCTTTCTTTTTTGCATTATAGAGATTCGATGATATCAGCAACACGACATTGTTTTAATTTTGTTAAACTGTCATTTTTTAGATATTTATTTTTATATTTTTAATTATTAATTTATGTATTTTATTTTATATTAGAAATTATTAGCAATAATTAATTGTAATTAGCAGTAATTAATTGTAATCGGTATTTGATAGTAATTATAGATAATTGATACATAATTTTTAAAGGATTATTGATCATTAATAAATAATTAATGATAATTAGTAAAAATTTAAAATAATTAGAGTTAATTAGTAATAATTAATGATAATTAACAATAAATAACGGTAATTAGAAAAAATTAGTTGTAATTTGAAAAATTTATTGCTAATTAGAAATAATTTGTGGTAACTAATAAAAATTAGCAGTAATTAGAAATAATTTTTGATAAATGGTAAAATTAACGGTAATTAATGGTAATTAATAAAAATTAGTTATAATTAGTGGTAATTAGTGGTGATTATTAGAAATTAGTTGTAATTAGTAAAAAATAGTGGTAGAGGTAATTAGTAAAAAAATAGCAGCAATTAGCAATAATTAGTAAAACTTAGTGGTAATTAATAAATATTAGTGGTAATTAGAAGTAATTAGTAAAAAATAGTGGTAACTAGAAAAAATTAGCGATGATTAGTAAAAATTTGAAATAGTTAGTAAACATCAGTGATAATTAATGGTAATTAGTAAAAAATAGCAATAATTAATGGTAATTAGTAAAAATCAGAAACATTTAGCGGTGATTAGTAAAAATTAGAGATGATTTGTAAAAATTAGTAGTGATTAGTAAAAATTAGTGGTGATTAGTAAAATTAGGGGTGACTAGTAAAAATTAGTTGTGATTAGTAAACATTAGGAGTGGATAGTAAAACATTAGAAATGATTAGTAAAAATTAGCAATGATTAGTAAAAAATAGAGGCGATTAGTAAAAAATTAGTGGTAATTAGTAAAAATTAGTGGTAATTAGTAAAAATTAGTGGTGATTAGTAAAAATTAACAATAATTAGTAAATGTTAGCTATAATTAATGATGAATAGTAAAAATTAGCAGTGATTAGTAAAAAGACAATAGTTATTAGATTTAATTAGATAAAATTAGTGATAATTAGTAAAAATTAACGATAATTATAAAAACAAATTAGATTTAATTACTAAAAATTAGTGATTATTAGTAAAAACTAGTGGTCATTAGAGGTAATTAGTAAAAATTAGCTGTAATTAGTGATAATTAATGGTAATTAGTAGTAATTCATAAAAATTAGTGGTGATTAGAAGTAATTAGTGTAATTAGTAGTAATTAATAGTAATTAGAAGTAATTAGAAGTATTTCAAAAAAATCAATAGTAATTAGCAAAAAATTGGAAGTAATTAGCATTAATTAGGAAACATTAGAGGTAATTAGCAGTAATTAAGACAAATTATGGTAATTATAAAATTAACCACAATTAATAACCCAAAATCAAAAATGGTTAAATCATATAATGCATATTTGGTGAATGGTTTTCAATTTCTTACACGTGAATAAGGTGAATCAAAAAAATAATGTATAGTGATTTTTTTATTAGATGATCTCAACATTGAGAAAGTTGCAGTGACTGTAATTTTATATGTATTGTTTTTTGATATTATAGGGATTATTTTTTAGACCAAGTGCTAAGAAGGCTTGCAATTATGAGGCTCGATGTTCCCAGAATAAATGTTAGAAATATATTAAATATATTAAATTGTAGGTGTCTGTAGTTTCTCTAAAAAAGTGGAATAACTTCAAAATGTTGTCCTGGATTAGAAATTTGAGGGTACCATTGAGTTCATACCATAAGGTTTACCCTAGGCATGACATAACCTTGGTCGGCATGGTTCATTTATAGAAAATTTTTCGCAGGAGTACAATAAATAAAATTATTAATTATTTTATTTTATTTTATTTCATTGACACAACAACCTAACCTCTTCTATAAATAAACATTTATGGATCATTACTAGGTTCAGACACTAAAACCTAAATATCTAGAGGACCGTTTGGGAGTCATAAAAAAGATATTCTATTGGTGAATGATGACTGAATCAAAGATCAATGACATATATGAGATGATTAAGAGGATCTGACCAACGATCACGATGAAGCTCTATTATTCATCAATGATCAATCCAAATCAAGGTATTATTTTATTTTATTTTATTTCCCCATTTTTTTTAATATAACAAACACATATCAATAAACCAATAGATTGATCTACAGATCATAAAAATTATAGGATGGGTTAGATTAATTAGGATTTGGGATAATTTTGTTATGATTAATTATTATCTCTTCATTAATCATTCTAATGGTAACGAATCGAGGTTGAAATGAACATCAACTGAGGTCTGTTCCATATAATTATTCTTTTTATTTTCTCCCTTGATTTATTCATTCATTACAGGTGTTCTTCATTGACCTGTGGTTAGACATTTACTGAGAAATCAATTTTTATGAACCCATTTCTTGGATAAACAATTCGATATTGTAGATTTGGAATCGATGTGACATGATAGTGGTTCGATGATGAAAGAGGAAGTGAATCAGATGATTTGGGTTACCTAATTTTTTGTTCATTGGCATGCAATGAATAATGATGAACGATCACATTTTCCAAAAAAAATAAAGGGTCGGATGTTTTTGATAAGTGAGGGAATGGATTGTTAGATCTTGATTCATGATTTTTTGGTGAAGGGAGTGGTCGTAGTAGTGTTAAAAATAGCGGCCAACAACATGGAAACTAGATATGTAAATATGGAAAATTACACACTATAATATTTGTAACTTAGAGACACATGCCGTGTGGTCCCCTCTTAGTGGTGGATAGGGTTTAGTGAAGTAGGTAAGTATCATATGGCTTGTAACCTTTTCATGCATCATGTGGTTCCCTTTTGTTAGGTCCACTGGGCTAGATACCCTAAGAGGGGGGGTGAATCAGGGTATGATAGATTAAAACAAATTCCCCTATTGATCTTGTTTCTCTATTAAGAAAAACTCTCTTCTCTCTCTTTCCTATAGAAAATAATAAGCAAAAACTAAATCATGCACAGGACACAGCAATTTTTACTTGGTTCACCCTCACTGGGCTACATCCAAGGAGCATACACCGACGATGTGCCGATGTACCAAATCCACTAAAAGTGCACTGTTGTTTACAAAGTTCTTACTAGATCACTTTTATGCCCAGGATCATTTCCTTTACAAAGTTTAGGGTTAGCTCATATCTTTCCCAGGGGTCACTCCCTGTTTCTCTCTCTCCAGCTCACTACCGGTGGAGAGGATCACCTTTTTCCTCTTCCTTTTCACACTTCTTTGGAAAGGATCCACTCATAGTTTATGGAAATTTATGACTCTTCATTATCTCTAATGAAATATGAATCTTTATCTGTTTATAGATGCTCTGCTGACATCCAACTTTCACCCGCAGATGAACCTCTCTTTGCACTGGGTGTACCGGGAAACCCCAAATTTTACATACAGCCCTTAATTCACCTTGCGCATAATTCCCTTCCCTTGAACGAAATAAAATTTTCATACAACACCACTTTTAGGCACAACCAATTGTTTTATGGGCAACATCCTTCTTTTATGCGTAGGTTTTTCTTTACATACAACAACCTTTTTACGCACAGCCTAAGCTTTACGTGCAACCTTCTTTTTATGTGCAGCCTTTTCTTTACGTGCAAACACCTGACTTTATGCACAAACTTTAGATTTATGTGCAACTCCCTTGTGTATTCCAATTACACACGCCAAAGATTAGATAATCTCTATGTCTTGATCTGATACAAATGAAGGGGGGTCACTCCATATTTATATTCAAAATTGACCCTGTGCGAAAAAAACCTCCTTGAGGGCGTAATTCACTTTAAGCACAAAAAAACATCTTTCGTGCAGCATTTTTTTTCACGCACTGCTCCAATATTTTGCGCACCTAATGCCCTTTCCAATTTTTGAGCTTCTCATCTGGAAACACCTCTTGCGTGAAAAACTCCAATCCTCTATTTCATGCACCATGCCAATATTTCGTGCACCACTTCCTTTTTTGCGCACTGCTCTAATATTTCACACACCTCAAGCCTTTTCTAACTTTCGTGTTTCTGATCTCGAAACACCTCTTGTTTAGAAAATTATGATCCTCTATTTCACGAACCACGTCAATATTTTGGGCACCACTTCCTTTTTCATGCAATTCTCTAATTTTGTGTGCACCACCCTTTGAAAAAAACACATCTCTCCATTTTCCAATTTTCAAGCCCAAAAATTTGTCAAACACTAGAAAATAGCACCACCTTGTATATGATCTTTTTGCACCACCTCCAAATCATCCATTCCTTTTTCAAGTTTCTTCAATCAAACATGGATATCCAACAAAATCTCTTGAACCTGACAAATCACCATGTAAACCCCATTTGTCAAAAAAATTGCATACCATGTCTTCTTTGTCAAAAAAATAAAATATGGAGGCCCTCTTTGTCAACAAACACAATCACCACAAAAAATGCTTCAATGATACCTTGAGGGATTTTTTCCCAACACTTTTGGTGAACTTAACATATACCTTGGAGGGTACACGGGCATGGGCTGGAGTATACAGGCACAAACATGCTTTGTACTCCCACACATACACGTATTGGTCTGGTGTACATGGGAATACCCATGTACTCGTACATGGGTAGAGTACATGGTAAAACTAAATGATGTGTACTTTTATATGGACACAAACATGGTACATGATTCGTTTACATGGATAGGACCCACGGTCAAAGGGACACTGCATGTAACCCTACTACTCATTGTGTAATCCTTAAAAGTTGGATTGGATCCCTTGTTCTCTCTATCTTGGAAAATTTTAGTTAGGGTGTGTTCCTCATATCCATTTCCCTGAGGGTTAGTATGGAATTTCCTCCCACACATATAATAGTGATCCCTTCAAATGGACTTCTTGGATGTAGTTGTTTGAATCCCTCTGTGACGCCTAGATTAATATCCTTCATTCATAATCATTCCTTAGGTGGAGTTCTTGGTATCGTCATGACCAAAAATACGTAGGAGCTGATCCTCTACTTAGTTATTTAATCTAGATGGAGTTGTTAGTATACCCCATGGCCTTGAAAGTGATCCGCATACGTGTATCGAATCTATTTGGAATTTTAGAGCGTACTTCTTATGGTGAGACTCGATGAGCACTACCTATTGGATGGACATCATTAGTGTTATTAGACTTAGGAGTTTTTTCTCCCAGACAATTTCTATATGGAACCATTGAGCTAAAATTCTAGGCTGATTTTACAGTTGAGACTTTACCCATAGATTTTGTATATTTGTTGATTATATCTAGATATTATTGTTATATGTGTTATAGACATATACCTGTGTAGAGATGATTTTTATTCCTTTTTTTTATTCTTTGTGGTTTTGGGGTGTCCTACTGGGTATTGTTATACTCACCCCTACATGGGATTTTCCCGTACATGTTGTGTCTTGTGTAGATTATTGACCTTTTTATAGAGTCATGGATGGACCAGGACCAGACAATGCTTAGTTAGAATGGACATTATAAGGTGTGTTCCTATAATATCTTGATAACAGTTCCCAATTTTACTTTTAGGTTGGACTTTTTTTCAGATTCTTCATGGTGGTCATGTATTTGGCCCTGTTTACTTTCCTTTACCTCCTATCATACTCTAGTTTTGGTATTTAGATATATGTATGCATGGTTATTCATTTGTTTTTACATTTCATCATTTTATGGGAATGGAGATGTGTTCATGTTTATAGATACTTAGGTTAAGGCCTCCCATTTTATTTTATACATACTCAGTGCTAGTCATCATCCCTGACCTATTGGAGGTAGGATTGGGGAGTCATAGGACAGACCCCATTGGGATGGGTTATGAAAGATTGGTATCAAAGGGTTAAGTTATACCTTAGGACCAAAGTCTGTGAGAATGGTTTGGGAAAATAGTATTAAGTGTTTTGAGTTCAGGTTTCAAGTCAAAGGCTCCAGTGTTGTTTTGGTGTCTGAGGTATCCATACATCGGGACTCTGATCATCTTCCTTTAAACTAAATACATGAGAAAACTGGTTGCAGGGAAAAATGGTACCTATATCATATAGGAATGGTTTATGGTTTCCATGTCCTTCTTGAGTCATCTATCTAGATATACTCATTGACTAAGTTACATCTTGTCTACTTTTAGGATGCCTCTACAATGTATTCCAGCTAGGATTCAGAATACTGGTCATGAGGATGGTCCCCTCAGTAACACGCAGGCTGAGCATACTTTATGAGATTTAGCAATAAAGACCCATCCGGTTCTAAGGAAAACCTGACCCATGGGTAGCTGAGGACTCGCTTGAGGTAGTGACCCAATTTTTCTGTTTGGTCAGTACACCATCAGATCATATGGTGGTATTAGTGGTGAGCCTTCTCCATGGCTCAGCAGGATGATAGTGGGGGTTAGTGACCAATTATTAATATTAGGAAACTCTAGAATGGTCCAAGTTTGAGCGTCTCATCATATATGAGTTCTCTCCAGCTGCATTGAGGGCTATGCATATCCAGGAGCTTCTAAAACTTCAATAGGGAATCAAGATGGTAGCCGAGTATTCATCGAGGTTTACCAACCTCTTCAGGTACTCGATGGATATGGTTTGTAACCAGTTCTTCAAGGATTGTACCTTCACGTCAGGGATGCAAAGAGATGTATAAGGTAGTGTTATCCCCTTATTCATTCCTACCTATGTTGGGGTGCTAGAGAGAGCTTTTGTGGTTGAGATTTTCTTTACTAAGAATAAATGTCCATTTGTTTCTAGTAATGGGAAATCATGAGTAAAGACCTCAGAAGTAGGAATCCAATGTCGGTCTTATGGACCCGGACATGGGAGGCATTTTAGGAGGAGGTCCTAGGACAAAGGGTTTTTGATTTATGGATCACATTATGAGTCCAGTCAACACAGGGATATGTGATGATACTCATGTGACAACTGGGGACATCTTTCCTGAAATTATCTGACCCACCATAAGACTGACAGAGAAACCATAGATGGGATATTGAGGCAAAGATAACAGCATAAAAGGGTAGTTCTATAGGGTTAAATATGTGGAAGAGTTGTTTTGAGAGTATAAAGAGATGGTAGATACTTTTACATGTTACCAACACCACCCCCAAGTGGTTCATACTAGGCTCAGGGAGCTAGAGGACAAGGGAGGGGACAGTAACTGATGGTCAAGCCTTATGACTCAGACGTTCTGAGAATGATACTAGGTAGGATTTGTGTCTTTTATACCTTATATGAATTATTTATAAACATAGTTTCTATTCATTCCTTTCTTTCCACATATCTTTTTTGATACTTAGAGATTTTGTTTGATCCCTTGTCTCAATCCTTGCGCATAGAGAATCCTATTATAAATGACTCATAAATCACACATGTATGTTGATGGTGTGACATGGATCTTGAAGTTGGGAGTTTCTATTAGAATATCTTTATAGAAATGATGATTCCTTACAAAAATATCTTAGGAATGGACTCATTATCCATAGTCCAGGTCTAGATTGACTGTTTCAAGTGGAGGATGCAATGTTTCCATAGTGATGGAACTAGTTTTTCCTCTGTCAGTGAAAAGGAAACCCAGGCCGCATAGGATAGAATCATGCATAGAAGGGTGAATATGATTACTCACCAATTAGATAGCATGTCCCTTAGTGTAGTGGATGTTATAAGTTTTTATTTCCCATTATTAGTGGCATTGTATGAGGATATCTTCCCCAAGGATGTTTCAAAATTACCTCACCACTAAGAGATATAATTATGAATTGATCTACACCCCATGATGACATCGATATATACACCAGCATATCATATGGCTCCCACAGATTTTTATCAGCTGAGGATGTAGTTTGAAGACTTATAGATGAAGGGTTTTGTTAGAACTAAGGCTTCACTTTGGGTAGTCCCGGTTTTGTTCACCAAGAAGGCATACTGGGGATTGAGGTTTTGTGTGGACTATCAGTGCTTAAATCAGGTGAGCATTAAGAATAAGTATCCACTACTGAGGATCAATGACCTCCCTGGTCAGTTGAGAGGGGCACGATGGTTCTTAAAGGTTGACCTCATATTAGTCTATCACCAGTTGTGAGTTATAGATGAGGATATACCAAATACAACATTCAGATGTCTCTATAGACACTATGAGTACTTTGTGATTCCCTTTGGCAAGATGAATGTCCCAACAAAGTTCTTGGGACTTGTGAACTATATCTTTTAGCCTTTATTAGACTAGTTCATGGTAGTCTTCATTGATAATATCCTTGTATACTTGGTGTCCATGTAGGATCATGTGAGACACTTGAGGATGGTTCTAGAAATATACTGAGAGCATCAGCTTTATGGGAGGCTCTCAAAGTGCCAGTTTTGTATTCAGGTAGTCCAAATTCTGGGACATGTTATCTTAGTAAATGGAGGGTTAATGGACTCAGCCAAGGTTGATCAAGTTTCATCTTGGGATCCACCCAAGAGCATGATGGAGGTGAAAAATCTTCCTTAGGTTGGAAGTATATTATTGGAGATTCATACCTAACTTCCCTATGATATCATCTCACATTATATCTTTGAGCTAAAAGGGAAATCCTTTCATATGGATGGAGAGGTTCCAATAGAATTTTCAACAGTTGTGACAAAGATTAACGAGTGCTCCCATCTTGAGATTTCCAAAGGAGGATGTAAAGTATGTAGTATCCTTTCATGAATCAGTAACTATGATTTATTGTGTTATAATATAGAGTCAAGCGGTGATTTCCTATGGTTCACATTAATTGAGACCACATGAACATAACTACGCAACCCACAATCTTGAGATGGTAGTGGAAGTATTCACACTAAATATGCGGCAACACTACCTGATGGGAAAGAAATTTATCATCTATTATGATCACAAGAGTCTCAATTATATATTCTCTTAGAATGATCTTAACTTAATATTGAGATAATGGCTAGAGTTACTACAATATTATGATTTTGAAATTGTCTATACTCTTGGGAAGGGGAATGTGGAAGCAGATGCTCTCAGCAGGGGATCTTGTTCACAATTATTGAATGAGGCGTTAGAGTAGTTGGTCTCATTGTAGTTATGATTTGTATATGGATGTAATGACCTAGATTTCATCACTCCATTCCTTTGTGAAAATATAGTTCTTGTGGTGTTCTTGGGGGTAGTATTGGTTTTTTTAAGAGTTATCCACAAAATCTTGTTTCACCAAATGGTTTCACTGAAACTGTGGAACTGTAATGCTGGCACCATGAAGGTACCACACCGAAATATTGGCACTGTAATGGTGTAACCAAGACGGTCACACACTGAAACGGTGGCCCCATAACGGCATCACTGTAATGGTCGCACACCAAAACAGTGGCACCGTAACAGTGGCACTGTAATGGTCACACACCAAAATGGTGCCACCATAACGGTCGCACACTAAAATAGTGGAACCATAATAGTGGCACCATGATGGTGCAACACCGAAATGGTGGCACACCAAATGGTGTCTCACCCTTTTCCAAATTTCTATTTTCCTAAGTTTTTTTAGTTTCACTCCTCTTACGTCTTATTTTATGTAAACCAAGTTTAAAGCCTTATTTGGGTGTTTTAAAGGGTGTTTCAAAATATATTAAGTATATCATTAATATCTTAATTCTACGAGGACTTTGAGATACTCAAAATTCATGATCTTTACCATGATCCCATGTTAATGACTTTTAAAATTTTTCTTCCTTTAATATAGGATCTGGCTCTTCAAAGTTGAGATATTCCCTTCGTGGTGTGTTTATGTTACCTCTTGGTGTGCCTAAAGCCTTTCTCTCTAGAAGAGTCGTTCACCTATGCTAGAGACCCCTCCTTCTCAGTTTTCTTTGAGTTTCCTACTATTCGTGTGATCCCCTGTTCTTGGTGAAAAGAGGAGATTGGTTGCCTGTTTTTTCATGTAGGGATTATTCTGTCTCTATTTAATTGTGCATCATGCAGGGTGGGTGTACTAATGATTCCTTTTGCAGAATGGGTGAATACTTTTCTTAAAATGAGTAGTAAATAATGGGGAATATGATGATCATGAGATAACACGGATCAATGAAATAATGGTATGAGAGTGGATTAATGTTGATCATATGTTTTATTTGTTACCCATATTGGTGATGTGATCCGTTGTGGTGGTAAGGCCTTATGAAAATCATGGTCATTGGTGGTATTTCTCTGTGTGTGGGTGACCATTTATAACTGTTGTTGTTTCCTTATTAATAATTCATGTAAATACTAATCTGACTAATCACTTATGCCCGGTTAAATGAAATGGATTCCCCAGGATGAAAACCCTGGTTTGATCACCCCTATTTATCAAAGTGGGTTAAAGAACAATGATTACCAAATTTAAATACATCATGTTTGATAGGTGGTGTTGTGTATTGTGTTTTTTTGGGTTTTGTGACTTTTTGTGGGTTGTGTGGTGCTGTCGTTCAGAGTATAGTTATTGGTATAGGGGTGGTTAGGGGAGTTGGTTCTATGAGAAGGGTGTGTTATGGGTGTGTAGTAGGGCTGTGGTTTAATGGTATTTATTTTGGGCTTTGTCTATAGGGTGGTACGGGTGGTGTGTTGGAATCTCAGGTTGAGAGACTGATTGATTGTGGAATGGATGGACTTGTAGGCAATAGGACTACCTTTATTTGTGTTGTGGCCATCAAGCGATGTTGGGTAGTGGGACTACAATGTGGTTATGGAATTATTATACAGTGGGACTGCATCTGGGAAATTTTTGAGCAGTGGGGCTATAGGTTTGAGTTTTATCATGACTT
This sequence comes from Viscum album, assembly GCA_963277665.1. Lineage (NCBI taxonomy): Eukaryota > Viridiplantae > Streptophyta > Magnoliopsida > Santalales > Viscaceae > Viscum > Viscum album. The sequence goes on from OY728145.1 coordinate 622,092,905, forward strand.
CATGTTAATAGGTGTGTCAGCTATGGTGTTTTTGTGTAGTGAGGCTTCCAGTTTTAGTCATGAGAGGATGATTTATTGGGATAAATTTAAATAATGACAGTTGCCAGTGGTTGAACAGGTGTATATGGAAGAAGGGGGTGTGCAGTGGGACTGTAGGTTAGTTTTTCCTATTTGTTTTTATGAATAGGTTTTAAAATGGAAATTATTTACCTTGGTCACTCTTCCCTTGTTCAATGTTTCCAGTACTGAAAAATGAAGTGGGTTGGTTGCTGTGTGTTTAGTTAATCAGGCTCATCACCTTCTGAAGTGGTTTTAGATGTTGTGCTTGAAAGTTTTCCCAGGTAGTAGAGAAAAAAATTAAATTGAACTCATAAATAAATAAATTGAAAATGGTTTAATGAAAAAGGGGTTGGGTTTATGATTTGGAAGTGGCTATTTATGTGGTTTTTCATATTGGGGTAGCAGCAAAAAGTGGTTTTGGTGGGCTGGTTGTTTGTTTTGGGACCCATGGGTTGGGTTGAGTGTTTACTTACCTATATGTATAAATTGTAGTTCCTTGTGATTTCTATATGCACCCCACCCTCATTGAGTACCATGTGTTGAACATCCCCATTTCATGGGGGAGGGTTTCTTTCCCAACATCCTGGTGGGAGGATGGATGGTTGGTTACTGACTTTCTTCCTTGCACCCTCATCTGAGTACTTACCACTTGAGCATATTTAGGTAGGATGTAACGGATTGAGGCTTACCATAGTCTCAGATCCTTTGTTCAGGTTTGTTGTGGATGAGGGTCCCAGGTGTTTGTGGTCTAGGATTGTTTTCCCAAGTGTCTTTGGGATGAGTCCCATGTGTCTTCGAGCGAGATCCATGGTTATTCTAGACCAGGTGTATGTGAGCAAGATGTGTGGTATGGTTTGAGGCCCAGTCATGTGCGGATAGGTTGTGGCAGTGGGACTGTGTTTTGGAAGATTGGTAGTGCCAAGACGTTAGTCGTTAGGAATGGAATTTAACCAGTGGGAAAGTGGTGTGGGGTACCCAAATATCAATGTTATTATACTACTACTTTACTTGACTTTAATTATTTGGTGAGTGTGCCTTAGTGTGGTTGGGCTGGTTAGTAATCCTTCGTAGGTGCTTTGAGGTTCTACTATATTCTCATAGGGGAATTAGTATATTCCCCCACTTGTGGATGGGTGTCTTTAGTTTTCCTACTAGGTATACTTGTATACTCACCCTACATTTGTAAAACTATTTTCAGATTTCCAAGAGGACTTTGAGGGTTGTTCTGGACTTTACTAGCTTAGGATTTGGGATAGTTGTTGTGATACTGGTTAGTATCATTTTATTTTTGTACTTTCTTTGGTTCTTTGGTTGTACTTTTTTCGTAGTTTACATTTGAATCATTCATGGGTTGGATTTTGGTTTCTTTTATATAAATTTCTGGTGTTTTTTTGGATTTTTACATCTTATCTCCCAATATTTTTTACATTAAAAAGGGTAATTCCTTCCATTCCGTGTGATATTCTATACCCTTGGTTCTAGTCACCACTATAGGGCCTGTAAAGGCAGGACTCGGGGGTCATTATCTCTCCTTCATCTTGAAGAAGGAAGGGTATGGCACTTTGCTACCCCTTCCCTCATCTTGAAGGAGGGTCATGAAAAAATGGTATTAGAGGTGATGGTTGAGTGATATGATGGAGTTCATAGTTAGTAATAGTGAGTAATGCATGGGATGGTAGGAAAATAGTGTTAGGAAATCTTGTTTCATTATATAGGCTAGGGAAGACCGTCTAGGACACGGAATTTTAGGACCCCCCATGATCCGATGAAAGGACTCTGAGCCTACTGAACGACCAATTGAGGTTGTACTAATTATAGGGAAGAGACCCTAGGAAAGGTATGTGCATCATAATTACTTATTTTCTTGTGTGTATTGGGTGTTTTGGGAATTTAAAATAAATTAATTGTTAAAATGAATTTTAAAATAAAATTTCCATGCTACACAGTCTTAGGATTTTCTTGTTACCCTTTTCAACTATGGCACCCAGACGTTTCCCATGTGTGGTACGAGCAGTTGAGGCCCAGCAAGATGGTCTGGTTGATTAGCGGAGGTTTTATCGAGAGGAGGAAGATGACTTGTGGCAAAATACCCTTTGTTCTTTCCAACGCCAGACCCTAGGGAAGTATGAAGGTATCATTTCAGACTCAGAGATGAAGGGTTATCTTGAGAAGCTAACAATCACCTTGAACTTAATTCATGCTCTGAGGAAGTACTGGGTTCCTCTGGAAGTGAACCGGATGTTAGGAGTGGAGAGTCAGTGGTGGATGCTTTACCACGGGGTGAGTAATGAGACCAATGTCTCATGGGATAACTTTGAGAAGGAGGTTCAGGCAGAGTTCCTTTCCTCAGTAATAAAGGCTGAGAAGAGGAAGGAGCTGCTCTCCCTCTAGCAGGGGAGTATTTTAGTGAGGTAACTGGGGATCAAGTTCAATAATATCTTATGCTTTGCTCTAGATCACTTAATAGATAATGAGTCATGGACGAGGCACTTGGAGGAAGCACTATGACCTTCTCTTCAGTATGTCATCACTACCTTTACCCTACCGACATACATAAAAGTTTAGAATAAGGTTGAATTAGTGGATAGGATGAAATCACAGGGAGATGTACTAAAATAGGGGAGTTAGATGAGTTCATCGAATGGGAATGCAGTCACTAGTAGGTCTCCAGCATCAAGGCCTTCCGAATTCTTGCCTATGGGGAGTAGGCCTTAGCAGTTCTAGTTCTAACCTCCTGGTCCTCGGCCTTTCCCCATGGTCCTGGGACTGAGGTTCTTTGTCTGCAGAGGTCATGGACATCTTCAGAACTAGTACCCAGTTTGAGCTCAGTATTTTGGGGTGGGTAGGTTCAGCGCCCACCTCAGTTCCAACAGTTTTTAGTTATGCCTTTCCCACATCAGGAGCAGTGAGCTCTCTCTCCACCGAGGGTAGATGGTGTTGGAGGATTCCTACCTCAGGGTGCTCCTTAGGGACCTTGACTAGGGCATGGTCGGGGAGGCAGTCAATAGAAGATGGGTAGAGGAGCTAGGTGTGGTCAGTTGCACATCACTGAGGCAGCAGTTCTAGCGGAGTCAGAGGTTGTTTGAGGTATGATTGGTATGTTTATTAATCTTGTGTGTGCTTTGTTTGATTAAGGAGTTTTTCACTCCTTTTTTGCTCAGTCTAGTCCATTCCTTGGGACCAAACATACAGATACTTTTTTTCCCATGTGTTGAGCATGCAAGTTAGAGTTCAGAACAATCTGTTTGACGTTTACTAGGGATGTAGACTAATGTTGGGGCCACATTAGTCCAGTGGGGATCTTCTTTTGCAACATATTCATCCATACGATGTCATCCTATGCATCGACTGGTTGTTTTCTGTGCATTTTGTTATCGATTTCTTTCATAGAAGAGTCATATTTTTAGGTTTGGATGGCCAGCATGTAGTTTTTGTTGGTGAGTGGGGCTGTTAGGTGGGCAGTCAGTGTATAGAGATTCTTCTCTTCTTATCGTCTGAGGTTTTAGTGGAATTAGTAGACACAGAGATGGTGGAGGTTTCGGGGGTTGTCAGGGAGTTCCTAGATATCTTCCTAGAAGTGGTTGTGACTTTACCCCCTCGATGTGACATCGAGTTCGTAATAGACTTCCAACCCGGTTCCCATTTGATTTCGATGGATCCCTATCAGATGGTACCTTTTGAGTTCTGGGAATTGTGAATTCAGGTTGATGACCTCATGAAAAAGTGTTTTATCTGACTAAGTGTGTCACCATGGGGATCTTGGGTCTTGTTCGCAAAGAATGAAGATGGTGGTCTGATGCTATGCATAGACTACCGAAGACTGAACCAGTTAATGATCAAGAACCATTACCCCCTTCTGGTGATAAATGATCTTTTAAACTATCTAAGGGGATAAAGTTGGTTCTCTAAGATTGATATGTGGTCTGGATATCACCATTTAAAGGTGAAGGGGGTGGCATCCTGAATACTGCTTTTAGGTGCAGGTATGGGCACTTCGATTTCATGGAAATTCCCTTCGGTGTTACTAATTCACCAACCATGTTCATGGGGACCATGAACTCTGTTTTCCATATGTTCTTGGACCATTTTTTCATCATTTTCATTGATGAAATCCTAATCTACTAAAATTCCTAGGAGGAGCTTGTTGAGAACCCCAATAAAGTCTTGGAGGTCCCCCGGAACCACTATCTCTATGGGAAGTTGTCCAAGTAAAAATTCTGGATGTGGGAGGCACACTTCCTTGGGCATGTGGTGTCTCAACAAGGGATAGCAGTGGACACATCAAAGGTTGAGGTATTTGTTTCTTGGGAAGCACCTAAGAACTTGATAGTGGTTCATAGCTTCTTGGGTATAGCGGGATATTACCAGAGGTTCATACCTAACTTCTCTCATGTATCGGCTCCATTGACAGCTTTGACTAGAAATGACCTGGCCTTTATGTGGAGTGAGTAGTGTCAGACATCCTTTAGCTACCTGAATGGGAACTTAGTCAGTGCTCCAGTTCTTAGGTTACTATAGTAAGGGGTAATGTTCTAGGTGTTTTTTGACACTTCTCGTCTAGGCTTGGGATGTGTATTGATGCAGTAGTGGGGAGTGATCTCTTATGGGTCTAGGAGGTTACATCTACATGAACGTAACTATGCCACCCATGTTGTGGATCTTGCATTGGTCATATTTGCAATGAATTTATAGCGACATTACCTCATTAGTGAGTGCTTTGTGGTATTTACGAATCACAAGATCTTGAGGTATATCTTATCCTAGCGAGATCTGAACTTTCGGCAGTAAAGTTGGATGGAGTTTCTATAGGACTATGACTTTGAGATATCTTAAACCTTAGGAAAGGGGAATGTGTTGGCCGATTCCTTAAGCAGTAAGTCACATAATGAGGTGGTTCAGGAATCCACATAAGCTTGTAAGGAAATAGAGGAGTTGGTTGATTTGTGTCTGGATGTGAGAGTGGATGGAAGTAGAGGCTTTCTATTTCAGATGACAGTATATTATTCTTTGATGTGGTAGGTAGAGGAGTCTCAGAGGGGATACTCATAGACTAAAGTGATCCATGATGACACTTTCTAGGGTGATGCTCTGGAGGGATGGTCGGAGGATAGTTAGAATTGAATGTTGTTCCACGGGAAGTTGTTTGTCCCAGTGGAAATGTGAAATGGAGTTTTCTGTGATTTCTATAGATCACCCCTAGCAGTACACCCAGGAGTTTATAAGATGTATTGAGTCTTGAGGGAATAGTTTTGGTGGCCCGATTTGAAGTTGGTAGTGGTAGATTTTGTGGCAAGATGCCCGGTGTGTTAGCAGGTGAAGTCTGAGCACCGAGTTCTCGGTGGTCTGTTGCAGCCCTTAGACGTTCCCGAGTGGAAGTGGGATAACATCATGATACATTTCATCATAGAATTTCTTAGGACTCAGGGAGGATGAAATGCTCTTTGGATAGTAGTGGATCGATTGACGAAGTTGGCTCACTTCTTGGCGATCAAGGAGTTGAGCACAGTGGATGCCTTAGCACAGAGGTATGTGGATGAGGTGGTACGACTGCATGGAGTTTCAAGATCCATTGTCTTGGATTGGGATAAAAGTTTTATGTCATTAATATGGAGTGGACTTCATAATACCTTTTTCAACCAGTTACGCATCATCATTGCTTTCCACCCTCATACGGATGGACAGATAGAGAGGACCATCCAGACATTGGAGTACATGTTACGATCATGTGTTCTGGACTTTTAGGGGGTCTTGGGTGTGACATTTTACCTTGGTAGAGTTTTCTTACAATAATATTTGTTACTATTCCATTGTTATGGATCCATTAGAAGCTCTATATGGTAGGTCATGTCAATCTCCCTTCTGCTGGATAGAATTTGGGGAGGCAGCTATTTTTTTCTGGATATGGTGCAGAGTACGACAGAGAAAGTGCATCTTGTCCGTGAAAGGATGAAGGCATCATAGGACTGACAGAAGTCATATGCCAATCATAGGAGTAGGCCTTTGGAGTTTGATTCCAGGGACTATATTTCTTAAAGATTTCCCCTCAACGTGGGCAGTAGAGGTTTGGAATAGGGAGCAAGCTTTCTCCCAGGTTCATCATACATTTTTGAACTGTTGGGGTGAGCTAGCAAGGTGGCATAGAATCTAGCATTTCCACTACGGTTTGAGAGGATCCATGACATATCCTATGTATCTCAGCTCTATCAGTATCTACATGATGACTCCCACTTCATTGAATGGAGAGAGTTGGATATTGAGGATGACGCAACATTCATGGAGAGAATAGTAAGGATCGAGGATTGTTAAGAGAAGGTAATTCTTAGAGGGATCATTCCTTTGTTTTGTGTGTAATAAAGGCATTTTGGCCTCAAGGAGAGTACTTGGGAGCAGGAGGCATAGATGTATGCCCAGTAACTGGAGCTATTCTGAGTTCTGCTCTTGTGTTTTACTTTGTGCTTTGGTTACAATGTAATGTTGACCTCGTTTGCTGTAAGATGGGGTGTTTCCCTATTCTCTAAATGTGTGTGAAAATTCCTAGTTGTGGGAGGGGTAGGACCTAATCCCTATTCGAGACACATTAATTTGTATAGGATTAAACCTGTGTGGGCGAGTCAGTTCCGCCCAAGGTGGATAGTATCTTGACATGGAGAAAGGGATTCCATAATCCATATGTTTGGGAAATGGGGCCTTAGTGTTTCTATAGTTTTTAAAGAGATGGATTTCAAGGAGGTGTTCTTGGATGTCTAGATTTTCACTCCATTTTTTTAACAGCATAGGGTGGTTTGTCCCTGAGAGGTATTTTACAGGGAGTTTGTTCATACCCCTATTTTTCTGAGTTTGGTTTTAAATTCTTGGGGACGAGAATAGTTTGAGAGGTATCTGATGTAATGAATTGGATTTCCCTGGGCCATTCCTTTGTAAAAATCCAGTTCTTGTGGTGTTCTTGGGGGTAGTAGTGGTTTGTTTTGAGAGTTTTCCAAAGAAAAATGGTTTCACCAAATGGTTTCACTGAAACGGTGGAAGCGAAATGGTGGCATTGTGGTAGTGCCACACCAAAATGGTGGCACTATAATGGTGTAACTATAATGGTGGAACCTTGATGGTCGCACACCGAAATGGTGACACCGTGACGGTCTCACACTAAAATGATGGCACCGTAATGGTGGCACCGTAATAGTGGCACCGTAATGGTGGCACCGTAACGGTGGAACCATAACGGTAGCACAGTAATGGACGTGCAACAAAATGGTGGCACTATAATGGTGGAACTATGATAGTGGCACTATAATGGTGGCACTATGATAGTGCCACACCTTAATGGTGGAAAACCAAATGGTGTCTCACCCTTTTCCAAATTTCTAGTTTCCTGAGATTTTCCAGTTTCACCCCTATTGTATATTATTTTACATAAAATTAGTTTAAATCCTTATTTGGGAATTTTTAAGGGATTTTCAAAGGATATTAAGTATATATTTAATATCCTAATGCTCCTAGGACTTTGATATACTCAAACTGCATGATCTTAACCATGATCACACGTTAATGACTTTTGAAACCGTTTTGGATCTTCAAAGTTGGGATCTACCATTCTTGGTGTCTTTCCATTCTCTATTGGTGCACATAAAGCCATCATCCCTTGAAGATTCATGTGCCTATGCTAGATCCCCCTCCTGCTCATTTTTCTTGGAGTTTCCTACTGCTCACGGGATCCCCTGTTCTTGGCACAAAGATGTGATTTGGTCACCTACTGTTTCATGTAGGGATTCTTATGCCTCTCTTTAATTGTGCATCATTAGAGGTGGGTGTACTAATGAATCATAATGATGTACGGTTTAATATTTTTCTTAAAACGATTAATAAATTAGGGGGGATATGATGATCAGGAGATAACAGGGATCCATGAAAGAACATTTTGGGAGTGGATTGATGTTGATCACCTGTTTTATTTTTTATCCTTGTTGATGATGTGATCTGTTGTGGCTGTAAGGCCTTCTAAAAATCATGGTTGTTGGTGGTATTTGTATGTGCATGGGGAACCCTTTATAGCTATTGTTGTTTCCCTATAAATAATTGGTTTAAATACTAATCTGAATAGTCATGTATACCCGATTAAATGAAATGGATGCCCCAAGATGAAAACCCTTGTGTGATCACCCCTATTTATCAAAATGGATTAAAGAACAGTGGTTACCAAATCTAAATACATCTTTTTTGATAGGTATGGTTGTGTTTTGTGATTTTTTGGGTTTTGTGACATTGTGTGGGTTGTGTGGTGCTACTGTTGGGAGCACAGTTATGGGTACAGGGGTGGGAAGGGGATTTGGTTCTATGAGAAGGGTGTGGTATGGGTGTGCATAGGGGCTATTGTTTAATGGTAGTTGTTGTGGGATTTTTTTGTGGGGCGGTGCGGGTGGTGTGTTGGAATCTCAGGTTGAGAGACTTATTGATTCTGGGAAATATGGACTTATAGGTAGTGGGATTTCCTTTTCTTGTATTGTGGCCATTGAGTGACATTGGGAAGTGGGACTGTAATATGGTTATGGACTTATTATGCAGTGGTACTACATCTGGGAAATGTTAGGGAATTGAGATTGTAGGTTTGGGTTGTTTTGTGACTTCATGTTTGTAGGTGTGTTGGGTGTGGTGTTGTTGTGTAGCAGGGCTTCTGAGTTTAGTAGTGAGAGGATGATTGAGCGGGATAACTTTTAAGAATGATAGATGGCAGTGGTTGAACGGGTGTCTAGGGAAGAAGCGGGTGTACAGTGGGACTATCGGTTGGTCGTTCTTGGTTGTTTTTATGAATGTGTGTTAAAATGGAAATGATTTACCCTAGTCCCTCTTCCCAGGTTCAATGTTTCCGGTATCGAAGAACAAAGTGGGTTGGTTGTTGTGTGTTTATTTAATTAGGCTCATCGCATTCTAAGCTGGTTGAAAATGTTGTGCTTGGTAATTGCCTCAGGTAGTGCTTGAAAAAATTAAAGTGACCCCTAAATAAATAAATGGAAAATGGTTGAATGAAAAAGGGGTTGGTTTTATGCTTTGGTAGTGGTTGTTTGTGTGGTTGTGCATATAATGGTAGTAAAAAGAGTGGTTCTAGTGGGCTAGTAGTTTGTTTTGGGACTCATAGGTTGGGATTAGTGTTTTCTTACCTATATGTATAAATTTTAGTTCCTTGTGATTTCTATATGAAACCCACCCTCATTGAGAACCATGTGTCGAACACCCCCATTGCATGGGGGAGGGTGTCATTCCCAACATCCCGGTGGGAGGATAGATGGATGGTTACTGACTTTCTTCCTCACACCCTCTTCTGGGTTCTTACCGCTCGAGTGTATCTAGGTAAGCTCTAATGGATTGAGGCTTACCATAGTCCCAGATCCTTCAGGAAGGTTTATCATGGATGAGGGGCCCAGGTGTTTGTAGGCCAGGATTTTTTTCCCAAGTATCTTTGGGATGAGGCCCATGTGTCTTTGGGGAAGAGGTGTGGTTGTTGTGGACTAGGTGTCTACGGGCAAGATGTGTAGTGTGCTTTGGGGTCCAAGTGTGTACGATCAGGTTGTGTTATTGGGACTCCATTTTGGAAGAGTGGTAGAATCAAGACATTATCCATTAATAATAGCAGTTAAACAGTGGGAAAGTGGGGTGGGGTACCCAAATGATGATGTGATTATAATTCTACTTTACTTAACTAGCGTTATTTTGGTAAGTGTGCCTTGGTGAGGCTGGGCTGGTTAGTAATCCTTGGTAGGTTCTTTGAGGTTCTACTATTTTCTCATAGAGGTATTAGTATGTTCCCCCACTTGTGCACAGGTGGCTTTATTTTTCCTATTGGGTATACTTGTATACTCACCCTACATTTGTAAAACTATTTTTAGGTTTTTAGGAGGGCTTTGAGGATCATGTTGGGCATTGGGATTGTCATGACCCCCTCCCCACAAGTTGTATCCCTCCCAGGCTGGCACTGTGAGAAGATAGATAATGACCCCCGAGTATCGCCTCCAGTAGGCCCTGGGTTGACGACTGGCACTGAGGGTATAGTGAACACACAAATGGGAGGCATTACCCTCTAAGATAATACATGCGAAAGAGAGATATAAGATAGACACCAACCAACTCCAACTCAGAAAAAAATAATAAAAAATAAATCCCAAGTGCACATATGTAATGTCATGCAAAACTACTGAAACTGGAAGGGGAAAACTGCAAGTACCAAAGGAAAGTAAAAATTACAGCAACCACAAGCCTGAACAGCTCCTTCAACCCTAATCCAGTATAAACCATCTTGATCTCCAACCTTCTCCAAGTGACCTGAAAAAATAGTTTATATATACATAGGGTGAGTATAACAGTATACTCAGTAGGATACTCCCCAGAGCCTCTTATGCAAAAGTAAAGAGAACATGCTAAAGCACAGTGAACAACAATTGAAACTAACTCATCACCTAAATAGGTATACTAAGTTTTCAGCCTCACCATGGCTACTCTCACCAAGTATCACATACAAAAGTATATAATATAATAAATAATATTAAGGTTACCCCACTACTACTTCCACACTATTTTTCCGCTTTTCCCCAACATCGCATGTCTTAAGAATCTTTCTCTATAAAGGCTTTCCCATAGACACCAGGGAAAAGCACCACAACATGCACCTCGTGTAACAAAACAACCATGTCCACGTAAATAAAGTAACCGGGTAGTTTCCAAGATACACCACATCTCACATAACGTGTATCATACGTCGGGAATTATACCTCAAGCCATTACAGCCCACACACTGAGTAAGGATCCTCAAGCCATCACAGCCTATATAGGTTACACCTATAGTAGTCTATAGGAAAATATATCCAGAATATATTTGTATGAATAACCACAAGTCATTACATCCATCTACACAAAAATATGGGGAAAACTAACTAATGTGCCTACCAGCACAACTAACTGCTGAGAGAAGAGAGCAGGGCCAAAGGGGGCAGTCAGCCATCCATCCTCCCACCAGAATGTTGAGGAAACCCCCCCCCCCCAGGGCTCAGAGTCCTCGAGGTTTCAGTTTCCCTAATTGACGAGGTTGAGTATCATATAGAAACACAAAAAGTATAGAATATACTATAGCTCACAACCACACAATGTGCATAGCCTAGTCTTAGACTCAACTGCAGCTAACGTCTCTCAGACTCCTGGATACAAATTCTAAGACTAGGCATCCTATAAGCACACAACCATTTGAAGAGCTTGATTACATTCCTTCATTACTTTTTTATCAGTTTCACTTTATGTTAATTAATTCTTTAAATATTAATTAACTCTTAACAATTTTCACATTATATTTCATTACAATCACCCATAAATTCCACTATTCCTTTAAATTGAAACCTTATCATTTAATCCTATCAAGATCCAACCCCATGGGTAAACATAATTTATTCCATAATTTATTAAGAACATTGTTAATTTCCCATATTCCCAAGCATTATAGAAAAACATTCTAAGCTACTAAACACAAGGGGGATCAACACGGTGAGTATATGAACTAACTGTCGAGTATTTTCTGCCTGAAGAAAGAGTGTAGACCCATCCTCCCTCATGAATCTAAAAATGGAAAGAATGTGGCATACCCTGTGCATCTTCTCCCCTTTTGGAAAGAGTGTAATCAAACCAGCTACCTTGAGAAGTGGGGAAGGTAAGCAAGATAAACAACCAAAAAGAAACATAAAGCATCCAAACATTCACATCCAACTCGTTGCATCATCTCTGGTGTCCTCTCCAACACCCACATGCATAAATTGATGCATCTCACCACTCTAGGTGTCAACTATTGCCACAACCAATAGGCCTCTCTACCCCCAAATATCACAACAGCCTTCTAGTCTCACATCACAACACAAGTAGTATAAAAACAAACATTATATCAACTGGGATCTTAGCCCTTAATCTAGCAAGAGGGTAACTCAAAACCCTAAGAGGCATTATCTATTATCAAACAACCAGTCATTTAATCCGTCTGGAAATAATTGATTTATTATTTTCAGGTTCCAACTACAGGAAACCTAAACAGTAAGCTATCAAAAACTAATTAAACATGCTTACTGCATCAATTTGATTAACATCAAATTACAACAACAACAACCAGAATCATTTAAATGCCTTTATGTCTTTAGCCAAACAATAATCAATTAATTCCATCTTTACATTCATTACCAACTTCCATCAAGAATGAAAATCTAAACAAATATAGTATAGATATCAAACTATCTATAAAAACAATAGGCAATAACATACGATTGATATCAATTTATTTATCAATTTCAAAGATTTAATATGTCAATTCCATTGTGATCCAGTGGGATAAAACATGCTAACTCTACATTTTCACATAACATAATAGAGAATCAACGAATCCCCTACCTCAAATAGTTCTTGACATTATTTATATGAGAATGATCCACACAATGGATTATGATCTCCTCCCCCATGACAACTGTGTCCACCCGAGGATTTCGTGGCATGACCGCACCATCCAACAGCCAAGAAAACTCTATTAGAATAATGGATATCACATGCCATAGCATGGAATGGAGAAATAGGAGGAGAAGGATTGAAGAAAATGCAAGAATAGAGGTAGATCATACCTTCTATCGATGAAGGATTGGAACTTGCTAATTGCACCAAAAAGGGGGTGACCATGTAGCAGGAAGAAACTTCAAGGGGAAACGATCTGAGGATTAAGGTTCGATCAAACAGCCCCTAAGGGAAGAAGGATAGGTTCGAGCATCTCGCACCGAGGAACAATGAGGAAGAACCAGGGAGGAATATATCTCGTCCCTTTAGAATATTTAATAGATCAATGGTTTAAGATAATCTGTATTTTCTATTAAAATCAGATCAGATTAAACCATACGATTTGACCAAGTAAAGACATCTCGGGCCTTAGTAAAATTAATATAAGAGTTATAGAATTCTATTTGGTTTTAAATCCCTTAAAACAAGTCCTTAAATGCTTTTTATGTGAAAGGATACATAAAAGGGGGAAAACTATAGGAATCTAAAAACATTGTACACCAAACATTAAATTTTAAAAAAGTGTTGGATGACTCACCATTATGGAAACCTCACTGGTCTGGAAACACTATAGAACCTCACTGGTCTGGAAACCTCACCAATCTGGAAACATTGTAGAACCTCACTAGTCTGGAAACCTCACTGGTCTGGAAACACTATAGAACCTCACTGGTCTGGAAACCTCACCAGTATGGAAACACTATAAAACCTCACTGGTTTGGAAACCTCACCGGTCTAGAAACACTGTCGAACCTCACTGGTCTGGAAACCTAACCAGTTTGGAAACACTATAGAACCTCACTAGTCTGGAAACCTCACCGGTCTGGAAACACTGTAGAACCTCACTGATCTGGAAACATCACTGGTCTGGAAACACTATAGAAACTCACTAGTCTGGAAACCTCGCCAGTCTGCAAACACTGTAGAAACTCGCTGGTTTGGAAACCTCACCGGTCTGGAAACATTGTAGAACCTCACTGGTCTAGAAACCTCACTGGTCTGGAAACACTGTATAATCTCACTGGTCTGGAAACCTCACTAGTATGGAAACACTGTAGAACCTCCCTGGTCTGGAAACCACACTGGTCCGAAAAAATAGTAGAACCTAACTAGTATTGAAACCTCACAGGTATGGAAATACTTTTTATGAACTAGAATTTTGGAAAGTGAAAAAAGGCTGTTGTTGGAAGGTTTCTGTTGTAAGGATGATGTTGGAAGTCTACTATTGGAAAGTTTTTGTTAGAAAGGATACTTTTGGAAAGGCTATTTTTAGAAATGCTACTTTTGGAAAGGTTGTTGTTGGAAGGCTGTTGTTGGAAATATCCTACTGTTCTGGAAACACTATTCATGAACTAGAAATTTGGAGAAGGAAAAAGGTTGTTGTTGGAAGGATGATGTTGGAAGGCTACTATTGGAAATAGCCTACTGTTCTGGAAACACTGTTCATGAACTAGAAATTTGGAAAAGGAAAAGGCTGTTGTTGGAAGGCTGCTGTTGGAAATAGCTTACTATTCTGGAAACATTGTTCATGAACTAGAAGTTTGGAAAATTAAAAAAGGCTATTGTTGGAAGGCTTTTGTTGGAAAGCTGATGTTGGAAGGCAGTTGTTGGAAATAGCCTACTATTGGAAACAGCCTGCTATTAGAAATAAGTCATCTTGACCTCCCAGAACAACTCAAACACCAGATTTCAAAAAAGTAATAGACTAGAGAGGTCTGGTCTATTTCATTAAATACCTATCAAAACATTCTCATCCTCGAGAATTCAAAACCAACCTATAAAAAAAGAAGGGTCTGAACAACCACCTCGTAAGATACCTCTTAGGGGAAAACCACCTTGAGTTGTTTGAAAGATGGAACGAAACCTTGATATCCAAAAATAAGTAAAAAATCATTACATAAATAAAAAAGTCAAGCATAACATCACATAAAACGTAAAAAAATAAATCATCCAAGAAAACTCAACACAATAACTTAAAACATCATTGGGTACTGGACATGCATCTGGGACTCCTGCTCCCAATTACTCTCATCGACGCCATTATGTTACTAAAAGACACGAACCAAGGGAATAGAATGCCCATGCAACACCTTCTCCTTGTGGTCATGTATCTATACTGTCTGCTCCTTGAAGTTCACATCATCGTCAACATCAATCTCACTCTAATTGATGATATGTGAGTCTTCATAAAGATAAAGGAGTTGTGATACATGGAAAACATTATGTATACATCTCATATGCGGGAGAAGTTATACTCAATACGCCATAGCTCCAACACAAGCCAACACCTCGAAAGGACCAACATACCAGGGAGAAACTTTACTCCCATGAATAAACCTTCACTGCCCGTGATTGGGAGTCACCTTCAGAAACACGTGATCCCCATCATCAAACTCCAAAGGTCTCCTCCATGGATCGGCATATGATTTCTGACGATCCTACATTGTCTTTATCCTCTCACGAATCACCTGAACCATCTATGTCGTATTCTTCACTACTTTAGGTCTGAGAATTACTAACTCTTTGGCCTCAGTATAGCACAACGGAGAACGGAAAGGTTGGACATACAAGGATTCAAAGGGCTACATACCGATGGTGGAGTGAAAACTATTATTGTAGGCAAACTCCACCAATGGTAAGTGACTTGTCCAAAAACCTCAAAAATCAATAACACAAGAGCGTAACATGTATTCAAGAGTCTGGATAGTCTTCTCTATCTGACCATCTATCTATGGGTGAAAAGTAGTTCTAAGGCATAGCTGAGAACCAAAAGCATGCTAGAGACCTCTCGACACCCTATATGTAAGATGAGGATCTCAATACAAAATGAACATCCTTGAGACTCCATGGAATTTCACCACCTACTCCAGATACTCAAAAGCTGCCTGACACTGATCATTCCACATGAACGCCTAATTATTATTGGTCAATGTCATCAGAGGAGTCACAACCTGAGAGAAATCAGCTACGAACCTCATGTAATATCCTGTAAGAACATGGAAACTTCGCACCTCTTACACTATCTTGGGACTGCCCAAGACACAACTACTTCTATATTCGATGGATCCATATCTACTCCCAACTAGGATACAACATTCCCCAAGAAACGGAATTCTCTAGCCCAAAACTCACACGTCGACAACTTCCTAAATAGCTGATGTTGACGAAGAAATCCCAAAACAACGTGTAGATGCTCTAAAATCTCCTCTTCAGATATGGAGTACACAAGTATTTCATCGATGAAAACTACCATGAACATATCTAGGAACTCATGGAACATAGCGTTCATCAGTCCTATAAACATAGCTAGAGCATTCTTCACACCGAATGGCATTACCATGAACTCGTAATTCCCATGACACCAATGGAAAGCAGTCTTCATGATATCCTTATCCTTCACATGCATCTGATGATATCCTGACCACAAGTCAATCATTGAGAACCAACTTGAACCCTTCATTTTATCGAATAAATCATCAATCTGTGGAAGATGATAGCGATTATTCACTATCACTTTGTTTAAGCGACGATAATGGATACACAACCGCAAACTGTCATCAGCCTTCTTCATGAAAAAAAATGGTGCACCCTACGGTGACACACACAACTGAACAAAACCGCATTATAATAGACCATCAAGTTGTATATGTAGCTCGCGTAACTCAGAAGGGGACATCCTATGTTGATACATATAGATAGGAAATGATCCTGATTGTAACTCGATCCCAAAATCTATCACACATTGAGGGGGTAATGCTACAACCTCTTTTGGAAAAACAGCAGGGTACTCTTCTACAACCTTAGAAAAAACCAACTGTTGAACCTCTATAGAACTCAGAATCATCTCATCCATCATGAATTATAAGGACAGAACACGCCTCTGACCCATCTGAGTGTCTCGCTCGCCAACAAACACCACTGGCTCTTCATCTGCATCGAATAACACCACCTGCCTCTTGAAGAAATCCACAATAGCATGCACTGAATACAACCAATTCATGCTGAGGATGAAATCATATGGTTGTATTCATAAACATAGGAAATTTTCCCAAGAGCAGTGCTGCCCCAGCACTATCTCATAGTCTCTACATACTTCAAACAAGTTTGCTCGACCTCCAACTGGCGTAGTCAACACCAAGGGCACTAGAAACCTCTCTACCTCAAGTCCCAAAGCATGGAAAAGGACAGGTGATGTGAAGGAGTGTGTCCCTCCTGAATCAAACAAGGCATACACCCAAGTAGGAAACAAGCAAAGGGTACCTTGAATGACGTCAGGATCACCTGGAGCTGGCAACACTAAAGCATGAAGCTGACCGCGACCTCATACATGACCTCTATGACCCTGATGATGACCACCAACATGGCCATGCTCTTCTCTCTAAGGATAGGGAGTATCATGGGGCTATCTTATGCCTGATCCATCTTCTCTCTACTGACCCAAAGCTGGGGCAACCTGCTATTATTGCCTCAGCTGGAACTGACTCAATGGAAGAACCTGAAGTGGAACACCTGGTGCACAATGACTGCTCTGAAAGGTCTAGCACTCTCATTGCTAGTGACCTCTCCCTCCATAAAAAAACAAGCACCTGATCCCTTGGAATAGGTCTAAGAGACATCGCCTCAGGAGAATAGAGATGCTCAGGGCTGGGACCTACCCCCGACTAAACGAAAACTCTTATATCCTGAAAAAAGGGAACCCCAGACCACATATCTGCTTCATGAGGAATCATGAAAAATCCCCTCTCGTGATGATCTAGTTCTAGCCAATTTCCTCTCGATGACCTCTTCCCTTTCCAGCACCTCAAGATATGTCTTCAGAATAAATAAGGTGACCTGTCAATGGATCTCTGGATGCAAAGTCTCCTCAAAATGCCTCGACATGGCCTCCTCGTCTGGAAATAGGTCAGAAGAATATCATAAAAGGTTTCTGAAATGGATTCAAAACTCTCACACACTGGAGTTCCTCTGTCTAAGGGTAATAACCACTTGGCAATAGGACGCATTCATGGTTGAAGAAAGAAACTCGACTCCAAACTTGACTCGGAACTCCTCCCATGAGATCACTGACTCCTCGTGATCCCTGCGGAATAATAAACACTATTGCCTCTATACACCCTGACCCCAGTTACCCAGAGTCAGTGTATTATTACATAACATTATCATGATACAAAAAATCATGTCCCGAAAGACCTATTAGTTTTGTATCCTTGGAATTACTAGATACAAACATAAGTTTTACATTACATCAATAGATAAAAATAACAACAACATTTTTTCCCCTTTCAACACACTTATATCCCTTATCCTATCCCTATGGGTCAACCATAAAATACTTCTTCACATCCTGGGAAAAATAAAACATAGAAAGGGGTGATGTCAGATTCTCAATAAGGATAATAATATAGTGAAAACTTTCATAAATAAGCATAAACATTTAAGGAAATGTATAAGACTAAAACATAAGCCTTTTAAACTTAAAATTAATCATAATATGACAAATATAAATCCAATAATTCCATTTAATTAATCACATGGATATTATACTAGTCGAATAATCACATGAAATATCAATAGCCAATTTCATAATGATGGAATGAATAACGCCAGACTTCACAACCACATAGTCAAGGCCTCGTGCCAAGACTAAAAATAAGATTTTGTCAAGGCATTGTGCCAAGACACTAGTTTTTCTCGTGAGACCTACCGATCCATCAAGAAGCTATAGTGGGCTCCACCTGTCACTTATTAAGTCCAATGCATTCCTCATATGAAAAGGTTGAAACATAATATAAACATTCGTATTAAAACTAGCATATTAAATGTTAATACTTTAACCATAAACCATGAATGGTATAAAAATAACACATCTACAGTCAAAAATATCACAAAACCTTCAATACAATATGGAAGATTGTATCAAAATAAATCAACATCAAACAAGTGTAAAATCCATCAAAGGATGTTGACATGGATGAAATCCAAACTATTTGAGAGAAATGTATCTTTCTATTTTGAAATCATTTAAAAGTCACATAATTATAAAAGAAAACATTCATTTTAAAAATATTCTTATAATCTTGTAAGGGAAGCTTCGAAGGTGTTATAATAGCAGAAAATAGCTACACTCACCGTATAAGTTAAAAAAACATTCTTTCCTTAATTTTGTCGAAAAGGTCATAAAGG
This sequence comes from Viscum album, assembly GCA_963277665.1. NCBI lineage: Eukaryota > Viridiplantae > Streptophyta > Magnoliopsida > Santalales > Viscaceae > Viscum > Viscum album. The sequence goes on from OY728145.1 coordinate 622,111,706, forward strand.
ACCTTGTTTAGAAAATGATGGAAATATTACCTTATAAACATTTTATGAAAAGTAAAACAAGGATATAAATGACTTTAAAACATAGTCTAGAAAATATTAAAAATGTTTTAGTTATTAAACTTTGAATTTAACACTTTTAACTCTTCTTTAAATAAAATAATAATAAATGTCCTAATCTAATCCAAGTGGTTCAAAAGGATCATATTTTATTCATAAGATTGATTTTGGTCAAAATACACTTATCCAATAGAATTATTACATGTGTTAGGGTAATTATAATATCATTTTTACTTTTAATTACCCTATTTACTTTTAAGGGTGGTAAATAAAAGTCAAAATTTACTATTAACCAAAAATTATTCTCATCTTATTGAACCACATTTTACTTACTGATGTAAATTGTGTCTCTCAGAGTTTTGAAATTTAATTTATAGAAGTGGTAAAATTACGTTTTATGCAAATTTTCAAATGTGCCTAGAAGGTGGGTAAAAGACGGTAAAAAGTTCAATAAAATTTTATATGTCTCATATTATTATAAAAATACTTCAATGAATTACATTGAACTTATATAGGTGTTATATATCTATTTTGACTTAAATAAATTTAAATAAAATAAATAACTATTTAAATAAAAAAAGTCGTTTTTAAACAATAATGCAGTGTTTTCACTATTCATCAAAAATTGAACGTTTTCAGAAAAATACCAAAAATTCACCCTATGATAATTTTGATATTCTGAACCCAAAAATGAAGTTCATTTTGAAAAATAAAATTTATAAAATTTCAAAAAGTGGGTATTACTATTCATAATGGCTAGTTTGATTTTTCGTGATGTACTAAAACTCCAAGTTGCGTACAACACAAGTTCTTGCATTATTAAAAGGGAAATGTACTGTAGAAGCTTGGGGTGTTACATTCTTCCCTCCTTCAAATAATTTCATCCTCAAAATTTCTAGAATACTACTGTACAAAAATATTCGGGTGGTTCTTCATCATAAGTTCCTTGGGTTCCCACGTTTCCTCTTCCATCTTATGATTTCCCCATAGAACTTTCACTAGACAATACATCCAATTTCTCAACACTTGTTCTCTAGTATAAACAATTCTGATAGGCTCTTCACAATAAGACAGGTAGGGTTATAGTTCTATTTCTTCATAGGTGAGTACATGTGTTGGGTCAGGCATGTATTTTCTTAACAATGATATGTGGAACGCATCATGAACTTTGGAGAGACTTGGCATAATTTCCAAACAATAATCTACAACTCCAATTAATTCTAGAATTTCAAAAGGTCCGATGTACCTGGGACTTAATTTTCCATTCTTACTGAATCATATAACTCCATTAGATAGAGATACCTTTAAGAAAACAAGATCTCATCCTTGAAATTCCAAATCTTTCTTTCGGTTATCGGCATATCTCTTTCGCCTACTTTGAGCTACTTTAATGTGGGTTTGGATAACCTTCACCTTTTCCATTGTTTCCTCAACAATTTCTGGGCCTACGAGTTATCTTTCACCAACATCATCCCAACAATTTGGTGTGAGACATCTCTTTCCATATAATGCTTCATATGGTGCCATCTGAATACTTGAATGGAAGATATTGTTATAATAAAACTCTACCAGAGGTAAATATTGATCCTACATACCATGAAAGTTAAGTGAGAAAGATCTTAACATGTCATCTAAGGTTTGAATACTCCGTTCTGATTGTCCATCAGTTTGAGGGTGGTAGGCAGTGCTCAAACAAAGTTTAGTATCCAAGGCCTTCTGAAGAATTTTCCATAATCTTGATGTAAAATGGGGATCATGATCAGAAACAATCAATAGGGGTACTCCATGAAGTCTTACAACTTCATTAATATATAGTCTTGATAAACGTTCAAGTGGTAAATCTTCTCTTATATCAAGAAAATGTGCTGACTTGGTAAGACGATCAACAATGACCCATATTGCATCATTCCTTCTAGGAGTCTTTGGTAGACCCATGATAAAGTCCATCATAATATCATCCCATTTCCACTAAGGTATGGAAAGAGTTTGCATGACTCCTCTAGGATGTTTTCTTCAAGCTTTAACTTGTTGAAAAACCATACATCTTAATAAAGAATCAGAAATCTCTCTCTTCATGTTGTCCCACCAAAAATGTTCCTTCAAATATCTATACATCTTAGTGCTACCATGGTGTATAGAGAAATTAGAGCTATGAGAATCATCAAAAAATTCCCTTTTTAGATCAGGTATGTCAGGAACACAAAGTCTGTTCCCAGATTTCAAAATCTCATCTTTATATATGAAGTCGATCAATCTCTCATCGTTCATAGCTTTAATTTTCTTTTGAAACTCTTCATCATCATTCTGAGAAATTTTTATCCTTTCTAGTAAATATGGTTTATCAACCATTTGAAAAAGTATTGATGTTTGACCTTCCATGATTATTCCCATATCCATCTTTACTAGATCCATGAATATAGGAACCCTTTCAAATCTCATCTTGTTCAAAACCCCATGATCCTTTTTTCTCAAAGCATCCTCCACCTTATTTGCCTTCCCTGGTTGGTAGTGTATAGTGAAATCATAATCCTCGAGTAGTTCAAGCCATCATATTTACCTCATGTTGAGTTATTTTTGTGAGAAAATATACTTCAAGCTCTTGTGATCGGTATATATCTCACATTTTTTACCCTAGAGATAGTGTCTCTAAATCATCAAAGCAATGATTACAACTGCTAACTCAAGATTATGAGTGGGATATTTTTGTTCATAAATTTGATGCATAGGCAATAACTCTATCATTATGCATAAGAAAAAAACCAATTCCTTTCCTTGAAGCATTATTATAAATAACAAACTCATCATTCCCCGATGGTAGATTCAATATAAAAGCATTGAATAATATTCTATTCAGTTCTTCAAAACATTATTCACACTATTTTTTCCAAAAAAAATTAACCCCTTTACGTGTGATCTTGGTTAATGGGTTAGACAATTGGGAAAAATTATGGATGAAGTGCCAATAAAATCTTGCTAAACCAATAAAACTGTGTACCTCAGTTATACTTGTTGGTGCTGGCCATTCTTGGATTTCCTTGGTCTTTGAAGGATCAATAGAGATTCCATCCTTAGAGCCAATATTCTCAAGAAACGAAATCTCCTAAAGCCATAATTCACACATACTAAACATCCCAAATAATTCATTTCTTCTAAGGGTTTTTAGAATAGTGCGCAGGTGATTTTCATGATCTTCATAGATTTTTTATTAAAACAAGATATCATCAATAAATACCACTAAAAATTCATCAAGATATTCATTGAGAAGTCTATTCATTATATCCATGAAAAGAGAGGGTGCATTAGTCAGTCCAAAGGCATTTCTGTAAACTCGTAATGATCATACCTGGTTTGAAATGATGTTTTTGAAATGTCTTCCTTCTTCACACACAATGGATGATATCCAAATCTAAGGTCAATCTTTGAAAAATATTGAGCTCCATGAAGTTGATCCAATAAATAATCAATGTGAGGTAGGGGATACTTGTTCTTTATTGTTATATCATTGATCTCCCTGTAGTCAATGCACAACCTCATAGATCCATATTTCTTCTTAACAAAAAGAACAGGGGCTCCCCCTGGAGAAACACTAGGGAAAATAAATCCCTTATTACTCAATTCCCCTAGCTGTTTCTTTAGTTAAACTAATTCCACAGTGTTCATTATATAAGTGGTCTTCGATATGGTCCTTGAACCAGGAATTAAATCAATGGAAAACTCAATTTCTCGTTCTGGAGGATGTCCATGTAAATCCTTTGGAAACACATCAACATATTCTTGCACAATAGGTACGTACTCTATTTGGACATTCCTTTCCTTACCCATAGTTATTTCATTCTCTTCCTCCCTAATAATTGAATTTAGTATAGCTAGTGGGGGTGGATCTAGATAAGAATTAGGTGGTGACGTTTATGCTCTAAATATAAGGTACTTCTTATGATCATCTAAAATTGTAACCTCCTTCTTCTTACAATAAATTTTCACATCATGGTCTAAAATCCAATCCATTTTTAGGATTATATCAAATTCAATCATGGGTATGACGATGAAATCAGCAGATAAAGAACATTTTTATGACCTAATGGAAACCGATTCATAAAACTTTGTTGCAATGATACTTCCCTTATGATTTTTGTCTAACAATTCCCTTATTAAATCAAATTGGAAATATCTAATTTTCTTAGCAAACTGGGAATATATGAAATAATGTGATGATATAGAATCAAATAAAGCATTTTCTAAACTTTATGAAACTATTAAATTACCTATCACCACATATTTCAGAGCTTCAACCTCAGCAGTAGTGATTGCATAAGATTGGCCTTGCTCCCTTAGCCTTTTATGAGGTAATTTTCTTTGGAACTTAGGACATTCATTTTCATAATTCCCCATTTCTATACAATTGTAGCATTCAACATTGATAGCGTCTTTATTTTCCTTGCAATCACGATCTTGGTGGCTTTTTTCACCACACTTATAACAGACTCTCATTCCCTTCAGGAAAGTATCAAGGTGTTTCTTCCCACATTTACCGTAGGATGAAAATTTAACTTTTCCCTTATTACCCTTATTTCTATTTATAGAGTGTTCAACAGATCTCTTATTCTATTTATTTTCTTTAAATTCAAAAGACTTAGAGAATTCATTTTCTATATTGATAGCACATGAGACAATATCTTCGTATGATGAGAAATATTGTGAGATTGATGCTCGATGGAGAAATGGTTTTAACCCATCAAATAATTTGTCACGACCCGTCCTCGGGGCCCGTGTCGTGACTACCCCAAGCCCGCCTTCCATAGGCCAGGGGCTGGCGACTAGCACCAAGGCGTAAATCCCGATAAAAAGGGAAGGCATTGCCTTTGTAAAGTAAACAATCACACAGAGTACAAGCGGAAGAAGTAAACACTAAGTAAAAACTGAGTACAACAGTAAGTGCGGAAATTAAAAAGGGGTCGGAAATACAAGCCCAACTGTAAAGTACAACTCGAAAGAGAAAACAGAAAATGAAAAGTAAAGCTGCTACGCCGAGCTGTCCACTGGAAATCCCACCAGAAGGGTGGGTACAGATAGCTCCTCTGCTCCTCGGGTCCCGCCGTCCGCTCCGAGTATGTCCCGCCCAGTGGTCCACCTCTGGGTACCGTCTCATCGTGAGGTCCTCCTCCGGGTACCATCTCGTCGTATAGTCCACCTCCAGGTACCGTCCAGTCCTCGAACACTCGGCCTCCGTCAGCACTGCCCGTCGTCTGCAACCAACACAACGAGGTGCGGGCATAGCCCGTGCAGGGGTGAGTATAACGATACTCAGTAGGGACCCCGAGACCCTCAAGGTCTCACTAAACCAACAAGGATAACCACAAAGAAGATCTCAACAGATAACCTCTACTTAGGCATATGCCCATACATATACCTAAGTTATCAAGTAACCCATCTCAATCATGAGGAAACACAAGGATCATGAGATCAGCAGATAACCACTGCCCAGGTATATGCCCATACATATACCTAAGTTATCAAGTAACCCATCTCAATCATGAGGAAACACAAAGGTCAAAAGTCTCAGCTCAAACCAGGATTTTCATTATCGAAACCGTAACTGCTGAAGAGCTCCGTCTCTGGAGTGTACAGTGGTCCTGTCACGACTCCGAGGTACTGCTCACTAACCTAAGACTGTTGAGGTACTCCTCCTGTCGAGTACCGCGGGTCTGCGGCCAACTAACGGGCGCTCCGTCCGCTGTGGGTCTGTCGCCAAATACCGGGCGCTCCCCCCAATAGCCTACAGAGGTACTCCTCCTGTCGAGTACCGCGGGTTTGCGGCCAACTACTGGGCGCTCCGTCCGCCGTGGGTCTGTCGCCAAATACCGGGCGCTCCGTCCACTGGGCTAGTCGACTCACTCCAAGTCGAGTCGGTCAAGCAGTCGTCAGGTCTCAGCAGGCTACACGGTCTCCGTACTCCGCACGCTCGTCTCCGGGAGGGTCCGCTCCACGAGCTACTGGTCGATACTCCAAGTATCTCAAGGGCCCACGAAGAAGTATCTCAAAGGACCGCCTCGTCATAGGGGTCTCAACGCAACAGACGGCGCGTCAATCGGACGCCCGGTCTGTGAGTTATTAGCCTTTTCGTCCCAGGGGCCCGGTTGGTTTCGTGAGCAAAACCAATCCCGGCCGTATCTCAACTGTACCCCGAACTCCCATAGGGTATACTCATAGGTACCGTTACTCAACGTAATCACCAACGCCGCTGACGGTTCGTCAAACGGACGTCTGGTTTGAAAGATATCAGCTTTTCCGTTCCAGGGGCCCGGTTGGATTTCGGTGCGATCCAACCCGGCCACTATCCATCTGCATCCAATTCTCAGGCGGAGGATGCCAAAAGTTCCGTATCGACAACAGAACTCAACGTCGCAGACGGCGCGTCAATCGGACGCCCGGTCTGAGAGTTATTGGCTTTTCCGTCTCACACCCACCCTGGGAAACTTCCCAGGAGGTCACCCATCATGATCACTGCTCTAGGCCAAGCACGCTTAACTACGGAGTTTTAACTACGTAGGCTCCCGAAAAGAAAGGTGCACCTTGAGTATAGTATACCGAAACGACCGTCTCGATCCAAGGATCGTGTTGCCGTTGACGGCGCGTCGTTCGGAGGCCCGTAGCTCAAGTTACGGTCGTTTGAACGAAAACCGTCCGAAGACGGGGGTCCGGGCCCGGGCCGACCCGGTCCGACCCGGTCCAGTCCGGCCAGGGCGCGGCCCGGCCGGTCGGACCGGCCCGGCCCGGTTCGGCCGCGCGGCTGAACGGCCAAGGCGCCGCGGGGCACCGCCCCCGCGGCCCCCCGCGTGGGGCCGCGCTGAGTCGGGACGCGGCTTCAGCCGCGTCCAATGGAAACGGACCCGCGCGGCCGCGGGTCCGCGGGTGCCGCCGCCGCCGCGCTGAGTCGCGGCGGTGCGCCGGGGCGCCGCCGCTCCCGGCTGCCGGCGCCGCCGCGCCGGCGACCCGCGCCGCCGGCGAGTTCCGCGGGCCACCGGGATCGCTCCGGTGGTCCGATTTTGTTCCCGCCTGCGCCGCTGCTCCTCCCGGGACTCGTCCTTCACTGCGGAATCATCAAACATCCGTCGCGGCACGTTCCGTCGTCGCCCGTCAATTCCGCACAAAATGAAGAACGGCGGAGGGTCGTCAGGCCGTGTTCGTTTGTCCCGCACCCTCCGCGTTAGAGATAAACAAACGGGAGAAAATTAAGTTCAACACATGAACGCATATCCGAAACAATTTTTAATGAAATAAAATTGTTTCATTAACGGGTTCCTCATTTGAACGAAAAAAAACAATTTTAATAAATTTTAAAATTGTTCACAAATCCAGTTCTTTAACTTTTTAAAGAAACAATTACGGGAATATAAAAAGAAAAGGGGGGGTAATTCCCAAAAAAATAAATCCCTACCTCGTCGTCGCTGTCGGATGTGAGGTCGTCGCGGAATGGACCGTCGCGGAAGGAGGTGATCGTCACACCGTGGAAGGGCGTCGCGTCGACGATCTCCGAGGACCAAGAACATACGGATTTAATAATAATTAAATCCCTGTTGTTATTGAAATCCAAAAAGAAAATAAAAAGAAGCGCAACCCCCTACCTTGGTTGTTGTCGATCGAAGGCTGTCGCGGGGTTGGATCGTCGTGGAAGAAGCGTCGCGAAGGGAGATCCGTTGGCGTCGCGGTACAAGGCTTCGTGTCGTCGATCTCCACAGGTTTGGCGTTCTTCGCGTTCTTCGCGTTCTTCGCGTTCTTCGCGTTCTTCGCGTTCTTCGCGTTCTTCGCGTTCTTCGCCGAAGAAGAACGCTTTCCTCCAAATCATCTCCACGCCACAAGTTTCAACCCAAAATAAAATAAGCTTAAGCCTTATTTTATTTACACAACTAAACATTTGAATTTCAAAAGATAAGAAACGAACCATTAATTCGTAGAATTAATTCAACGAAAGAAACAGCTCATTTAATTTACGAAAGAAACAGCCCAATTAAATGGTCTGTTAAGATTTTAAGAAACGCGTCAGTTGACTTTCATTAAGACGGGTTTTCACGGGTGCGTTTCTTAGCGGAAAGAAACGGCGGGGCTCGTGCGGGACCCACTTCACAAATATCCTACCAAGGGGTAGGATATTTCTGGATAGCATCCTATCCAGTTCAACTCAGTTCAAGCCGCCTTTAAGTGGCTTCAAGTTCCTTCCAAGTGGCTTAAGCGAAATAAAATAAAGTTGTAGCAAAATTATTTTATTTCTTAACTTTAAGCCCGAAAATTAAAAACCACACCCGAGAAAACGCAACTCCGGAAGAGGTGTTTCTAAGCGAATACCAGTGCTGCGATTTCATCGGAGCCCTCAGAATTCGATTCCGGGCACCGGTTCAAAAGTTAGAAAAACCCGCTCGTCCGTTCACTGAACGTACCCGAGCCAAACTTCGGAAAATGATTCCGGGCACACCGGGCCTCGGAATCAGGCGCCGTCAGAAACTGCATTCTTGTAAAATTCCAAAGAAAATTAAGAAAAAAAATTTACTTGAAATTTATGGGTCTTTACATAATTGATCAATATTACTCTTTGGGTTATGTATAAAATCTTTTTCATGTCTTTCTAACCTTTTAAAGTTAGCCTCATACTTTGCGACATTATCATCCTCCTTTTTCCTTAGACACAGAAATTGTCTTTCCATATCCGCTTGATGGTCATGAGGAAATTATTTTTCTAACAAAATCTCTTTAAACTCACTCCATTCCATATTTAATACATTTTCATCCTCCTTTGTGTTTTTAATTAATGACCACCATTGATCTGCATCTCTCGTGAGGAGATAAACTACCATGTTAACTTTTTCCCTTTCACTGCTCCCCAATGCATGAAATATTTTCTCAAAGGAACTTATCCATTGCTCAAATACAAATGGATTTGTAGTCCCATGGAATTTTGCTGGTTGTTTCCTCATGAATCGGTCTAACATTGATCATCTACATTGTGGATCAGGGTGCTCCATACGGGTAAGGTTATTATTCATAACTTGAGTGAGTTATCATAGTATGGTGATAAGCTGATCAGCACCAGTTTCATAACCAACTCCACTATAATTATCTTGAGTAGGAGGGAAATCCCTACATGGATTATGTGCATTGATACTGTTTTCATTCCTTCCACTAGGTGCCATTTCTAATAAATGGAATACACCAGATTAGTTTATGAATCGCAATACATAATTCCAAACTTGTAAAATACAACATAAATTGAACAGTTTATGGATATAATCCATAATCATAAAAATGTTTTCTTTTAGAAGGTATATAATCAAAAATCCTTCATAATTTTTTGAAAATAAAATGTGAATTATCCTAAGTATATCCCCTATGAGTGTTGTAACCAAGAGTGCAGGAAGGCCCATTGTTGTGTACCCGAATACCCATGTTCAAGCCTGAAACTCCTTGTCTGAGTTTTAACTCTTAGGTACATCTGTTCCAGAGCCACCTCTACCTTATCGTATCCATATAGTGATGTATTTCTTGATAAATACCCAAAATATCTACATTACCAAAATTCTAGGAAGTTTTTATATACTAATTCTCAAAGTCTATCTTAGGGTAATGTTCTCTAATCAGAGTTTTTCTAAATATAGCTTCCAAGTTTTGTACTAAACTTCCTCTGATATAAACTATAATGACCTGACCCCAGTTACCTAGAGTCGGGGCATTATTAAATAACATTGGCATGATACAAGTAATCATGTCCTGAAAGACCGATCAGTTTAGTAGCCTTGGAATTACTAGATACAAACATAAGTTTTACATTACATCCTGTGATAAAAATAACAACAACATTTTTCCATTTTTAACACACTTATATCCCTTAGCCTATCCCTAAAGTTCAACCATAAAATACTTCTTCACATCCTGGTAAAAATAAAACATAGAAAGGGATGAGCTTAGATGCTCATAAAGGATAACAATATAGTGGAAACTTTCATAAATAAGAATAAACATTTAAGGCAATGTATAAGACTAAAACATAAGCCTTATAAACTTGACCTTCAGCATAATATGTAAAATATAAATCAAATAATTAAATTTACTTACTCACATGGATATTATACTATTCGAATAATCACATGCAATATCAATAGCCAATTTCATAATGATGGAATGCGTAGTGCTAGACATCATAACCACGAAGTCAAGGCCTCATTCCAAGACTAAAAATAATATTTTGTCAAGGCCTTATTCCAAGACACTAGTTTTTCTCATGAGACCTACTGATGCATCGAGTAGCTATAGCGGGCTCCACCCATCACTTACTAATTCCATTGAATTCCTCATATGAAAAGGTTGAAACATAACATAAACATTCATATTAAAACTAGCATACAAAATGTAAATACTTTAACCATAAACCATGAATGGTATAAAAATAACACATCCATAGTCAAACATATCACAACACATTCAATGCAATATGGAATATTTTATCATAATAAATCAACTTCAAACAAATGTAAAATTCATCAAAAGATGTTGGCATAGATGAAATCAAAACTATTTGAGAGAAATATATTTTTCTATTTTGAAATAATTTAAAAGTCACAAAATTATAAAATAAAACATTTATTTTGAAAATGTTCTTATAAGTTATTAAGTGATGCTTTTAAGGTGTTATTACGGCATAAAATATCTGCACTATCCGTATAAGTTAAAAAAACATTCTTTTCTTAATTTTTTCAAAAAGTTTGTAAGGACCTTGTTTGGAAAATGACGAAAATATTCCTCTATAAAGATTTTATAAAAAGTAAAAAAATGGTATAAATAACTTTAACCCATAGTCTGGGAAATATTAAAAATGTTTTCAAATGCATTTTTAAGAAACATGGATGTGGATGATAAATAGGTCTCAGTATGTACCCACATATAAACAACCTCAGATAAGAAAGAGATTGTAGAATTAACCCTTACCTTGTACTTTTCCTTAATAAAGGGTATATTAACCTTCTTTATAATAGTTAAATCATTGTTATTAAATTATATAATAACCACATTCATAAATATGATATCATATATGATCTTCTAATATTGATTTGTTAATAATATTTCAGTAGTATCATTGTTTTGGGTGTTAACTGATTCGTTTTTCTTTATATGCTTAATTATATAAGCCATATTTTTATGGATAAGATGTATTTGATTCAAATGTAGAATTATATTAAGTTCTTAAAAATTATTTTTTAATCATAAAATGAAATTTATACTTGAATGGTTACTATGGGGAATGAATCTCCTCACATTCGTGGAGACGGTAATCCAAACAAAATCACGAGAGACAATGCCATTCTATTGATGGTGAAATCATATTTAATTGGATGTTATATCATATATACAGAATCCTTAACATGTTATATTTATTATTTACATCATTTATACTCATTATTATACCCATCCAAATAAGGAAGTGTTTGAATAACAAACTACACCACGATGTGGAGACGGTAAGTCGTACGTATGCACATATAGTCACTTTTCATTCCTAGGATGGATAGAATAATGAATATGGTTGTACCATATTTATAATAAAATCACAGTATGTATAAGGTAGGGGAGTTATTATTTTTATATGGGAATAACAAATAAAGAGGAAGTGGAAGAAGAAAAGAACTTTGAAAGAGGTGGTGAAATTAATACCTCTTCTTGAGGTGTTTCCTTTTGATTTGATCAAAGGGGATCCTTAGGTTGGATTTCTGATCAAATTAACACCTATAATTAGAATTTAGGGTAGTTGGGAGGATATTTGGGTAGGTTTTGGCTGAGCCAAATGGATTTTGAGTTGTGATTTTGAGAGAAGGGGAAGTAACCTTTTATAAGAGAGGTGAGGGTCACTTTTGGAAAAGCTTGAAATATTATTTTATTATACAATCATATTAGGTTTATTATGGCTCAAAAATTATTTATTTCAAGGTTAAGGTGGGTATGGGTTGACTACCACTCAAACAATAGGTTTTAGACCGGTTTAGGTCACCATATTAACCTTATCTTTTAGATTTAACTCTTAGTTAAATAGTTTAACTTTTACCATGTATTCTTGTATTATTATAATAAATGGTTAATAAACTTATTATAAAAATCCAAGAGAATCCCAAGTGGTTAATTATTATTATATATAACCTTATTTAAGTCTTTTTTCTGAACCTTATATTTTTAAGAATATTATACCAATTAATAATATAGTATTTATTTTAAAAACTCATTTATGTCAATTTTTTCATTATTTCGTATTTTGTTTTTGTAAAAGTAATAACAACTTTATCACTTCAAAAAAATTATTTAATAAACCATAAATATTCATATTAACCCATAAAATTAGTGTAATTCATCAAAAGTCTCAATTTACATTTATTTGGATATTTATAATCTCAATTATTTTAATCTTTCTTTAATAAGGTAATTAATGCATCGTCATTGTATCATAAATAAATTTAATTATTTAATTTCTAAAAATTATAAATAAAATACCATTATGTTGGAAATATTTTTATCTTTATAATGAATATTTATAGTTTAATTTATCTTATGTATAACCCTATATTAAAAATATTTTACTTATTATACTTTGAATTTAACACTTTTAACTCTTCTTTAAATAAAATAATAACAAATGTCCTAATCTAATCAAAGTGGGTAAAAAAGATCATATTTTATTACTAAGGTTGATTTTGGTCGAAATAAACTTATCCAATAGAATTATTACATGTTTTAGGATAATTATAGTATCATTTTTACCTTTAATTGCCCTATTTACTTTTAATGGTGGTAAATAAAAGTCAAAAGTTACTATTCAACCAAAATTATTTTCATATTATTGAACCAAATTTTAATTAATAATGTCAAACATGTCTCTCAGATTTTTTAAATTTAATTTAAAGAAGTGGTAAAATTACATTTTATGCAAATTTGCAAATGCGCCTAGAAGATGGGTAAAAGACTGTAAAAAGTTCAATAAAATTTTATATGTCTAATATTATTATAAAATGACTTTAATGAATTAAATTGAACTTATATAGGTATTATGTATCTATTTTGACTTAAAATAAATTTAAATAAAATAAATAATTATTTAAATAAAAATTCGGTTTTAAACAATAACGCATTGTTTTTCATTATTCATCAAAAATTGAAAGTTTTCAGAAAAATACCAAAAATTCACCCTAAGCTAATTTTGATATTATGAACCCAAAAATGAAGTCCATTTTGAAAAATAAAATTTCAAAAAGTAGGTATTACTATTCATAACTTCTAGTTTGATTTGTCGTGGTGTGCTAAAACTCCAAGTTGCGTACAGCACAAGCTGTTGCATTATTCAAAGGGAAACATACTGTAGAAGCTTGGGGTGTTACATTATTCCCTCCTTCAAATAATTTCTTCCTAGAAATTTCTAGAATACTACTATACAAAAAGAATTGGGTGGTTCTTCATCATAAGTTCCTCGGGTTCCCAGGTTGCCTCTTCCATCTTATGATTTCTCCATAAACCTTTCAGCAGACAAGTCGTCCGGTTTCTCAACACTTGTTCTCTGGTATCAAGAATTCTGATAGTCTCTTCATAATAATACAGGTTGGGTTTCGGTTCTATTTCTTCATAGGTGATTACATGCGTTGGGTCGGGCAAATATTTTCTTAACAGTGATACATGGAATGCATCATGAACTTTTGAGAGACTTGGCGACATTGCCAAATGATAAGCTACAACTCCAATTCGTTCTAGAATTTCAAAAGTTGTGATGTACCTGGGACTTAATTTTCCCTTCTTACCGAATCGTATAACTCCATTCCATGGAGATACCTTCAAAAAAACATGATCTCATATTTGAAATTCCAAATATTTCCTTCAGTTATCAGCATAGCTCTTTTGCCTACTTTGAGCTTATTTAATGTGGGTTTTGATAACCTTCAGCTTTTCTATTGTTTCCACAACAAGTTCTGGGCCTACAAGTTTTCTTTCACCAACATCATCCCAACAAGTTGGTGTGCGACATATATTTCCATATAACGCTTCATATGGTATCATCTGAATACTTGAATGGAAGTTATTGTTATACTAAAATTCTACCAGAGGTAAATATTGATCCCACATACCTTGAAAGTCAAGTGATAAATATCTCAACATGTCTTCTAAGGTTTGAATAGTTCATTTTGATTTTCCATCAGTTTCAGGGTGGTAGACAGTGCTCAAACGAACTTTAGTATCCATGGCCTTCTAAAGGTTTTTCCATAATATTGATGTTAAATGGGGATCATGATCAGAAACAATCGATAGGGGTACTCCAATAAGTCTTACAACTTCATTAATATATAGTCTTGTTAAACGTTTAAGTGGTAAATCTTCTCTTATTGCAAGAAAATGTGCTGACATGGTAAGATGACCAATAATGACCCATATTGCATCATTTATTCTAGGAGTATTTGGTAGCCCCATGAAAAATTCCATCGTAATATCATCCCATTTCCACTTAGGTGTGGAAAGAGGATGCATGACTCCTCTAGTATGTTGTCTTCCAGCTTTCACTTGTTGACAACCCATATATCTTGACACAAAATAAGCAATCTCTGTCTTCATTTTGTCCCACCAAAAATGTTCCTTCAAATCTCCATACATCTTAGTGACACCAGGTGTATAAAGAAATTAGAGCAATGAGACTTATCCAATAATTCCCTTTTTAGATCAGGTGTGTCAAGAACACAAAGTCTCTTCCCAAATTTCAAAATCTCATATTCATATACGAAGTCGATCAATCTCCCATCATTCATAGCTTTAATTTTCTTTTAGAATTCCTCATCATCAATCTGAGAACTATTTATCCTTTCTAGTAAAGATGGTTTAGAAACCATTTGAAAATGTATTAATCTTTCACCATCCATGATTATTCCCATATCCATATTTACTAAATCCATGAACATAGGATCCCTTCAAACTCTTATCTTGTTCAAAACTCTGTGATCCTTTATGATCCAAGCATCTGGCACCTTATTTGCCTTCCCCGGGTGGTAGTGTATAGTGAAATCATAATCCTTGAGTATTTCAAGCAATCCTCTTTTCCTCATGTTGATTCCTTTTTGTGAGAAAATAAACTTCAAGCTCTTGTGATCGGTATATATCTCACATTTTTCACCATAGAGATAGAGTCTCCAAATCTTCAAAGAAAATATTACAGCAGCTAACTCAAGATAATGAATGGGATAGTTTTGTTCTTGAATTTTTAGTCGTTCTGATGCATAGGAAATAACTCTATAATTCTGCATAAGGACACAACCAAGTCCTTTCTTTGATGCATCACTATAAATAACAAACCCATCATTCCCAGATGGTAGAGTCAATATAAGAGCATTGACTAATCTTCTCTTCAGTTCTTCAAAACATTCTTCGCACTCTTTTTTCCAAACAAATTTAACCCCTTCATGTGTGATCTTGGTTAATGGGTTAGCCAATCTAGAAAATTTATGGACGAAGTGCCAATAATAACCTGTTAAACCAATAAAAATGCATACATCATTTATACTTGTCGGTGTGGGCCATTCTTGGGTTGCCTTGGTCTTTCAAGGATCAACAGAGATTCTATATTTAGAGATAATATGGCCAAGAAAATAAATCTTCTAAAGCCAAAATTTACACTTTCTAAACATCCCATATAATTCATTTCTTTTGAGGATTTTCAAAATAGTGCGCAAGTGATTTTCATGATATTCATAGATTTTTTAGTAAATCAAGATATCATAAATAAATAACACTACAAAGTCATCAAGATATTCCTTGAAAACTCTATTCATTAGATACATGAAAACAGAGGGTGCATTAGTCAGTTCAAAAGTCATTTCTGTAAACTCATAATGCATGTACTTGGTTTGAAATGTTGTTTTCAGAATGTCTTCCTTCATCACACATAACTGATGATATCTAGATCGAAGGTAAATCATTGAAAAATATTAAGCTCCATGAAGTTGGTCAAATAAATCATCAATGTGGGGTAGGGGATACTTTTTCTTTATTTTTATAGCATTGATCTCCCTCTATTCAATTCACAACCTCATAGATCCATCTTTATTCCTAACAAAAAGAACAGGGTCTCCCTATGGAGAAACACTAGGGAAAATAAATCCCTTATTACTCAATTCCTCTAGTTTTTTCTATAGTTCCACTAATTCCACAATGGTCATTCTATAAGGGGTCTTTGATATGGTCCTTGAACCAGGAATTAAATCAATGGAAAACTCAATTTCTTGTTCTGGAGGATGTCCAGGTAAATCCTCTGAAAACACATCAACGTATTATTTAAAAATAGGTATGTCCTCTATTTGAACATTTCTTTCCCCACCCGTATTTATTTCATTCTCTTCCACCCCAATAATTGAATTTATTAGATCTATTTGGGATGGATATATATAAGAATAAGGTGGTGATGTTTATGATCTAAATATATGGTACTCTTTATCATCATCAGAAATTGTAACCTCCTTCTTCTTAGAATAAATTTTTGAATCATTGTAAGATTTCCAATCCATTCCAAGGATTATATCAAATTAAATCATGATTATGATTATGAGATCTATAGATAAATAACATTTATATGCCCTAATGGAAACTGATTCACAAAACTTTGAGTTAATGATACTTCTCTTAGGAGTTTTGGATGACAACTACTTTGTTAAATAAAATTGGAAATATCTAATTTTCTTAGCAAACTGGGATGATATGAAACAATGAAATGATCCAAAATCAAATAAATCATTGGATAAACTTGAGGAAACCATTAAATTACTTGACACCATATCTTTTGAAACTTCAACCACAGCAGTATTGATCGCATAATATTGCCCTTGCTCCCTTGTCCTTTTCTGAGGTAAGTTTCTTTGGAGCTTAGGACATTCATTTTCATAATGCCCCATTTCTCTACAATTGTAGAATTCAAAATTAACAGCCTCTTTCTTTCCTCTGCAATCATGAGCTTGGTGGCCTTTTTTACCACACTTGTAATAAACTCGCATTCCCTTCAGGAAATTACCAGGGTGTTTCTTCCCACATTTACCATAGGATGGAAATTCAACTTTTCCCTTCTTCCCCTTATTTCCATTTCCAAAGTGTTCAATAGATCTCGTCTTCTCTTGTTTTTCTTGAAAGTCATAAGAATTAGAGAATTACTTTTCTATCTTGATAGCACATGAGACAGTAGCTTCGTATGATGAGAAGGATTGTGAGACTAATGCTCGATAGAGAAATGGTTTTAACCCATCAAATAATCGATCAATATTACTCCTTGGGTTACATATATAATCTTTTTCATGCCTTTCTATCCTTGTAAAGTTAGCCTCATACTTTGCGACATTCTCATCCTTCTTTTGCCTTAGACTCGGAAATTTCCTTTCCATATCCGCTCGATGGTCACAAGGAAAGTATTTTTCTAAGAAAAACTCTTTAAACTCTCTCCATTCCATATTTGATAATTTTTCATCCTCCTTTGTGTTTTGAATTAATGACCACCATTGATCTTCATCTCCCATGAGGTGATAAACTGCCATGAAAACTTTTTCCCTTTCGCTACTCCCAAAAGCATGAAATATTTTCTTTAAGGAACTTATCAATTGCTCAGCTACAAATGGATTTGTAGTACCATTTAATGTTGGTGGTTTTTGGATCATGAGTCATTCTAACATTGATCATCCGTGTTGTGGATCAGGGTGATCCATACAGGTAAAGTTGTTATTTATAACTTGAGTGAGTTGTCCCAGTATGGTGATAAGCTGATCAGCACTAGTTGCATCACCAGCTCCACTATAATTTTCTTGAGTATGAGTAAAATCTCTACATAGATTACGTGCATTGATACGGTTTCTATTCCTTCTACTAGGCATCATTTCTAAACAATGGAATACACTAGATTAGTTTATGAATTGCAATACATAATTTCAAACTTGTAAAATAGTTAACATAATTTGAACAGTTTATGGATATAATACATAATCATAAAAATGTTTTCTTTGAGGAGTTATATACCCATAAATCCTTCATAATGGTTTTTAAAGAAAATTTGAATTATCCAAAGCATATCCCTCGGGAGTGTCGTAACCAAGAGTGCAGTAAGGCCCATTTTCGTGTACCAAGATACCCTGGGTCAAGCCTGAAACTCCTTGTCGGAGTTTTCACTCTTAGTTACATCTGTACTAGAGGCTCCTCTACCTTCTCGTACCCATATAGGGATGTATTACTTGAAAAATACACAAAATCTCTACATTACCAAAATTCTAGGAGGTTCTTCTATACTAATACTCAAAGTCTATCTTAGGGTAATGTTCTCTAATCATATTTTTTATAAATCTAGCTTACAAGGTTTGAACTAAACTTCCTCTGATACTAACTGTAACACCCTGAACCTAATTACCCAGAGTAGGTGCATTATTCCATAACATTGGCATGATATAAGGAATCATGTCCCGAAAGACCGATCAGTTTAGTAGCCTTGGAATTACTAGATAGAAACATAAGTATTAAATTACATCATGAGATAAAAATAACAACAATATTTTGTCCCCTTTGAAAACACTTATATCCCTTATCATATCCCTACAGTTCAACCATAAAATACTTCTTCACATCCTGGGAAAAATAAAACATAGAAAGGGGTGGGCTCAGGTGCTCAGTAAGGATAACAATATATCAGAAACTTTCATAAATAAGCATAAACATTTAAGGCAATGTATAAGACTAAAAAATAAGACTTATAAACTTAATCTTCAATATAATATGGCAAATATAAATCAAATAATTTCATTTAATTATTCATATGGATATTCTACTAGTCGAATAATCACATGCAATATCAATAACCAATTTCATTATTATGGAATGCATAATGCCAGACTTCATAACCACATAGTCAAGACCTAGTACCAAGACTACAAATAATATTTTTTCACAGCCTTTTTCCAAGACACTAGTTTGTCTCATGAGACCTACCAATGCATCGAGGAGCTATAGCGGGCTCCACCCATCACTTATTAGTCCAATTAATTCATCATATGAAAAGGTTGAAACATAACATAAACATTCGTATTAAAACTAGCATACGAAATGTTAATAATTTAACCATAAACCAGTAATGGTATAAAAATAACACATCTATAGTTAAATATATCACAAAACCTTCAATACAATATCAAATATTTTATCATAATAAATAAACTTCAAACAAATGTAAAATCTATCAAAGGATTTTGACATAGATGAAATCAAAACTATTTGAGAGAAATATATCTTTCTATTTTGAAATCATTTAAAAGTAAAATAATTATAAAATAAATAATTTATTCTGAAAATATTCTTATAAGATTATAAGGGATACTTTGAAGGTGTTATAACAGTGGAAAATATCCACACTCACCGTATAAGTTAAAAAAACATTATTTCCTTAATTTTTTCAAAAAGGTCGTAAAGAACCTTTTTTGGAAAATGATGGAAATATTACTTTATAAACATTTTATAAAAATTCAAACAAGGGTATAAATGACTTTAACCCATAGTCTAGGAAATAGTAAAAAAAATTGAAATGCATTTTTATGAGACACGGATGTGGGTGATAAAGAGGTCCCAGTATGTACCCACATATAAACAACCTCAGATAAAAAAAGATTGTAGAATTAAATCTTACCTTGTACTTTTCCTTGATAGAGGGTATGTTAACCTCCTGTATAATAGTTAAATAATTTTTATTAAATTATAAAAGAACCACATTCATAAATATGATATCATATATGATCTTCTAATATTGATTTGTTAGTAATATTTCAGTAGTATCATTGCTTCAGGTGTTAACTAATTAATTTTCCTTTATATGCATAATTACGTAATCCATGTTTGTTATGGATAATATGTATTTGATACATATCAAGAATTATATTAAGTTCTTAAAAATTATTTTTTAATCATAAAATGAAATTTATTCATGAATGATTATGATGGGGAATGAATCTCATCCCGTTCGTGGAGACGGTAATTCGTACATACGCACGAGTGACAATACCATTATATTTATGATGAAATCATATTTAATTGGATGGAATATCATATATAAATAATCCTTAACATGTAATATTTATTATTTACATCAGTTATACTCATTATTTAACCCATCCAAATAATGAAGTGTTTTAATAACAAACTACACCACGACGTGGAGACGGTAAGTTGTACGTACGCACATATGGGGACTTGTCATTCATACGATAGATAGAATAATGAATATGGTTGTACCATATTTATAATAACATCACATTATATATAAGGTACTGGATTTATTATTTTTCTATGGGAATAACAATGAAATAGGAAGTTGAAGAAGAAAATAACTTTGAAAGAGGTGGTGAAATTGTTACCTCTTCTTCGGGTGTTTCCTTTTTATTTGATCAAAAGGGATATTTAGGTTGGATTTCTGATCTAAGTAAGTCCTCTAGGTAGAATGGAGGGTATATGGGAGGATATTTGGGTAGGTTTTATCTTATCCAAATGGCTTCGGATGTGTGATTTTGAGAGAATGGTAAGTACCCTTTCATAAGAGAGGTGAGGGTCACTTTAGGAAAAGTTTGAAATATTATTTTATTATAAAATCATATTCGGTTTATAATGGCTCCAAAATGAGTTATTTCGAGGATAAGGTGTGGATGGGTCTAAAACATCTCAATAAATAGGTTTTCAATAGGTTTAGGTCACTATATTAACCTTATATTTTAAATTTCACTCTTAGTTAAATAGTTTAAATTTTACCATGTATTCTTGTATTATTATTATAAATGGTTAATAAACTTACTATAAAAAACCAATAGAACCCCAAGTAGTTAATTATTAATATATAAAACCTTATATAAGTTCTTTGGAAGAACCTTAGATTTTTAGGAATATTAATTCAATTAATAATATAGTATTTGTTTTAAAAACTCATTTAGGTCAATTTTGACACTATTTGGTATTTTGTTTTTTTGAAAGTCATAAAAACTTTATCACATTGAAAAAAATTATTTAATAAACCCAAATATGTCATATTAACCTATAAAATTAGTGGAATTTATCATAAGTGTAAGAACCCGGTTTTTGCTGAGAAAGACTTTGGAATATTCCTGATGATATTCTAGAGCAGCACCTTCAGACGGCGTGCAATTCCGAGCCCCAGAGTGGCCGGAATTAAATTTTCAGTGCGTTCACACTGGAAATGCTAAATAAATGAGATAACTCCTAAACGGTGATCCGGATCAGAGATCCGAGTGTACGGATGGGTCCGTAATGGGGTGTTTACCCTAGGAACGACATAAAACCTGTCGGCGCGGGATGTTTGGACCCCTCGCCCGCTTCTGGAACGTTAAACGGATTAAATAAATTAATTTATTCGTTTAATTTTGAAACGCAGGTATCTCTTAAACGGTGGATCGGATTGGGAAACTGAGGGCACCGTTGTGTTCGGAATGTGTCGTTTACCCTAGGAGGGGTATAAGTTTCACAGGCGCGGGCTGTTTGTGAAAAATGGCCCCAGGGGCGTTTTCATAATTTAGCGGCTTCGGACGTTAAATTTTATAACTTTTGAACGGGATCTCGGATTAAAATTCCGAGACCGGTGTTGTGCTCGGGAGGTGTTTCTTACCCTAGGGGAGGCTTAACCTCGACCCCATCGGGTGTTCGGGTTCGGGCCGACGGGCGGGTGGTTAAGAGTTTTCTATTTAAACGCTTAACACACCCACCTCCCTCTTCTCTTTCCCCTTCCCCCCCTGGCAGCCCCTCATCTCCCTCTCCTCCTCAACCTCCGGCGAGACGCTCCGGTGAGACAGCTCCGGCGAGGCGTGGTGTCCGGCGGATCGTCGCGAAGCTTCAGGCGAAGCCCCGCGAGGTAGGATGTTGCGTTGCATTTTCCATTCCCGTACCTACTTTGAGCTCATTTTTCACTGTCGATTCCTTGTCAAAACTTCGATAAAATCCCAAAAATGCGTAGTATACATTTTCATATCTCCAACTCATTTTTCGGAATCAAAATCCGAGCTCGGAGGAGGCCGGGGTCGATCGTCCAAGGTTGCGGGTTTTTCTGGTGGTCCGGCGAGCTCTGGCGCGACGGCGGCCTCAGGCGGTGTCACGGTGTGCGGCGGACGGCGTGGCAGGGGTGTCCGCGGGTGTCCGGTGGAGGCGCTGGTCGCGGCAGCAGGGCACCGGGCGTCTGGCGGGGGTGTCTGGAGGGCGTCCGCGGGTGTCCGGTGGAGCGCCTGGACGAGGCCGGGGCGCGGCGTGCCTTCAGCTGCGGGCGAAGGGGGCGGCATCCAGTGGAGACCGGCGCTAGGCGGAGCGCCTCGGCGCGCCGGCGGGTCGCCAGGGAGCGAAGACCCCGGGGTCGCGTCGTGCGACCCCTGTGCGGCGACCAAGACCCACGTCGTGCGGGTCTTCACGCGGCGGCCGCGACCGGCCGCGCGGCTAAGCCGCTGGCCGGCCCAGGCCGGTCCAGCCCCAGGGGTTTTGCCCCCTCGGTGTTCGGACACCCGTACTTTCCGCTACGGGTGTCCGTTTTAAGTGTCGTCTGCGGTGGTGGGACCGTATTGACGAGACGGTCTTTTTGAGATGGTTTCAGGAATTTTTAATTCCCGAAACGAGGGGTCGCGGAGGCGCGACGTGTCCTTAAGTGGGTGAGCGTAATCCCCGAGATTCTTGTTTTGGACGGCGCGAACGCGTCCGACGTCCGTTTTGAGCGCCGTCAGTAGCGTTGGGACCCTAGCATCGAGGCGGAGGTTTCCAGGGTGGCTTCAGGCGTTGAGGCCGAAGATGAGGTGCGGGCCCCGCAGCCCATCTTTTGAGCTGCGTGTAGCTAGTAGCGACTTTTTTCTCGGACGTCCGTTCAGGGCGTGCGAGTAGTTGATGTTGGGTGTTTTTCCGAGGGCAACGCGTTGGCGCAGTCTGCCCGCTGTAATTTCGGCACGATGGTGCGGGCCCCACGTGGGTCGTTTGGGCGTCGACGGTGATTTTTCATCTTTATCACCGGGCGACCGTTTTGGACAAGTGAATAGTCCATCTTGTGTGCTTTTTTGAGAGGATCGCAATGGTGCGATCCGTTCATTGAGTTTCGGGACCGGGTTGCGGGTCCCACGAAGCACCACTCGTGTGCGGTGCGCCGAAACGTATCTTTTCTCCGGATATCTGTTGCACTCATGTGAGTAGTGCTTTTGACGTGTTTTACCGAAGAGATCGCAATGGTGCGATGCGCCCGACTATTTTCGGGGCCGAGGCTCGGGATCACGGGACGCCGTTCGGGCATGAGGCGGAGTTGGTGACTTTTCCGTCGGATATCCGTTTCTGGCGAGTAAGTAGTTGATCTCGCATGTTTTTCCGCGAGGATTACAACGGTGCGATCCGTTTGGTTGTGCGGAGCCTCTTGCACAATCTTATTAAATGTGAAAATGTGAAAGACGCCCCTGATGACGGTTCTTCTCACCGTGTTTGCAGAGAACCCTTGGCGTGTGGTCGCGTGCACTCCCATGTGAGTAAAGAGATGTGGTTGGCCATGCCTGGCCCTTTGAAGTGGAGTTGTTACGTCACGCCTTCGCGTTGACGCTGGGTGTTGTGTGCACGATAGCCTTTGGGCTGGAATGAGGTATACTCCAGGAGTATACGGGAGCGCTTTGAGGTACATGTGGTTGTTTGTACCTGAGGATGTTTGTGCACTCAGTTGGGGTTGACTTGGGGCCACACGTCGTGTGGGGCCCATGTGCGTGCCGAGATCTGCTTTGCGTACTTGACCTCTCGCGACGTAGAGGGTCCCTCTGCACTCGTTTGTTTGACCAGCAGGGTGGAGTTTTTTCCTGGCTTTGTGGTCGTTTGTTTGGCCAGCAGGGAGGAGTTTTCCCCTGGCTCTGCACTCGTTTGTTTGACCAGCAGGGTGGAGTTTCCCCTGGCCTAGTGCTCTTTTGTCTGACCAGTAGAGTTGAGCGGTCTCCCCCTGGTCTTGTGCTCGATGGTTTGGCCGGTAGAGATGGTTTGGTTCCTCTGCTTCTTTGGCTGTGAGGGGTTTCAGTACTGTGCCCTTTCACCGGACTGCGACATCATCTGCGACTACAGGTGTCCTTGCAGCGTGGTTGTTTTCCCCACTTTCTGGGATGAGATGTCTCGGTCCGCTTCGACAGTGACTCAGTGGTTTGGAGCGGGATCTCCTTGTGAAGCCTGGGGAGTTTCCCCCGTTGCTCCGTGTTCCCTGGTAGAGCTTGTGGTTTTGGTGTGACCAACACTTTACGCGGGCACCGATCCTCTACCCAGGAGGATGTTCCAGCAGGGCTGAGGTTGTTCCAGAAGGGATGAGGTTGTTCCAGCAGGGCTGAGGTTGTTCCAGCAGGGCTGAGGTTGTTTCCAGCAGGGCTGAGGTCGTTTCCAGCAGGGCTAAGGTTGTATCGAGCAGGGCTCGTCAGTGGGTTACCATCCAGCAGGGATGACCAGTACAGTGGTGTTTACCGAGTAGTACCATCCAGCAGGGATGGCAAGAGCAATTCCGGGCTTACCTCCAGCTGGGCTGGGCAGTGGTCCCCGATGCCGGGCTTACCTCCAGCTGGGCTGGGCAGTGGTCCCCGATGCCGGTCTTACCACCAGCTGGGCTGGGCAGTGGTCCCCGATATCGGGTTACCTCCAGCTGGGCTGGGCAGTGGTCCCGTCGCCGACTTTAGCCGGGTCGCCCTCCAGTGGACTACCCTGTTACGGGACTGGGCAGTGAGGCACCCGTCGACTTTCCGGGTCTCCCTGTAGTGGGAACCCGTTGACTTCTAGGGATCCTCCAGTGGGGCTGGGCAGGGGGTCTCCTGTCGACTTTGAGCAGACCTCTCAACTGCAGGGCAGTGACGAGTTGTGGTTGACGTTCCCCCAGAACTCTCAAGTACGGGGAGCACTTTCCCCCACTGAGGCGCGTCCTTGTAACGCGACCTAAAAAACCGTGCGGGTGAGTCAGTGCTGCCCAAAGCGGATAGGGTCGAGGTGTGGTGATTGAGCCCCTTGGCTTGCGGTTCGGGGCAGACGTGCGGGATGCTGGGCATCGATGGAGTTTCTTCTGGGACTGTTGGCTACTCTTTCTAGGGCTGAGCTATGGGACAGAGATCCCCTTACGAGTTTGTTCGGGCTTCTTGACAGAGAATACATATGTATATACCGTGTTTCTGGCACCCATTTCTTGGGTTTGGATACTCTCCTTCCAGGAGAGGCGAAGACGCGTGGGGTATGCCATGTGCTTTCCATGTCTAGCTTCTCATGGTTGGACGAGTCTACTCTCCTACTATAGGTAGCGAAGAATCGACGAGAAGTTCATCTTCTCACCGTTCCCAGCTCCTTGTGTCTGGATGAGTCTACCTTCTTTCCTCTTGTTGGGTTGAGCTGGACTCTTTACTTCACTTTCAGTCGTACTCCTCTACTTTTCCTATTCGTTCTACTGCTCACCCTTCAGTACCTCCTTTGTTGCTCCCTCGAGCCTTTAGGGTATCCTACTGAGTATTTTTATACTCACCCCTGCTTGGGCTTTTCCCGCACTTGGTGTGCCCTTGCAGACGATGGACAGGTGGATCGTGACTTCGGTGGAGCATAGGAGCTTGGGAGCTTGGACCGCGTGTGGTGGTCGTGGCCGGGTTCCAGGTGGGAGACCCATCATCAGTTTCTTTTGTTTACCTATTACCAGGTTGTGGCACTTTTTGGTTGGGCGCGTGTTTTGCCCCTTTTCTTTTCAGTTTGTACTTTGTACTTGTAGAGGTCGATGCACTTTGTGGTATTTATATAGCAGTTCCCCTTTTCTTTTCTTTTTACTCTGCACTTCTGCATTGAGTGTACTGCGTGTGTGTGTGTGTAAAGGTGCTTAGCCAAAGGCCTCCCCGATTTTTTGTGCCTTCGGCGCTGGTCGCCATCCCCTGGCCTATGGAGGGGGGCTTGGGGTAGTTGCAGCTCGAGCCCGGGTAGGGTCTGGTCGTGACATTAAGACTCAATTTACATTTATTTAGATATTTATAATATAAATTATTTTAATCTTTCATTAATAAGGTTATTACTGCATCATCATTGTATCATAAATAAATTTAATTATTTAATGTCTAAAAATTATAAATAAAATACCATTATGTAGGAAATAATTTTATCTTAATAATTAATATTTATAGTTGAATTTATCTTATATATAAACCTATATTAAAAATATTTAAGTTATTAAACTCTGAATTTAACACTTTTAACTCTTCTTTAAATAAAATAATAATAAATCTCCTAATCTAATCCAAGTGGGTAAAAAGGATTAAATTTTATTCCTAAGTTTTATTTTGGTCGAAATAAACTTATCCAATAGAATTAGGACATGTGTTAGGGTAATTATAATATCATTTTTACCTTAAATTTCCCTATTTACTTTTAATCGTGGTAAATAAAAGTCAAAGGTTACTATTCACCAAAAATTATTTTCATCTTATTGAACCACATTTTACTTACTGATGTCAACTGTGTTTCTCAGATTTTTGAAATGCAATTCACAGAAGTGGTAAAATTACGTTTTATGCAAATTTGCAAATGCGCCTAGAAGATGGGTAAAAGATGGTAAAAAGTTCAATAAAATTTTATATGTATAATATTATTATAAAATGACATCAATGAATTAAATTGAACTTATATAAGTATTATGTATCTATTTTGACTTAAAATAAATTTAAATAAAATAAATAATTATTTAAATAAAAATTCCGTTTTAAACAATAACGTAGTGTTTTTCACTAGTCAACAAAAATTGAAAGTTTTCAGAAAAATACCAAAAATTCCCCCTAAGCTAATTTTGATTTTCCGAACCCAAAAATGAATTCCATTTTGAAAAATAAAATTTATAAAATTTCAAAAAGTGGGTATTATTATTCATAATGGGTAGTTTGATTTGTCGTGGTGTGCTAAAGCTCCAAGTTGGGTACAGTGCAAGATATTGTATTATTCAAAGGGAAACATACCACAGAAGCTTGGGGTTTTATAGCCTCACTGCTCCACACAGCATCGTCGCAACCAAATACACATAGTTCTCCTTCTAATCGTGGATTGAATGAAAAACTATCTCGACCTCCTCCAACCAGTATTTTGTGACTGCATCTGAAACGGAGCCCTTTTACTTCTGCAGACTCTGGCGCTGAAACAATCGGAGTCTCCTCCTACAAGTGTCTTCATCGCCAACCTCTACCCTACAGCGATCTGCTAGCACAAAATGCTGGACATCTTCTACGCGAACCTGATGAGGACATCGACCTGGATCCATACCTGAAATCTAAAAAATAGTTTGAGCTCCTAAACCTAGAATATGGAAGACTCATCATTAATTAATTAATTGTTTTCTTTTATTAATTTTAGGTTAACATATCCCAAGGTCCACCCATTTAAACACATGCACCAAGAATAATGATGCATGATCCTTTCCTATGTATCTACCCTACAACTAGTATCACCTTCTTTAGTAGCCATTGTAAACTTAAAGGTTTGTGCATCATATCACAGGGGGCCCTAAACACTTATTTCTTATCCGATCTTCTGTGTTTACATCACTTGCTAAACATGACTGACACCATTTCCCTACCAACCCATGAAACCTCACTTGTTCCTAACACCAAACTCCATTTTATCCCTCAACCAAACCTTTGATAGCACTTTTTCAGGACCCCCTACCCACAAGGTGTACCCCTCCTAGGCCAGCAATGTGAGAAGAGAGATAATGACCCTCAAGTCCCACCTCCAGTAGGCCCCTGGTTGGCGATTATCACCGAGGGTATAGTGAACACAAAAATGGGATGCATTTCCCTCGAAGAGAACACATGTGAAAGAGAGAGATAAGAGAGACACCAACCAACTCCAACTCAGAAAACAATATAAAATAAATCACCAGTACACATATGTAATTTCATGAAAAACTACTACAACTGAAAGGAGAAAACTAAAAGTACCCAAGGAAAGTAAAAAACAGCAGTAACCACAAGCCCGAACAGCTCCTGTAAGACCAAGCTAGTAGAAACCAGATTGATCTCTAACCTTCTCCAAGTGACCTGAAAAAAAAAATTATATATACATAGGGTGAGTATAACATTATACTCAGTAGGATCCTCCCTAGAGCCTCTCGTGCAAAAGTAAAGAGAACATGCTAAAGCACATTGAACAACAATTGAAACTAACTCATCACCTAAATAGGTATACTAAGTTCCTAGCCTAAACATGGATACTCTCACTAAGTATCGCATAAAAGAGTATATAATATAATAAAGAATATCAAGGGTACCATTCTATTACTTCCCCACTAGTTTTCTTTTTTTCCCCAACGTCAAACGTCCTAAGCATCTCTCTCCAAAAAGGATTGCCTACAGACACCTAAGTGAAGCACCATAATATACACCTCATGCAAGAAAACCACCACTTACATGTAAGAAAATTAAACAGGTAGTTTTCTGGAGCCACCACAACTCTCATAACGTGTATCATATGCTAAGCATTATACATCAAGACATTATAGTCCACACACCAGAAAGGATCCTCAATCCATCACAACCTATACATGTTACACCTATAGTATTCCATAGAAAACTATATCCAGAATATATGTGTGTGAATAATCATAATCCATTACATCCCTCTACACACATATATGGGGAAAACTAACCACTGTGCCTACCAGCATAAGTAACTACCAAGAGAAGAGAGTGGGGCTAAAGGGGGTAGTCAGCCATCCATCCTCCCACTAGAATATTGGAGAAAATACCCCTCATGGCTCAGAATCCTTGGGGTGTTATTTTACCTAACTAAAGGGGTGGATTAGAGTATAGAAACACAAAAAGTACAGAATATACTATATCTCACAACCACACTATGTGCATAACCTAGTCTTAGACTCAACTGCAGCTAACGTCTCTCGGACTCCCAGCTACCACTTCTAATACTAGGCATCTTATAAGCACACAACCATTTAAAGAGCATGATTACATTCCTTCATTCCATTTTTATCAATTGCACTTTACGTTCATTAATTTGTTAAACATTAATTTACTCTTAACAATTTCCACATTACATTTCATTAGCATCACACCCAAAGTCCATTGTTCCTTTAAATTGCAACCTCAGCATTGCATCCCAGCAAGCTCCAACCCCATGGGTTAACATCATTTAATAAATCATTTATTAACAACATTTTTACTTTCCCATATTCCCAGGAATTCTTAAAAAACATTCTAAGCTACTAAACATAAGGGGGCTCAACACAATGAGTAGATAAACTAGTCGTCGAGTATTTTCTGCCTATAGCAAGAGCGTAGACCCATCCTACCTTAGTAAGATAAACGCATAAATCACATGGCATACCCTGTGTGTATTCACCACTTTTAGAAGAAGGGTAAGAAAACCAACTACCTTGAGTAGTGGGGAAAGTAAGGAAGATAAAAAACCAACAATAAACAGTAAGCATCCAAACATTCACATCCAACCCATTCCATCATCTCTGGTGTCCTCCCTAATACCCACATGTATAAACCAATGCATCTCGCCACTCTAGGAATCAACTTCCACCACAACCAATAGTCCTCCATGCCCCCACATATCACAATATCCTTCCAGAATAACATCAAAACACAAGTATTAGGAAAACAAACATCATGTCAATTGGGATCTTAGCACTTAAGCTAGAAAGAGGGTAACTCAGAACCCTACGAAGAATTTTCTATTATCAAACAACCAGTCATTTAATCCATCAGGAAATAACTGATATATTATTTTCTGGTTCCAACTATGGGAAACCTAAATAGTAAGCTATCACAAAATGATTAAACATGCTTACTACATCAATTTGATTAACATAAAATTACAACAACAAAAACTAGATTCATTTATATGCCTCTTTATCTTTGTCCAAATAATTATCAATTAATTCCAAATTTAATTTCATTACCAATTTACATAAAGAACAAAAATCTAAACAAATAAAATATAGATATTACACTATCTAGCAAAACAAGAGGCAATAACATACGATCAATATCAATTTATTTATCTAGTTAAAATATATAATATTTCAATTTCATTTTGATCCAGTGGGTAAAAACATGCTAACTCTAAATTTTCACATAATATAATAGATAAATAATGAATCCCCTACCTCAAACAGTTCTTGATGTTCTTTATACGAGAACAAGCCACACAAGATATTATGATCTCCTCCCTTATGACAACTATGTCCACCCGAGGACGTCATGGCACGACCGCACCACTTAATAGCCAAGAAAACTCCATTAGAAGCATGGATATCACATGAAATGGCATGGAAAGGAGAAACAGGAGGATAAGGACTGAACAAAACACAAGAAAAGAGGTAGATTTTACCTTCTATTGATGAAGGGTCAACACTAACTACTTGAACTAAAAAGGTGGTGCGCATGCAGTACGAATAAACTTCAAGGGGAAATGATCCAAGGATTAAGGATAGATCACAAAGCCCCAATGGGACAAAGGAAAGGTTCTATAACCAGGGAACAAGGAATAAGAACTAGGGAGTAAGATATTTTGTCACTTTATAAGATTTAACAGAGCAGCGGTTTAAGATGCGTTGGATTTTGCATTAAAACCATATCAAATTAAACCACAGGGTTTGACCGAGTAAAGACATCCTGAGCCTTAAGAAAATTAATATAGAAATTATGGGATTTTATTTGGCATTAAATCCCTTAAAATAAGGCCTTAAATTCATTTTACGTGAAAGGAAATGTCAAAGGGGAAAAACTATAGGAATTTGGAAACATTTTACACCAAAAATGAAATTTGATAAAGTGTTGGATGACTCACCATTATAAAAACCTCACTGGTCTGGAAACACTGTAGAACCTTACTAGTATGGAAACCTCATGGGTTTGGAAACACTGTATAACCTCACTGGTCTGGAAACCTCATTGTTCTGGAAACACTGTAGAACCTCATTGGTCTGGAAACCTCACGGGTCTAGAAACACTATATAACCTCACTGGTATAGAAACCTCACTGGTCTAGAAACATTGTAGAACCTCACTGGTCTGGAAATCTCACCGGTCTGGAAACACTATAGATACTCACTAGTTTAGAAACCTCACTGGTCTGTAAACACTATAAAACCTCACTGGTCTGGAAACCTCACCAATCTGGAAACACTGTAGAACCTCACTAGTCTGGAAACCTCACTGGTCTAGAAACACTGGAGAACCTCACTGGTCTAGAAAACTCACCAGTCTGGAAACATTTTAGAACCTCACTAGTCTGGAAACCTCAATGGTCTGGGAACACTGTAGAACCTCACTGGTCTGGAAACCTCACTAGTCTGGAAGAACTGTAGAACCTCACTGGTCTGGAAACCTCACCAGTCTGGAAACACTATAGAACCTCACTAGTATGGAAACCTCATCGGTCTGAAAACATTGTAGAACCTCACTGGTCTGGAAAGCTCATTGGTCTGGAAACACTATAGAACCTCATTGGTCTGGAAACACTGTAGAACCTCACTGGTCTAAAAATCTCACCAGTCTAGAAACACTATATAACATCACTGGTCTGGAAACCTCACCGATTTGGAAACACTGTTCATGAACTAGAAATTTGGAAAAGCAAAAAAGGTTGTTGTTAGAAGGATGTTGTTGGAAGGATGTTATTGGAAGGATTCTATTGGAAGGCTATTTTTGGAAGGTTGTTGTTGGAAGGCTGCTATTGGAAAGGCTACTGATGGAAAGCCTATTGTTGGAAAGGATTTTGTTGGAAAGTCTTTTGTTATAAGGCTGCTGTTAAAAATAGCCTACTGTTCTGAAAACACTGTTCATGAACTAGAAATTTTGAAAAGGAAAAAAGGATATTGTTGGAAGGATAATTTTGTAAATAGCCTAATATTCTGGAAACACTATTCATAAACTAGAAATTTGGAAAAGGAAAAGGTTTCTATTGGAAGGATTTTGTTGGAAGGCAGGTGTTGGAAATAGCCTACTATTATAGAAACACTGGTCAAGAACTAGAAATTTGGAAAAGGAAAAAGGATATTGTTGGAAGGCTACTGTTAGAAGGCTGATATTGGAAGGTTAGTATTGGAAAGCTGGTGTTGGAAGGCTTCTATTGGAAACAACCTGCTATTGGAAAGAGCCTACTATTGGAAAGAGCCTGCTATTGGAAAGATCCTGCTGTTAGAAAGAGCTTGTTGTTGGAAATAGCCTGTTGTTGGAAAAAGCCTGTTGTTGGAAACAGCCTGCTATTGGAAACATAATGCTCTTGGAAATAAGTCATCTTGGCCTCCCAGAACACTTCAAACACCATATTTCATCAAATTAATGGACTGAAGAGGTCCAAACCATTATAAGGATAGTTTTTCGTGTTGCTTCTTAGTCTTTTTTTCTTTTGGTACTTTATTTGGTACTTTGGTTGTACTTTTGTTTCAGTTTACATTTTAATCATGCATGCGTTGGGTTTTGGTTTTTTTATATAAATTTTTGATGTTATTTTGTGATTTTTACAACTTATCTCTTGATCATATTTACATTAAAAAGGGTAATTCCTTCCATTTTGTGTGAGATTATATACCCTTGGTTATAGTCACCACTCAGGGGCCTATGAATGTGGGACTCAGGGGTCATTATCTCTCCCTCATCTTGAATAAGGAAGGGCATGGAAATTTTCTTCTTCTTCCCTTATCTTGAAGAAGGTGGGTTGTGACAATGGATATGCAGTAGCTTACCTCCTGTCAATGGTTGTCACCCCTCCTCTCTTTCAGCAAGTCAGAAAGGCATAACTTGGGGATACTGACTATAAGAACCTACGTACTCATATATCCACTAGACATGCTCTTGATGAATTTTATGAATGTAGGGAACATGTCGTTCTTTTTAGAGGACACACAATGGTACTAGTGACGTTAGGGGTGGAGGTTATGAGAGAGTTTCATACATCTCCTTTGGTGGTATATGAAAAGATGTATTATGACCTCAAACATCAGATTTGGGGGCCAGGTATAAAGAATGGAGTTTCAGAGTTTTTCATTTGATATCTTAATTGTCGGTAAGTGAAGCTTGAGCACCATGTTCTAGTGGGTTTAGCTCAACCTCTTTAGGTGGAAGAGTGGAAGTAGTATGATATATGAATGGACTTCATGATGGTATTACCACATACTCCTAGGGGAAATGGTTTTATCTCAGTTATCCTAGACTAACGCACCAATTCATCTCACTTGTTAGCTATTCAGGACTAGAGTTCAGTAGAAAGGTTGGGATTCCTCTATGTGTAAGATATATTCCAACTCCATGGAGTTCCCTCGATGATCATTTCTGACCATGATTCTCTCTTCACATCTCAATTTTGGAAGGGATTGTAGGTTTTTTTTGGGAATCACTTACCCTTGAGCAGCACATGAGCCTCATCCTAGTTGGTGAGGACTCCTTAAGTGCATCAAGGCAACCCGGAATCAAATCTAGGTGGAGGATATTTTCTAGGGGGTACTGTAGTAGCACTGTAGTAGGTACTCTAGTAGCATTGTAGCAAGAAATGTGAAGTATTGTAGCAGGTACTATAGAAGAACTGTAGCAGGCACTGTTTGGCACTGTAGTAGTAGGAAATATTCTATTGTTTGGGAATTCAGGACACCAATTTGGTCCACGAGTCCTTTAAGGCCTTCGGGCCACCTAGGCCTTCAGGTCAGTAAGGCCTTAGGGACACCTCAAGGCCTTCAGGCCACCTTAAGTGCAGATGTAAACTAGAAAACCTTCAAGGAACAAGCTTCAGAAGGAGGATGAGTAAGGAATTTTCACGATAGCAGAAGCTAAACAGATTGCAAGAATAAGAGGGTATGGAGCCTGCCATCGGGATAAGCCTGTTCATGCACAGAAAATCATAGCCGAATAGCCATGCGAAGGTGGAGATCTGATTTCACGATGAAGATGCTGGGGAGGAGCAGTTCCAGGTAGTTAGTCTGGTTTTTATGTAATGTTTAAAGCCTATGGGGTAATGAATTACTCTAAGGCCTACAGGCCATGTAATACTTACACATACGGACCTTATAATGGTTCTACCTTACCCCTTGAAATGTGTATTATCAAAAATCAATAAAAAAATTAAGGCATTTGAGCCATTGGAGGACTTATACTTAAGCACAATATTCCACCCCCAGACTGACATCCAGACAAAGAGAACCATTCAAGTCTTGGAGGACACGTTGTGAGCTTTCATGTTAGACTTTGGTAATAGTTTAGAGGATCACCTACCACTGGTGGAGTTTGTGTATAACAACAACTACCATTTCACCGTCGATATGGAACCATTTTAGGATTTTAATATGTGACCCTCTAGGTCACCACTTTGTTGGGATGGCCTAGGAGAGTCAGAAATTATGGGACCAGTGTTGGTGTGAGAAACTACTGAGAAGATACAGATCATCCAGAAGCGGATGAAGACTACACAGAGCCATCATAATTATTATGTGGACAAACGAAGGAGGCCTTTGGAGTTTGATGAGTGAGACCATGTGTTCTTACGAGTTTCACCTCGATGTGGATTATGAAGATTTGGCCAAGGTAGAAAGTTTTCTCCAAGATTCATTGTCCCTTTTCAGTTACTGTATAGATTTTTCAATGTGTCATAACAATTAGATCTATCGTCGTAGTTAGATTGGGTGCACAGCGTCTTCCACATGTCACTATTAATAAGGTATGTGTAAGACTCATCACACATTATCAACTAGGGTGTGCTGGACATCAAGGATAGAGCTACCTTTGCTGAGTACCTAGTAGATATTCAGGATCATCAAGAGAGTATCCTTTGTGGGTGATTGATTTCTTTAGTGTGTGCCTGATGATAGCATGGGAATATTTAAGAGATTTCATGAGAGTGGGAGGACCAGATTTGTGATCAATACCCACATCTCTTTATGTATCCCTTGTTTTGGATTTTTGAAACATAAACCCCCAAGATGGATAGAATGTAGTGACTTGGATTTTCTATGTTTTTTTCAATATTGTATGGATTATTTTCGAGACTATGCACTGAGACGGTGTGCAATTTTGATGCCTAGTGTACCCGGAATAAATGTTTGAAATATATTAAATAGTACACACCTGTATTTTCCTTGAAAAAGTTTAATAAATTATAAATGGGGGCCCATATCAAAATTTTGAGGGCACCATTGAGTTCAAAACATAGTATTTACCTTATGTGCGACATAACCTTGGCTGATATGGGGTGTTTGTAGATTAATCATCATGGGTATAAAATAAAAAAATAATAATTAATTAAATTATTTTATTTTATTTTATTTGTGCAGCAACCTAACCTATTCTATAAATAAACAGTTATGCAGAATTCCAAGGTTGACGCTAAAACCTAGAGATCCATATGACTGTTGGACAACCACTAAAAGAGATTTTATTGGTAGATGATGAATGCGGCAAAGATTGATGACTAGTGTGAGATGATTTAGAGGATCTCACCAAAAATCATGGCACAGATCCATTCTTCATTAGTGATCAATCCAAATTGAGGTAGGACATTATTTGATTTGGTTTTATTTCCCCATTTTGGTTTCTACAACGAATACAGATCGATCAACCAATAGGTTAATCCACAGATCATGCACATTGAGGGATGGGTAATATTAGTTGAGAATTGGAAGAATTTATTTATGATTAATTGTTATCTATTAATTAATCATTATAATGGAAACAAATAGAGGTCGACATAAACATAGACCAATGTTCTCTCTTTATAATTGTTCTTGTTATTTTATCCCCTAAATCATGTCTTCATCGTGGGTGTTCTTTGTTGACCCATGGTTCAACATTCACCGAGAAATCAATTGTTTCAAACTTGTTTCTTGGAAAAATGATTTGATATTATAGATATGGGCTCGGCATGATAGGTCAGTGGTGTGCCGAAAGAAGTGGTATAAAATCAGATAGTTTTGGATACCTGATTTTGTGTTCTTTAGGGCAAAATAAAGAACAAAGAACAATACGATTTTCTAAATGAATTTAAGGGTTGAATGTTATTGATCAATGATGGAATGGCTCATCAATGATTTATTTTCATTTTTTATATAAAGGGAGTGGTTGGAATAGTGTATGGAGGATCATCTAGTGATGTGGAAACTAGAACTGAAAATATGGAAAATTCCTCACTACACAGTGTGTAATTTGGAGCCACACGCCATGTGGGTTCATCTCATTGATGACTAAGGTTTCTAGAATGAGATAAGTATCACGTGGAATTTGACCTTGTCACATGATGTGTAGTCCTCTTTGGTGAGATCAATGTGTACCTCAGAGGGCACACAAACATGGGTTGGAGTACACAGGCATGGGAACGGCTTGAACCAATGTACATGGGCATACCCATGTACTGGTACATGGACACAGTACACATGAAAACCGCATTTCATGTACTGTTACACATACATGAACATGAGACATTTTTATTTTACATGGGATGGAACCGGGGTTGAAGTAACATGATATTTAACCCTACTACATGTCATGTACTCATTAAAAGTTGACTTGGATCCCTTGTCCTTTGTATCTTAGGCAAGTTTCATTAGGGTGTGTTCCTCATATCCATTCCCTAAGGGTTGGTATTGAATTACCACCTTCACATAGGACAGTGATCCCTTCAGTAGGAATTTGTGGATATAGTTGTTGGAATCCCTTCATGAGGCCCAGAGTGAGATCCTATATTCATCTTCATTCCCTAGGTAGAGTTCTTAGTATCGTCATGACAAAAAATATGAGGGCATCGATCCTCTACTTACACTACCAAAAATAGGATGATTAGAAGGAGTTATTTTTTCATTTAGAAGAGGTTATAACCCCCTCTAAAGAATTTAGCATTGGTTATGGTGAAACGCCACTAAAGTGGCCACCCTATGTTGGCAAGGGCAGTTTCTACCAAGAACTGGTATAACATGGTGAGAATTAGTGGTGGTTACATTAGAGGGGGTTTTAAACCCCTCTAATGTTGCTTTAATTTTCAGGAAAAATCAATTTTAGGGGAGGTTAAAACCCCCTCTAATTAATATATCGATTTTAGGGGCAGCCAAAACTGACCCTGATATTTTTTAAGACACACATTTAGGGGCGGTTTTAAAAAATCGTCCCTAATTCATTAAGCATTTTGGGGTGGTTGAAACAACCCCAAAATATGGTATTTTTTAGTTTTTTTTACGTATTAATCCTACCCATCCCGTTCACCCTGCCCAAATCTTTCTCCAAGTCTGTGCTCCCACACTCTCCACCTCCCTATCCCTCTAGTTCCCCCCTCTTACCAATCCCCTCAAGTCCCACACTGACACTCGCCACCTCCCTATCCCTCCAATTCCCCCCTCTAGTCCAGTCCCCGCTCTCCCCAGTCCCCTCAATTCTAGCCCTGCCCCCACCGAAACTCCCCTACCGCCCTCTCTCCAGTCATGCCGCAACTCCCCTTATCACGCACTGTACAACACCCACTGCCGATATATAGAAAAATGTAGGCCAACGAGATTCGAACCCATGAACCCCTAAGCATAAATATCGCTAGAAACCTACCCACTAACCATTATGGCAATTGAATTTTGATTAATAAATTACACATGAATGTATTTGTATATATTTGGTTGTTTGTTTTAATAAATATTGTTAGCATAATATTTTTAAATGCATTTAAATAATAATATATATATTATTTACTATATTCATATGTATATACATTTATATTATTTTATATATTTATATATCAGCCAAATATATTATACAAGTATATATGTGTGTGTGTGTGTGTTTTTGTGTGTGATAACAATAATATTATTAATTATAATTATTGTTATTACATCTATTTTTTAATATATAAAAATTATATGTTGGTTTTACAAATACTATACATTTATTTTATGATTTATATCAAACATATATTATATTAAATACATTTATATTATATATCTATATAAATTATTTATATACATAAATACATATTTATATATTATATGTATTTATTTATTTATTTATAGAATATATATATATATATTTATTTATTTATAAGTATTTACTTAATATATTTATATAAGGTCTTTAAAAATATATTTATATAATGTCTTTCAATACATATATTTATTATTATTTATATTAATATATATTTATTTGTATAAACTATATAATATTATATAAAATTATTATATAATTATTATTATTATATGAAATATAATTTATATAAATATTAATATTATATATAATTAATATTATTTGAAATACCATTTATACAAATATTTATATAATGTTATGTGAAATATAATTTTATATTATATATAATTAATATGTATATTATATATAATAAATATTATATGAAATTAAATTTATACAAAAATATACTTATTATTATATGAAATACAATTTTATATTATACACAACTAATATTATATGAAATACAATTTATAAAAATATTTTTATAATTTATTTCAATATATATTTATTATTATGTACATTAATATATCTGTGTGTGTGTGTGCGTGTATTTCAGTAAATATGATTCTATAATATTGTGCACATTAATATATATTTATTTTTATAGATTATATTTCATATAATATTAATTATATATAATATAAAGGCATAAACCTATTATATAAAAATATATTTATTATTATTATGATATAATTTATAAAAACTACAAGCTTGGGTTTTTATATGATATATTTTTTAAATAAATTATATTTATGTGTATATTTATATAATATGTTTATGCTTTTATGTTATAAATAATTGATATTATAGGAAATATAATTTATACAAATAAATATATATTAATTTACATAATATTATACAATTATATTTATGTATATATATAAATAAAATTAATTACAATCATAAAAATATTTTATATAATATATTCATATAATGTATTTAAATACATTTATATATTGTGTTTTAATTGTATATATATATATATATATATTATGGAAGTTTATTTTTTTAAGTGAGGGGTTCACAACCCATTTAATCTTTTAAATTAGAGGGGGTTTTGAACCCCCTCTAATTTAAAGACGTTAGAGGGTATTTTAGACCCCCTCTAATTTAAGAAATAAAATTTAGGTTTTGAACCCCCTCTAATTTAATATATTAGAGGGGTTTTTGAACCCCCTATAAAATCCAACTGGATATTAAAAAAATAATGCTAAAAATTTTAAAGGGGGCCCATATCCCCCTATAAATTTGATGATTAGTGAGGGTTCTAGATAAACCCTCTCAAATTTTTATAGAAAATGAATTTAGAGGGGTTTCATGACCCCCTCTAATGTCAATGATTATAAGGGGTTGTGTAGAACCCCCTCTAATTATATAGAAAATGAATTTAGAGGGGGTTGTGCATAACCCCCTCTAAATAACCCCTTTTAATATGCTGTTTTTTTATAGTGTTAGTGGGTTAATATATATTGATTTGTTGGTATACCCTATGACCTTGGGATTGATCCTCATCTATGTATCGTATCTCTTTAGACTTTAAATGATCACTTCCTATGGAGAGACCCGATGAGAACTACCTCTTGAACGGATGTCATCAGTGCTATCAGACTCAAAAGTGTGTTTCCGGAATGATTTCTATGTGGAGCCTTCGAGCTGAAATCCTAGGCTAGTATTATGGTTGTGACTTTACCTCTAGAATATGTATATTTTTTAGTATATTTTGATATTATTTTTATATGTCTTGTAGACATATACCTATATAGAGATGATTTTTATTCCTTAGTTATATACTTTGTGGTTTCGAGGTGTCCTACTGGGTATTGTTATACTCACCCTTTCATGATTTTTTTCCACAGATGTTGTGTCTTTTGTGGATGATTGACCTTTTAACAGAGTCCAAGATGGACTAGGACCAGATGGTGCTTAGTGAGACCAGACAGACTGAGGTGTGTTCCTACGGTATCTTGACAACATTCCCCAGTTTTTCTTTCAGGTTTGACTTGTTTTCAAACTCTTCTTAGTGGGATTGTATTTTGACCTTTTTTACTTTCCTTTAATTCCTGTCATACTTTAGTTGTGAGATTTAGATGTATTCATGCATGGTTGATCAATTTTTTTACATTTCATCATTGTATGGGCTTGGAGATGTGTGTGGGTGGTGCTTAGGTTAAGGCCTCCCATGTTAGTGATATGACTACTCAGCACTAGTCACCAGCCCCTAGCCTATTGGAGGCAGGCTTGGGGTGTCACGGCATGGTTCCCATTAGGACGGGTTATAAAAAAAGTAAATACGGATTTTATGGTGTATTGGATGAAATAATTGAGTTGTGTTATTTGGGATAGAATTATATAATGATGTCTAAATGTCATTGTTTTGATACTAATAGAGGCTTAGGTGTTTATCCACTCCATGGAATTTTTTAAATTAAATATAAAAGTATTCTTTTAGTAAATTAACCATTTATGTTGGCTCATTAAGCACATCAAATTTATTATGAAAATTATTTTGCTGCTTTAAGATATTTAAATGACTGGTGGGGCATTATAAAAATGAAATCACAGGAAAATTAGTTTATGCAAAGTGAAAGTGGTTTTGTTGAAGTGAAAGTAATTGTATTTTTTCAAGAGACAACTCCAAATACATATTTTTCATGAAGAGACTTGAATATAGATGATGACACCCCACAGTTATAGGCTAATGGTGATGATTATCTTAATGATATAACAAATGAATTTGAAATAGAAATAGATGATGAAGCTAAATCTTCTATGTAAATTGATGATATTGAGTAAGGATATTAAGTTATTGACACTATCGTATATGAATACAGGGATGGAGATGAAGAATGATGAAATTACATATTTTTTATAGACATAATAAATATATATATAATACTCATTTTTTATTATTTGATTACAAAATTATTTTCTTGTTTTAGATGGCCCATAAGGATTTTGATGAGATGTTCCATATCCTTGAGGATGCTTTGCATCCTAGTGATGAGCCTAATGCTTTACCTTTTAACCCTTGGGTTTTTGGTAGTTCACCATCAACTCGGAGGTGTCTTGGTCTTGCGAGATTGATGATTCTTGACCCTATTCATAAGATATTTTCACATCTTGATTTTGATCCACGCATGTGGAGGTATGTTTAGTTATATATTTAAGTAAATTTTCATTATTTATCATTAATTTTCATTAATTAATTTATGTACTAATTATTTGATTATTTTTTTCTTTTTCCCCATAGTTTTCAGATATAGCTGTTGGATAGGGGAGTGTTATCCTATAGAATTATTTTTCTAGACCATGGGTTAGTTGGGATCAGATTCTTATTGGTGCTCAACATCATATGTTTGATCCTTAGATGGTACGTTAATAAATAATAAAA
The DNA here is from genome assembly GCA_963277665.1 of Viscum album. Lineage (NCBI taxonomy): Eukaryota > Viridiplantae > Streptophyta > Magnoliopsida > Santalales > Viscaceae > Viscum > Viscum album. Next base: position 622,153,160 of record OY728145.1, read on the forward strand.
AATTTGAAATGTATTTAATTATTAACTTACTATTATTAATTATTTGTAGGGTTTATGGTATCTCATTAAAGATAACATGAGATCCTACAACTGGGAGGCATGGGGGTATATGCATGAATGTTGTCATTAGTTGTTGCACAATATGAGGATGATAGCCCTGGAGAAAACTAGATCCATGGTTAATCTTTCTACAACCATCAACCTAATTACATCTCATCTCATGTTTGGGGTAGATTGTTCTTATATTGGATGGGAGATAGTTTTCATAGTAGATCATTATCGGGTCGGAAGAACCAAGGGAGGAAAGAGTTCACACATATAGTCGGTATTCATATATTCAATACTCATCGACGAAATGTGGTAAGTATGTTTATTCAATAATTTATATTTTTTTTTAATTTAAAATGATTGTTTTATATTCAAATATTAAATTTATCATCATAATGTTATGGAGTTCTATTTTTATAAGAAGATATACATTGATCCTATCACTAGAGAGATTATTGGTGGTTGACAGTGTCAGATTATGGTTGGTGTAATTTTTTTGAGTTTTAAAATTAATTAAAAAATATATTTTAATTGTTTTAACTTCAAATTTTATTTGAAAGAGTCATGTAACATTGATACTTCTCACACACATGATGAGAGTTAGGTCGAGACTAAGATTCAGACCACTAGTGGGCTAGGATTTAACATTGAATCATGGATATAGGTGACTTGGTATGCTATCAAGAAAGACTGAGTGGTTGGCATCAGTTCTTGATTAATTTCTGACAATTATTTTAGTACTGATATATGGTCATCATCCATACAAGGTACATGACTGAAGCCCCAATCATGTAAATTGGGTACATGACAATCACGGTACATGGCATGTAGCTCATAAGTATATTTCATGTAGTCTCCCAATAAAATATGGAATTAACTTACATTAAATTGAAAATTGTAGCATTAAAAGACTATTTTATGGATTGGAATATCTGGTGTGTTTGAAATTTTAATAATGGTTTTAAAAAAATTAAATAATTGATTAATTTACTATAATAAATCTGTAATTATTGGTTTAGTAATTTATTTTTCATGAATGTCATTAATGATGGGTATATCCAAATGAATTCAGATGGTCATTAAATGAAAATGGATTGATTAATTTATTGATTGATTGATTAATGAAAGAACGTTTATATTAATAATAAAGAATGAATATGAATGAATTTTAACCAGTTTACTTTTGCATATACATTGCATATATGACTATTTATGAGCTTGACCAAGATCTGTGTATGTGTTGAATGTTTTAATTTAATTTATTGCATGGGTTTTCAATTATTTAATATTAAATTAAATTCTATGTCATGTGTGTTATCCCTCAATCCATTATTATATAGTAACTACATGTCCATAGTTATTTATGTAATATAGATTAACCAATCATTTGGTTCCTCTCGCCTTTATGTGAGTTATAAATACTTGTAATTAATGGAGTATCATAAGGTGCATGGAGGTGGTTCAATATGGAACCATAACGATTCCAACTCAGGTGATAAAAAGGTGTATAGCTGGAAAGATTTCATGACCCCCTCTTTCCAAAGATACCCAAACAAGGATGGAAATGAATAAAGGGATATAATGACTCCCAAGTCCCGCCTCCAGTAGGACCCGGGTTGGCGACTAGCACTAAGGGTATACAGGTCACACAATATGGAAGGAATTACCCTTTTTTTAAACAAGATGAGGAGATATGATGGATCATCCACAAACAAACTCCAATAAAAATATAAAATAAATCCAAAAACCATCCCATATGAATGCATAAAATATAATTGGTGAAAGTATAGTAAAACTACAAAGTAAATACCAAAAGTAAGGCTAAGAAATGAAATAAAAACTATCCCAAAGCCCGATCTAGTAACGCCCAGCATAGTCCACGTAATCATCCTGGAAACCTGAAAATAGTTTTATATATGTAGGGTGAGCATACAAGTATACTCAGTAAGAGAAACCTAAGTCACTCATGCACAATTGAAAGGGAGCATACTAATGCCCTTGTGAGAAAACATTAGAATCAAATAGCACCTAACAGGCATACTGGTCATCCCAACCTCACCAAGTTAGGCTCACTGAGTAACACAAGTCAAGTAAATTAATATAGTAATCACATCGATGATTTGGGTACCCCTCACTACTTCCCACTGGTTTATCCTCTCTTGCCTAATAGAAAATGTCCTTTCGCTCCCACCTCTTTTGAAAGAACCACGTCACAACCCACCCGCACACACCTGGGGCCCACAACCACACCTCTTCCCATCACCTAGTCTGTGAACCATATCACAACCCACATGCAAACACCGAGGCCAAAAACCACACCGCATCCCACCCGCAGATACCTGGTCCACAAACCACATCACATCCCACCCGCAGACACCTGAGCCACAAACCACATCACATCCCACCCACAGACACCTGGTCCAAAAACCACACCTCATCCTGAAGAGAAATGGGAAATAACAACACATATTATCCCAAAGACACCAAGTAAATCATAACTCACCTCATCCTGAAGACACCTCAGAAAGAACAGCTCGCCCGCACACACTTGGGCCTCACAAACCACAACCTTCCTGAATAATCTTGGGATATCACTACCTGGAAGAAGGAGTAGGGAAGAGTGGGTGTCTATCCATCCATCTTCCCTTTGGGATTTATTGGAAAGACACCCTCCCCCGTGATGATGGGGGTGTTCAGCACGTAGTGCCCAACTAGGGCAGGGTGCTAATAAAAATCACAAGGTAAAATACAAGTGTATATATATATATATGATACCAAACACTCAATTAAAACCTATGGATTCTCAACAAACAACTAACTCCTAACACTACCAACTTTGTTGCTACCTCTAAATGCACAACACCACACATCAAGCCACAACCTCTTTTCCATTTCCATCCAACATAATTAACCATTAACATTATTTATTCCGAACTCATTTATTCATTCCATTAACCAAACCAACCCAATCCAGTTCCAAAATTTATTTACCAATCATTTATTCATTTATTCAACTACTATCTGGGAAACTACCAAGCATTGAACACAACAAGAAACAAAACAACACATCACCACACAGCCCGATCACAACCCCACTACACAACACTTCTCATCCATTCCATAATCAATCAATATCTCAACTTCAGATTCCATTACATAGTCAGGTTGATGTATCGTCTACAAGTTAATCCACTACACTGCCCAAACCAACCCATAGCACACACATGTGCATCACAAACATACCACAGCACAAACTAGAGTGTATCCACACATCAAAACATAGCCACTCCACATTCCATATGTACCGCACACACAAACACAACTATCCCACACAACACATCACCCAACATACCAAAACATAACACAATTCCATATTTAACAAGGTATCCCTTATTTAATTCCACTTGTTAATTTAGGGATTTTCAAAGAAACTGGGTAATCCTAGGGAATCCATTTATTATCCAAGTGTACATGATTTATAAATTTCTATATATAAGTGTTCAACAAGAATCAACCAACATGCAACTTTTTTAGTGCACAACCAAGGATCACCAACAACCATGATTTTGAGCTGGGTGTTTAGCCCGTGTTTACAACATCACAATAACATCAAATCCAGAAAAACATGCACATAGGATCCATCTAACCCATTCAATTAATTTACTTGGTTATTATCTTTTATTATTGTGGAAAAATTATGATACACAGGAAAACAAAATTATATCCCTCCCACATGATGTACAATCAAAGAGAAATGAAATAAATCCTACCTTGAAGAATCTTTTCAACTCATATGTGCACCACAGGGTGAATAATAATGCTTGTAAGTGAAAAGTGCATTGATAGAAATGAAGATCAACCTATTCTGCACCAAAAGATTATCAAAACTCTTTCCAATCACCCAACTCAATCTAACCCGTACCATGGTAATGAATCTCGAGGAAAGAGCAAGATGAAATGGATGATAAATAGGAGAAAACTCACAACAGATAGATCATGGATCACCAACAAACAACCACCAAGATTAATAGATCAAGGAGGGAGGATTAGGGCTCTAAGGACACCTCAAGTCACCTAGGATTTGTCTAGAATGAGAGGAAAAAATAAATCATAGTCGAACGAATAATGGTTTGGATGAAAAGAATTATTAAAATTGTACGTGTTTAGGGTATTACATGACATGTAATACCCTTTCACGTCGTGTAATACCTGGGGTTCGATTTTTCTAAAAAACACATTGCCTCTCTCTTTATTTTATTTTTCAAACCCCGAAATATTACATGCCATGAAACTTCCCAAACAAGTTGTGAAATAGAGTTTCACGTCATGTAATCACCCTACTTCTAACCTTTAGCAACTAAACCTCTCCAAACTCCTTCTGAGCCTCCTCCAAACACCTCCAACCAATAAAACTCACAAAGTAATGGACCAAGAGGACATGTACCATTACATTAGATACCTCTCAAATGATTTTATCCCTTGAGAATCCAAAACCAATCCCAAAATAAAGAGGGGTCCAAACAACCACCCCACGAGATACCTCTCAAGGATCTTGTTATGCTTTAAATTCCGCTAACAACCAAACATATTAACATTAAATGATAAACCACCATGTGTTGTTCGAAATATGGAGTGGAAACCCCCACATCCAAGAACACCTCCTCCAACAGCTGATACCCAATAAAAACAAGGAACACCACAAAATCACAATAACCACACTATCCAAACATCTTAATTAGTGAATTTCATCCTCCATGTAAAGATATTATCCTCTCTGGTCATCACTGACTCACCCATAGGGGTTTAATCACATCACAGTTAATTCATCTCGATTAAGAATCTAGTCGCACCCTTTTCACATGTTAGGAATATATCACACATTGCACCACACACATCTGTACCTAAGGGAAAAAACTCATTTTATAAAAAAAATGTTAAAACATTACATTTCAAAACAAAATATAACAATCCAAAAATCAAAATAAATCTCGGTACTATGAATGCATCTTCATTTCCCGATCCCAAGTACTCTTCTCCAGCCCACCATGCCTCCACAACATGCGAACCAAAGGAATGGTCCATCCATGTAGCACCTTCTCCTAATAATCTTAGATCACTATCAGTTTCTCCACGTACGTCGTGTCATCCTTGATATCCAACTCTCCCTAGTCAAAGACATGGGAGTCATCGTGAATATACCGAGGAAGTTGAGGGATGTGGAAGACTTCATGTAACATCCCAAGTAAATAAAGAATATGGAATTTTCATATTTATTAATATTTGTGAATTAAATATTAATTTTACTTTAATTGGGATGATATGTTTGATAGTGTACTCAACATGCAACAACATATTTCTCTGAAATCTTACTCTACTCACAACGTTGAGTTATACAGAAAAATAAAATAATTTTATTATTATTTTCAATGGTAGTTAACGTCTAGCCGTTGTATTGGAAGGAATGAATAGAACTAACTAAAATATGATTATACATCTTTTTTAAATGTATTTAAAATTATTTAATAAATTTTATAGTCTTAAAATGATAATGAATCCTATTTTAAGCATGAAATACGCTAATATTCTTTAAAAGGTCGTTTTATCGCCTTTTGATGGTAAACCATTTTTAAATCTAGTTTTTGTCACTTTTATATGTTCTATTTGACAAAATAAAATTCTTCCTTATAATTGGGACATCAAATTTTACTTTGGGTAAATTTTTGGTATTTTTCTGATAAAGTTCATTTTTTAATGAATAGTGAAAAATACTACATTTTAATTCAAAACTGTCTTTTTATCTAATTTATCTATTTAGTTAGATTGTTATTTTAATTGGTTTTAAAGTTTAATTGGATTATATTTTTACCATTTAATCTAATTCTGGTCATTTTAAGTAATTTCACTTTGAAATTGGAAATAAACAAGTGTCAAACTTTTGATAGTTAGTATTTATTAAAAACATGCTTTTTATTTTGACAGAGAAAATTTGTTTTAAATTAATTTATGAAAATTATGTGTTTTGAATTTCGAAAAATGGATTCTATATTTGGAATCAGGAGGTCCAAATTTTGTAAATAGGTAACTTTTATTTTTAGACATTATGAATAGTAACTTCAGTAAATATTTTATTTACCATGGTTAAAGGGAAAATCTGCTAAATAAGGGTAAAAAATAATATTATAAAAATATTAATTTACCCTAACACATGTCATAATCCTATTTTATGATAAATATCCGACCATGGTCATCCTTTGGTCAATTTTGGGACCCTATAGAGCCACTTGGAAGTGATAGGGACACTTTATATTAATTAATTTAAAGTAAGGAGAAAAATAAAATAAACAAATATCTTTTAGTAAAACAATTTGATATGGGGTTATATGAGTGATATCTTATAATATAAATATTAATTTGAAATCTAAAAATGTTTCATACATCATGGTATTTTATTTATAATTTTTAGACATTAAATAAACAAATTTAATTATGACATAATGGTGATGCAGTAATTGCTTCATTAATAAAGAATTAAAATAAATGATATTATAAATATTAAAATAAATTTATTTTGAAACCTTTTATGAAATTAAAAAACTTTAGGGACAATAATTACTTGTTATATTTAAATTAATTTAGTTTTTTATAAATAATAAAGTTCTTGTAGATTTTTTAAAATCCTTGATATGAATAATTTATAAATTGACATAAATGAGTTTTTAAAACAATTAATATTTTATTAAATGATAAAATAATCTTAAAAATTTAATATTCATCCAAATGATTTATATAATGTTAAAAATGTCATAAATTATACATTTTGGGTCTCTTGGAATTTTATAGTAAATATATTAACCATATAGTATGAATATATAAGAGGACATGGTAAAAGTTAAATAAGTTAACAAAGGGTTAAATAAAAAAGATAAGGATTAAAAAATATTCAAAACCTATCCAATTATTATTGGATAATTTTATTTAAACTTATATGCACCTTATATTCTAATTAAATAAGTTTTGGACCTTTTTTAAGCTGAAAATAATTTTATTATAAAATAATACTTTCAAACTTTCCTAAAGAGTCTGTCCTCCCTCTTATAAAAGGCCACCACCTTTAACCAATTACAAAAATCTCTCAAGCCCCTTGGCTCATCCAAACTCTGCTCCAAGAAGCTCCCAAAATCCCTCTATTCCTCCTAGAATCCTTCCACTATGTAGAAGTCAATTCAAGATATCTCTTTGGCACAAATCAAAATAAGTTATCTGATTTAAAGGTAACATCTTCTCTCAAGTTCTTTTCTTTTATTTTCCTTATCCAACCCCCTAAAATATATTTATTTCATTATTTAATAAAAAAATCAGAATATTCAATATACTATTATGTTTTTATAATTATTATTATAACTACACATCCACACACCTCCATCTAATGGATACGAACATATTGTTTTATGGACGGCGAACTACTGCCTCACGAAATGATGATTGTTCAATTATCTTCTACCATCTCTCATGGTGGCCTTTGTGATGGAACTGTATTTATATATTATATATATTATATTTATATTGTCTCTATTATTCTATATTTTTCATTTATATCATACCTTTATGGTTTCCATAATGGGTAAATACGATAATTTCATTTGAGGAAGTGTGGACTACCGCCCCCTAAAAGTGATATGACTTGTTCATGAAATACGTGGAACGTATAAAGGATGAATTTAATTAAATTATATATGATATTATACTATAATTATAATATACCTATGTATCATTAATTTTTCATTCCATTAAATATGAAATAGAAATGAAAGTATCGTTCATGTGTACGTACAACTTACTGTCTCCATGAACGATACATTTCATTTCTTATCTTCAAATGTTATGTACTATTATAAATATATATATATATATATATACTAGATATATATGATATATGTGATATTTAAATCATGAATATCATTCTGTAGATAATGGACTTTTGACCACATGGACAACTTTTAATTATAAGAAGTTCATTTTTTACTCAAGTACCAAATATCAAAAAAAATACCATTGTTAATTTAAATGATTATATAATATTTATAACGTGGTAATAAGTGATATAAAAGGAATAATAATCTTGAAAAAGGTTCTTAAGAAAGTATAAATTAACTTTAGTTTATTATTTTTTAGATTAAAGAACAAACGAGTCAAGTCAGGCACGAGGTAAGGGACTTCGTCTCAATCTCCATTCATTGAGGCATACCATGATTTATACACGAATTTCCTTTATATGGTGTATAAACCCCTTTTAATTTTAATTTCATTCAAAGGGAATATTTTCTCTATGAATTTTTTTACTATATAACAAAAAGAATGTTTCTTTTTAACGTACGCGGTGACAACGACCTTTCTGCCGCCGTGAGCATTATTTGATATTTAGCTTCCTTAACAAGCTATAATGTTTTTAAAAGGAAAATAAATATAATATATTATTTTTAAATATTTTAGTATTTAAAATGGTTTTTGTAATGTATTGATTATGTCAATATATTGAAATTTATATTTTGATTGCAATGTGGAAATGTTATCTTTCCTTTATGCTTCTTTTATGTGTTATGATCATGTAATGGTTCTTGGGAATTGTTTATGTATACGGGTGGTTATGTGATAAAGCTAGGGTGGGTGAGCCCAAGATATCTCTCCATGTTTATGAAATGTTTTTCACATGATATAAGTAATGTTAATATAATGGAATAATTCAATAATATTTTTATCAATAAAATAATTCTTGTTTTCTTTTAAGAGTTTTTATTTTATGAAAAAAAAATAGATACTAAGTAGAAGTGTCTACTTTGTAATATTTGAGATGTAATGTAATAGTTATGGCCTAATTATCAAAAACTCTAAACCTAAAAAGATCCTAAATTTAAATTATTGACCTAACTCGAGATTATGTAATGTTTAAGGCTGGTGCCTTATAGTTGGTATCAGAGGTCGGTTTAGACAAATTTAGGAGTTAGGATATTATTAAATTAATATCCATAAATTAATTTATGGAAAAATTGAAATGATATTGCATTTATAGATTACCATATTGCTTATCCTAATATATTTTTGTGTTCATAATGGTTTTTTGTAGAGGAAAAAGGGAAGTTATGTTAAAAAGGCCTACAAAGTGAAACAGCCTTCCAAATCAGCAACCTGAGATGGTCAGAATCAGAACTGAACAGTTTTTTGTAGTGATGCCTTAGTTAACTCATGTGATAAATGGTGGTTGTGTTTATAGATGATATTTTGGTATATTCTAAAATTAATGAGGATAATTAACGTCATTTAAGTGTTGTCTTGCAATCCTTAAAAGAAAAGAAATTGTATGGAAAATTCAGGAAATGTGAGTTTTGGTTACAACAAATTTTATTCCTTAGTCACATTGTTTCAAAAAATGGCATAATTGTTGATACTTATAAAAAAAGTTATTTAAGAATGGCCAAGACCCAAAAATATAACTGAGATCCATAGTTTTCTAAGTTTGGTAGGCTATTACAGAAGGTTTGTTGATAATTTTTCATGGTTATCTAGCCCACTGACAAAGTTAACTCGAAAAGGTGTTAAGTTAATCTGGAAAAAAGAATTTGATTATTGTTTTTAGGAATTTAAAAGAAGATTTGTAATGCCCTGACCCCATAAGCCCAGATCTAGTGCATTATTTTAATACATTGTCATGATTATAAGTAATCAAGTCCCAAAGGACCAATTAGTTTAGCAGTATTGGAAAATAGATTACATACATGAACGTTATATTACACATTCAAACATAAAACACAATAGAAATAATCCATTAAGAATGCCATTATTCCCCTAGCTTAACACTGCATATCAATCAAAATACACTTCTTGTAATCCTGGGAAAATAAAACATAAGAAATAGGTGAGCTCAGATGCTCAGTAAGGGTAAATAATTTAGCAGAAGCTATAAACTTTTAAGGAAATATATGTAATAAAAACAATAGCCTTTTAAACATAAACTTGAACATAATATGGAGAAAATAAATCAAACATTACCATATAAACTTGCACATTGATATTCTACTAGTCGAATAATTATATATAATAATTAATTTCATAATGAGGGAATGCCTAACACCGGACATCATTATCACATAGTCAAGGCCTCGTGCCAAGACTGAAAATAAATTTTTTGTTAAGGAATTTTTCCAGGACACTAATTTGTCTCATGAGACCTACCAATACATCGAGGAGTTATATCAGGCTCCACCTGTCACTTGCTAAGTCCACTGTATTCCTCATATGAAAATGTTGAAAACATAATATAAACATTCATATTAAAACTAGAATACGAAATTCCAATACTTCAACCATAAACCATGAAGGGTATAAAAATAGAACATCTACAATCAAACATATAATAACCCATTCAATATAATATGTAATATTGTATTATAATAAATCAACCTTAATCAAGAATAATATTCAGTAAAAAATGCTGACATAGTTGAAAATGATCAGTAAAACTTTTTGAGAAAAATATACCTTTTTGTGAAATCATTTAAAATTTGCACATTTATAAAGGAATTAATTTAAAATATATTTTTTAATCAAATTGTACCATACCACTTTGAAACTTTTGAAAGGAATTATCATTTTAAAAAAATCATGTCCATATAAATAAATCCTTAAAACCATTTTGAAAATATGGACATTAATGAGAAAGATTTAGAAGAATAAATATTTAAAACATTTAAAATGATGTTTTAGTTAAATATTACCTTAAAATAATCATTTTGAAATGCCTTTTATGAACATGGACATGGATGAAAAATATTTCCCAGAAAATACTTACACATAAATAATCTCGGAAAATAATGAGATTGAGGAATTAACTCTTACCTTGAACTTTCCTCTGGTAGAGGGTATGTTTAAACTCCTATATAATGACCATAGTATGTTATTAAATTATAACAGAACCATATTTATATTTATTATATCATACATTATTCATTTATGACTTTATACTACCCATTTAATAATGATTTCCATGTTAAATTAACATTTCGGGTAATAATCAGTTTCTTTATCGTACGTGTTTTAACTTGTTATTCTTGATCATATCATTTAGATCATGATTTAAATAATTCCATAATATAAAACATTATTTATATATTATATATATTTATAATATAAATATGTATAATAGAAAGATAAATGAAATGGAAAACACCGTTTATGAAGACGGTAGGTCATACGTACGCATAAACGCTATTTCTGTTTTCATATCGTATTGAACAGAAGTAAGTGAATAAGATATATGTAAGTACATATATATATATCCAGTATAATTATTATGTCATATATTACATACTTATTAATAATATATATTTTTATAATCATCGTTGAATGGTGAATGTGGAAATGAATTTCATCATGTCATGGAGATGGTAAGTCGTACGTACACATGAGAAACGATATCATTTCCTTAATGATTAAAAGGTGTGTAATTGGATGGTATATTAATTTTACAGAGAAATTAGAATTTTATTTTCATTATTTATATACATATTACTCATCATTATATCCATCCAAATAACATAGTGTTGAATAACAAATTACACCACGGCGTGGAGATGGTAAGTCGTACGTAAGCACACATGGTGAGATTATCATTCATAGGATGGATAGAATAATGAATATGGTTGAAACATATTTATAATAACATCACAGTATATAGAATATACTGGAGTTATTATTTTGGTATGGAAACAATAATGAAAGAGGAAGTGGAAGAAGAAAAGAACTTTGAAAGAGGTGATGAAATTATTACCTCTTTTTCGGGTGCTTCCTTTTGATTTGATCAAAAGGGATCCTAAGGTTGGATTATGATCAAAGTAATTCCTCTAGGTTTAATTGAGGATGGTTGGGAGGAAATTTGAGTAGTATTTGGCTGAGCCAAATGGATTTGGAGGTGTGATTTTGAGAGAAGGGGAAGTACCCTTTTATAAGAGAGATGAGGGTAACTTTAGGAAAATCTTAAAATATTAATTTATTATACAATAGTATTTGGTTTCTAATGGCTCCAAACTGATTTAATTCGAGGATAAGGTGGATATAGGTCTAAAACCTCTCAACCAATAGGTTATAGACAGGTTTAGGTTATCATATTAACCTTATCTTTTAGATTTAACTCTTAGTTAAATAGTTTAACTTTTATCATGTATTCTTGTATTATTATAATAAATGGTTAATAAACAAACTATAAAAATACAATAGAACCTAAAGTGGTTCATTAATGACATATATATCATCATATAAGTCCTTTGGCCAAACCTTATATTTTTATGATTATTATATCATTTAATAATATAGTATTTTTTTTTAAAACTCATTTATGTCAATTTTGACGCTATTTGGTATTTGGTTTTTGTGAAAGTCAAAACAAGTTGATTACTTAGAAAAAAATAAATTAAATCAACCCTAAAATGTCATATTCACCTATAAAATTCATTTATGTCATCAAAAGTCTCAATTTACATTTATTTTGATATTTATAATATCAATTACGTTAATCTTTCATTAATAAGGTAATTACTGCATCACCATTGTGTCATCAATAAATTTAATTATTTAATGTCTAAAAATTATAAATAAAATACCATGATGTAGGAAATATTTTTATCTTTCTAATAAATATTTATAGTCGAAATTATCTTATGTATAACCTTATATTAAAAGTTTTTTTGTTATTAAAATTTGAATTTAACACTTTTAACTCTTCTTTAAATAAAATAATAATAAATGTCCTAATCTAATCCAAGTGGACCAAAAGAATCATATTTTATTCCTAAGGTTTTTTTGGACAAAATAAACTTATAAAATAGAATTAGGATATGTGTTAGGGTAATTATAATATCATTTTTACCTTTAATTTCCCTATTTACTTCTAACCATGGTAAATAAAAGTCAAAATTTACTATTCACCAAAAATTATTTTTATCTTATTGAACCAAATTTTACTTACTGATTTCAACCATGTCTCTCAGTTTTTTGAAATTCAATTCACAGAATTGGTAAAATTACTTTTTATACAAATTTACAAATGTGCCTAGAATGTGGGTAAAAGACGTTAAAAAGTTCAATAAAATTTTATACACCTAATTTTATTATAAAATGACTCCAATTAATTAAATAGAACTTATATAGGTATTATATATCTATTTTGACTTAAAATAAATCTACAAAAAATAAATAATTATTTAAATAAAAAGTCGATTTTAAACAATAACGTAGTGTTTTTCACTATTCATCAAAAATTGAAAGTTTTCAGAAAAATAACAAAAAATAACCCTAAGATAATTTTGATATTACAAATTAAAAAATGAATTCTATTTTAAAAAATTAAAAACATAGAAGTTTTATTAATTAATTTAAAATTGATTGTCGTTGTCAAAACCAAATGGTGGGTTTTTTAAAAGTAAAAACTATCAAAAGATTGACATGCGTTTATGTCAAATTTAAATGTGAAATTACTTATAATGACATACATTGTATTAAATTACAAAAATATAATCTAATTATACTTACAAACCATTAAAATTTATAGTTTAACACTATAAATTTTTTCGATTAAAAAATTTGTTTTCAATTAAAATTTAGTATTTTTCACTATTCATCCAAATATGAAAGTTATCAAAAAAGTACCAAAAATTTATCCAAACTAAATTTTTATGTCCCAATTCTAAAGAAGAATTTAATTTCATTAAATTTAATATTTAAAAGTGTCAAATATTGGTTTTAAAAAGGGTTCTTCATTAAAACGCGGTAAAATTGCATTTTTTTGAAAAATACTTCTTTTATCTGAAAAAAAAATGAATTTGTTCTTATATTATACCTAAGAAACACATAATATGGATTCTAAAATTATATGGAGTATATTAAATTCAAAATTTAGTTGATACTATTCATAACCACTTTTTGAACGGCTAGTTTTGTAAGTCGTGGTGCGCTCGAACTCGGTGTTGCGTGTAACACAAGTTATTGAATTACCTTAAAGAGATAATGTACTTTGAAATCTTGGGGTGTTACATTCTCCACTACTTCAATAAATTTCATCCTAAAAATTTTAAATTTTTCTTCAAAAATAAAAGGTTAAAAATAGAAAAATACCTTTGTAGAAAACCCACATCAAAAATTAGGTTAATAAAATTTAGTCTTAATAAGAGGGAAAGGGAAATGAAAAAGTCCCCACAAAATTATGATCTCAATTAGGAGAAAATTGGTGGAAATTATAGACATATAATTGGAGGAAAAATGTTGAGGTCATCAATCACAAACAAGTGTAAAATTGAGGGCCTCAAATCCATCAATCTATGATGATTTAAAATATCATCAGTTCAAAAAAACATAAGGTATTAGGATAACACAATTTTGGTTTTAATATCCCTTCCCTAAAGTTTAAGAATTAATTTCTTCATATACTAAGAGAGAGAGAAATATAATTGACAAGTAGAGTTTCATCCTTCAACTAATTTCTACCACAAACTCATCTTTCACTCCAAAAGATAATAGAATTAAAAAATATTCTATTTATCCAAATCATATAGGGTAACAAAAATAAAGAATTTAGAATTCATCTGTAAAACTATTTAAAAAACTAAATTATACAAACCAGGATATCACGTAGGCCAGTGGTAGGTGATGCACCCTTTTCACCCTTCGGTTGTGGGTTTAAGTCTCGTGGCCTTGTCGGATGCGACGACTTGTCGCCTGACCTCTGAGTTGTCATTTTTATAAAAATCCAAAAAATAATCTTAAGAAATGATTTAACCTTAACAATAGTATCCAATGTATAACTTAATACATTCCAACCTTTAGACTTATCCAAAATACTTATATTCAAACTCATAGTCCAAAATTTATAAGTTCAACATACTGAAAATATTTTTTTCCATGTAATAACATGTGAATACCTTCATCGTGTATTCTTATAAAACACAGTAACACCCTAAATTACCATAAAACCTTATTGATTACATTTATGCTTCCTTATTCCTTATAGAATATTGGATATACTCTTTATAACCAAAAATATTGTAAACTCCAACAATGATGGAATAAAAAAACAATTAATTAGTTTCAAAGTAGTCAAGAATATCGAATATAATTTATCCAAATCAATCATATATTATTCCAAAATCACTAAATCAGAACCATATTAAGTTTTGTATTTCCTTCAACCATGTATTTTATAAAAAACTTAACTTGTTATTGGGTCACTTTTCTTAGAACCATATAATCTCAAATCCTTGATGAAATAGTACTGCAGTATGATCCTTATTTATTTCCATAATTCATATTACCAGTACATCATTGATACAACACTCAAATGAAATAATTATTTAATAAAAACATAAGAACAATTGTCATTCCTCTTTATCTTTGGTATTATCATAACTTAATTATTATCAAATAGCATCATTTGGGGCATAATCTGATGATTTGGACACTGATTCACGTAGTGTCCCAACTCCTTGCAGATGAATCATTGTACATTTAAAACCTTTTTCTTACCCTTGAAATCACGTACTTGGTGTCTTTTTTCTACACACTTATAACAAACTCTCATTACCTTCAATCATTTACCAAGGTGATTCTTTCCACAGTTATCACATATGAGAAAATCCTTTTTTCCCCTCTTCCCTTTATCTATCTTTCTCTCTACCATACTTTTCTTCTCTTGATTCCTTTCAAAGCCATAGGACTTAGAGAATTATTTACTTATCTTATTAACACATGATACTATTTCTTTGTATGATTAGAATACTTGGGAGACTATTTCCCTTATAAATGTTGGATTAATACCATGAAAGATATGATCCTTCTTACTCTTTGGATCATGCGTATTGCTGGAGTTCTCATTCCTTCTCCCCGGTGCCATTTCTAAACAATGGCATACACTAGGTTAGTTTATGAATCACAATACATAATTCCAAACTTGTAAAATAGAAAATATTATGCATATAATCTATAGTCATAAAAAATGATTTCTTTGAGGAATTATTTACTCCTAAATCCTTTATAATGGTTTGTAAAGAAAAATATGAATTATCATAAGCATATCCCTAGGGAGTGTCGTAACCAAGAGTGCAGAAAGGCCCATTGTTGTGTAGCAGGATACCCTAGGTCAAGCCCAAAACTCATTTTTAGAGTTTTTACTCCTCGGTACATTTGTTCCAGAGATACCTCTACCTAATTGCATCTAGATAGGGATGTATTTCTTGGAAAATTCACAAAATCTCTACATTACCAAAATTCTAAGAAGTTATTCTATACTAATCCTCAAAGTTTATCTTAGGTTAATGTTATCTAATCATATTTTATCTAAATATATTTCCAAGGTTTGTACTAAACTTCCTCTAATACCAAATGTAATGCCCCGACCCTAGAAGCCCAGAGCCAATGCATTATTTTAATACATTGGCATGATTACAAGGAATCAAGTCTCAAAGGACCGATCAGTTTATCAGTCTTAGAAAATAGATTACATACATGAACGTTACATTACACATTCAAACATAAAACACAATATAAATAATCCTTTGAGAAAGTCATTATTACCCTAACTTAACCCTTCATATCAATCACAATACACTTCTTGGAATCCTGGGAAAATAAAGCATAAGAAAGGGGTGAGCTCAGATGCTCAGTAAGGGTAAATAATTTAGAGGAAGCTATAAACTTTTAAGGAAAGATGTGTAATAAAAACAATAGACTTTTAAACATAAACTTGAACATAATATAGAGAAAATAAATAAAACATTACCATATAAATATGTGCATGGATATTCTATTAGTCGAATAATCACATGTAATAATTAGTTTTATAATGAGGTAATGCCTAACGCTGGACATCATTACCACATAGTCAAGGCCTCATGCCAAGAATACAAATAAATTTTTTTTCAAGGCCTTATGACAAGACAATAATTTGTCTCATGAGACCTACTGATGCATCAAGGAGCTATAGCAGGTTCCACCCATCACTTACTAAGTCCACTGCATTCCTCATATGAAAATGTTGAAACATAACATAAACATTCGTATTAAAACTAGCATACAAAATTCCAATACTTCAACCATAAACCATGAAGGGTATAAAAATAAAACATCCACAGTCAAAAATATCACAACTCGTTCAATAAAATATGAAATATCATATGATAATAAATCAACCTTAATCAAGAATAATATCCAGTAAAGGATGCTGACATAGTTGAAAATGATCAGTAAAACTTTTTGAGAGAAATATCCCTTTTGTGAAATAATTTAAAAGTCACACATTTATAAAGGAAGTAATTTGAAAGATATTTATGAATCAAAGTGTCCCATACCACTTTGAAACTTTTTAAAAGTAATTAACATTTTAAAACAATCATGTTCATATAAATAAATCCTTAAACCCATTTTGAAAACATGGACATTAATGAGAAATATTTAGAAGAATAAATATTTAAAACATTTAAAATGATGTTTTAGTTAAATATTACCTTAAAAGAATAATTTTAAAATGTCTTTTATGAAACATGGACATGGATAATAAATATTTCCCATAAAATACTTACACATAAACAATCTCGGATAATAATGAGATTGAGGAATTAACCCTTACCTTGCACTCTCCTCTGGTAGAGGGTATGTTTAACCTCATGTATAATGACCATAGTATGTTATTAAATTATACCATAACCATATTTATATTTATTATATCATAAATGATTAATTTATGACTTTATACTACCCATTTAATAATGATTTCCATGTTAAATTAATATTTTGGGTAATAATTGCTTTCTTTATCGTATGTATTTTAACTTGTTATTCTTGATCATATCATTTATATCATGATTTAAATACTTCCAAAATATAAAACATTATTTATTTATCATATATATTTAGAATATAAATATGTATAATATATAGATATATGAAATGTAAAACACCGTTTATGGAGACGGTAGGTCGTACGTACGCATAAATGTTGTTTCCGTTTTCATATTGTATTGAACGGAAGTAAGTGAATAAGATATATGTAAGTACATACATACATATAAATATATATATCTCCAGTATCATTATTATTTCATATATTACATACTTATTAATAATATATATTTTTATAATCATCGTTTAATGGTGAACGTGGAAATGAATCTCATCACGTCGTGGGGACGGTAAGTCGTACGTACACACGACGGATGATATCATTTACCAAATGATTAAAATGTGTATAATTTGATGGTATATTTATTGTAAAGATAAATTATCATGTTGTTTTAATTATTTATATACATATTACTCATCATTATATCCATCCAAATAACATAGTGTTGAATAACAAATTACACCACGGCGTAGAGACTATAAGGCCCCAGCCTTAAACATTACTTAATCTTGATTTGTTTCAAGAATACACATTGAGGATATTTTAAAGTTTAGAGTTTTAGAGAGTTATATCATAAATCATGCATTACATTCTACATTTAAACAAGGTGGTTACATAAAAGACAATATTCACTTTTCCCATCAAAGGAAACATATTTAAAATAAAACATGGATTCTTTCTTGACACTTCCTCGACACTATCATCACATCATGTACCTTTTCCTTGACTTGTGAAAAATATTTCAAAAACTTGGGATGAGCATAAAAAGATCAGAAATGGATATTAAAAATACGGAAAGAAAACCTTAGTCCATGTATACATGAGAATAAATGAAATCATACTTCACTCATCAAAACATAAGCACTTTAACATACCTCATTAAATCATAAGATTTATGAATAAATCATAGAATACATAATACATAAAGGTAACTTGAGCCATTCATAACATTCTTACGTAGGGAGTAACCCTCATGGTTATGTTTGGAATACCCATCACAGTATATTCCTTAAATATCTTTGGAGAAACCTTAGCGTTTAACTCCTTCGCGTTACCTAATTCATTGGAGAGATATATCGGGCTCACCCACCATTATTTTATCACATAACCACTCATATTCATAAACAATGCCCAAGAACCATAACATGATCGTATCACATAAAACATGCATAAAGGAAACATAAAATTTCAACATTTCAATCACAAGATATCAATACAACACATTGATATAATAAAAATATTATCAAAACCATTTTCAACACCAAAATAAAATAAAATTAAAACATGGTATTTATTTTTCATTTTAAAAAAAGTTATGTCTTGTAGAGGAAACCGAAACTCAAATAATGGTCACGGCGGCGGAGAAGTCATTGTCGCTGCATATGTAAGACAAAAACATTCCCTTTTATCGTTTAGTAAAACGCTTCGTATAAAAATATTCCTTTTGAATAAAATTAAAAGTCAAAGGGGTTTATACACTGTATAAAATAAAGTTGTGTAGAAAACAAAATATGCCTCAATGAAAGGAGATTGAGACGAATTCACATACCTCGTGTCTGACTTGACTTGATCGTTCTTTAATCTTCTGTATAATAAAGTAGAGTTAATTTATACTTGCTTAAGAACCTTTTTCAAGTTCATTATTCCTTTTATATCACTTATTACCATGTTATTAACATTATGTAATTATTTAAGTTAATAATTGTCGTTTTGTCGATCTTTGGTACTTGAACCAAAAATAAACTTCTTATAATTACAAGTTGTTCATGTGGTAAAATATCCATTATTTCCATAATTATATTCATGTTGTAGGTATCATATATATCATATATATCCAGTATATACATGCATTTATAATATTACATAACATTTAGAGGTAAGAAATCAAATGCACCGTTCATGGAGACGGTAAGTCGTACGTACGCATGAACGCTACTTTCATTTATATTTCATATTTAATGGAGTGAAATCATAATGATATAAAGGTATATTATAATTCTAGTATGATATCATATGTAATACTAATAACTCCATCCTTTATACGTCCCACATATGGTATTAACGAATCAAATCACTTTGAGGGGGCGGTAGTCCGCACTTCCTAAAATGAAGATATCGTGTTTACCCAAAATGGAAACCATAAGTTATGCCATAAATAAATAATACATAATCATAAGGAAAACATAGACATAATATATACCATATATAAATATAGTTACATCTTAATGGCCACTATGAAAGGTGTTAAAATAAGATTGAACAATCATCGTTTCGTGAGACAGTAATTCACCATCCACAGAAACAGTATGTTCTTTAACCATTAGATAGAGGTGTGTGTAAGTGTAGCTAGAATCCTTCTCATAAAAACATCCTAGTATATTTAAGATACTGGTTTTGTTACAAAATAAAGGAAGAAAAAGAGTTTAGGGGTTGGAGAAGCAAAATAAAACAAAAGAACATTAGAGAAGACATTACCTTTAAATCGGGTAACTCCTCTTGGTTTGAACCAAAAGGGTTTCTTAAAAAGCTTTCTGCATAAGGTAAGGCTTCTAGGATGAACAGAGGGATGTGGAGAGATAAAATGAGCAGATCTTGGCTGAGACAATGGCTTGAGAGGTGTGGGTAAGGTGGTAGAGGTGGGGGTCTTTTATAAGAGGGAGGAGGGGCACTCTTGGAAAGTCAAGAAATGTTACTTTATTATATAATGAGTTTCGGATTTTAAAGGTCCCACAATTATATATTTAGAGGATAAGGTGATAAGGGTTCTAAATACACCCATCCAATAGGTATTTTACAAGTTTAAGTCTTATATTTTACATTATCTTTTCATTTTATTTAAATCGTTCATTAATGAGGTAATCGCTGCATCATCATGGTGTCATAAAAAATTTAATTTATTTAATTTCTAACAATTATAAAAAAATACTATGATGTAGGAAATGTTTTTATCTTTACAATTACTATTTATATACTAATATATCATTTATTTAGACAAAATTAAAATTGTTTTACTTAGGTGTTACATACATTGGTTATACTTTCCCTTTAAAAAAATATATAATAAAATATCACTATCACCCAAAGATGATTCCATGGGGTCCCAAAGTTTGGAAAAAGGCATCCCATGGTCGGCCATGACACAACCAGTAGCATTAGGACACATGTTGGGGTCATTTTATATTATTAATATATTATTTTATTACCCTTAACTATCTAATTACTAATTAATCACGATAATTAAAGATAATTACCGTCGTTACTATTCATAATGTCCAAAAAAAAGTGTCTTAATTACATAATTTGGACCTTCTAATTCCAAATATGTAATCCATTTTACCAAATTCCAAACACAGAAATTGTAGCGATTAATTTAAAAATAATTCTCATTGTCAAAACAAATAGCGGGTTTTTTAGAAACAATATCTATCAAAAGTTTTACAATTGTTTATGTCCAATTTCAAAGTGAAATTAATCCCAATGACCACCATTGGATTAAATGGTAAAAATATATTCTATTTAAACTTTAAAAACAATTTAAAAGATAATCTATCCATATGATTAAATTAGATTAAAAAGTAGTTTTGAAGTAAAATGCAGTATTTTTCGTTATTCATTAAAAAAATGAACATTGTCAGAAAAATACCAAAAAATTATCCAAAGTAAATTTCAATGTCCCAATACTAAATAATAAGTTTATTTTGACAAATAGAGCTTATAAAATTGTCAAAAGATATATTTAAAAATGGTTCTCTATCAAAAGGAGGTAAAACAATCTTTTAAAAAATATTAGAGAATTCAATTCTTAAGATTGGATTTATTCTCATTTTAAGCCTCTAAAACACTATCTAATTTATAAATAGACATTTATATTAAAATCCATAATTCTTTACTTACTTTGGATGTTACAGAGTCGGTAATACGTATGTACGCACGCATGGTGACATTATCATTCATAGGATGGATAGAATAATGAATATAGTTATACCATATTTATAATAACATAAAAGTATTTAGAAGCTACTTGAGTTATTATTTTGGTATGTAAACAACAACGAAAGAGGAAGTGGAAGAAGAAAATAACTTTGAAAGAGGTGATTAAATTATTACCTCTTCTTTGAGCGCTTCCTTTTGATTTGATCAAAAGGGATCCTTAGGATGGATTATGATCAAAGTAAGTAATCTATGTTGAATTGAGGGTAGTTGGGAGGAAATTTGAGCAGGGTTTGGCCGAGCTAAATGGATTTGGAGGTGTGATGTTGAGAGAAGGTGAAGTACCCTTTTATAAGAGAGATGGGGGTCACTTTTGGAAAAACTTAAATTATTATTTTTATACAATAATATTCGGTTTCTTATGGCTCCAAAATGATTTAATTCGAGTATAAGGTGGGTATAGGTTGTAAACCTCTCAACCAATAAGTTATATACAGGTTTAGGTCACCATATTAACCTTATCTTTTAGATTTAACTCTAAGTTAAATAGTTTAACTTTTACCATGTATTCTTGTATTATTATAATAAATGGTTAATAAAATTACTATAAAATCCAATAGAACCTCAAGTGGTTAATTAATGAAATATATATCATTATATAATCCCTTTTACCAAACCTTATATTCTTATGATTATTATATAATTTAATAATATAGTATTTCTTTTAAAAACTTATATATGTCAATTTTGTCTCTATTTGGTATTTGGTTTTTGTGGAAGTCAAAAAAAGTTGATTAATTATAAAAAAATACATTAAATCAACCATAACATGTAATATTAACCTATAAAATTCATGGACGTCATTAAAAGTCTCAATTTACATTTATTTGGATATTTGTAATATCAATTATGTTAATATTTCATTAATAAGGTAATTACTGTATCATCATTGTGTCATAAATAAATTTAATTATTTAATGTCTAAAATTTATAAATAAAATAACATGATGTATTAAATCTTTCTAGATTGATAATTAATATTTATATTCAAAATTATATTATGTATAACCCTATGTTAAAAATGTTTTAGTTATTAAAATTTGAATTTAACAATTTTAACTCTTCTTTAAATAAAATAATAATAAATGTCCTAATCTAATACAAGTGGGCCAAAAGGATCATATTTTATTCTTAAGGTTTGTTTTGGTCAAAATATATTTATCCAATAAAATTATAACATGTGTTAGGGTAATTATAATATCATTTTTACCTTTAATTATCCTATTACTTTTAACTGTGGTAAATAAAAGTCAAAAGTTACTATTCAAAAAAATTATTTTTATCTTATTGAACCAAATTTTACTTACTGATTTCAATCATATCTTTCCATTTTTTGAAATTCAATTCACAGAAGTGGTAAAATTACATTTTATGCAAATTTGCAAATGTGCCTAGAAGGTGGGTAAAAGACGTTAAAAGGTTCAATAAAATTTTATACATCTAATTTTATTATAAAATGACTCCAATGGATTAAATTGAACTTATATAGTTATTATATATCTATTTTAACTTAAAATAAATTTAAATAAAATAAATAATTATTTAAATAAAATGTTGGTTTTAAACAATAAAGCAGGGTTTTTCACTATTCATTAAAAATTGAAAGTTTTCAGAAAAATACCAAAAAATCACCCTAAGCTAATTTTGATATTCCAAATTCAAAAATTAATTCTATTTTACCAAATTAAAAACATAGAAGTTGTATTAATTAATTTAAAATTGATTCCTGTTTTCAAAATCAAAAGGCAGGTTTTTAAAAAGTAAAAACTATCAAAAGATTGGCATGTGTTTATGTAAAATTTAAATGTGAAATTACTTATAATGAACTAAATTGTATTAAATGATAAAAATATAATCTAATTATACTTCCAAACCATTCAAATTCCTAATTTAACACTATAAAATATTTTGATTAAAAAGTTTGTTTTCAATTAAAATTTAGTATTTTTCGCTATTCGTCCAAATATGAAAGTTATGAAAAAAGTACAAAAAATTTATCCAAACTAAATTTTTATATCCCTCTTCTATAGAAGAATTTAATTTCATTAAATTTAATATTTAAAAGTGTCAAATATTGTTTTTAAAAATTTTTCTTCATTAAAAGACGGTAAAATTTCATTTTTTCGAAAAATACTTCTTTTATCTGACAAAAATGAATTTGTTCTTATATTATGTCTAATAAACACATAATATGGATTCTAAAATTATATGGAGTATATAAAATTCAAAATTCATTTAATACTATTCATAACCTCTTTTTGAACTGCTAGTTTATTGAGTCATGGTGCGCTCGAACTCAGTGTTACGTGTAGAGCAAGTTAATGAATTACTTTGAAGATATAACTTACTATAAAATCTTGGGGTGTTACAAGATCGATGAATGATCTAATATTTGCATTACCTTCCATAAATGGTTAGATTTTTATCTACAGTGATGCATCATTGAAAGGACTTAGTTGTTTCCTAATGCAGAATGATCAGGTAATTGCTTATGTTTCACGTCAATTGAAACCGCATGAGCTAAATTACCCTACACATGATTTGGAATTAGTTGATTTTGTTTTTTACTTTAAATATTTGGAGGCATCATTTGAATAGAGTAAAGTGTTAAATATATACTGATCAAAAAATTTTAAAGTATATATTCACTCAAAAATAATTGAACATGAGACAGAGGAGATGACTTGAATTAATCAAGGATTATGATTTCATGATTTATTACCATCCATGAAAAGAAAATATAGTGGATGATAATTTGAGTCGAACAAGTGATGCTACATTAACCATGTTACATTTGGAACAAGATATTTTGATTAACTATTTTATGAAATTTGTCATATAATATTTTGGTGTAGGAGATTCCTCTGTTTTGTTTCAGGTTTCAGTACAATCCTCCCTAGCAGACAGAATAAAGAAAGTGCATAAAGATGACAGTGAGTTGCAGAAAAAAGAAAAATTTGTTTAGAAGGGTAAGTTACCTGAGTTTAACATTGACAGAAACTGTGTTTTGATATATGGTAAGAGATTATGTGTTCTATGTGATCTACAGTTGAAGAACAAGTTGTTATATGAAGCTCATAGTTCTCCGTTTTCAGTTCATCCTGGAAATACTAAGATGTACAGAGAACTTTGGGAGTATTATTGGTGGGATGGGATGAAAATAGATATTGCTGACTTTACTGTGAAGTGTTTGACTTTTCAACTGGTTAAAGCAGAGCAGCAGTTACTGAAAAGGATGCTTCAGCCTTTACCAGTTCCAGAGTAGAAATGGGAAAATATATCCATGGACTTCATTGTGGGATTACCAAATACATATCAAAGTAATAATTAAATCTTGGTT
The DNA here is from genome assembly GCA_963277665.1 of Viscum album. NCBI lineage: Eukaryota > Viridiplantae > Streptophyta > Magnoliopsida > Santalales > Viscaceae > Viscum > Viscum album. The sequence goes on from OY728145.1 coordinate 622,178,473, forward strand.
ATTATTGATCGACTGGCTAAATATTCTCATTTCCTTACTATTTGAGATACTTTGCCTCTAGATCAACTTTCTCGGTTGTATGTTAAATTGATAGTTAGGTTTCACGGAGTTCCCCTCTCCATTGTATCTAATTATGATCCCAGGTTTACTTCTAACTTTCGAAAAGGCCTTCAGAAGTCATTGGGTACTGAATTAAATTTTAGTGCAGCTTTTCATCCTCAATCAGATGGGAAATCAGAATGAACAATTCAGACATTGGAAGATATGTTATGTGATTTCTCAATGGATTAACAGGGAAGGTGGGACCAACATCTTTATTTGGTTGAATTTTCTAATAATAACAGTTTTCATTCCAGTATAAAGATGGCTCCATTTGAGGCATTATATGGGACGCATTGTCGAACTCCAACTTTTTGGGCTGAAGTGGGTGAAAGGAAGTTGATAGAACTAGAATTGGTAGAAGAGATGGAAGAAAAGGTTCAATTGATTCAGAATCACATGAGAACAGCTCAGAGCAGGTAGAAATTTTATATGGATAACCGAAGTAAGGATCTTTCTTTCGAGGTAGGTGATCATTTCTTTCTCAAATTTCTTCATCGAAAAGTGTGATACATTTTGGTAAGAAGGTAAAGTTGAGTCTGAGGTTCATTAGACCCTATGAAATTCTGGAGAAAGTTGGATCAGTTGCGTATAGAGTGGCTTTACCTCTATGTTTATCCCAAGTAAACAATGTTTTTCATGTTTCAATGTTGAGAAAGTATATACTAGATCCATATCATGTTTTGAGTCCAGAGATAGTTCAGTTGGAAGAGAATCTTTCTTATGAGGAACAACCAGTTCAGATTCTTGACCGAAGAGAGCAAGTGTTGCGGAATAAGGTAATTCATCAGGTAAAGGTTTTGTGTAATAACCATATGGTTGAAGAGGAAATGTGGGAATATGATAATTCTATGAGGGATAAATACCATCATTTATTTGATAAGTGAATAAAATTGTGCGGACGCAATTTCTAAAAGGGGAGAAGGATGTAACATCCTAGGTAAATAAAGAATATGGAATTTTCATATTTATTAATATTCATGAATTAAATATTAATTTTACTTTAATGGGGATTCTATGTTTGATAGCGTACTCAACACGCAATAGTTGGTTTCCCTAAAATCTTACGTTGCACACAACGTTTAGTTATACAAAAAAATAATATAATATTATTATTATTTTAAATGGTAGTTAATGCCTAGTCGTTGTATAGGCGAGAATTAGAAGAACTAACTAAAATATGATTATTCATGTTTTTTTAATGTATTTACATTTATTCAATAAATTTTAGAGGATTAAAATGAGAATGAATCTGATTTTAAGCATGAAATACTCTAATACTCTTTAAAAGGTCGTTTTACCGCCTTTTGATGGAAAACCCTTTTTAAATCTAGTTTTTGTCACTTTTATATGTTCTATTTGAAAAAATAAAATTATTTCTTAGAATTGGGACATAAAAATTTAATTTTTGGTAAATTTTTTATATTTTTATGATAAAGCTCATTTTTTAATGAATAGTGAAAAATATTGCATTTTATTTCAAAACTGCCTTTTTATCTAATTTATTTATATAGTTAGATAGTTATTTTAATTGGTTTTAAATTTTAATTGGATTATATTTTTACCATTTAATCCAATTCTGGTAATTGGAAGTAATTTCACTTTGAAATTGGACATAAACAAGTGTCAATCTTTTGATAGTTATTATTTCTTAAAAACATGTTTTTTGTTTTGACAATGGGAATTAATTTTAAATTAATTTCGGAAAATTTTGTGTTTTGAATTTGGAAAAATGGATTCTATATTTTGAATCAGTAGATCCAAATTATGTAAATAGGTAACTTTTATTTTTTGACATTATGAACAGTAACTTCAGTAAATATTTTATTTACCATGGTTAAAGGGTAAATCTGGTAAATAAGGGTAAAAATAATATTATAATAATATTAATTTACCCTAAAACATGTCCTAATCCTATTGGATGATACATTTCTAACCATGGGTATCCTTGGGTCTATTTTGGGACCTCATGGAGCCACTTGCGAGTGATAATGACACTTTATATTAATTAATTTAAAGCAAAGACAAAAATAACATAAACATATATCTTTTAGTAAAACAATTGTATATGGCGTTATATAAGTGATCTATTCAACTATAAATATTAATTTGAAATATAAATAGATTTACTACATCATGGTATTTTATTTATAATTTTTAGACATTAAATAAAAAAAATTAATTATAAAACAATGGCGATGTGGAAATTTCTTCATTAATAAAGGATTCAAATAAATGATATTATAAATATTAAAATAAATTTATTTTGAAACTTTTTATTCCATACACTAATTTCAAGGATAATAATGACTTTTTATATTTGAATTAGTGTAGGTTGTTCTAAATAATAAAGTTTTTATAGGTTTTTTTAGATCCTTGATATGAATAATTTATAAATTGAAATAAATGAGTTTTTAAAAACATTAATATTTTATTAAATGATATAATAATCATAAAAATTTAATATTAGTCCAAATGACTTAAATAATGTTACAAATGTCATAAATGATCCATTTTTGGTCTCTTGGCATTTTATAGTAAATATATTAAGAATATAGTATGAATATATAAGAAGACATGGTAAAATTTAAATAAGTTAACAAAGGGTTAAATAAAAAATATAAGGATTCAAAAATATCCAAAACCTATCGAATTATTATTGGATGATTTTATTTCAACTTATATGCACCTTATCTTAGAATTAAATAAGTTTTGGACCTTTTTTAAACCAAAAATAATTTTATAATAAAATAATACTTTCAAACTTTCCGAAAGAGCCCCTCCTCTCTCTTATAAAAGGTCACCACCTCTAACTCATTACACACATCTATAAAGCCCCTTTAATCGTCAAAATTATTATCCAATAATCTCACAATATTCCTATCTTCCTCCTAGAAGCCTTCCCCTATGTAGAAGGCAATTCAAGAGAGCCGTTTGGCTCAAATCAAAAGAAGTTACCCGATTGAAAGGTAATGTCTTCTCTCGAGTTCTTTTCTTTTATTTTCCTTATCCAACCCCCCAAACTCTCTTTATTACATTCTTTTATAACAACACTAGTTTCTTCAATAAATTATGATGATTTTATAAGTATTATTTTAACTACACATCCACGCACCTCTATCTAATGGATACTAACATACTGTTTCTGTAGACGGTAAACTACTGCCGCACGAAACGATGATTGTTCAATTATCTTCTACCATATCTCATGGTGAAAATTATGATGGCACTGTATTTATATGTTATATATATTATATTTATATTTTCTCTATTTTTATATATTTTTCATTTATATCATACCTTTATGGTTTCCATAATGGTTAAATACGATAATTTCGTTTGAGGAAGTGTGGACTACCGCCCCCTCAAAGTGATATGACTCATTCATGCCATAAGTGGAACATATAAAGGATGGATTTAATTAATTTATATATGATATTATACTGGAATTATAATATAACTATGTATCATTAATTTTTCATTCCATTAAATATGAAATAAAAAATTAAAGTAGCGTTCATGCGTACGTACGGATTACCGTCTCCAAGAACAGTGCATTTCATTTCTTATCTCCAAATGTTATGTACTATTATAAATATGTATATATAATGGATATATATGATATATATGATATATAAATCATGAATATAATTCTGGAGATAATGGACATTTGACCACATGGAAAACTTGTAATTATAAGAAGTTCATTTTTGACTCAAGTACCAAACATTGACAAAACGACCATTATTAACTTAAATGATTATGTAATATTTATAACATGGTAATAAATGATATAAAAGGAATAATAAACTTGAAAAGGGTTATGAATAAAGTATAAATTAACTTTACTTTATTATTTAGGATATTAAAGAATGAACGAGACAAGTCGGACATGAGGTAAGGGACTTCATCTCAATATTCTTTCATTCAGGCATACTTTGATTTATACATGAATTTACTTTATAGAGTGTATAACCCCATTTGAATTTTAATTTCATTCAAATGGAATCTTTTATCTATGAATAGTTTTACTAAACAAAAAATAATAATGTTTCTTTTTAATGTACACAGTGACAACGACTTTTCCGCCACCGCGAGCATCATCTGTTTTAATTATTATTAAAATGGACAGAAAAACTATGAAAATAGTGAAATCATTACTTACCTCATGGTATGTCCTTAAAAATAAAAATTTCTAGATATGGTATAATAGTTTATGTGATGAATTATTATTATAAAGTTTGTATTATGTTTTGGAATCCCCAATTCTTGTTCTTCCACCCCAGCAGATGAGAAAAGATGAAAAGGATGCATGGTAGAGATATATTAAGGATACTTCTTATGTTTGTTGTATTATATTATAAAATATGTCCAAAGAGTTGATGATAAAAAATAAATACATGTATTAATACACTATAATATCACATCTATTTTCTATTAATAAATATAATGAAAGGCTAGAAATAAATAATACTTTCAATGCACAATATCAGTGTAAACTGGAAGAATGAAAACTAGCTACGGATTAGGCTTTCAAAATGCTGGGGTTTGTTGATCGGTTAGAAAAAATTGGGATTTCACATGGATAAGAAATTATAAATTGATCGTATCTTAGTATCCTTACCATCAAGGTTATCCTTATTTTTCCAATCCTAGATAAACGAAATGGATAAATCACTCAAGAAACTTTTTTTCCACACTTTACCAAGAGAATAATGATTTGTTGAAACCTTTTTCTCCACCCCTTATCTTGAGAAGTTTAAAATAAAGGTATATATATCCCATGTATAATCTAAAGACAATAGATCCTTTATGATTTCCATTAAATAGATAAAAAATTCAAAGGCATAAGAATTAATAGGAGGCTCTTTGCTTCTTATGTTGAAAGAATGAAAACTAGAAAATAAATTGTCTTTAATTGAAGAAGAAAGTAGTTGAATCCACTTCAGTTATATTCAGAAACTTTCTATTCATATATTGTGTATTAAATACAATATTCTTACAACATACATGTATTTAAATACAAGTAATAAGAAAGTTTGATTCCTATGTCAGCCAATGGGAGATAACAATTTCTCGTTTCCAGATTGGATTGATTTAAGTTTGTAATAAGTGTGATTAAAAAATTATCTCAGTGTTTGACTTGACACAATGAGACATTATTTCATTTTCTGAATAAATTTTTTTATGGTACATAAATACTAAAATAACAGATTATTAAATCTTGAATCATAAATATCAGTTTCAATTAATGAGGAATAAAAAAATATAAGACTCTTTCTTGATTGTTTCAAGATAATTCTTGGTAAAATAAAACTAAAATTATTTGACTTTGTTATACCCATAAATTTTTTTTAGTCTTAATTGATCTAAGATACTGGATATAGAAACAAACTACTTATCATGTTTTAGATAAATAAACCTTTATAAATAAAGGTACATTATAAATATTTTAGATTTAGTTCAATATGGCCATGTGAACTATTCTAAATATAAAGGTAACTTAATATAATTCATGAGATTTATTTAAGAAATTTTAGAATTTATTAGTGAATTAAATGAGTGCACTCAATAAATATTAAGGAATATCTGATCTAGCTTGTCATAAAACATCTTACCCAAGTAATCATTGATTATACATGTAGAGTAAAGGTTATCCCTAACTCATGTTTCCTTATATATATAAATGTCACGATGTTATTAAAAGTAATATAAATTATGATTCTAATATATATATATATATATATTGTAAATATTCCATCATTACTTCCAAGACATGTTTTTGAAAACAGAAGTGAAACAACTAACCATATGCCAACTGCATTGCCTAATGGATATCATATTAATTATGATATCATAAGAATCTATTAGGACACTACTACAAGTTTTTTTGAGAATCATTTGTTAAAATATGGCCTTAGCTACAAATTAACATTAAAACACTATGTGTATCTAAGTTAATGATCCTATAGTTTCTAAGTATTTTAACCTTAGTCAATATTGACTATATTTCAATAAAAGAATCATATCTATTTCAATATGGTGGGATTGGATTTAACTTCTATGAGTTAAGGATATGGATGCATATGGGTATAAATATGAATATTAGACTCCATCGATCTTGGTAGGAGGAGGAGTTATAGAGACACATACTGTGTAAGAATATATACAACCAAAGATATTATTTATGTTCACCGAAGTACATGATACATATGTTATTATTTAAGAATAAAGATTCCTACAAAAAAATAGTAAATGGTAATATGTTAAGATTGAAAATTATGAATAAATTCAAGTAATGGACTCCATGTATCAAGATTTGGGGATTATGTGTTTTTAATGTTTCTAAGACTTTATATTACTGGTGAGTATTCAAGAGAAACTAGACATGGATGGTACAAGATAGTACCAATAAAGCATGATGGATTTTTGAAAGGTCTAGTCTATGAAAAAACCTATACACAAATCATCATGAATAAAATCCTTATTGAATTCTACTTTGTCAAAGTATATTTATATGATCATCATATTGGGTTATTGATTGTCAAGGTCACCACACTTAAAGGAAACCTTACGGTATATGTATATATGATGTGACCAAAAGGAGACCCTATGGTATAAATCTACAAGGAATAACTAAAAGGGTCAGTGATAATAATAAATGTAAATAAGATATGTAGATTACATAAATTACTTTTTGAAAAAAATCATTTATATTGATCATAGAATACTCATTTGGAAATGAATGAGTGACATGTGTCATGACCCAACTGAATGGGGCTTAAGTCACAACTACCCCAAGCCCACATATATAGGCTAGGTGATGGATAAAATCACTGAATGTCTTAAATAATATGGGAGGCCTTTTCCTAAGTACCTATATGCACACACACAACCATCTCCTTGAAAATGTGTAGAGGAATAATAATAAAAGATGTAACATTTGGAGTATAAACCATGCATGTAAAACCTCTAGGGAGTATAAGATTATAAAATTATAAACTGAAAAGAAAAGGGGGGAATATACACCCAACCAGATAGATATTCCAACCTCACAAAACTGGAAAAGTAGATGGTGAGAGATCCCATCTTCAAATCTCCAAGATCTGACCACCGTATGTGGTTCAATGCTCTAGGTATCCCTATGCTCCTCTGTAATCACCGCTAACCTATATTTTATCTGTATAAGACACAACATGTGTAGGAAAATCCCATACAGGGGTGAGTATATACATACCCAGTAAGATGCTTTGAAATCTGAAGGGGGGTCAATAAGAGACACGATATGAATAGACAGCTCAACCCATATCAAGAGGTTAATAAAATCCCAAAATATGGATATATATATATATATATATATCAAGAAAATAATCCCAAATGAGAGATAAAGGAGATCTTCATCTCACAGGATAGCCTAAGAAAGAGTGTCATCAGTTTCAAGAGGTCCATCAACAATGCCCAGCATCTTGCACGTCTGTCTGAAGAGACACCCAAGTCAACACACACCTCTTCATTGTACCATAAAGTCAAGGAACCACAATATCTAGGTAGAGGACCAATGCCCTAATACTGTAGGAGGGTGACACTCAGATAGTAGAGAGTGGATCCATGCCCTGTCCTAGAAGGAGGGTACCACTCTAATAGTTGATGACTCATGACTTGTATTTGTAGGAGGGTTCCAATTAGATAACATATAGAGAACTCATTCCCTTCCTGGTAGGAGAGTTCACTCTGATAGTAGATAGAGTAATCATGCACAGACCAGCTGGAGGGTGTCACTCTAATAACAGATTGAGGACCCTTCCCCTACCTAGCAGGAGGGTGTCACTCAGGTAGAAAATAGAGGACTCATTCCCTACCTAGAAAAATGGTTTCACTCAGATAGAAAATAGAGGACCCATGTCCTACCCAGCAGAAGGGTGACACTACAATATCACTAATGATCATGCTCGATCATCGTCATCATCAAGCGACGCCTAAAGAAGTATCACACCTAGAACATCTCACATTGTATCTCAAAATCCACTACAAATTCCACCATCTCATTTTTCATGTAAAAACACTCATGATAGGCTATTCGTAGATCAAAATTTGAGTCCAAATAAAAGAGATGTAATAGGTAGAAGTATCCTCAAAAAAGAAGTAGGGGGAAAAGGTATGTAAGGTAACCCACACGGTGTGTGGTCCCACACTAATGTTCAGTTGTGTCCCTTCCAGTACATGTGTTACTACCCATGTAGCCTTATATGACATTTAAGGGGACTACATGGCATGCCTCAGCCACTCGAGGTATTACCCATGCTCTTGTCCATGTCCGTGTAACCTTTCTCGTGCCCATGTACTTCGGTACACAGTGTGTATTCCTGTAGAGGGTCTTACCCATGTGCTTATGTCACATGGATTTTCAACCCATATAGGGTCACATGGTGTGTGGCCCAGCCACAGGACATGTGATCCTTAACTTTTCCAAAACCTTAACACTGCAATCGTAGGGGTACTACATGGTGTGTGTTTATCCTAGTACATGTCATGTAGCTGGGTTTTTTATAGAAAGTTAGATCTACATAATGTTATCTAGATCCATGAATTTTTCTTTGAGTTTTGCCTCTAGGACACCAGAAATCAAAGTAAAGATCCTATGTTCATCGTTTTCGGCCATCCAATGGTCAAAAATCATATCATTGTTTGTTTGTTCGACTCCCGTAAATTGTGGTGCATCCCGCTACCACATCAGATCTCCAAATCGATGGTGGAATCACCTGAAACCCAAAAATTATCCTAATCCATTCTCTATTAGTTAATCCATTCACTGACCATGAATATGATGTGAATATGGGGGTTTGATCTAGCTCGATCTGGCTAGGCAATGTCGAATCATGACCTCGTAGTCCAATGATGAAGTACGCGAAGAACGAAGGGTGGAAAATCATAAGAAATATATGTAGAAAAATCATTGGCAAATAATTCTTATCTAAAGAATACAATTGGGGATATTCAGGATGATAAATAATTGAATAAACAATTTAAATGTGATGCACAAGCACATGCAGAGGCTTAATTAGCGCAAATCAAAGGAATAAGAATGATCATGCTCAATATTTTAATCAAATGGGGATGAATCCACAATTGATGAGTCATACCTTGAGGTTGGATCATTCTTTGATGAATAACATGTTCTCCAATGAAGAAAAGAAGTCATTGTATCTGTTGTGCCTCAATTATCCTAGATCTAGAGGCTCATTATTGGCTGATATCGATTCGCCAATGGAGGGTGGAAGAAATATTCTCTCAATAGTCCAAGGGTTATGCTGATAAATATAGATATCTGACATAATAGTGTATTTATAGAGGAGTCTAGGTATATGTCATTTAATAAAATAAATAAAATTATTTATTTATTTTAATTAAACACATCTACCAATGGTGGCTATATCCGAACACCTCGCACCAACCAGCTTTATGTCGCACCTAGGAAAAACCTTGCATTCTGGATTCAACTATGGTCTCGTATTTTTGATTCGAGACTTCATTTAATATTTATCCCATTATTTATTAAAAATAATGCATGTATGATATAAAATATATTTAATATTTTTATAGAATTAATTTTGGGCACACCGGGCCTCAGAAAAAAATGTTGTCTCAGTGCCTGTCTTAGAAAATATTTCTAGATATATTTCAAAGTTTTACAAGGAAAAAACAAGTTCTCTATATTATTATCACCTTTAATATTTTCATCCTCAAAAAGAAAAAACTAAACAAAAATTTTGGGATACTGATCCCGCATCTGGATCTCCCGCTCCCAGAAGCTCTCATGCATGCTCTAGTGCCACCACAACACACGAACTGAGGGGATGGTTCATCCACGTAGGGTCCTCTCATGTTGATCCTCTATTTCCACCGAGTTCTCAACAAAAGTGGCTTTATCCTTGATTTATAGCTCACCCTAGTCAATAACATACATAGAGTCATGCACATATCTCCTCAGATGTGACACATGGAAGATATTGTTCTCTTATTCCAACTATGTGGGTAAGGTGAGGCGGTAATCAATCTCTCCAACCCTGTGCAAGATATTGAATGGGCTGATGAACCTTAGGGATAACTTTCCTCCCCGACCGAATCTCCACAATCCTCATTTGGGGGAGACTCTTATGAAAACATGGTCTCCCTAATCGAACTCTAAGGGCCTATGACATCGATTTTTTTAAGAGTTCTACCTACTTTGGGTTTTCCTCATCCACTTGAAAATCACATGGACCTTCTATATCATCGCCTGTACCATATCTGGCCCAATAATAGATGCCTCACCGATCTCAGTACAGCACAAGGGTGACCTATAGGGTCTCTCGTACAGGGCCTTAAAAGGTGTCATATCGATAGGAGATTAGTAGTCATTATTATATGTAAACTCTACCAAGGGAAAGTGATCATCTCAGCTCCGGACGAATTCTAACATGTAAGCCATCAACATATCCTCCATCACCTGGATAGTGAACTCGGTCTTCCCATTTTTCTGGGTGTCAAAGGTTGTACTCATCCTCATCTTGGTATCGAATGCCTCCTACAGACCTCTCTATAATTGTGGTGTGAACCGCGCATCACCTTTGGAGATAATCATTGAGGTCACCCCATGAAGCCAGACAATCTTCTATATGTACAACTATCCCAAAACTCTCCACCGAACATTACACCCTGATAATAAGGAAGTGAACCAACTTTTTGAGTCACTCAACTATCACCCAAATGGAATCATGGACTATTGATGTCCACGGAAGATTTTTCACAAATTCCATAGATATTTCATTCCATTTCCACTTCAGGATCTCAATAGGTTGTAGAAAATCTTTCAGAACCTAGTGTTCAGCCTTCACCTGCTGACTCGTGAGACACTGAGAGACGAACTCAGCCACACTCTATATCATACCAGCGCACTAAAACTTCCATTCAAGGTCTCTGTACATATTCTCCACACTAGGATGTACAAGAAAATGATATATGTGAAACTCTCTCATCACCACCTACTGTATCGTGACTAAGACCATCATCCATCCCTGAAAAAAGATACTCTGATTTCCTCCTTCAGAATATCCATCTAGTGAATCTCCTGAGGATATTTCTTCATGTAAGACCTCATAGTCGATGTCTCCCAACTAGGACTCTCTCACACACTGAAGGAGCATAGGAGTTAGTACCATCGACTGAAGAAAAGATGCACCCTCATGCTCAACTAGGGTCAGCTACAAGAAATCCAACTGCTCGGATGCCTCCTACACCAAACAAGCATGGGACTTCCTGCTAAGGGAATTTTCCACCATGTTTCCCTTTCCGGGAGTATAGACTATCTCAAAGTTATAGTCCTGCAGTAATTTCAACTAGTGTCGCTGCCTCAATTTCAAGTCTCTCTGTGTAAATATATACCTGAGGGTCTGATGGTCTGAGTAAACATCAAAGCACTCTCTCAAAAATAATGTCTACATCATCAGGGATAAGACTACTATTGTCATCTTTAGGACATGAGTCACATAGTTCTTCTTATGGGGTCTCAATTTCCTCAATCCATATGTGCTAACTCCTCTCTTTGCATGAACGTGTAGCTGAGCCCAGCTCCAAAGGAATCACAATACACTACATGTTCCACGTCCTCCTCTGGTAGTCTAAAAAGGGAGCACTCATCAGCCTTAGGCTCAACTCCTCAAAGGCTCTCAATCATTACTCATTCTAGGTAAACGACTGTCATTTCTTCATTAGGGCGGTCAAATGGGCTACAATCTTGGTGAAGTATTCCACAAACCTCTTATGGTACCCCTCCAATCCAAGAAAAATTTTCACCTCTGACATGCTCTTGGGTGGATCCCAAGCTAACATAGCATCGATCTTTGCCGGGTCCACATTTAATCCATGGTTAGAAATAACATACCCTGGAAAGTGAACCTCATAGATCCAGAACTAGCACTTCAAGAGCTTTCCATATAGTTGGTGCTCCCGAAGAAAATCTAGGATCATCCTCAAGTTCTCTACATGATCCTCCTCTGACAAAGAGTATATGAGTATGACATTAATGAAGACAACAAAAAATCGGTCAAAGTACAGTTTGAATATCCGATTTATCAACTTCATAAACACATCGGGGGCATTCATCACATTGAAGGGCATCACCAGGAACTCATAGTATCTATAGAGACATCGGAAAAGCGAACTTCGTAATATCAGCCTCGCAAGCTCTCAAATGGTGGTAGCCGAACCTGAGATTGATCTTTGAGAACTAACTAGTGCCTCACAACTGATCAAAGAAGTTTCTAATACTCGACAATGGGTACTTTTTCTTTAATGTGGCATGGTTCAGGTGATGATAATCCACACAAACCCACAAGCACTCATCCAACTTTTTCATGAAAAACACCGGAGCTACCCAGGGGGTCACACTAGATCTGATAAATCCCATTTCTCAAAGGTCCTCTAACTGCACCCTCATCTCCCAGAACTTGGTAAGGGTCATACGATATGACGTAGAAGATATCAGGGCGACCTTACGGTGCAAGTCGATGAAAAACTCCATCTTCCACCTAGGAGGTAGTCCTGAAACATCCTCGGGAAAGACGTCCATAAAATCCTCCATGACTGAAGGAATCTAAATACCTTAAAAGCCTGTTGTTCCCAGCACTACACTAGGCAACTGATGGGTAATGGGACACAGCCTCCAGATTGAAAAACTCACTCATACCTCCATGAGATCTCTCACACCCACAAAGGTGAAACTCGTCCCATCAGTGCGGAGACATCTAACTCATCTGCGGTGACAATTAATCTGGGATCTAACCATGGACAACCAATCCATAACCAAGATAACGTCATAGGGTCTCATTGTGATGAACAAAGGTTCCCATGATAACCTATCTTCACCAAGGGATGGCTCGCACTATTGGATGATAAAAGATAAAGAAGAAGCATTACCATTATTAAAATAAAGACAAAGTTGTTGGGCTAAATCCTCTACTGAGAGATTCATCTCTTAAACCAAAATTAAAGAGATGAAGGAATGACATGCACCTATGTCTACTAGTATGGGAGAAAGAGTATAATAAACACATATCATACCTATAATCATCTCGTATACCGCTGGGTCATACGCCTCCACAACCTGCAGTTGTCCACGGCCCTAACTGCCAGCTCCCTGAGCCTGACGTGGGTTGTCTGGTTGTGGTGAAGGATCTCATAGCATCGTCCACCACCTACAAATCTTCTTCCTAGAGCCTCACATGCTTCTCTACCGGCTCCACCTCCTTGGGGGCCACCCTTCCCTCACCTAGGAGATCTTTGATCACGGTGCTACCTCTATTGTGGAAGTGCATCTATTATCTGTCTACGCTCCTCAACACGTCGGGTTGGGCAATCACATGTCATGTGACCTCACCCATCACATGCATACCACCACCCTCTCTGGGATTCCCTATTCCTTTACTCTATACCTAACCATGTTCCTGAGTATAATCCTAGGAGGATATCCTATATCACGATCTTACCAACTGACGCCTGCAAGCTGTTGCAGATGACTCAAATCTATAACACTCATTGTCAGCTCTAGCTTTATGGAATCTATCTAATAGGAATCTTTCTTTCACTGGTGTTTTCTCCAATACCCCATCATAGGTGTGAATGTACAAGGGTACTATACTAGTACAAATATCTCTACGGATGCCATACTCAAACTTTCGTGCCCGGAATTAGCCATCTTGAATCTTGTTGAAGGAGTATCGTGTAAGGTCTGTGAACCTCATAGCATACTCAACCAATAGAATCCCTCCTTGATACAGCTCTAGAAGATCCTAAATCTAAATTGAGCGCAGACATGACGGGAAGTACTTCTCAAAAAACAGTTTTTGGAAGTTAAACCATGACAGTGTTGACTCATCATTCATTTGCGTAAATATACTTCACCAGCGCCCAAATGCTCCACAGAAAAGACCGGATGCCAACACAACCACCTGATCGGTCGGTGTCCGGATAAGCCTAAAAACCCGAACCACTGACTCCAGAGAATCCTCCATTGCCTGGGAATCTGGCTCGCCGCGGAACCTCAGCATCCTCTGGTGATAAAACTCACAGAGTGCACTAAGCCTGCATGCATCCTCCACCTTGTCTGATGGTATAATCTATTGTTCGATAGGTGAGGGTGCTACTACATGTCCACCTGGAGGAAAAATATTGTGTGATGGATCCTGAACTGAGGTCTCATTACTCATCAGATCGTCGTCACAATCCGGAATGGATAACCCGACTGGTTGTTTTCGTGGCGGCATCCAGGAAATTTAATCAAGACGCACCATGGTCAGATGAACATATACATATATATATGTGTGTGTGTGTGTGTTTATATAAGGAGATGACTCAAGAAGGACAGTAAAATACTCAATCCTATATGATGCATGTATCCTTGATCCCTGTAACCAAAATTCTAGAAGTTCTTCTATACTAATCCTCAAAGTTTATCTTAGGTTAATGTTCTCTAATCAGAGTTTATCTAAATATATTTCTAAGGTTTATACTAAACTTCCTCTGATACCAACTATAATTCCCCGACCCTAGAAGCACAGAGCTGGTGCATTATTTTAATACATTGGCATGATTACAAGGAATCAAGTCCCAAAGGACTGATCAGTTTAGAAGTCTTAGAAAATAGATTACATACATGAACGTTACATTACACATTCAAACATAAAACACAATATAAATAATACTTTGAGAAATAAATTATTCCCCTAACTTAACCCTTCATATCAATCACAATACACTTCTTGGAATCCTGGGAAAATAAAACATAAGAAAGGGGTGAGCTCAGATGCTTAGTAAAGGTAAATAATTTAGCGGAAGCTATAAACTTTTAAGGAAAGATGTGTAATAAAAAAATAACCTTTTAAACATAAACTTGAACATAATATAGAGAAAATAAATGAAATATTACCATATAAACATGTGCATGGATATTCTACTAGTCGAATAATCACATGTAATAATTAGTTTCATAATGAGGGAATGTCTAACGCCAGACATCATTACCAAATAGTCAAGGCCTCATGCCAAGACTACAAATAAAAAAAAATTCAAGGACTTGTGACAAGACACTAATTTGTCTCATGAGACCTACCAATACATCGAGGAGCTATAGTGGGTTCCACCTGTAACTTACTAAGTCCACTACATTCCTTATATGAAAATTTTGAAACATAACATAAACATTCGTATTAAAACTAGCATAAGAAATGTCAATACTTTAACCATAAACCATGAAGGGTATAAAAATAGCACATCCACAGTCAAAAATATCATAATTCATTCAATAAAATGTGGAATATTGTATTATAATAAATCAACCTTAATCAAGAATAATATCCAGTGAAGGATGCTCACATAGTTGAAAATTATCAATAAAACTTTTTGAGAGAAATATCCCTTTTTATGAAATCATTTAAAAGTCACACATTTATAAAGAAAGTAATTTAAAATATATTTATAAATTAAAGTGTCCCATACCACTTTGAAACTTTTTAAAGGAATTAAAATTTTAAAACAATCATGTCCATATAAATAAATCCTTAAAACTATTTTGAAAACATGGACATTAATGAGAAATATTTAGAAGAATAAATATTTAAAACATTTAAAATGATGTTTTAGTTAAAGAGTACCTTAAAAAGAATCATTTTGAAATGTCTTTTATGAAACATGTACATGGATAATAAATATTTCCCATAAAATACTTACACATAAACAATCTCGGATAATATTGAGATTGAGGAATTAACCCTTACCTTGCACTCTCCTCTGGTCGGGGGTACATTTAACCTCCTGTACAATGACCATAGTATGTTATTAAATTATAAAAGAACAATAATTATATTTATTATATCATAAATGATTCATTTATGACTTTATACTACCCATTTAATAATTATTTCCATGTTAAATTAATAGTTTGGGTAATAATTGTTTTCTTTATCGTACGTGTTTTAACTTGTTATTCTTGATCGTATCATTTAGATAATGATTTAAATACTTCCAAAATATAAAACATTATTTATATATCATATATATTTATAATATAAATATGTATAATATATATATATATATATATGAAATGAAAAACACCATTTATGGAGACGGTAGGCCGTACGTACGCATAAACGTTGTTTCTGTTTTCATATTGTATTGAACGGAAGTAAGTGAATAAGATATATGTAAGTACATACATAAATATATATATATATATCCAGTAGCATTATTATGTCATATATTACATACTTATTAATAATATATATTTTTATAATCATAGTTGAATGGTGAAGGTGGAAATGAATCTCATCACGTCGTGGGGACGGTAAGTCGTACGTACACACGAGGGACGATATCATTTACCTAATGATTAAAAGGTGTGTAATTAGATGGTATATTTATTTTAAAAATAAATTATCATGATATTTTAAATATTTATATACATATTACTCATCATTATATCCATCCAAATAATATAGTGTTGAATAACAAATTACATCAGGGCGTGGAGACAGTAAGACGTACGTATGCACGCATGGTGACATTATCATTCATAGGATGGATAGAATAATGAATATGGTTATACCATATTTATAATAACATCACAGTATGTATAATCTGCTGGATTTATTATTTTGGTATGGAAACAACAATGAAAGAGGAAATGGGAGAAGAAACTAACTTTGAAAGAGGTGATTAAATTATTACCTCTTCTTCAGGTGCTTCCTTTTTATTTAATCAAAATGGATCCTTAGGATGGATTATGATAAAATTAATGCCTCTAGGTTAAATTTAGGGTAGTTGGGAGGACATTTGAGTAGGGTTTGGCCGAGCTAAATTGCTTTGGAGTGTGATTTTTAGAGAAGGCGGAGTACCCTTTTATAAGAGAGATGAGGGTCACTTTAGGAAAAACTTAAAATATTAATTTATTATACAATAATATTCGGTTTCTAATGGCTAAAAAATGATTTAATTCGAGGAGAAGGTTGGGATAGGTCGCAAAACCTCTCAACCAATAGGTTATATAGAGGTTTATGTCACCATATTAACCTTATCTTTTAGATTTAACTCTAAGTTAAATAGTTTAACTTTTACCATGTATTCTTGTATTATTATAATAAATGGTTAATAAAGTTACTATAAAATCCAATAGAACCTCAAGTGGTTAATTAATGAAATATATATCATTATATAAGCCCTTTTACCAAACCTTATATTCTTATGATTATTATATCGTTTAATAATATAGTATTTCTTTTAAAAACTAATTTATGTCAATTTTGACTCTATTTGGTATTTGGCTTTTGTGGAAGTCAAAAAAAGTTGATTAATTATAAAAAAATACATTAAATCAACCATAACATGTAATATTAACCTATAAAATTCATGTAAGTCATTAAAAGTCTCAATTTACATTTATTTGGATATTTGTAATATCAATTATGTTAATCTTTCATTAATAAGGTAATTACTGTATCATCATTGTGTCATAAATAAATTTAATTATTTAATGTCTAAAATTTATAAATAAAATAACATGATGTATGAAATCTTTCTAGATTGATAATTAATATTTATATTCAAAATTATCTTATGTATAACCCTATGTTAAAAATGTTTTAGTTATTAAAATTTGAATTTAACAATTTTAACTCTTCTTTAAATAAAATAATAATAAATGTCCTAATATAATCCAAGTGGGCCAAAAGGATCATATTTTATTCCAAAGGTTGGTTTTGGTCAAAATACATTTATCCAATAAAATTATAACATGTGTTAGGGTAATTATAATATCATTTTTACCTTTAATTATCCTATTACTTTTAACTGTGGTAAATAAAAGTCAAAAGTTATTATTCACCAAAAAAAATTATCTTATTGAACCACATTTTACTTACTGATTTAAATCATGTATTTCCATTTTTTGAAATTCAATTCACATAAGCGGTAAAATTACGTTTTATGAAAATTTGCAAATGTGCCTAGAGGGTGGGTAAAAGACGTTAAAAGGTTCAATAAAATTTTATACATCTAATTTTATTATAAAATGACTCTAATTAATTAAATTTAACTAATATAGGTATTATATATATATTTTTTGACTTAAAATAAATTTAAATAAAATAAATAATTATTTAAATAAAATGTTGGTTTTAAACAATAACACAGTGTTTTTCACTATTCATTAAAAATTGAACGTTTTCAGAAAAATACCAAAAATTCACCATAAGATAATTTTGATATTCCAAATTCAAAAATGAATTATATTTTACCAAATTAAAAACATATAATTTGTATAAATTAATTTAAAATTAATTCCCATTGTCAAAACCAAAAAGTGGGTTTTAAAATGTAAAAACTATCAAAAGATTGACATGCGTTTATGTAAAATTTAAATGTGAAATTACTTATAATGAACTAAATTGTATTAAATGATAAAAATATAATCTAATTGTACTTCCAAACCATTAAAATTCATAATTTAACACTATAAATTATTTTTATTAAAAAAAATTAATTAAAATTTAGTATTTTTCACTATTCATCCAAATATGAAAGTTTTCAAAAAGGTACCAAAAATTTATCCAAACTAAATTTTTATGTCCCTATTATATAAAAGAATTTAATTTCATTAAATTGAATATTTAAAGTGTCAAATATTGGTTTTAAAAAGGGTTCTCCATTAAAAAGCGGTAAAATTGCATTTTTTTGAAAAATACTTCTTTTATATGAAAAAAATGAATTTGTTCTTATATTATGTTTAGAAAACACATAATATGGATTATAAACTTATATGGAGTATATAAAATTCAAAATTAATTTAATACTATTCATAACTGCTTTTTTAACGGCTAGTTTAGTAAGTCATGGTGCACTCGAACTCAGCGTAGCGCAAGTTATTGAATTACTTTGAAGATATAACATACTATGAAATATTGGGGTGTTACAAGATCAGTGAATGCTCTAGTATTTGCATTACCTTCTAGAAATGGTGATTTTTTTATCTATAGTTATTCTTCATTGAAAGGACTTGGTTGTATCCTAATGCAGAATGATCAGCTAATTGCTTATGCTTCACGTCAATTGAAACCACGTGAGTTAAACTACCCTACACATGATTTAGAATTAGTTGCTTTTTTTTTTACTTTAAATATTTGGAGGCATCATCTGTATGGAGTAAAGTGTTAAATATATACTGATCACAAAAGTTTTAAGTATATATTCACTCAAAAAGAATTGAACATGAGACAGAGGAGATGGCTGGAATTAATCAAGGATTATAATTGCATGATTCATTACCATCCATGAAAAGAAAATATAGTGGTTGATGCTTTGAGTCAAAAAAGTAATGCTACATTAACCATGTTACGTTTGGAACAAGATCCTTTGAGTAATGATTTGATGAAATTTGGCATAGAAGTTGTTGGTGTAGGAGATTCCTCTGCTTTGTTTCAGGTTTCAGTACAATCCTCCCTAGTAAACAGAATAAAGAAAGTGCATAAAGATGACAGTGAGTTTCATAAAAAGGTAAAATTTGTTCAGAAGGGTAAGTTACTTGAGTTTAACATTGATAGAAACTATGTTTTGATATTTGGTAAGAGATTATGTGTGCCATGTGATCTACAGTTGAAGAAAGAGTTGTTATATGAAGCTCATAGTTCTCGATTTTTAGTTCATCCTGGAAATAATAAGATGTATAGAGATCTTTGGGAGTATTACTGGTTGGATGGAATGAAAATAGATATTTCTGACTTTACTGTGAAGTGTTTGACTTTTCAACAGGTTAAAGAAAAGCGGCAGTTACCGAAAAGGATGCTTCAACCTTTACCAGTGCCAGAGTGGAAATGGGAAAATATATCCATGGACTTCATTGTGGGATTACCAAAGACATATTAAGGTAAAAATTCAATCTGGTTTATTGTTGATTGATTGAATAAATCTGCTCATTTCCTTCCTATTCTAGATACTTTGCTTCGAGATCAACTTTCTCGGTTGTATGTTAAAGTGATAGTTAGGTTTCATGGAGTTCCCCTCTCTATTGTATCTAATCGTGAACCCAGGTTTACTTCTAACTTTGGAAAGGCCTTCAGAAGTCATTGGGTATTGAATTGAATTTTAGTACAGCTTTTCATCCTCAATCAGATGGGCAGTCAGAATGAACAATTCAGATATTGGAAGATATGCTACATGTTTTCTCAATGGATTACCGGGGAAGCTAGGACCAACATCTTTCTTTGGTTGAATTTTCTTATAATAACAGTTTTCATTCCAATATAAAGATGGCTCCATCTGAGGCATTATATGGGAAGCATTGTCGAACTCCAACTTTTTGGGATGAAGTAGGTGAAAGGAAGTTGATGGGACCATAATTGGTAGAAGAGATGACAGAAAAAGTTCAATTGATTCAGAATCACATGAGAACAGCTCAGAGCAGGTAGAAAATTTATGCGGATAACCGAAGGAAGGATCTTTCTTTTTAGGTAGGTGATCATGTCTTTCTCAAATTTCTCCATGTAAAAGTTTGATGCATTTTGGTAAGAAGGGAAAGATGAGTCTGGTTTTCATTGGACCCTATGAAATTCTGGAGAAAGTTGGATCAGTTGCGTACAGAGTGTCTCTACCTTCATGTTTATCCCAAGTACACAATTTTTTTCATGTTTCAATGTTGAGAAAGTATATACCATATTTATCTCATGTTTTGAGTCCAGAGGTAGTTCAGTTGGAAGAGAATCTTTATTATGAGGAACAACTAGTTCAGATTATTGACTGAAGAGAGCAAGTGTTGCGGAATAAGGTAATTCATCAGGTAAAGGTTTTGTGGAAAACCCATATGGTTGAAGAGGTAACGTGGGAATCTGATAATTCTATGAGGGATAAATACCTCCATTTATTTGATTAGTGAATAAAATTGTGAGGACGCAATTTCCAAAAGGGGGAAGTATGTAACATCCTAGGTAAATAAAGAATATGGAATTTTTATATTTATTAATATTCATGAATTAAATATTAATTTTAATTTAATGGGGATACTATGTTTTATAGCGTACTCAACACGCAACAATGGATTTCTCCGAAATCTTACATTTCACACAAAGTTGAGTTATACAAAAAAATAATATAATATTATTACTATTTTAAATGGTAGTTAATGTCTAGTCGTTGTATTGGCAAGAATGAATAAAACTAACTAAAATATGATTATACATGTTTGTTAAATGTCTTTACATTTATTCAATAAATTTTAGAGGCTTAAAATTAGAATGAATCTGATTTTAAGTATGAAATGCTCTAATACTCTTTAAAAGGTCATTTTACCACCTTTTGATGGAAAACCATTTTTAAATCTATTTTTTGTCACTTTTATATGTTCTATTTGAAAAAATAAAATTATTTCTTAGAATTGGGACATAAAAATTTAATTTGGGTAAATTTTTGGTATTTTTCTGATAAAGTTCATTTTTTAATGAATAGTGAAAAATACTGCATTTTAATTCAAAACTGTCTTTTCATATAATTTATTTATATAGTTAGATAGTTATTTTAATTAGTTTTAAATTGTAATTGGATTATAACTTTACCATTTAATTCAATTCTGGTAATTGGAAGTAATTTTACATTGAAATTGGACATAAACAAGTGTCAATATTTTAATAGTTATTATTTCTTAAAAACACACTTTTTGTTTTGACAATGATAATTAATTTTAAATTAAAAACTAAAAATTTTGTGTTTTGAATTTGGAAAAATGGATTCTATATTTGGAATTAGGAGATCCAAATTGTGTAAATAGGTAACTTTTATTTTTAGACATTATGAATAGTAACTTCAGTAAATATTTTATTTACCACGGTTAAAGGGTAAATCAGGTAAATAAGTGTAAAAATAATATTATAATAATATTAATTTACTCTAACACATTTCCTAATTCTATTGGCTGATACATGTCTGACCATGGGTATCCTTGGGTCGATTTTGGGACCTCATGAAGCCATTTGGGAGTAATAATGACACTTTATATTTATTAATTTAAAGTAAGGACAAAAATAACATAAACATATATCTTTAAGTAAAACAGTTGTATATGGCGTTATATAAGTGATCCTTTCGACTATAAATATTAATTTAAAATATAAACAGATTTACTACATCATGGTATTTTATATATAATTTTTAGACATTAAATAAAAAAAATTAATTATGAAACAATGGTGATGTAGTAATTGCTTCATTAATAAAGGATTCAAATAAATGATATTATAAATATTAAAATAAAATTATTTTGAAACTTTTTATACCATACACGAATTTCAGGGATAATAATGACTTGTTATCTTTTAATTAATGTAGGTTGTTCTAAATAATAAAGTTTTTATAGATTTTTTAAAATCCTTGATATGAATAATTTATAAATTGAAATAAATGAGTTTTTAAAAACATTAATATTTTATTAAATGATAAAATAATCCTAAAAATATAATATTAGGCCAAATGACTTAAATAATGTTAAAAATGTCATAAATGATCCATTTTGGGTCTCTTGGTATTTTATAGTAAATATATTAAGAATATAGTATGAATATATAAGAGGACATGGTAAAAGTTAAATAAGTTAACAAAGGGTTAAATAAAAAAATAAGGATTAAAAAATATCCAAAACCTATCTAATTATTATTGGATGATTTTATTTTGACTTATATACACCTTATTTTAGAATTAAATAAGTTTTCTACCTTTTTGAAACCAAAAATAATTTTATAATAAAATAATACTTTCAAACTTTCCTAAAGAGCCCCTCCTCTCTCTTATAAAAGGTCACCACCTGTAACCCATTACACACATCTATTAATCCCCTTGACTTCTCCAAATTCTGCTCCAAGAATCTCCCAACATTCCTATCTTCCTCCTAGAATCCTTCCCCTAGGCAGAAGGTGTGACAACTGGGTCCCGGTGACAGCACAGACACCCCGCCTTAACAAGGCCGTCGGGTTCTAGCCCACCAGGTACCACCAGTTGCCCCCGCAGACACGTGGGGCCCACCCTAGGGTCCATTCACATGCCTGAACGGGTCATCTGACTAATGATAGTCCACACAGGCCAACACATGTCCTTTTTAGTGTGCTTTGTCCTCACTCACACACACCCTGAGAAACTTCCCAGGAGGTCACCCATCCTGATCACTACTTCAGGCCAAGCACGCTTAACTGTGGAGTTGTAATCAGACAGGCTCCTGAAAAGGATGGTGCACCTTATTGACATGAGTCATATCATTTAGTCATTTAACCCTTTATCATTTTGGGGTGTTACAATCACCCCCCCCCCCCTTTAGAGCACAACATCCTCGTTGTGGGCCCTATATCTCAACCCAGGCAGTGCACCGCACTTAAGGCTGGGTACCACCTCTGATACCAAATGTGACAACCGGGTCCCGATGACAGCACAGACACCCCGCCTTAACAAGGCTGTCGGGTTCTAGCCCACCAAGTACCACCAGTTGCCCCTACAGACACGTGGGGCCCACCCTAGGGTCCACCCACATGCCTGAATGGGTCATCTGACTAATGATAGTCCCCACATTCCAACACATGTCCTTTTCAGTGTGCTTTGTCCTCACTCACACACACCCTGAGAAACTTCTCAGGAGGTCACTCATCCTGATCACTACTCCAGGCCAAGCACGCTTAACTATAGAGTTGTAATCAGACAGGCTCCCGAAAAGGATGGCGCACCTTGCTTACATGAGTCATATCATTTAGTCATTTAACCCTTTATCATTTTGGGGTGTTACAGAAGGAAATTCAAGAGATCCCTTTGGCTCAAATCAAAAGAAGTTACCCGATTTAAAGGTAATGTCTTCTCTCAAGTTATTTTCTTTTATTTTCCTTCTCCAACCCCCTAAACTCTGTTTATTACATTGTTTTATAACAAAACTAGTTTCTTAAATATGCTAGGATGTTTTTATAAGGATTATTTGAACTACACATCCACACACCTCTATCTAATGGATACGAACATACTGTTTTTGTAGATGGCAAACTACTGCCTCACAAAACGATGATTATTCAATTATATTCTACTGTATCTCATGGTGAAAATTATGATGGTATTGTATTTATATTTTATATATATTATATTTATATTTTCTCTATTCTTATATATTTTTCATTTATATCATACCTTTATGGTTTCCATAATGGGTAAATACGATAATTTCATTTGAGGAAGTGTGGACTACCGCCCCCTCAAAGTGATATGACTCATTCATGCCATAAGTGGAATGTATAAAGGATGGAGTTAATGAAATTATATATGATATTATACTGTAATTATAATATACCTATGTATTATTAAGTTTTCATTCCATTAAATGCGAAATAAAAAATGAAAGTAGCGTTCATTCGTACGTACGGCTTACCGTCTCCATGAACGGTGCATTTCATTTCTTATCTCCAAATGTTACGTACTATTATAAATAAGTATATATAATGTATATATATGATATATATTATATATAAATCATGAATATAATTCTTGATATAATGGACTTTTGACCACATGGAAAACATGTAATTATAAGAAGTTCATTTTTTACTCAAGTACCAAATATCGACAAAATGACCATTATTAACTTAAATGATTATGTAATATTTATAACGTGGTAATAAGTGATATAAAAGGAATAATAAACTTGAAAAAGGTTATGAAGCAGGTATTAATTAACTTTATTTTATCATTCAGGATATTAAAGAATGAACGAGACAATTCGGACACGAGGTAAGGGACTTCGTCTCAATATTCTTTCATTGAGGCATACTTTGATTTATACATGAATTTACTTTATACAATATATAACCCCCATTTGACTTTTAATTTTATTCAAAGGAAGTATTTTCTCTATGAAGCGTTTTACTAAATTAAAAAAAAATTCTTTTTAACCTATGCAGTGACAACGACTTTTCCACCACCACGAGCATTATTTGATATTTGGCTTCCTTAACAAGCTGTAATGTTTTTAAAAGGAAAATAAATACCATATACTCTTTTTATGTATTTTGGTATTGAAAATGGTTTTGGGAATGGATTTATTATTTAAATATATTGAAATGTTATATTGTGATTTCAATGTGGAAATTTTATCTTTCCTTTATGCTTCTTTTATGTGTTATGATCATGTTATGGTTCTTGGGCATTGTTTATATATACGGGTGGTTCTGTGATAAACCTAGAGTGGGTGAGCCTGAGATATCTCTTGAATGCATTGGGTAATGTGATGGAGTTAAACGTTAATGTTTCTCCTAATAGATTTATGGAGTATATTGTGATGGGTATTCTAACGTAACTCCATACATAGTTATGAAAGCTACAACATAAGTATGTTATAGATGCCACAAGTTACCTTTATGATTTATGATTTCCATGTGTTATTCATAAATTTTATGATTTTTTGTGGTATGTTAAATATTTAAATGTATTATTTCATTGATTTGTACGTATTGTTGGACTAATGTTTTCTTTACTTGTTTTATAACCCTTACTAATATTTTTATGCTCATCCCAAGTTTTTGAAATGTTTTTCATAGGATATAAGGAAGGGTAAGAGAAAGGCAGAATTCAAGAAGATTTTTATCAAGAAAATAATTCTTGTTTTCTTTTAAGAGTTTTTATTTTATGAAAAAAATGGATACTCAGTATAAGTGTCTGCTTTGTAATATTTGAGATGTAATGTATTATTTATAGCCTAATTCTCTAAAACTCTAAACCTAAGAAGAGACTCAATATGAATTCTTCAAGATTATATAATGTTTAAGGTTGGGTCCTTGTACTTCATGGATCCTCTACAACTACGGTGGAAATTCCAACTAGTATGCCACCTCACCAAATTGCCCCAACACCTTAAAGGGTCTAAAAAACATGGGAGAAATTTTAATCCCTCTATCAAACCTCCACTACTCACGTTGAGTAGAAACCTTTAAGAACATGTGGTCCCCAAACCTGAACTCCAATGACCTCCTTCTGCGATCGGCATACAACTTCTGTTGATCATGCACTACTTTCATCCTCTCATGAATGAGTTGAACCTTCACTGTCGCAAGTTCAGATCGCACTGGGAAAAGATATACCTTAACCTCTTGTGATCTATTATGACCACAAATCACTCCCCAATGAGGTAATTCCACCATAATTTTAGTACAAACGTGACCACTGCTAGCTCCAGATCATGGGTGGCATAGTTATGCTCATGGGGGCGTAAATGCCTAGACCTATAAGAGATTACTACTAATTGTTGAATCAAGATGCATCCCAAGACTAGATGGGGAGAATCACAAAACACCTTAAACATCACTCCTTCATCTAGAAATTGGAGAACATTAGAAATAACCATCTTTCCATTTATATAGACAAACACTTCCTTGCACTACTCACTCCACACAAATTCTCGGTCTTTCCTAGTCAGAGTTTTCAACAGATCTATAACTCAAGAGAAATCAGGTAAAAACCTATAATAATAGCTTGTGAGACCAATAAAACTATGAACTTCCAACACATTCTTTGGGGTTTCCCAATAAACAATTACTTCAACCTTCGACGGGTCCAGTGTCACGCCCTACTGTGACACCACATGCCCGGCGAAATGTACCTATCATGTCTAGAAATTACACTTGGAAAACTTTTCATAGATATGGTGGTGTCGAAGAACCTACAAGACAGTCCTAAGATGCTCGGCATGTTCCTCCTCTAACTTCAAGTAGATCAAGATGTCATCAATGAACACGACGACAAACCGGTTCATGAACTCATGGAAAATGGAGTTCATAATCCCCATGAACATAGATGGTGTGTTCGTAACACCAAATTACATGACTACGAACTCTAAGTTCCTATACCTTCATCTGAAAGTATTCTTTAGGATATCGCCCTTCTTCACCCACAACTGGTTGTATCTACACCATATATAGATCTTCGAAAATTAACTTTCCCCTCTCAACTGGTCGAAAAGATCGTCTATCCTTGGAAGAGGGTAATGGTTCTTGACCGTCACCTAATTCAACCTCTGTTAGTCTATACACATCCTCAAACCACTATCTGCCTTATTTTTAGAAAACACTAGAGTACCCCATGGTGATACACTGGGATGGATAAATCCCTTCTTCATTAGATCATCTATCTGAATCCTCAACTCCCGCAACTTAGAAGGTGTCATCCAATAAGGAGACATAGAAATCATAGAAGCACCGAGTAGAAGGTATATCCCAAAATCAATATCACATCAAGAGGATAGAGTCGCAAATTCATTGGGAAAAACATCTAGGAACTACCCAAAAACTTTGGGAACCTCAACCATCCTAATATCTATTGATTCCACTAATATCTCAAACAACAAGGAAAGAAGAGGCTCTATACACTGACTTCCCACCTGACAGCTCCTCTCACCAACAAAAACCACATGTCGTCCATCCATATATAAAAACATGACTCTTCTATAGATGCATTGGATGATGAAATATTTGAAATACAACCATTCAATGTCAAGAATGAAATTGTATGGATGCATCTGTAGCAAGAAAAGATCCCCATGGGACTGATGCAGTCCCATCATCATTCTATATCCTCGTCACACATCAAACATATTGTTCTGACCTCCGACTGGCATACTCAACACCAGGGGAATGGGAATCCTCTATATGTCTCTCCCTAAAGCATGGGATAAAGTGGGTGAAACAAAGGAGTGTGAATCTCATGAATCAAACAAATCACAAGCAAGGGTACTAAACAAATTGATCGTACCTCTAATGATCTTTGGTCCTGCAAGAACTACTGCCACTATTGCATTCAAATGACCATGCCCAGATCCTCTAACCATATTTTGATGACTTCCTCCACAACCACGCTTAGGTTTAGGTCTCTAAGGGACATCCTAAGTTCGGCCCCTACCTAATCCATATCCCTTAGTGGAGAATGTGCATGTTGTCCCTGCTGCTGAAATGGACTAACTTGAAATTACTGCCAAGAATGGTGTTGAACCTATCCACCTCCACCATACTGAGCTTGAATGGCTTCAAAACACTGATTCTGAAGATGTTCGTAGACTCCACAGAAGAAACACCTCATCCACAAGCCCACATAAAATGCATGAGGACCAGATAATCGAAAAGGAAGTTGTTGGGGGTCAACTCTCTACTGGTCAAAACCTTTGAAGTTCCTGGTGCCTGAGACCTACCACTAGTAACCCTGACTCTCAAAGAACCATGTTGGATCTCCTGTCATGGTAAACCTCCTCACGATTGCATCCACTCTATCACCTATGACTTTTCCTGGACCTCCAGATACATTGGCAACGTAAAGGGAGTAACAGCATACTATATCGATGGATGGAGCGCCTCCTCTAGATGTCTTGTATGAGACTTCTCATCTAGAAATAGATTTGAGGAAAATGGAGGAGATCCTTAAACTTTATCCCCATCTCTCTTACTAACATACTACCCTTATATAGGGATAGTAACTCCTACCTTTTTCTTAGCCTTTATGGTCGATTAAAAGAATTCTAATCAGAACACCTTCTCAAAATCAACCCAAAGAACACCAACCTCCTTCATCTCCCTCAGGTATAGCATCCACCACTGATGTGTAGCTCCTCGCATTTGACTAACTGCAAAAGGAACCCAGTACTCCATCAGGGCTCGAATCAAGATGAAGGTGATCTCAATCTCCTCAAGCCATCTCTCTGTCTCCATGTCAGAAATACTACCCTCATACTTTCCCAAAGCCTACTACTGGAAATCTTGTAGTGTTCTTTACCACTGGTCATCCTCCTCCACTAGATCAACCCTCCACCAATAAACTAGATCAACCTACTGAGCCTCAACTACTTGATCCACATGCGGATGATAACCGAGTGTCAAAGCTAAAAGGTAAACAAGGAATCCCTAAGCCTGAATAGTATGGAATTTCATTTAAGATTCATTTTAACTCATTTTTTTATTCATTACCAATTTCCCAAAACACTCAATTTAGATAAGAACACAAGTCATTATTATGCATATACCTTTCCTAGGGTTTCTACCCTACAACCGGTGTAGCCTCACTTGGTAATTTGGTAGGCCTAGAGTCCTTACATCAGATCACAGGGGGGCCCTAAAATCTCATGTTCTATCCAGTCTTCCCTGGTCTATTTCATGAACAAAGATCAACTAACACAATTGACCTACCAACCCATGAAATCCTCACTATTCCTAACTCTAAAATCCATCATATATCTCAATCATAACCTTTGATACCATTCTTCCACGAACCCCTCCCTCCAAAGATACCCCACCTGGGTTGGCAATTAATAAAGGGAGATAATGACCCCCGATTCCTGCCTCTAGTAGGCCCTGGGTTGTTGACTAGAACCATGGGTATATAGGTCACAAAATTTGGAAGGCATTAACCCTTTTTTTTATACAAGATTAGTAGATATGATGGATCATCCACAAAACAACTCCAATACATATATAAAATAAATCCAGAAACAATACCATATGCATGCATAAAATAAAACTAATTCAAGTACAGTAAAACTCCAAAGTAATTACCAAAAGTAAGGTTAAGTAGCGACACAGGAAGTGTCCCAAAGCCTGAGCTAGTAAAACCTAGCATGGTCTACATAATCCTCATGGAAACCTGAAAATAGTTTTATATACGTAGGGTGATCATACAAGTATACTTAGTAGGAAAAACCTAAGCCTCTCATGCATAAGTGAAAGGGAGCATACTAATTCCCATGTGAGAAAATAGTAGAATAAAATCAAACCTAATAGGAATACTATCCATCCCAACCTCACCATAGCACACTCACCAAGTAACAAAAGTCAAGTAAAGTAATATAGTAAGCACATCGATGATTTGAGTACCCTGTACCACTTCCCACTGGTTTAGATGCTCTTTCCTAATGGAAACGTCCTCACGCTTCCACCTATTCCGAAAGAACCATGTCTCAACATGCCCACACAAACCTGGTCCCCACAACCACACCTTGTCTCATAACCTGGACCATGAGCCACATCACATCCCACCCGCAGACACCTAGGCCACAAACCACATCACACCCCACCATAGACACCTGGTCCACAAACCACATCACATCCTTCCCACAAACACTTGGGCCACAAACCACATCACATCCCACTTGAAGAAACTTTGGCCAAAAACCACACCTCATCCAAAAGACACCTGGAAAATCACAACATGTCTCATCCTGAAGACACCTAGTAAAACATGACTCACCTCATCCTAAAGACACCTAGGAAAAAACATATCACCTGTGCACACTTGGGACTCACAAACCACAACATACCTAAAGGATCTTGGGCTATTACTGCCTAGAAGAGGGAGGAGGGAAGAGCAAGTGGACATCCATCTATCCTCCTATCATGATGTTTGGAAAATACACCCTCCCCCATGACGATGGGGGAGTTTGCCACGTAGTTCTCAATTAGGGTGGGGTACATATAGAAATCACAAGTGAAAATGAAAGTATATACATATATGATACCAAACACTCAAGCCCAACATATGGGTTCTCAACAAGCAACCATCTCACAATACTGCCAACTTTTCTACTACCTCTAAATTCATAACACCAAACATAAAGCCATAACATCCTTTCAATTTTCATACAACTTAATTAACTATTACCATTATTTATTCACAAATCATTTATTCATTACATTAACCAAACCAACCCAATTCAGTTCCAAACTTTATTAACCAATCATTTATTCATTTATTCCGCTACTATCTGGGTAACTACCAAGCACAGCACACAATAAGTAACACAGCAACACATCACCACACAGCTCGATCGTAGCCTCACTACGCAACACTTCTCATCCATTTCATAATCAATCAATCTCTCAACCAGATATTTACATGTTCAAGTTGATTTATCATCTACAATTTCATCCACCACACTGCCCAAACCAACCCACAGCAGACACTTATGCTTCAAAAACATACTACAGCACAAACTAGAGTGTATCCACACATCACAATATAACCACTTCACATTACATATGTCCTGCACACACAATTATAGTTATCCCACACAACAAATCTCCCCACATAACAAATCATAACACCATTCCTTATTTAATTATTCATCCCTTTCTACATGGTAATTCAGGGGTTTTCACAGAAGCTGGGTAATCCTGGTGCATCTATTAATTATCCAAGTGTACGTGATTTAAAAATTTCCATATACAAGTGTTTAAAAGGAATAAACCAACATGAAACTTGTTTAGTACATAACCAAGGACCACCAATGGCCACAATTTTCAAGGGGCATTTAGCCTGTATAGTTTACAACATCACAATAACATCAAATCTATAAAAACATGTGCATCGGATCCCTCTACCCCTTTCAATTAATTTACCCGATTATTATATTTGATTAGTGTGGAACAATTATTATATGTAGGAAAACAAAATTAGATCCCTCCCGCATGATGCACAATAAAAGAGAAACAAAGGAAAGCCCTACCTTTAAGAATATTTTCAACTCGTCTATGTACCATATGACGAAGAAGAATGCCCACAAGAGACAACTGCAATGCTAGAAATGCAGATCAACCTATTTTACACTAGAATATTATCAAAATTCTTCCCAAACATCCAACTCAAGCCAAACCGTACCACGATAGTGAATCCTAGGGAAAGAAAAAGAGGAAACTGATGAGAAAGATGATAAAATCACCACAGATCGATCACGGATCACCAAGAAATAACCACCATGATTGATAGATCAAGGAGGGAGGAGTACAGTTCAAATGAC
The DNA here is from genome assembly GCA_963277665.1 of Viscum album. NCBI lineage: Eukaryota > Viridiplantae > Streptophyta > Magnoliopsida > Santalales > Viscaceae > Viscum > Viscum album. The sequence continues at coordinate 622,210,430 of OY728145.1, forward strand.
TACTCGGGGAACCTAGGGGTTGTCTGGAATAAGAGGAAAAATAAATCACAACCGAATGAATAATGGTTCAGCTGAAAAAGAATTATTAAAACTACACATGATCAGGGTATTACACAACGTGTAATACCCATTCACATCGTGTAATACCTGGGGTTTGTTTCACTGAAAAGCACATCACCTCTCTCTTTATTTTATTTTTCAAACCCCGAAATATTACACGCCATGAAACATCCTAGAAAAACCATAAAATAGAGTTTCACATCATGTAACAAGATTACATGATGTGTAATCACCCGACTTCTAGCCTTTAGCAACTGAACCTCTCCAAACTCCTTATGATCCTTATTTAAACACTTCCAACCACAAAAATCCACAAAGTAATGAGCTAGGAGGACATGGAAAGTTATAAATAAAATAACTCATGTCAAGACCGGCATATGAAATTCTCCCCTGGTTCAAAGGTTGATTTATTGTCTGCTCAATAAATCAACTATTAGATAGGGTCATGATCATGTCATTAATTAATTATTTTTTTATATCTCATGCATTATTTATTTTATGGATACAAGACCTATATCACATAAATAAATGAATTAATGTGAAAATATTGAATTTAAATAAATGGATTCTACGTAAATGTTTTATCCAATGTGTTTAATTAAGTAAAATCTACTTAATATTAACAAGTTAAGTAAAGGATAATACAAGATAAAATTTATGCTTATTAAATAAAAATCCTTCAAGTTAATATTAAGTCACCAAGCCTTTTATTGTCTTAATTAAGATGTACCCATATTTTAAGTGTTAGTTTGGCCTCCATTGGGAGCACTTTTAATTATTAGGAAGTCTTAACTATGATAGTGAGTTAACTTAACCGAACCTGTATTGGGTTTAATGGCCTATGTCTATCCATAGAAAATTTAGAGGCAAGTGTTGAGGAAATCTAAGTCAGGGTTTCTGTATTGGGGAGTTTACTCAATGGATCAAGGAGATTCAAGTCCATAGTTGGAACGACCACCTACCTAAATACTTTCTAGTAGTTTTTTTATCCTTTGTCTGGATTATAAAGAAAATATGGATCCTTTACACTATAGTATCATATAAACTAGTCATTCTATGTTCAATTGTGAATAATTTCAAGACATGATAGAATAATGGGAGAATTAATAAAATTAATTATTATTATTTCTCACATAATTTTTAATCAAGTAAATTATTAATCATCTGTTTTAATTGTTATTAAAATGGAATGAAAAGCTATGAAAATAGTGCAATCATTACTTAACTCAGGGTATGTCCTTACAAATAAAAATTTATAGATATGGTATAATCGTTTATGTGATTAATTATTATTATAAAGTTTTTATTATGTGTTGGAATCCTCTATGCTTGTTTTTCCACCCCAGTAGATGAGAAAAGATGAAAAGGATGCATGTTAGAGATATATTAAGGATGCTTCTTATGTCTGTTGTGTTATATTATCAACTATATCCAGAGAGTTGATGATACAACATAAATACATGGATTAATATACTATAATATCACATCTATATTCTATTGATAAAGATAAGTAAAGGATGGAAATAAATAATATTTTCAATGCACAATATCAGTGTAAACTGGAAAAATAAAAACTAGTTATAGATTATGATTTCAAAATGCTGTGGTTTGTTGATCGGTTAGAAAAATTGGGATTTCACTTGGATAATAAATTATACATTTATAATATCTTAGTATCCTTACCATCAAGGTTATCCTTATTTTTTCAATCCTAGATAAACAAAATGGATAAATAACTCAAGAAACTTTTTTCCACACTTTACCAAGAGAATAATGATTTGTTGAAACCTGTTTCTCCACCCCTTATGGTGAAAAGTTTAAAATAAAAGTCTAAATATACCATGGACAATCTAAAGACAAAAGATCCTTTATGATGTCCTTTAAAGAGATAAAAAATTCAATGGCATAAGAATTAATAGGAGGCTCTTTGCTTCTTATGTTGAAAGAATGGACACTAGAAAATAAATTGTCTTTAATTGAAGAATAAATTAGTTGAATCCACTTCAGTTATATTCAGAAAGTTTATATTCATATCTTGTGTATTAAATACAATATTCTTACAACATACATATATTTAAATACAAGTAATAAGAAAGGGTGATTCCTATGTCAGCCAATGGGAGATAAAAACTTCTCATTTCCAGATTGGATTGATTCAAGTTTGTAATGAGTGTGATCGAAAAATTTATCTCAGTGTTTTACTTGACACAATGAGACGTTATTTTATTTTCTGAATAAATTTTGTTATATTACTTAAATACTAAAATAACAGCTTATTAAATCTTGAATCATAAATATCAGTTTCAATGAATGATGAATAAAAAAATATAAGACTCTTTCTTGATTGTTTCAAGATAATTCTTGGTAAAATAAAACTAAAATTTATTGACTTTGTTATACCCATAAATTTTTTTTAGTCTTAATTGATCTAAGATATTGGATATACAAACAAACTACTTATCATGTTTTAGATAAAGAAACCTTTATAAATAAAGGTACATCACAAAACTTTTAGAGTTAGTTCAATATGGACATGTGAACTATTCTAAATATAAAGGTAACTTAATATAATTCATGAGATTTCTTTAAGAAAGTTTATAATTGATTAGTGAATTAAATGAGTGTGCTTGATAAAGATTGAGGAATCTCTGAGCTAGCTTGTCATAAAACATCTTACCCAAGTAATCATTGATTATACATGTAGAGTAAAGGTTATCACTAACTCATATTTCCTTAAATATATCAATGTCATGTTGTTAGTAAAATGAATATCAATTATGATTCTAATATATATATATATATATTGTAAATATTCCATCATTACTTCCAAGACAAGTTTTTGAAAATAGAAGTGAAACAACTAACCATATGCCAACTGCATTGCCTAATGTATATCATATCAATTATGATATCATAAGAATCTATTAGGACACTACCACAAGTTTTTTTGAGAATTGTTTCTTAAAATATGGTCTTAGCTACAAACTAATATTAAAACACTAAGGTTTATCTGAGTTAATGATCCTATAGTCGCTAAAGATGTTAACCTTAGTAAATATTGACTATATTTCAATAAAAGAAGCCTATATATTTAAATATGGTGGGATTGGATTTAACTTCTACGAGTTAAGGATCTGGATGCATATGGGTTGAAATAGTAATATTTGACTCCATCGATCTTGGTGGGAGGAGGAGTTCTAGAGACACATACTGTGTAGGAATATATACAACCAAAGAGATGATTTATGTTCACCAAAGTACATGATACATATGTTATTATTTCAGAATAAAGATTCCTACAAAAAAATAGTAAATGGTAATATGTTAAGATTGAAAATTATGAATAAATTCAAGTAAAGGACTCCAAGTATCAAGATTTGGGGACTCTCTGTTTTTAATGTTTCTAAGACTTGATATTACTGGTGAGTATTTAAGAGAAACTAGACATGGATGGTACAAGACAGTACCAATAAAGCATGATTGATTTTTGAAAGGTCTAGTCTATGAAAAAACCTATACACAAATCATCATGAATAAAATCCTTATTGAATTCTACTTTTTCAAAGTATATTTATATGATCATCATATTGGGTTATTTATTTTAAAGGTCACCACACTTAGAGGAAACCTTAGGGTATATGTATATATAATGTGACCAAAAGGATACCCTATGGTATAAATATACAAGGAATGACTAAAAGGGTCGGTGACAACAATAAATGTAAATAAGATATGTAGATTACATAAATTCGTTTTTGAAAAAAAAATCATTTATATTGATCATATAATATTCATTTGGAAATGAATGAGTGACATGTGTCATGACCCAACTCAATGGGGCTCAAGTCACAACTACCCCAAGCCCGCTTCTATAGGCCAGGGGATATAGAAAAGCACTAAAAGGATTAACTAATATGGGAGTCCTTTTCCTAAGTACCTATATGCACACACACAACCATATCCTTGAAAATGTGTAGAGGAATAATAATAAAATATGTAACATTTATAGTATAAACCACGCATGTAAAACCTCTAGAGAGTACAAGATTATGAAAGTATAAACTGAAAAAAAATGGGGGAATATACACCCAACCAGATAGATATCCCAACCTTACAAAACTGGAAAAGTAAATGCTGAGATATCCCAGCTTTGAATCTCCAATATCTGACCACCGTACGTGGTTCAATACTCCAGGTATCCCTATGCTCCTCTGTAATCACCACCAACCTATATTTTGTCTGTATAAGACACAACACATGTAGGAAAATCCCATATAAGTGTGAGTATATACATACCCAGTAAGATGCTTCGAAAGATAAAGGGTGATCAATAAGAGACACGATATGAATAGACAGCTCAACCCATAGAAAGAGGGTAATAAAATCCCAAAATATGGATATATATATATATCTCAAGAAAAGAATCCCAAATGAGAGATAAAGGAGATATTCATCTCACAGGCTAGCCCAAGAAAGAGTGTCATCAGTTTCAAGAGGTCCATCAACAATGCCCATCATCTTGCATGTTTGTTTGAAGAGACACCCAAGTCAAGAAACACCTCTTCATTATACCATAAAGTCAAGGACACACAATATCTCGGTAGATGAACCATGCCCTAATATCGTAGGAGGGTGACACTCAGATAGTAGATAGTAGACCCATGCCTTGTCATAGAAAGAGGGTACCACTCTAATAGTCGATGACTCATGACTTTTCTTTGTTGGAGGGTTCTACTTAGATAACATATAGTGAACTCATTCCCTGCCCGGTAGGAGAGTTCACTCTGATAGTAGATATAGGAATCATGCACAGGCCAGCTGGAGGGTGGCACTCTAATAATAGATCGAGGACCCATGCCCTACCTAGCAGGAGGGTGTCACTCAGATAGAAAATAGAGGACTCATTCCCTACCTGGAAAAAGGGCTCCACTCAAATAGCAAATAGAGGATCCATGTCCTGCTCAGCAGAAGGGTGACACTCCAATATCTATAATGATCATGCTCGATCACCGTCATCATAAAGTGTCACCTAAAGAAGTATCACACCTAGAAAATCTCACATCGTATCTCAAAATCCACTACAAATTCCACCATCTCATTTTTCATGTAAAAACACTCAGGATAGGCTACTCATAGATCAAAATCTGATTCCAAATAAAGTAGATACGAGAGGTAGAAGTTTCCTCAAAAAGGAAGTAGGGGAAAAGGTATGTAAGGTAACCCACATGGTGTGTGGTACCACTCCGATGTTCTGTCGTGTCCCTTCTAGTAAATGGGTTACTACCCATGTAGCCTTATATGACATTTAAGGGGACTACATGGCATGCCTTAGCCACTCGAGGTATTACCCATGCTCTTTTCCATGTCCGTGTAACCTTGCTTGTGCCCGTGTACTTTGGTACATAGTGTGTATTCTTGCCGAGGGTCCTACCCAAGTGCTTATGTCACATGGCCTATCAACCCATAGAGGGTCATACAGTGTGTGGCCCAGCCACATGACATGTGATCCTTAACTTTTCCAAAACCCTAGCACTGCAATCATATGGGTACTACATGGTGTGTGTTTATCCTAGTACATGTCGTGTAGCTGGGTTTTTCGGCCATCCAATGGTCAAAAATCATATCTTTGTTTGTTTGTTCAACTCCCATCAGTCATGGTGCCTCCCGATGCCACAGAAGATCTTCAAATCGATGGTGGAATCACCTAAAACCCAAAAATCATCCTAATCCATTCTCTATTATATAATCCATTCATTTCCCATGAATATTCTATGAATATGGGGGTTTGATCTAGCTCTATCCTGCTCGGCAATGTCGAATCATGACCTCGTAGTCCAATGATGAAGTACGCGAAGAACGAAGGGTGGAAAATCATAAGAAAAAGATGTAGAAAAAACATTGGTCAAGAATTATTATCCAAAAAATACAATTGGGGATATTCAGGATGATAAATAATTGAATAAACAATTTAAATGTGATGCACAAGCACATGCAGAGGCTTAATTAGCGCAAATCAAAGGAATAAGAATGATCATGCTCAATATTTTAATCAAATAGGGATGAATCCACAATTGATGAGTCATACCTTGAGATTGGATCATTCTTTGATGAAGAACGTGTTCTCCAATGAAGAAAATAAGTCATTATATCTGTTGTGCCTTGATTCTCCTAGATCTAGAGGCTCATTGTTGGTTGATCTCAATTCACCAATGGAGTGTGGAAGAAATCTTCTCTCAATAGTCCAAGGGTTATACTGATAACTCTATATATCTGACATAATTGTGTATTTATAGAGGAGTCTAGGTATACATCATTTAATAAAATAAATAAAATTATTTATTTATTTTAATTAAACACATCTACCAATGGTGGATATATCCGAACACCTCGCACCAACCAGCTTTAGGTCGCACCTAGGAAAAACCTTGCATTCTGGATTCAACTGTGGTCTCGTATTTTCGATTCAAGACTTCGTTTAAGAGTTATCCCATTATTTATTAAAAATCATGCATGTATGATATAAAATATATTTAATATTTTTATAGAATTAATTTTGGGCACACCGGGCCTCAGAAACAAATGTTGTCTCAATGCCTGGCTTAGAAAATATTTCTAGATATATTTAAAAGTTTTACAAGGAAAAAACAAGCTCTCTACATTATTCTCACCTTCAATATTTTCATCCTCAAAAATAAAAAACTAAACAAAAAGGTCGGGATACTGAGCCCTCATTTGGATCTCCCACAGCCAGAAGCTCTCGTGCATGCTCTAGTGCTGCCACAACACATGAACTGAGGGGATGCTTCATCCATGTAGGGTCCTCTCATGTTGATCCTCTATTTCCACCGATTACTCTGTAAAAGTGGCTTCATCCTTGATGTACAGCTCACCCCAGTCAATAACATGCATAGAGTCATGCACATATATCCTCAGATATGACACATGGAAGATATCGTGCTCCTATTCCAACTATGTGGGTAAGGTGAGGCGGTAAGAAATCTCTCCAACCCTGTGTAAGATCTTGAATGGGCTGATGAACCTCATGGATAACTTGCCTCCCCAACCGAATCTCCACAATCCTCATCTAGGGGAGACTCTTAGGAAAACATGGTCTCCCTAATCGAACTCTAAGGGGCTATGACATCTATTTTTTTAAGATTTATACCTACTTTGGGTTGTCCTCATCCACTTGCAGATCACATGGACCTTCTATGTCGTCGCATGTACCATATCTGGCCCAATAAGAGATGCCTCACCAATCTTAGTACAGCACAAGGGTGACCAATAGGGTCTCCTGTAGAGGGCCTTAAAAGGTGTCATGTCGATAGTAGAGTGGTAGTTATTATTATATGAAAACTCTACCAAGGGAAAGTGATCATCTCATCTCTGGCTGAAGTCTAACATGTAAGCCCTCAACATATCCTCCAGCACCTAGATAGTGCACTCGGTCTACCCATCTGTCCGGGGATGAAAGGTTGTACTCATACTCATCTAGGTATCCAATGCCTCCTACAAACCTCTCTATAACTGTGGTGTAAACCGCGCATCACCTTCGGATACAATCGTTGAGGGCACCCCATGAAGCCGGACAATCTTCTATATGTACAACTGTCCCAAAACTCTCCACCGAACACTACACCCTGATAGTAAGGAAGTGAACCAACTTTGTGAGTCACTCAACTATCACCCAAATGGAATCATGGCCTATCGATTTCCATGGAAGCTTTGTCAAAAATTCTATGGATATGTCATTCCATTTCCACTTTGGGATCTCAAGGGGTTGTAGCAAACCTTTCAGAACCTAGTGTTCAACATTCACCTGCTGACTGGTGAGACACTGAGAGACGAACTCATCCACACTCTATATCATACCAACCCACTAAAACTTCCATTGAAGGTCCTTATACATATTCTCCACACTGGGATGTACAAGAAAAAGAGATATGTGAAACTCTCTCATCACCACCTCCTGTATCGTGACTAAGACCATCGTCCATCCCTGAAAAAAGATGATCTGATTTCCTCCTTCAGAATATCCATCTAGTGAATCTCCTAAGGATATTTGGTCATGTAAGACCTCATAGTCGATGTCTCCCAACTAGGGATCTCTCACACACTGAAGGAGCATAGGAGTCAGTACCATCGACTGAAGAAAAGATGCACCCTCATGCCCAACTAGGGTCAGCTACAAGGAATCTAACTACTCTGAAGCCTCCTACACCAAACAAGCATGGGACTTCCTATTAAGGGCAATTTCTACCATGTTTCCCTTTCCCGGAGTATAGACTATCTCAAAGTTATAGTCCTACAGTAATTTCAACCAATGTCGTTGCCTCAATTTCAAGTCTCTCTGTGTAAAGATATACCTGAGGCTATGATGGTCTGAGTAAACATCAAAGAACTCTCTTGAAAAATAGTGTCTACATCCTTAGGGAGAAGACTACTGTTGTCAGCTCTAGGCCATGAGTTACATAGTTCTTCTCGTGGGGTCTCAATTTCCTCAATCCATATGCGCTAACTTCCTGTCCTTGCATGAACATGTAGCTGAGCCCAGCTCCAGAGGCATCACAATACACTACGTGTTCCACTTCCTCATCCGGTAGTCTAAAAAATGGAGCACTCATCAACCTCAGGCTCAACTCCTCAAAGTCTCTCAAGAATTACTCATTCTAGGCAAACGACTATCATTTCTGCATCAGGGCGGTCAAATGGGCTACAATATTGGTGAAGTATGCCACAAACCTCTTATGGTACCCCTTCAATCTAAGAAAACTTTGCACCTTTTACACGCTCTTGGGTGGATCCCAAGCTAACATTGCATCGATCTTTGTCAGGTCAACATTTTATCCATGCTCAGAAATAACATACCCTGGAAAGTGAACCTCATAGATCCAGAACTAGCACTTCGAGAGCTTTCCATATATTTGGTGCTCCCGAAGCAAATCTAGGATCATCCTCAACTGCTCTACATACTCCTCCTCTGACATAGAGTATATGAGTATGACATTAATGAAGACAATAGTGAATCGGTCAAAGTACAGTTTGAAGATCTGATTCATCAACTTCATAAACACATCGGGGGAATTCGTCGCACTTAATGGCATCACCAGGTACTCATAGTATCTATAGTGACATCGGAATGCGAACTTCGGAATATCGGTCTCGCATGCTCTCAACTGGTGGTATCCAAACCTGAGATTGATCTTTGAGAACTAACTCGTGCCTCACAATTTATCAAAGAAGTTACTAATACTCGACAATGAGTAATTGTCTTTTAACATGGCCTGGTTCAGGTGATGATAATCCACACAAACCCGCAAGCACTCTTCCACCTTTTTCATGAAAAACACCGGAGCTACCCAGGGGGTCACACTAGATCTGATAAATCCCTTTTCTCAAAGGTCCTCTAACTGCACCCTCACCTCTCCGAACTTGGTAAGGGTCATTCGATATGCCGCAGAAGATATCAGAGCGACCTCAGGGTGCAATTCGATGCAAAAATCCATCTTCCACCTAGGAGGTAGTCCCGAAACATCCTCGGAAAAGTCTTCCATAAAATCCTCCCCGACTGAAGGAATCCAGATACCTTAAAAGCATGTTGTGCCAAGCGCTACACTAGCCAACTGATGGGTAATGGGCCACAGCCTCCAAATCTCAAAACTCACTCGTCCTTCCATGAGATCTCTCTCACCTGAAGGTTCCGGGCGCAGCAGAAGCGCGTGGGTGGATGTTCCCACTTGGATTTTTGTCATTAGAAATGATCAATCCGGGATCAATATGATGAAAAACACCAGTCTCCGCGGATCGAATCACAAAAAAGGACAAATAAGAAGGTTTGTCCTAGAACCACAAACAAGGATCGTTACAGGTTGATTATAATTAATTTAATTAATTATAAAGAAATACCTTTTGGGTGTTCTTTCTTCGTTAATATTCTTGATCACGTTGTCGATGTGATTCGTCGTTGCATCACAGAAGCCAAGTGTAGACTCCCTCTAGCGATGATCCACACGTGTACCTCGTATCTCTAGATGTCGCCAAAGGATTCTCCGGGTGCTAGCATAGAGAAGCCTTTGCTTGCGTTGTCCGCCTTAGATCGTCTTGATCTGATGGAAGAGGATCTCTCTCGGTCTTGAGAGTGTTCATGGAGGAAGAGGTTCTTTCGGCCTTGAAAGAATTCTCTAGATTTGTTGTGTCTCACACGGGGGTAGGAAAAGAGTTGGGGTTGTGAGGATATTTACAATCAGGTTTGAGGTTGTAGAGTTATGACAATAAATAAACACGTTACGCATTTTATTTATTTCATTGACTCTTATTTAAAACCCCCATGTCGAATAATTAATTCCTTGACATGCACCCACGTTGATTATAATAAATATCATTTAAAACAATATTATATCCTTAAAATCCCGACTGGAAAAACTACACGGCGAGTATTAATAAATACACGGCGTGTACTTTTTTTTCATTGAAAACTACATGGCATGTACATTCAATGTACACGGCGTGTATATCTTGTTTTCATTTATTCATTTCCTTTCCATAAAGAAAACTACACGGTGTGTACTTGTTTTCCATGAAAAACTATGCGGCGTGTAATCTTTAATACACGGCATGTATATCTTGTTTTTCATTTCCTTCTTCCTCCATCATTAAAATGATTTAGGATTCCTTGAATAATTATTAAACCACGTACGAGAATAATCTTTATTCTACTTGAGATACTTGAATACACTTAGTGTGTGACCCTCTAGGCCTCTTTCTCGTTGGCATTAGGCGAGCTTGCCTAAAGTCCAAGATTACTGTCTAGCAACGGGTCAAAGAACCCAAGAGAAAGAAGTTGACGCCGCATTGACGTATCACCTCATAAGAACGCTTACTGTGTAATTTAATCCCTTTGTCTTGATATCTCATCAAGCAGGTTTCATGGTAGTGTCATAAACCTATATGATTGATCCGTCGTTCTTTGACTACCTGAAATAAACTCGTCATTCACACCATGGCCATGGAATTTAATGTGACGGTTCTATTTCAATCAAAGGGCCTAGATATCAACTTCTATAAATGGAAGGGACAAATCCTTCCTCGGCTTATCCATTAACAACATGTCACTCGTGATGCACCCAACGTACCCTACTTCCAGCCAACTGTCTGCGTGATGGTTTTTGTCAGTAAATCTAAGTGCGCGAGTCATGACATGAGTTAATGATAATCTTACAGTCTAAGGACCATTACACACGCTTGTATATAGCAATATACGATGACAGCAAGACATGCGAAATTGCTACTGGCGGGTCTATTCTCATAATCTTCTATCTTGGAGATTACCAAGTGAGAACTCCATGAGAGAGAGTCTCATCTTCTTACGAGTACTCGTACATGATGGTCTGTATACTATGTGTCCTATCATAGTATGTCATCCAACTGTAGAACATTATTTAAGAATACTGTTATAGCATTTCAAGGTTCTCATCATAGCGGGGATCTGCCATGACCTTATCAATGCAACAAATATTCCGGGACATTATTATATTATAGTTATGCAGAACATTGAACAATATATAATAAGTGAACATTCATGTAATCAAAGTACAAAACAGTTGGTTCTCAGGACACCAACCCTTACAAACTCCCACTTGGAGTAGAGCCAACTGCCTATGACTTTTAGTCCGCTAGACCTCACATGATGATCATGTTTCTGCTGAGTCAAGTCTTTAGTCAAGGGGTCTGCCACGTTGTCTTCCGTGGAAATACTACTCACTGCAACTTCACCTCTCTGAGATAAATCCCTCAAGAGATGATACTTCCGAATTATGTGCTTTGTCCGCTGATGTGACCTTGGCTCTTTTTCAAGTGCCACTGCTGCAGTATTATCACAATAGAGTGTGATAGGATCTTTACTGCTCAGTACTACATCCAACTCTTGGATGAAGATTCGCATCCATACTGCTTCTTTAGCTGCCTCATAAGCTGCGATATACTCAGACTCTGCTGTAGAATCTTCCACTACACTTTGCTTTGAGCTCTTCCAGCTCACTGCACCTCCATTCAAACTGAAGATGTATCCAGTCTGTGACTTCATGTCATCTTGATCAGTCTGGAAACTAGCATCTACATGTCCTCTGATGACTAGTTCCTCATCTCCTCTATAAACCAGGAACATATCCTTAGTACACCTCAGATACTTAAGGATAGTCTTGATTGCCATCCAATTGCGGTCTCCTGGATCAGCTTGATATCTTCCTACTGCACTTAATGCGTAAGAAACATCTAGCCTCGTACATAGCATAGCATACATGACTGACCCAATCGCGGATGCGTAAGGGATCCTTGCCATTTTCGTTCTTTCCTCATGTGTCTGAGGACACATTTTCTTGGAAAGATGAATGCCATGTGACACTGGCAACAATCCCCTCTTGGACTGTTCCATACTGAATCTCTTCAGTATCTTTTCAATGTATGTACTTTGACTCAGGCCCAACATTCTCTTGGATCTATCACGATGGATCTTGATCCCAATAATATATGCTACCTCGCCCAAATCTTTCATGGAGAAGCATTTATGCAACCATTCCTTAACTGACTGTAAGACAGGTACTTCGTTTCCAATTAGTAATATGTCATCAACATATACTATTAGAAAAATGAATGCACTCCCGCTAAACATCCTGTAGACACAAGGTTCACATTCGTTCTTAACAAAGCCAAATTCCGTTACAGCTTCATCAAAACGAATGTTCCATGATCTTGATGCTTGCTTTAATCCATGAATGGATTTCTGCAACTTGCATACCTTGTTGGCATCCTTTGGAGTCACAAACCCTTCAAGTTGTGTCATGTAGACATCTTCCTGGAGGTTCCCGTTAAGGAAAGCTGTTTTGACATCCATTTTCCAAATTTCATTATCATGGTAAGAAGCAATGGCCAATAGGATTCTGATGGATTTCAGCATCGCAACCAGTGAAAAGGTTTCATCATATTCAATTCCTTGACGCTGTCTAAAACCTTTTGCAACCAGTCGTGCCTTGTAGGTGCTGACTTGCCCCTCCATGTCCAGTTTCTTCTTGACTACTCATTTATTACCAATAGGATTTACATTAACTCGAGGATCTACCAAAATCCAGAATTGGTTTTGGTACATGGAATCCATTTCAGAATTAATGGCTTCTTGCCACTTGGCATGGTCTGTGCCTTCAACTGCTTCCTTGTAGGTAAGATGATCATCATTTTCAACCAATAATGAGTCACCATCCTCAGTGACAAGAAAACCATAACGTTCTGGTTCTCTCACCTCTCTCGTGCTCCTACGCAGTTCTTGTGTCACTGGAACAGATTGTTCTTCCACGGGGCTTTGTGGAATCTGTTCTTATACCAACTCATGTGTATCTTGAGCCTCGACTTCATCGAAGTCTATCTCGCTCCCACTATCTCTTTTGGATATGTGCTCCCTCTCAAGTAATATGACGTGTCTTACCACTGTAACCTTTTTGTCTGAGGGGTTGTATAGGTAATATCCCCTTGTTTCCTTAGGATATCCTATAAAGATACACTTTGTGCCTTGGGGTGCAAGTTTGTTACCTGAAGAGGCCTTAACAAATGCTTCGCTACCCCACACGTGTAAATTCGATAACATGGATTTGTGTCCACTCCATAACTCGTATGGAATACCATTTATCAATTTAGTTGGTACTTGGTTTAGTATGTGTGTTGCTGTTTGTAATGCATATCCCCAAAAGGATAATGGAAGACTCGCATGACTCATCATTGATCTCACCATCTCCAACAGGGTGTGGTTCCTCCTTTCACTTACACCATTCCACTACGGTGTGTAAGGAGGAGTGAGTTGAGATAGAATCCCAAACTCCCGTAAGAAATCAATGAAGTCCTAATTAAGATATGCTCCTCCTCTGACTAAGTGAAGTTTCTTAATCTTCTTACCAAGATGGTTCTCAACTTCATTCTTGTATTCTTTGAACCGATCAAAAGAATCTGACTTATACCACATTAAGTAGATATATTCATATCTATTAAAATCATCAGTAAAAGTTATGAAGTATGAGAACTCACCCCTTGCCTCAACTGGAAATGGCCCACACACATCTGTGTGAACTAATTCTAGAATCTCTTTAGCTCTTTCACCTTTCCCACTAAATTGGGCTTTGGTCATTTTGCCTTGTAGACACGCATGACATACACCAAGTGGTTTTAGTTCGAAAGAATCTAAATACCCATCTTGATGTAATTTTGTCAAACGTTTCTCATTGACATGACCTAGCCGGTGATGCCAAAGTTGGGTGTGGTATGAGTCATGTGAATTAACTTTGTTATCTATTTCCATTACTTGGTTTGTGTAGTCTAACACATAAAGGTCGTTATATAAATGTGCCCTACCAAAAAAAATGTTATCTTTATAAAAATAGCAACATCCACTTCCAAACTTGAAGATGAATCCATCAATATCTAATTTGGATACTGAAATAATGTTTTTGGTTACAGAGGGTAAATAATAACATCCTTTCAAAACCAATACCATCCCAATAGTCAATTTGAGGTGGTAGTCCCCAACAGCTACAACAGCAAGTCTGGCTCCGTTGGCTGCTCGTAGATCTACCTCCCCTCGATCAATCTTCCTGAATCTACTTGGTTCCTGTATTTGGATACAGATGTGAGAACCACAAGCATTATCTTATACCCAATTAGTATAAATAGATAGATTTCATTCGATAACAAACGCACCTGAATCTTCTTCTTGCTTCCTTGGCTGGGTGCAGTTTTTCTTCCAGTGGCCCTTCTTGCCACATGCGAAACAAACAGCATCATGTTCCTTTGCCTCCCCTTTGATCTTCCTTTTCTTGGAAGGCCTTGAAGAAGCTTTGGGCTTAAAGCTCTTCACCTTCCCTTTCCTTTTATTCACCATGAGGACAGAAGGCTTTTCACGCTTCATTTCAGTGTCCACTTGGAGAATGAGGATGAGAAGATCAGACAGAGACTTCTCAATGTTGTTCATATTGAAGTTCACAACAAAGTTTGAGAAGCTCCGGGGAAGTGATGCAAGAATGAGATCGGTACCCAGTTCTTCAGGGAGTTTAAACCCTAGAACCTCCAAGCGCTCAATGTAGCCAATGAGCTTGACTACATGAGGCCCGGTTGGGGAACCCTCTCCAAGCTTGCTCTGAAATAGAGCCTTGGAGATCTCAAACCTTTCATGTCTTGCTCTCTCCTGGTATAGACCACGGAGGTGCTCGAGCATGTTATAGGCATCCATGTCTTCATGAGACTTCATGAGCTCACTAGACATCGATGATAGTATCAAACATTGAACATAGAGAGTATCGTTCAAATGTTGATCATAGACCAGGAAATCTTCATCACTTGCCCCTGGGGCAGGAGAATTAGGAAGCGAGGACTCCAGCACGTAAAACTTTCGTTCATGGCGTAGGATAACCTGAAGGCGCCTAAACCATTCCTGAAAGTTACTGACGGTGAGGATATTGTCTTTATCCAGAATTGATCGCAGAGAAAAGGTGGTTGACGAGTTTGTCATATCGATTCTACAAATTAAAAGAGCATATTTATCAGTACTTTCTTGATTACATTTTATGAGAATTAATTAATTAATTCTCCCACAGTTTTATCAAGTCCCAATGGCCCTCACCATTGAACTCGGAATGTCCAGTTGCTTTGAAATTCTAGTGGAAAGGATCCATATTCCCCTCTGCATAACCCCAACAAGGGTTGGTTAAGCTATTTGAAGGTATTTAGATAGGCAGGTCTTTGCCAACTATGAGCTTACAGTTCCTTGATCTGTTGAGTGGACTCCCCAATCCTGAAATCCTGACTTGGATTTCCTCAACTCTTGCCTCCAATATTACATCGAGTCTAGCAAGGGCTACTTCTCTTGATGTAATATGGTTAAGTCAACCCAAAACCTTTCATAAGGGCTTCCTTTATAAAAGTAAGTGTCCCAACAAGGGTTGGTCAAACACATAGTTTTATTGAGTCTTTCCCTTAATCAAGTAACGGAAGGCTTGGTCTGACTTAATATGGTATTTGAGGGATTTTATTCTTTATGCCTAGTTTTCGCATTATCACATGCTTGTTAATATTAAGTGATGCTTGCTTAAGTGATTAACCATGTTATGATAATGTTTACGCATAGTTCGGTTTTTATTTTATTCCATCTTTGCATGCTTGTTCATTTTATTAATTATGTGATCGCGACAACACATACATAATAAATAAACCATGCAATCAGACAGAAATAAAATAAGATGGCATGATCATGAGCTTCTATTGGTTAGCTTATCTAGTAGTTTTGATAAGCTAACCCTGACCTAGGGAAAACACCTTGAACCTGTTGGTTCGTGTTTTGCAGCTCCCACCTATCCACCTTTGTATCTTCTTGCGTCGGTTTCACCTCGACTTAGGGATTTGAACCGTCTCCTCTGGCTTGAGAGATCCTTCATTACATGGGTTTACATTAAAGAAACCATGGGCACGTAGGCCCTACATTTTATTGGAAGAAGGTTCACAGGCCAACAAATTTAAATTAAATAACTTTAAATGAGACTATACACATACAAAGGGTCTTTGGTCTAGCTCATGATCATCCATAGCATGCAATGACATTTACGCATATTTAGAATTCAAATTCTTTTAATCGTTCTTTCATTTAAGATAAGTCGCGCTCGAATTCAATTAATTATGATCTTACAATTAATCAATTCTTTATCTTAAATTCCTTTCTGAATTTCCTTGAGATTCTTCTCATCCATATTCCTTGTATGGTTCTTTGTACATTGGAGGAAACCTGGTGAAATTTCATTCCTTTAAAGTACACAGCGTGTAGTTTATAATTACACGGCGTGTATTTCTTTTCACCCTTTATCCAAAATACACGCCGGGGCTTTGGCGTGTTCTCTGTACTTTGGAAATTTTGGAGTACATGGCGTGTAGATGAATCATACACGGCGTGTACTTCCATGTTACGCAGTAACCGGCCTGGCAATCCCGTGTACGCGGTACGCGGCTTATCTTTGTACACGGTTTCACCTGGGCCGGAACGGACTACATGGCGTGTTGCTCCAACATACACGCCGTGTATTCTGGTTTCCACGCGCCGTTCAATTCTGGTCAACATGGCGTGATTAAAACTTAGGCATAATCAATTCACACGGCGTGGTTTGGTGGACCAGTGCCGGTTCGTTGAACCTAAGTACACGGCGTGTAGTTTTAAGTACACGTCGTGTAATCCCGTGTTGTACAGACAGAAAGAGCGGCTCCTCCGGATGAGTTCCTCGTTTTTATTTTAATCAAAATTAAAATTAAAAGGTCGTTTCTGTGATATGAATCGAGAAACGAATGAGGAAGAAAAGATCTCATTTATTCAGATTTATAGAACGATTTATTTCGAATTGAATCAAATATAAATGTGTAAATTATCAACAAAAATTAAATAACTATAAGCAACATTGTAACCTCCCTCTGATACCATTTGAAAGTTTCGGGCACAGCGGAAGCGTGTGGGTGGATGTGCCCACTTGGCTTTTTTGTCATTAGCAATGATCAATCTGGGATCAATATGATGAAAAACGCTAGTCTCCACGGATCGAATCACAGAAAAGGACAAATAAGAAGGTTTGTCCCAGAACCACAAACAAGGATCGTTACAGGTTGATTATAATTAATTTAATTAATTATAAAGAAATACCTTTTGGGTGTTCTTTCTTCGTTTATATTCTTGATCATGTTGTCAATGTGATCTGTCGTTGCGTCGCAGAAGCCAAGTGTAGACTCCCTCTAGCGGTGATCCACACGTGTACCTCGTATCTCTGGACGTCGCCAAAGGATTCTCCGGGTGCTAGCGTGGAGAAGTATTTGCTTGCGTTGTCCGCCTTAGATCGTCTTGATCCGATGGAAGAGGATCTCTCTCGGTCTTGAGAGCGTTCTTGGAGGAAGAGGTTCTTTCGGCCTTGAAAAAATTCTCTAGAATTGTTGTGTCTCACACGGAGGGTAGGAAAAGAGTTGGGGTTGTGAGGATATTTAGAATCAGGTTTGAGGTTGTGGAGTTATGACAATAAATAAACGCATTACGCGTTTTATTTATTTCATTGACTCTTATTTAAAACCTCCATGTCGAATAATTAATTCTTTGACATGCGCCCACGCTGATTATAATAAATATCATTTAAAACAATATTATATCCTCAAAATCCCGACTGGAAAAACTACACGGCGTGTATTAATAAATACACGGCGTGTACTTGTTTTTCATTGAAAACTACACGGCATGTACATTCAATGTACATGGCGTGTATATCTTGTTTTCATTTATTCATTTCCTTTCCATAAAGAAAACTACACGGCGTGTAATTATTAATACACGGCGTGTACTTGTTTTCCATGAAAAACTACGCGGCGTGTAATCTTTAATACATGGCGTGTATATCTTGTTTTTCATTTCCTTCTTCCTCCATCATTAAAACGATTTAGGCTTCCTTGAATAATTATTAAACCACATACGAGAATAATCTTTATTCTACTTGAGATACTTGAATACACTTAGTGTGTGACCATCTAGGCCTCTTTCTCATTGGCATTAGGCGAGCTTGCCTAAAGTCTAAGATTACTGTCTAGCAACGGGTCAAGGCACCCAAGAGAAAGAAGTTGACGCCGCATTGATGTATCACCTCATACGAACGCTTACTGTGTAATTTAATCCCTTTGTCTCGATATCTCATCAAGCAGGTTTCATGGCAGTGTCATAAACCTATATGTTTGATCTGTCGTTCTTTGACTACCTGAAATAAACTCGTCGTTCACACCATGGTCATGTAATTTAATGCTACCGTTCTATTTCAATCAAAGGGCCGAGATATCAACTTCCATAAATGGAAGGGACAAATCCTTCCTCGGCTTATCCATTAACAACATGTCACTCGTGACGCACCCAACGTACCCTACTTCCCGCCAACTGTCTGCGTGACGGTTTTCGTCAGTAAATCTAAGTGTGCGAGTCATGACATGAGTTAATGATAATCTTCCAGTCTAAGGACCATTACACACGCTCGTATATAGCAATATCTGATGACACCAAGACATGCGGAATTGCTACTGGCGGGTCTGTTCTCATAATCTCCTATCTTGGAGATTACTAAGTGCGAACTCCATGAGAGAGAGTCATCTTCTTACGAGTACTCGCACATGATGGTCTGTATACTATGTGTCCTATCATAGTATGTCATCCAACCGTAGAACTTTATTTAAGAATATTGTTATAGCATTTCAAGGTTCTCATCATAGCGGGGATCTGCCATGACCTTATCAATGCAACAAATATTTCGGGACATTATTATATTATAGTTATGCAGAACATTGAACAATATATAATAAGTGAACATTCATGTAATCAAAGTACAAAACAGTTGGTTCTCAGGACACCAACTCTTACATCACCCACAAAGGTGAAACTCGTCCCATCAGTGCTGAGACATCTAACTCATCTGCGGTGACAATTAATCTGGGCTCGGACCATGGACAACCAATCCATAATCAATATAACATCATAGGGTCTCATTGTGATGACCAAAGGGTCTCATGAGAACCTCTCTCCACCAAGGGATGGCTCGCACTATCAGATGATAAAAGATAAAGAAGAAGCGTTCCCAATAAGAATATAAAGACAAAGTTGTTGGGCTAAAGCATCTACTGAGAGCTTCATCTCTTACACCAAAAGTAAAGAGATGAAGGAATGACATGCGCCTGTGTCTACTAGTACCGAAGAAAGAGTATAATAAACACATATCATACCTATAATCATCTCGTATATCGCTGGGTCGCCTCCACAACCTGCAGTTGTCCACGGCCCTGACCGCCAGCTCCCTGAGCCTGATGTGGGTTGTCTAGTGGTGGGGAATGATCTCATAGCATCGTCCACCACCTACAACTCTTCCTCATGGAGCCTCACCTGCTCCTCAACCGGCTCCGCCTCCTTGGGGGTCACCCTGCCCTCACCTAGGAGATCTTTGATCGCGACGCTACCTCTATTGTGGCAGCGCATCTATTATCTGTCTGCGCTCCTCAACATGTCGGGTCGGGCAATCACATGTCATGTGACCTCACCAATCACATGCATACCACCACCCTCTCTAGGATGCCCTAGTCCTTTGCGTTGTCTCTGACCACGTGCCTGAGTATAATCTTAGGAGGATATCCTACATCACGATCCTACCAACTGACGCCTGCAAGCTGTTGTAGATGACTCAAATCTATAACGCTCACTATTAGCTCCAGTTGTCTGGCGTCTATCTAACAGGAATTTTTCTTTCACTGGTGTCTACTCCAACACCCCATCATAGGTGGGAATGTACAAGGGTACTATACTGGTATACATATCTCTACGGATGCCCTGCTCAAAGTTTCGCGCCCGGAAGTAGCCATCTTGAATCATGTTGAGGGAGTATTGTGTAAGGTTTGTGAACCTCACACCATACTCAACCACTGGAATCCCTCCTTGATGCAGCTCCAGAAGCTCCTGAATCTAAACCGAGCGCAGACATGAGGGGCAGTACTCCTCACAAAACAGTTGCTGGAAGTTAGACCATGACAGTGTTGACTCATCATGCATTTGCGTAAATAGACTTCACCAGCGCCCAACTGCTCCGCAGAAAAGACCGGATGCCAGCACAACCACTTGATTGGTTGGTGTCCGAATAAGCCCGAAAACCCGAACCACCGACTCTAGACAATCCTCCGTTGCCTGAGAATCTGGCTCGCCGCGGAACCTTAGCAACCACTGGCGCTAAAACTCACAGAGTGCGCTAAGCCTGCACGCATCCTCAGCCTTGTCTGATGGTATAATCTATTGTTCGACAGGTGAGGGTGTTACTACCTGTCCACCTGGAGGAAGAATATTGTGTGATGGATCCTGAATTGAGGTCTCATCACTCGTCAGATCGTCGGCACGATCTAGAATGGATAACCCGACTGGTTGTTTTCGTGGCGGCATCCAGAAAATTTAATCAAGACGCACCATGGTCAGATGAACACACACACACACACACATACACACACACACAAGGAGCTGACTTAAGAAGGACAGTAAAATACTCAATCCTATATGATGCATGTATCATTGATCCCTGCAACCAATGTCTCGGTATGCCATGTTGACAAGTAGGTACTCAGAGTCCTGAAAAAATAGGTCTTTATTTGCAATTTTTTTAGCACAGATAAAAGAAACCCCCTTCTGATAGCGGTTCGATTATCAGCGTTTTTTTTACGCTGTAAATGCCCTTTTTGCACGCTTTTAACGACCATACCTGCAGTAATAGTGCTCGGAATTCAACCATTGTATCAGGTTTTCCATCTGGGGTCCGATCAACGGGAAAACCATTAATTCCTAAAAGATGCGCATGCGTGCTTTAATATATATTATATTTTTAATATATTAATTCCGGGATCTGGTAACGCCCATAATGCTGCGCCAACTCCAAATAAAATACCTAGAAATTAATAAAGAAGTATTCAAATGGTCAAAATCTAAAAACCGGAGTTGTTACATTATCCTACAACTTGCTGATATCGTAAAATACCATATCAGATTTAGAGTATATCTACTTCAGGATGAAAAACTTGGACTCATATTGGTTCAATCATAAAAGTGTAATAACAAATAAAAAGTTTTGTTATTCAAGTCTAATATTTTTCATTGTTCCTTCAAACAGTGAAACATAAAGGATTCCATCAAAAGTAGTTAAAAATATCATAATATTATGATTCGTCAATGATTTCATCATATTTAGGACTTTAGTACAAGCATAGATAACTGTTGAGAAATATTAATAAAGTATAAAACAATTAAAAAACTTACCTTACATGTTTTTGAATGGCACTAATATTTTTTAAAATTGAATATTCAGTTGTTAAACATATAAAATACGTTTTATGTTAAAAAATTAAATATTTAAAGGTTTTATTTTTTTAAAAAAAACTTATATATAAATTGTCATCTATTAAAATATTCATAAAACAAAAAAAATCAAGCAACCAAATGTTCATTATTTTAAAAATTCAAAATTTATATGCTTTTTTCAAGAACGTATTTAAACTAAAACCCATTTAAAACATTAATAAATCAAATAAGAATTCATATAACAAATGTTTTATGATTTCAGAACCGTTAAATTTATTTTAAACACTCAATAGTTGGTTTTATTTAAAAAATGTGTTAAATAAAAAGCTATTAGAAAAATATTAGCAGGAAAAAAAAAACAATCAGCATGACATACGCTTTGTTTTTTTTTTAAATATCAAATATGTTTTAAAAACAGGATATTCATTTTTTTAAAAACATACCAGATGTTCTGTGTTTCAAAAATTCAATATTTAAACGTTTTTTTTTTAAACATACATAAACCCAAACCTAAAAAAATGTTAATAAAATAAAAACAAACATCCAAATATTTGTTTTATGATTTTAAAAAATTGATAAAGTTTGAACCCCTAAATATTCAGTTTTTTATACAGAAAACGCTTGGTTTGTATTCAAACAATTAAATATTTATATAATTCTTTGAAAAACATTTATAAACTCAAAGAAATTCAAAAAAATTAATAAAAAAGATCACATAAACATTATCTTTGTTTTAAAATAAAGATATCTGATACAGTCATGCAAAGCGGTCAAAAAGTGGATGACCCGAAAATCAATGTGGTGGCTGGATATTTGCCATTATATTTAAATTTATAGATAATATGACGTAATTATATAGTTATTGCTCTGCATTCTCACGTGACCAACTCATCCCACGTGACCCGTACCCCCCCACATGTACTTCCTATGCACAAAAAGGCAGCGAGTGCGGCCCCCACCGGCATCAGATACCCAGTACACCTATTTGTCATTTATTCCACACTATTTTCATATGTAAAATAACTTTTAATTATATATATTTTAAAATGGCAGGGATGTAATAAAATAAAATCAAATTCTAAACCGAAAAACAAATATCAGTGGTAAAATACTTTGACCAATATTGCAAGCTAGAGTGGGATGAAATAGTCATTTTGAGCAAGCAAATGAGTTCTAATTGAGAACATCGCTATATGTTATGCAAACATTGTCACGTCTCGACCCATAGAATCCATCTAACTAGGATTCGAACCGGACCGTGTCAAGACTCAAAGGATGTTCTTGTTCTCCACAGACTGACGACTAGCACTCGAGCATCAAAAAACAACTAGAGGGAACAATTCACCAAACTTGAAATAAGATACATGACAAATATATAAAAAGAAAACCACAAAATAAATATGACATAAACAAAAGAGTGACAACGGTAGCGATACAACCAAATGTAGAAAGACAAAAACCAAGGTACATGCCCATAAAACATCCAAAAAGAAAAGACATCCTAAGATGACAACTGCTACTCCGTGTGACACGTGAGCAACATTTCACTGTCTCATCACCAGCTACCCAAGTCCAACAGACCAAAAACCTCATCGTCTCACTGTGACGTTGTGCCCTTTCTTTCGTTAGATAAAACAAGGTCCATATACCCCTGAGGGAGTGCGTAGGGTGTGAGCTAACAGACTAAGTAGGATCTCATTCAGGTATTCCATAACAATTCTATGTCAAATAATTCCAATATGCTCAATTTAATAGAAAGCATGACATGATAAGCAGTTACACATTTTTACATAAAAAGAATGGTAAATAATTCCCCTTTTTCACAATTTTAAAACAAAGCCATTTAATAAAGTTTCAAAACATAATTTTAATAAATAATTTATCATTTATCAAAGCATGCATCATATCATATCAAAGACAAAACAATACAAAAGCCAAAGCATAATGGTAAACACCCCTAGGATAACAAGGGTCGGGCTAGCTGGGTTACTCGTACCTTAATCACAAACAACGACTAGTGTGCACTCAAGTCCGTAGAGTCAATGGATCCATAAACTAGGGACGGAGGAACACCCCGGAATGTGAACCCCCTACAATGTCAAGATCAAGTTCCTAAAGCCAATGTATCTACAATCTAGGAACAAAATAACACTCCAGAAAGTGACCCCCTTACAATTTCAACAGACAAGGCCCAATACTAAACCCTCCACCTAGGTACCCAAGACTCCCGTGTGCGGTATATGTCAAATCAATTTTAAAGGGCTTATCACATTTTTCAAACAGTTCCCAATAACCCCTTTATTCAAAAACATGCTTTGAAAACCGATTTCACAATCCATTTCACAATGATTTGAATACCTTTCTTTCACCAAAACGTGGGGAAAACCATCTTTTCTCATAAACCATTTTTACACACACATATCAATCAATTCAAGGATTATGCCAATTTATTTAGAAAACCATTTATAAAACCAAGAGCACTCACTGTTCATAGAACATAGGCTAGAGATAGAACCATCTATCTCAAACTTGAATTGCATGATAACCGCGAAGAAATCCACTCATCAGAAGGAAATGAGATGCAAGAGAAAACAATAGGAGTCCCTAAACAATGATTACCACAACTTAGAATCGCTTTTCCATAAGAAAGAGGTCGACAAAGAGGATAAATCATCACATACCTCAAGAATCACACGTGTCGCACCACAACTGACAAGTGAACTGGCTTCCAGAAGACAAACACACAAGGGATCTAGAAGTAATCGACGAAGGATCATAACATGATAAATAGATCCCAAAAACGCATCCAAGAACCACTGCCAATCCCAAGAGAAATGGAGGAATTAAGAAGGAAACAATCAAACTTACCAAAGGAGGAGCAACCAACCAACCAGAGATCAAAGTGCCGAGCGAAGACGGTGAAGAGAGCTCATGCCAACCCAAGAGAGACCCTAAAGTCATACATAGAAAATTAGGGTCAAAGTGGGAGACTAGAGGTGTTAAATAGAGGTTTTGGGGGAAATATTTACTAATATGCCCCTTATTAAATCGGCCCAGCCTAAGGCCACCGGCTACCCAGTGATAGCAGGTAGTGAGCCTGCACCTCTAGAAGTCCCACCAGCTAGCCACTGGCCTTCCTTTAGGGAGGACATTTTTTCAGGATGCTACTGTTTAGTCGATGGTCCTCTACAGTCACCAAACAGCCTCCAAAGGCCTCTCCACTCCTCTAAACAGTTAACCCCCATTCTCAAACCTCCATACAAGTTTCAAAACACATGTGAAGAGGTATAAACAATACATTAAAAGGGATCACACCTGATGTTGAAACAAGATGTTACAATTCTCCCCACCATAGGAATTTCATCCCCAGAATGTCACATGGAGGATGGAAGCTCTGGAAAGAGGTGAGGCCACTACCCCCTCACCGAAAATTCACAATCCCATGTCATGTGAGAATATGATCCTTTTTGCCATAACACTTTAACCAATGAAATAGACTTCCCATGAAAGACTTTCATATGAGAATCAATGATGTCCATTGGTTTCTCTACAATAGAAACACCATGCTTCAACTCATTATTCTCCTAACTCAGAACATGGGAAGAATCAAGGTGGCACTTCTTGAGTTGAGATATGTGGAAAACATCATGAATACATGTCAACTGAGCCAGTAATTCCAACTAATAAGCAACCTATCCAATCCGCTTAGTGATCTCAAATGGTTTAAAATATCTCAAATCCAACTTTGCTTGTTTCCCAAGCCAACAGTAACTCAATCAAGGAGAAATTTTCAAGAAGACCTGATCACCAATGGAAAAATCCAAATGACAACATCAACAATCCAAATCTGATTTTTTCTGACTCTAATCTATTAACAATCATGGACATATATCTTGGATTCTCTCTGACGTCTCTTGAATGAGACATGATCCCACAAGCAAGGCCTCACCCACCTCTGAGAAACAAAGACGTGACATGCACATGTGACCATACAAAGCCTTGAAGGGGGACATTCTGATCGATGACTGGTAACAATTATTATTAGTAAACTCGACCAATCCCAGATGGATGTCCCATGATCCACTTAAATCCAAGACGCAGGCACAAAGCATATCCTCCATAATCTGTATAGAATGCTTTGTTTGGCCACCCGTCTGTGGATGGTAAGCTGTACTCAATCTGAACTGAGTCCCCATCACCTCTTGGAGAATATTCCAGAATCTAGAAGTAAAATTGGGATCCCTTTCAGATAAAATGATATAGGGGACCCTGTGAAACCTCAAAATATCCTGTATGTATGGCTTACCCAGATATTCAACCTTGGTGGTGTCCCTGATCAGAATGAAATGAACCAATTTTAAAAACTGATCAATCACTACCTAGATAGAATTTTTCCTTCAAGGAGTCCATGGTAGTCCAATTATGAAGTCTCTAGACACCTCATCCCATTATAAAATAGCATCGGAAGAGGCTAGAGTAGACCAAAAGGCTTCAGGCACTCTACCTTTATCCACTAGTAGGCGTAAGAGCGAGACACATAATCAGCGATGTCACACTTCATACCTGACCATGAGAAACACTATCTCATGTCATAATACATCTTCATAGTGTTAGGATTAATGAACCACAAAGAGCCTTGAAAATCATGGAACACCAAATTCATGACAGATAATGGGATGATAACCTGATCCTTGAAGCAAAGAATTCCATCAGAAGGGATAGACTAATTGGAATTAGTCCCCCCACTGTATAAGGTTTCTCTGATTCCTATGAACTCATCATCATATTGTTGGTTTCATAATAGAATCAAGAAGAGATGATGAAAACTGAACACTGGTCAGAACCATACCTGAATCACCCCCTTGTGAATCCATATATAACTAAGTAAAATCCCCATAAGGTTTCACTCCTCTTTTGATTCCAAGACAACCTAAGAAGGAGCTTTCCTACTAAGTCCATCAACAACAACGTTCCCCTTCTTAGGAATATATACAATTTCAAAGTCAAATGTCTGGAGGTATTCTACATCACCTCTACTTGAGGTTCAGATACTTATGAGAAAATATATAACTCAATCTCTTGTGATCAGAAAATATTGTGAACCTCTCCCCAAATAGATAATACTGCCAACACTCAAGCGCATGAATAACAACAATGAGCTCCAAATCATGAGTAGAGTTATTTTTCTCATATAGGTGAAGCTGAAGAGATCCATACGCCACAACGTTATCATCCTGCATAATCCCACAACCTAGGTAAGCACCTAAAACATTACAATATACCACATAGACCTTACCGGGTTCCAAAGAGATTAGAATATGAGCCGATGTCAGAAGACATTTCAAATCCTCAAAACAGGTATGACACTTATCATACCAAAAGAACTTCACCTCCTTATTGGTAAGAGTAGTCAAAGGTGATGCTAGTTTTGAGAAATCCTTAATTAACTACCAATAATATAGAGTTAGACCTAGGAAGCTCCGTATCTCAAACACTTTCCACGGTTCATCTCATGATAAGACAACCTTATCATTATCAGGATCAACTGCAAGACCATGTTCCAAAATCACATTCCCCAATAACTTTACTTATTGAATTCAAAAATTGAATTTAGATAGATTCCCATAAAGGCAGTGACTCCTCAATATTTCTAAAATAAAAATCAAATTGTGCTCATACTCACACTCAGATCTCAAATAAACTAGAATTTCTTCCATGAATACCATGAAAAAGTGTCTAGATATTGATGAAATATATGGTTAATCAAATCCATAAACACAACAGGAGCATTAGTTAGGAAAAAATTCATTACATGATATTCATAATAGATATACCTGCCCCTAAAAATGGTCTTCGAGATATATGAATTCCGAACCCTGAGCTGATGATACCCTGACCGAAGATTGATTTTTTAAAATCACTTCATCCCCTTTAACTAGTCAAACTCGTCATCCACATGGGGAAAATAGTACTTATTCTTAATAGTCAATCGATTCATATTTCTATAGCCCACACAATGATGTAAAAAACCATAAACCTTTTTGGAAAAGAGAACAAGGACACACATAGAGAAACACTGGGATGAATAAATACCTTCTCTATCAGATCATTCAGTTGGATCTTGAGATCTTTCATCTCAATAGTTTCCATATGATAAGAGGGTATATAAAATTTATGTTTACCCAAAAACATATAGATAAATAACTTTACCTTCATCTATGGAGTAAGTTTGAATAATTCATCTGGGAAGACCTCATGGAAGTCCTGAATGACTAAGGGAAAATCAAAAAAAGATAAAAAATCATCAGACTCAACTATAGTGGAAAACAACCAACTCCTGAGCTCTGGGAGAGAAGGCCCCACATGACTGGACCTCAGATACCACTCTCCTTAGAACACATGAGAGTTACCATAAACATCAAATAACATGAAATTACAATGATAAAAATAAATATTAGCTCAGTAAGAAACCATCCAATCTACCCCGATGATGATGTTGAAAAGATCCAAATCGAGAATCGAGAAATCCCAGGACAACTCTGCATCATCCATCGAAAGAGAACAAGATGGAAAATGAGACCCCTGCTCTTTCCTCTTTATAATATGTGTCACCAACTCCATAAAAAAAGATATGATCTCCATCAAAAATTTCAATACATCAAAAAAATGAGTAGATATAAAATAATGTGAGACACATGTATTAAACAAAGCGGTTTCTATATAAGATGAAACAAATATTACATCTCTCACTATATCCAGGTCTGCGTCAACTTCTATTAAAAAATCATCCACCATGTGAAGGTGCCTCACTCCTACGGACTATGGTTGGATCCTTGTGGACTTTGAAGATTTTGACTGCACTGCAATGGCCTTTGGACCTGAAGATCCCTGATCATAACAGGGCATAGACAAGGCTTGGAAGAATCTTTGCAGATGGCCTCGGCGGCCTAAGGCACTAAAATTCTTCATGGGTATGGGACAAGACCATCAGGTGTGCCCTACCTTGCCACACTAATAACAAATAAGGGGCACATTGCTGGCTATTACTAATGGTGTTGAGGAGGTACACTATTGAGAACCACCTATACTACCCTTATGATTATCATGCCACTTCTTATTTTTTTCCTGTGCACCACTGAAACTACCACTGGGTGGTAGAGGAGAGCCAGAGAAGCCAATATTTCCCTCCATATCCATTTCTACCATCATCTCCCAATTGTTTATGTAAGCATAGGTGTTGAGATTCAACATATATACTTACGATCAAATGTCAGTTCAAAAACCCTGTAGGTATTTCTAATCCCTCAATTGATCATTCGTCAACACCTCTATAGAAAAAAACCCAACTCCATAAAATGGCTAGTGTACTTTGACACTGAACACTTTCCCTACTATAAAGAGAGAAACTCCAATGAATTTTATATCATTATAGATTATGGGAGGAACTTATGAAAGAAAAGGGTCTTTAATCCCTTCCACCCTAAGCCCACATGTCATTTTTCTTGAACCATGGAATCCCATCATCGCTTGAAAGGAACCTCAAGCTTGAACATTTCACATTTCACCTTAATAGACTCAGGTTTAACTAGGAAGTTAAATACCTGATTTATCTTGTCCATCTAGTCCTCTTACTCTTAGGGTTCATTCATAACCTTAAAGTATGAGGGTTTCTCACATATGAACTCTCACACTCGATCCCTATCTCCTCCAGCTCCCAGTTGCGTGTCAACAACTTAGTTATGAACATGTAGTAAATTCTGGTCCTCATTATTAACTGCTTGTATGATAGCCTCTAACAGATTATGATTTAGAAGAGGATTCGCTTGAGGAGCATATCCCACTAAACCCTCCTAAGGAACCCATAGAAGACATCTCAAAGGCATGTTTCTATATACAAAAAGTAGAAAAAACAATCATAAAATGAAACAATATCAGTATAAACTAAAAGAACATAAGCATAAATTGAGATCAAGGTCAAAACCCAACACATGAGACACATATCCCACACATCCTGTGGTTACTTAAGGCTCATTACGACAAGAGATGTCCAAACACTCATCATAACCTACCCATAAAGTCCCAACAATCCTATCTTCTATATACCAACTTCCCAAGACTAATCATAACTATGCTCTAATACCAATTTTTCACATACTGTCCTGGACAACCCATCCAACCAGGCTCTGAACCAGACCATGAAAAGACTTGAAGGGTATCCCTGATTCCCATGGGCCGACAACTAGCACTTGGGTACCCAACAACAACCATAGGGAACAATTTCCCAACCTAAAACAAGATACATGGTATATATATATAAAGAAAAAAAAAACAAAATAAATATTCTAAAAAAAAAGTGACAACAGTAGTGATACAACCAAAGGTAGAAATATAGAAACCAAGGTACATGTCCAAAAAACAACAGAAATTAAAGGATATCCCAAGATAACAATTTCGACTCTATGTGATATGTGATAAAAATTCCACCATCTCACTACTAGCTACCCAAGCCCAACTGACCAAAAACCTCACCATCTCATTGCGATTCCTTTCCCTATCCAACATCTGATAAAACACGGTCTACACACCCCTGAGGGAGCATGCAGGGTGTGAGTTAATATAACGACCCATACTCTGATACATATATATTTCCTCTAAATAGAATAATATTCATTACCAAATATAAAAAATCCATGCTAGGACTGTATAGGTTTAGTGTCTTTAGAAGCTGGTAAACATAAACAACTGGTTCATACAATATCCAAATCATCTCCTGCTTATTCCTTCATATTTAGAACCCCCTTTTGACACATCTCACTTAATACCCTTCTTCATATCCTGGGTAAAATAAACACAAGAAAAGGCCAGAAAAGGCGATATCAGATGCTGAGTAAGGATAAAAAAGGGAGATATAAACCATATCATAATCATAAAACCTAAAAACATAAACATAACATTTGAAAATTAGATTCTATATATCAAAGATCATGATATCATTTCATAGGATAATTCATAGAATTTCAATAAAGAACATATTCCCAAAGAGCGTAACATAAGACATGGAATTTTTGTCACACACATAAGTATATAAAATCATTTACATATTATCCAAGACTCATTTCCAAGACCATAATAGTGGACAAAGTCCTTTATTGAACCAAGTCCAATCCTCGTTCCAGCCCTGTGTTACTGAACCAAGTTTACTTCCCGTTCCAACCCTATATTACTGAACTGAGATCATTTCTCATTCCAGCTCTGTCTATCTCATGAGATATAAATATTTACCCAATTCATTGGAGGGAGATATAGGTCCCAACCATAACATAATGAAAACCATACATATGTGTTCCACAAGAACATAAAACATTCATCATATCATAACCCATGAAAATAAATGGGTTTCTTAAACATCATTCAATCATAACATAACCCATGAAAAGAAATGGGTTTTATAGATATAATTCCATCATAAACATGATACATCCATAGGAATAATAGGGATAACATACTTGAAAAATATCCCCATTAAAACATAAGTAACATTTTAGATATTACTTGAAAATAATTCTTGAGGAAAATGACCCTTTTTCTTTGAAAATGTTTTCTTTTCTTAAAATGAAATACAATTTTAAAAGAAAACATTTTATTTAAAAATAACCTTGTAATATTTTAAGGTAATATTCAAAGCATTAGGGCTTTATGGAAGTGGAAAAAATCCATTCATTTCGTATAAGTTAAAAAAACATTCTTCTCAGACTGCTATTGGAAAAATCAAAAAGTACATCGTACGAAAATGATAAAAATATTCCTTTTATACCATTTAGTAAAAACATAAAAATGGGTAAAATATGATTTTAAACAATTGTATAAAAATGGTAATAATATTTTTGAATAAATTTTTAAGTAACATGGACATGAATGATAAATATAGCTCAGTAAATACTTACGTATAAACAATATCGGATAATAATGAGATTGTGAAATTATCCCTTACCTTAGGTCTAGGTTCCTTCATACATATCAGAAAATTCTATACAATGGATTAAATTATTTTATTAAATTATTATAGAACCATATTTATATTTATGATATTATATATGATCAAATTATCACCCATTTAATAATATTTCACTATTATGTTTCTTTTGGGTGTTAACTGCTTCATTTTCTTATGCATGTTTTGTCGTATAAGTCCCATTTATTTCACATATAATATAGTTATGTCATTTATAGAATGATATTAAGGTAATATATATCATATTATATATTATTTACATTTATATAATCATTATTTAATGGTGATCATTGAGAATGAATCACATCACATCGTAGAGACGGTAGGCCGTACGTACGCACGGGCAATGATATCACTCCCTTAATTATGAAATGATATATAATATTCCAGAATAAATATCATATATAGTTATTATTTATATCATTACACCCACCCAAGTAAAGTGGTGATGAAAAAAATATTACACCATGATGTGGAGATGGTAGGTCGTACGTACACACATGTGGTGATTTCATTTTTCATAATATGGATAGAAGGTGGAATATGGTTTTTCCATAATAATAATAAAATCTCAGAATATAAGTGATATTGGAGTTATTAATTTATAATGGAAATAATAAAGGAAGAGTAAGTAGAAGAAGAAATGATCTTGAGAGAGTCGATAAAGGAGATTACCTCTTCTTCAACGAGCTCCCTCTAGATATCCTCTTAAGGATACTAAAGTTAGTCTTTTAAGAGAACTAACACCTCTAGAATGTGGATAGGTATGTTTATAAGGGAAATGGTGTAACGACCCAATGTTTTTCAATGGAAAATTCCCTTCTTATATTTATGTCATAAAATAACATAATGAACTACTAAGTGATAAGTGACCTTTAAACATAATTTTGTCACTCCTATGTTTGGAATTTTGAAAATTCGACATACACGGTTGTGTTCAAGATGATTTTTGGAGTCTAATGAAACAAAAATATTTTTTGGTGAATAGTGACCTACCCTTATGAATAGTAATATACCATTATGAATAGTAATATGACCCTTAGGAATATTAAATCATCCAACATAAGAGTAAAATTACCTATGAATAATAAAATAAAATTTAGACATCTTAGAAAGTGACAATTTGACCTTAGTAAACGTTTTGGTATTTTATAAGTCATAAATAATTAATTATAATTAATTAATTAATTTAAAAGAATATTTATTTCCCTAAAATGTATTCATAAATTATTTAATCAATGTCTTATAGTTTTTAGATAATTTTATAAGACCCTACGTAATTTTTGAAAGTACTATAAAATCAGTTTTAATCTTAAAAACTGTTTTTAAGTAAATTATGATTTTAATTAAATATTAAATTAATAATATTTAGAAAATTATTTTTGAAAAATGGACTCCATTTTTTGGATTCTACATGTCAAAAAATGGTTGGGGTAAATTTTTGGGATTTTTCTGAGATACTTGAATTTTTGATGAATAGTGAAATACCGTAATTTACAAAATAAGCTAAATAAGCTAATTATAGGGTCATGTGTGATGTTCTGCTGATGTAATCTCACTTGGTTCGGGATTAAATTATAAAATTACTATTCTTGGTCATTAAATACTCACTATTTCTTGTCTTTTGGGGAAATAATAAACTAATGAATTTTATATTAAGGAAACCCCTCTCCCCTTCACTATAAAAGCCACCCTTCACACCCTCATTTCCTCACACCTATCAAGCTCCAAGACTTATCTAAACTCTGCCCAAACACCTTTCCTAGCCCCTCCCCCATGTACAAGAGCTTCGGGTCTCATCAAAAGACCAAGCTTAGGCCCTTAAGAGGTTCTTAAGAGAAGGATTCTAGAGGTAATTTCCCTCCCTCTTCTCATTTAATTTCCTTTCAAGTTCAAGTTCATTTCTTGATCTCTCCCCAC
This sequence comes from Viscum album, assembly GCA_963277665.1. Taxonomy (NCBI): domain Eukaryota; kingdom Viridiplantae; phylum Streptophyta; class Magnoliopsida; order Santalales; family Viscaceae; genus Viscum; species Viscum album. The sequence continues at coordinate 622,244,335 of OY728145.1, forward strand.
ATATCTTCATCCAAATTGTATTGTAACTACAGTATTATACACATAATGTAATTTTATGATTCTAATGGTATATTATATCATCCAACCCCCTTTACCTCTTCCTTTTATTTTACTAAAGAGAACGTTGTTCGTGTGGTGTTAATTTATCACCTTCAAGAACGACATGCTTTCTTCTTCCATTTCTACCTTAGAATCTGGTCATGAAACCATTTTTATGGTTGAAACAGAATATTTTATATGTATTATGTTCTATTTAAAGTTCTATAAATAACCTATGTACATATTACTAAGTGATAAGTTAAAACAAGTTCGTTGTGATCCAAAAACCGCCCAAATTAACCCAAATAATCATCATTTAATTCTTATCTAATGATTCATCCACATGGATCTAATATAATTCATTATAAAATAATTAAAACTCCTGTAATATCATTAATTACATGTAATATCATTTCTGTATGTTTACTCATGTTCTACCCAAACTTCAATTTAAGAATACAAGTGAACCACCCAAGAAAAACCATAAAAACGAACATCTCCGAACAATGTTTTTAAACTCTATAAGTCATCCAAAGGAACATAATATGACATAATGAAACCATAATGAACCCTATTAATATAAATATGGTTATGTATTTCTAATTAATGAATATAATGTCATTATACAAGACATTAAAGAGAAGGAAGCATTCAGGTACAAGGTAAGGGGAAATTCTCAAACCCAACTTTCATCCTTCGGGTTCTACCCCCTTCACTCCATTTTTGATATGGTCACTCCTTAAAGATAATTTGTTCATCATTGTATTTTATTTTCTGTGATATAATTTTTTTTAATGAAGTTTATGTCAATCCAAATGTTTTCCGAAAGAAATCTTCTCTTAAGAACTCAACTTTTACCTCTCATTCAAGGTTGATGGTTCTTGTATCAAGTATGTTGTTCCCTCTTTCTTTTGGGAACCCAAAGTTTATGAATGTGTTCTTATGAAACCCATTCCTTTTCATGGGTTAGTTATGTTCATTTATGTTATATGTTCATTATGTCATGCATGATAAATGATAATGTTATGATGTGACAGGTGCGCCCAGAATTATATAGCGCAATATGAATGTTTAAATGTGACGGGTGTGCCCAAAATTATATAGCGCTACAATGCATTGGGTAAAGTGATGAATCTCATGAGTAAATGTGAAATTATGTGTGAACGAGATGATAGCTTGGTTCACAAGTATGTGTGGTAGTTAACCACTAAGACATGATGTTTCATTTTTATGCTTTGCCACATTTCAAGTCTTTTATTTATGCTCCTCGCATGTTCATGATCTTTTGACTATGTTATGATTATGATCACCCCATGATATATTGTTCTTACCTATCCTCTTAATAGGATTCTAGCTCACCCCTTTTGATGTATATCCTTAGGTGGCTAAATGTACTGAGGAGAGGACAAGTGCCAATAAGAAGATAGAGAAGAAGAAATTAAATTAATGTTTTTGCTAGATGTTGTATTTGTTATGCGTGGTCCTAGTTTTCCAAAGACACTAAACCTTTGGATCCTCTATGTGTAATACTATTATGTTGTTTATCTTTGAAATGATGTAATAGTAATTTAAGAAAAGTCTCGGGTCGCTATAAATGGTCAGGGTATGGATGATATTTAAGGCTCAATGAGTTTTGAATAAATGATGGAGGATGTGCCCTTTTATAATTGAGGTGGGGGGCACCTTTGGAATTTCAAAAAATATTAATTTATAATAAATTCAATCACATTCCAAATACCACCCAAATGAAAATTACTTGAATATGAGATGAGATAAGGTTGTAATATCATAAACCAATAGATTTTAGACAAGTTTTGGTATTAATTTAAACCTTATCATTTTATTTATCCTTTAGTTATCCTATTTTAATTTTAACCAAGGTAACAAATATTTTAATATTAAGAGGTTGTAATTTTTACTTATTTGTTGTCAATTAAATCATAAATGATAAATTTATAACATTTCAGATCATAATATATATATACATATATATTTGTATTTTTGAAGATGTTTTATAATTTTTATATAATTTAATAAAACATTATTTTAATAAAATATCAATAGTGTCAATTTTTACACTATTACTTTCTTGGATTTTTAAAAATATCAAGATTAAAAGTTAACTTCGAACCAAATATTTTATTATATACCTAAGAGTTCAAGGTAATCTAAAAAATTCATTGATCATAATAATTATCTCAAATTATATTTATTTTAATATTTTTAATAAAATTTGTTTGATATTTCCATTAATAAAATAATTACTATATCAGTGTTGTGTAGTTATTTAATATATTTATTTGTTCAATAAAAAATAAAAATATAATACAATGATGAATATATATCTTTTATATTTCATAATAATATTTATAATTGAATATATCTTCTGTTTAACGCTATAAAAAATGGTATATTAATTAAAACATGAATGTAACATCTTTAAATTTTCATTAAATAAAATATTAAAAATATGATAATCTTATTTAAGTGACCCAAAAATTCATAAATAAATTTATATCATAAAAATATGTTTATTATGTTAAAAATTTACATAGATATTTGTTCATTACATAAATTTGTCCCCATGTGGGCACATAAGAGATATTAAAGACAAAGAAAGTGACATTTTGCGTCTTTCTTTTTTTACATTTATTAGGGTCATTTTATAGTCTTTATAAAATTTTTAACATAAATTATCTAATTTACCCTTTATAGTGGTAACAAAACTTACCACAATTACTATTCATAATGGAAAAAATTAAAAGGTAACTATTTACTAAATTTGGAAATTATGAATCCAATTTTGGAATTAATTTATCAAAATTCAAAATGTAGAAGTTGTAGAATTTAATGTAAAATAAAACCTATAAAATTCCATGAAAAACAGTTTTTCGAGAAAATGTCCTTTTAAAACAAAAAATGTTTTTATAATAAAATCATGTATAAAACCTTTTTCAAAAACCATAATTGTACTATTTTTAATTAAAATTAACTAATTAAAATTTAAATATAATTCAAAACATAATATGACCTTGTAAATACCTTTAAAGAAAAATATAGTTTCTTTAATAAAAATCTATATTTCACTAAAACATGAAACTCCCCAGAAAAATACCAAAAAATTATTCAAAGTAAATTTTGATATCCTTATTTCAAATAAAATATTTAATTTTTCATATAAATATTATAAAAGTGTCAAAAATTATATTTAAAATGTGTTTTCATTAAAAGGTGGTAAAATTACCCCTTTGAAAAATATATATTTTTATTATGCCTATAAAATATATTGGATAAATATAAAAAATATTTGTTTGAATATACAACATATTTATCTCCATATTATCATCCAATAATTGTAATTAATTTAATTTATAAAGACAAAATGATTTTGGGAGCATAAAAATAGAAATATTTAATTAGTTTATATTTTCATTTCTAATTAACCAATGAATTCTCAAATTATTTTCATAAGCTAGTTATTCATATTTATTCCCTTTAATTTAATAACTAGGTTATAATTGCCATTTCATATTGTCTTGTGGTTTGTTTAAACTCATGATTTTGTGTAATGCAAGCTATTGAAGAATTAATTTTTTTTAAAGAGAAATATTTATTAAAATATCGGTGTGTTATATTCTACCCACCTTAAAATGAATTTCACCCTCGAAATTCATCACTTGGGTACAAATAGATGAGGATACTGTTTCTACATCACATCCTCAAATTCCCACATAGATTCCTCAAATTGGTGGTTTCTCCATAAAACTTTAAAAAAACGAGTGCTCTTGTTTTGTAGAACTTTTTCACTTTGATCTAGATTATCTATCAGTTGTTCTTCATAAGAAAGATCTTGCTCCAACAGTATGACCTCTGAGTTTAGTACTTGTGAAGGATCAGTTATGTACTTTTCTAAGAGAGATACATGGAACACATCATGAACTTGAGAGAGATTCGGTGGAAGCACCAATCTATAAGCTACCTTTCCAACATGATCAAGAATTTCAAAAGGACCGATATATCTAGGGATTAACTTGCCCTTATTTCCAAATCTAGTTACTCTCTTCTAGGGAGATATTCGTAGAAATAACTTATCACCCACTTCAAACTCTAGTTATTTTCATCGATTGTCAGTATAAATTTTTTGTTGAATCTGAGATACTTTTATGTGTTGTTGAATAGATCTAACATTCTCTACTATTTCCTTAACAAGATTAGGTCCCAATAGATTTCTTTCCCCAAATTCATCCCATCATGTTGGAGTTATGCATTTCTTACCATATTGGGCTTCATAAGGAGAGATCTAAATACTGGAATGAAAGCTATTGTTCTAAGAAAATTATACCAAAGGTAGGTGTTGATCCCAACTACCTTTGAAATCCATAGAGAAAACTCTCAACATGTCTTCTAGAGTTTGAATTTTTCTCTCAGACTGATCATCTATCTAAGGATGATAAGTAGTGCTGAAACTTAAATCTGTATCCATTTCCTACTAAATACTTCTCCAGAACTTCAAGGTAAACCTCATATCTTGATCAGATATAATCTAAAGTGGAACTCCATAAAATCTATCGACTTTATTTATATATATTGGAAAGGTGATCAAGAGAGAAGTCTTCTCAGATAGTAATGAAGTGTGTTGACTTCATAAGGTGATCAAATATAACCCACATTGAATTATGGAATTTAGATGTTTGGAAAGTCCATTGACAAAGTACATGGTGATTTTCTCTCACTTCTATTCTAGTATGGGTGATGGTTGAACATCCCCTTAGACTTCTGTCTCTCATCCTTAACTTTCTAACAAACCAAGCATCGAGAAACATATTCCACAATATCTATTTTCATTCCATCCCACTAGAAATAATCCTTAAGTTCCCTAAACATCTTTGTACTTATAGGATGAATATATAATGATGAACTATGAGCCTCATCCAATAGTTTCTTTAATTTTGGTATTGGTGGAATACAAACACGGTTCCTAAACTTTATTATTTCATCACTATCAAGATTGAACTCAGGAACATTTATCACCTTCTTTTATAGTTCTACATCTTCCTTCTATGCCTATTTAATCTTCACTTGTATAGATGGTTGAAAATTCTTTTTAAAAATATGCGATTTTCCCCTTTAAAATTTCTAGATCCATACTTTACAAATCCATAAATATTGGATCTTTTTTTATCCTCATCATAGACAGGCTATCATGATCCTTTCGACTCAAAGCATCTACCACCTTGTTCACTTTCTCAAGGTGGTAATTTATTGAGCAGTCGTAATCTTTAGTCAACTCCAACCATATCCTTTGGCGCATATTCACCTCTTTTGAGTGAAAATATAATTTAAAATGTTATGATCAGTATATACATCGCATCTTTCACTATAAAGATAATGTCTCCATATCTTTAATGTAAATATTACCAAAGCTAACTCCAAATCATGAGTTAGGTAATTTTTCTCATCGATTTTAAATTTTCATGAGGCATAATCTATCATCATATAATTTTTCATAAGAACACATCCCAACCCCTTCTTGGATGCATCACTATAGATCACAAACATTTCTCCACTATAGGGTAGTGTGAGTACAGGTGCATAAACTAACCTTCTTTTCAGCTCCTTGAAATTATTTTTCACATTCCTCCATCCATATGAACTTAAATCCTTTCCGAGTCAACTTGGTGAGTGGTTTAGATAATCATGAAAAATATTTCACAAAACATCGATAATATCCAATGAAACCAAGAAGAATTTGGATCTCAGTTACCATTGTTGGTCTAGGACAACATTAAACAACTTCCATATTTTCTGGATCCACAAATATCCCCTCACTTGAGATTATGTGACCCAAAAATGAAACTTTTTGCAGCCAAAATTCACACTTTGTAAATTTTTCATAAATCTTATCCTTTATCAGGGTCTTCAGTATAATTCTCAAGTGATCATCATGTTCTTCATAGTATTCAAATATATAAGAATATCATCTATAAATACTACCAAAAATTGATCAAAAAAGTCTCTAAAGACTATATTCATTAAATCCATGAAGATAACAAGGGTATTAGTAATACCAAAAGGAATCACTATAAATTGATAGTGTCCATACCTTTTACAGAATTCCGTATTTAGTATATCCACATTCTTAACATTTAATTGATGATATAAAAAATGAATATCAATCTTGGAAAAGTATTTATATACACATAGTTGGTCAAATAATTCATTAATATAGGGAAGATGAAATTTATCTTGATAGTGATCTTGTTAAGTTCTCAATAATCAATGCAGAGTCTCACTGATTCATCTTTAATCTTAACAAAAATAACTGGTTCACCCCAAGGTAATGAACTAGGGAATATGAATCACTTATCAAGATTCTCTTGGAGCTACTTATTTAATTCCTACAGCTCAATTGGGGCCATTCTATAAGGAGGGTTTGAAATAGGCATAATACCCAGTATGAGTTCTATTGAAAACTCAAATTGACGATTCAGTGGAAGTCCTAGAAATTATTTTGGAAATACATCAACAAAATCTATTAAAATAGGTGTATCCTTAATGAAGAGTTTCTCCCCAACCATCTAATATAGGTAACCTTCATTTATAGGAATCAAGACCCATAAGGTGGAAGAAATTTCCACTGGAAGTTCATATTCATCCTTTCATCGATAGATGATCGTATATTCATTTAGAATATGAATTGAATTCCCTTGTAAATTTATATGAGCTTCATATAGATAAATCCAATCCATTCCAAGAATCATATAGAATTCCACTGAATTAAGGATTACAAGATTTTGTAGGAAGCACTTTCCCAAAAACCTCAACCGGAGAAGAATTATAAACTTGTGATGCTACTATTATGCCATTAGGATTTTTTAAAACTAACTCAACATATAACTATTGAGGTGATACAACGATACCCTTAGAAAATTCTTTATAAACAAAAGAGTGGGTAGATCCAAAATCAAATAAAACATTTTCTACTATAGAGTGGATAATAACTGTACCTTTCACCACTTCATTACCATACTCCACATCGCTATTAGTGATCACATGTGATTTGACTTTGTCTTTGGACTTAATTGGTTGTTGAAATCAATCATCATTGATAACCGTTGGATTAGGGCATTGGTTAGTATAATGAACCATTTCCTTGCACTTGTAACATTAAAGTGTTGGAGGTGCATTCGGTGTATCCTTTTTTCTATTTTACTACCACAAAATTGGCCTTTAACAGTGCTAGAAATGGCCTTTATTTGAATTAGAAAAGCACTGACAATGTGAGTGACATTAAAAGCCCAATACTTTTATCAGTACTAAAAAATCACTGATAAAGGGGTCATTTATTAGCGCTTTAATTTAAAACTACTAAAGGAACCCTTTATCAGTGCTTATAAAAGCACTGATAAAGGGACATACTACAGTATGCTGTTACAACACACTGAAGCACCACTGTAGTGTGTTATAAAAGCACACTACAACACCAGAAGCACACCAGAAATACATAAGATATCAATAAAAATGAGTCAAAATACTGAATTTAAATGAAATGAAATTTACATAAAAAATAATAGAAAAAACACTATATTATAGACATTTCAAACATTGATTTATATAATTACATAAACAAAAATTATTACATACATTAAAAAAAAATCCTAACTGTCAATGTTACCACAATTTCTATTGACTTTGTTTGAGTTGAACTGCCAATATTGCATGAGTATTTTCGAAAAAACCACCCAAATAGAACAAAAGAATACACTTTTATAAGAAAAAAATTATTATGTGATTAATACTAAAAAGAAATAAATTAAACATACATATGAAATAATACATTAATTATATGGATAATGATTTTACTATGAAAACAACAAGTTCACCTCTATGACTGAGCAGAGGCAGCATCATTACTTTTCCTGAAAAGGCAGTGGAGGCAACTTGAAAGAAAGTGATAAATACATCGCTATAGGGGTGAAAAGTTTTTAAGGGAGAAGGAGCATGAAAGTTGTACATAGTACCCCAAATCGAACAAAATAATCCAATTGTATAAGAAAACAATTATTATGTAAGTAATACTAAAAATAAATAAATTAAACATCCATATAAAACAATACATTAATTTCTATGGACACTGATTTTACTATAAAAACAACAAGTTTACCTCTGTGATTGAGTAGAAGTAGAATTGTTGCTTTTCTTGCAATGACAGTAGAAGCAACTTAAAAGAAAGTGATGAATGCACCACTACAGGGGTGAAAAGGTTTTAAAAAAGGAGTATGAAAGTTGGAAAAAGCACCCCAACTCAAATAAAAGAATCCAACTTTACAAGAAAACAATTATTATGTGAGTAATACTAAAAATAAATAAATTAAACATATATATGAAACAATACATTAATTCTATGGATAATGATTTTACTGTGCAAATAACAAGTTTACCTCTATGATTGAGTAGAGGCAACATCGTTTCTTTTCTTGGAAAGGTAGTGGAGGTAACTTGAAAGAAAGTGATAAATGAACCACACTAGGGATGAAAAGGTTTTAAGGGAGAAAGAGTATGAAAGTTGGATAGAGAAACCCAACTCGAACAAAATAACCCAACTGTATAAGAAAAAAATTATTATGTGAGTAATACTAAAAAAAATAAATTAAACATACATATGAAAAAATACATTAATTCTATAGAAAATGATTTTACTGTGCAAACAACAAGTTTACCTTTATGATTGAGCAGAGGCAATATCGTTTCTTTTCCTGCAAAGGCAGTGGAGGTAACTTGAAAGAAAGTGATAAATGAACCACTATAGGGGTGAACATGTTTTAATGGATAAGGAGCATGAAAGTTTGATAGAGCACCCCAAATCGAACCAAAGAATCCACCTGTATAATAAAACAATTATTATGCGAGTAATAATTAAAAGAAATAAATTAAACATAAATATGAAACAATACATTAATTCTATGGAAAATAATTTTAATGTGCAAACATCAAGATTGACTCTATGATTGAGTAGATTCAACATCATTTTTCTTCTTGAAATGGCATGAAACATGGATAGAAATATTCTAAAATAAATGAACTCTACAAGGAATAATGAAAATTAAAAAATTGGGTACAACCATGAAAGCGACACACACACAAGTAAGAAAATTACATGTAAATCGGAAGCCCGGGGACTTGACCCCGCGACCTGCCCCTCACCCCCAAGCACTTACCACCCCACCACCAACAGTGGGGCAATAATGAAAATTAAATAAATGCTCCATTATATAATTTTTCGAACAAAATTCTAGCATGAACCTTGGAGTCAATGGAAATACAGACCCAAAATCATAATTACCAGATATAGGCATACCTTTTAGACAAACAACTATGGAAATAAATGTTGCAATAGATATATAGACACACATACATGTCACACCAGTATATAAACTCACTCACTTATAGTCTATAAGAAATATCAAATAGAGAAAAACCTGATATTCAAACATAACGTGAATTAAAGGCACCATAATGATATAAAAAGTGAAGGATTGATGTGATAAAACCTCATGTGCTTAACTAGAGATGCCCCCTTTGAATATGCTCTATAAGAAAACTAAGGACCATAGTGAATTATAAGAGGAACTAGATCCTATGATACATATAACCAATAGAGGAACATACATCACTCCACTAACTTGGTTTCTGAAAAATAGCATCTGAAGCTGCATATCCACCGAGGTGTCCATGAAAGGTGTCAGCATATATATAATCATTAGGGAACCACCAATATGCCTAAAATTAGTATTCAATAAACTAGAATATACATGAAAATTTATACACATTTATATACATATGAGAAAAAATTATTTAGTAATAAGATATAAAACATAATAGTTAAACAACAATGAATAAATCCAAGGTTCAGTGTTAGATATGAACAATGAATCATACATCAGTAGTAAATACAAACAACGGACCACAAATCATTCCCTAAAAAATTGATCACAAACAAATCGTAAACAATAGATCATAAACAATGGATCATAAACAAATCATAGATGAAGAAATCAAAATCAAAACCAAAAATATACAAAGAAAACTGGAAGGCATACCTCGCTAGGTTGAAAAAAATCCAAGACCCTCTTTGGATTTCAGATGAGATGTTCGGAGGTACTCAAGTGTTGTGATTCGACCTTTGATTCACCGAGGAGGACCACTGATTATGGGTGGCTTCCATGGAAAGATTCTAAATTGCGACGGGTTCGCAAATGGTTAGGGTTTTTAAAATAGATCAGGACACTTTTATCAGCACTTAACAATAAGCGCTGATAAAGAGCTCATTTATTAGTGCTAAACTTATACCAATGATAAATGTTTATTTTATTAGTGCTTTGTTTAGCACTGATAAATCATCATCTTTATCAGCATGAAAAAAGCACTGATAAAGATTATCTTATCAGCGCTTATTACTGAAGCACTGTTAAAGGATATATAATTATAATTATAAATAAAAAATTGTAAAATATTTATAAATACTTAATAAATATATAGAAATATAAATATAGTAAATATATTCCCTTTTAAATATATTTATTGTAATTTAATAATTAATTATTTATAATTATAGAAATATTTTTAAAAAATATTACTTATATCATTATATATATTTATATATTTATACACATATATATATTTAATAAATATAAATATAAATATAAATATAGTAAATATATTCATTATTTAAGTAAATTTATTATAAATTTAATAATTATTTAAATATAAATAATTATTTATTTATAATTATATAAATAATTTTAAAAAAATATTTTTTTTATAATTATAAATATATAATTATATAAATATAGTGAATGTACATTTATAAATATATTTATCTATAAATATATTTATTTATCAATATTTTTTTAACATTATTAATGAATATCTAATTTTGAGTGTAAGAATATATGTACAAAATGAGTGAAATTGAATAAATTAAGAATATAGGTACACTAACAATATTGAAAAAATGGATAAGTTCTTTATGTGTGCATATCGTATATAAAAATGTATTAATTACATATATGTGAAATCAATATAACACACATTTGATCTATATTAAATTAAAAAATCAAACGACATTCAATTATATGTCGAGTACTATGCAATTAGTCAATATTTTTAATTCATATTAATTTTTAATTATATACCATTATTCAATAAATATATGAAAATTTAATGTAAAGTGCATAAATATTTTGTAATATGTAAATTGTATTTATATACATTAATATATATATATTTAATATATAAAATTTAATAACATTAATTATCATAATTATCTAATTAATAAAATGTTTAATATTTAATAATGCATAATCAATCAATTCATTTTTATAAATAATTATTTAATAAGAGATTTTCAATTTTTTTAATAAACACATTTTTATTATTTATTTATTTAATTATTTCATTTATCAGTGCTAGAAATGCATTGATGAAAGAAATATTTATCGGTGCTAAACATAAAGTGCTGATAAAGCATACCCTTTATCAATGCTAAACATAAAGAATTAATAAAGGATACCCTTTATTAGTGCTAAAAATAAAGTACTGATAAAAGATAACCTTTATCAGCACTAAAAATAAAGATGTTGGGAAAAAATCCCTCAAGGCATCATTGATTCATTTTTGAGGTGATTGTGTGTGTTGACAAAGCGGACCTCCATGTTTTGTTTGTTGACAGAGCAGACCACGATGTTAATTTTGTTGACAAAGGGGATTTACATGGTGATTTGTTGAGTTTCATAGATATTGTTGACAACCTATGTTGACAAATACCAATGAAAAAGGAATGGATGATCTGGAGGCGGTACAAAAAGAACAGATCTAAGGTGGCGCTGTTTTCCAGTGTACCAAAATTTTAGGCCTGAAAATTGGAAAATGGAGAGATGTGTTTTTGGAAAAGGGAGGTGCGTGCAAAATTAGAGTGGTGCGCGAAAAAGAAAGTGATGTGTGAAATATTGGCGTGGTGTGTGAAATAGTGACGGGAAGTTTTTTACGCAAAAAGTGGTTCGAGATCAGAAGCTCGAAAATTGGAAAAGGCATGAGGTGTGCGCAAAATTAGAGCGGTGCACGAAAAAAGAAAGTGGTGCGCGAAATAATGGCGTGGTGCGCGAAATAGAGGAATGGAACTTTTCGTACAATAGGTGTTTCAAGATCAGAAGCTTGAAAATTGGCAAAGGCATGAGGTGCACGAAAAATTGGATCATTGCGTGAAATACGGTGTTGCGCGGAAGATGTGCTTTTCGCGCTCAAATAGGATTACGCGCGAAAGGAGGGTTTTTCACACAGGGGTCGATTTTGCCTATAAATATGAAGTGACCCCCCTCATTCGAAGTAGCTCAAGATTTAGAGAGTATCTGAGCTCTGGCAGGCGAAATTGGAATATGCAAGGGAGTTGTGCGTAATCGTTAAGTTTGCGTATAAAGTCAGGTGTTTGTGCGTAAATAAAATGTTTCGCGTAAAAAGAAGGTTGTGCGTAAATATCAGGCTTCATGGAAAGAAAAAGCTACGTGTAAAAGAAGGTTATTGCACATAAAACAATTGGTTGTGCGTAAAAGAGGTGTTGTGCGAAAATTGTATTTTACGCAAGGTAAGGGAATTACGCGCAAGGTGTAGTAAGGGCTGCGTGTAAAAATTGGAGTTTCCCGGTACACCTGGTGCAAAGAGAGATTCATCTGCGGGTGAAAGTTGGGCGTTAATAGAGCATCTATCAATAGTTAAGGATGCAACATTCATTAGTGATAATGAATGGACCTACAAGTCCATAAACTGTGTGTGGATCCTTTCCAGAGCAGTGAGAAAAGGAAGAGGAAGAAGGCGATCCTTTCTATCGATAGTGATCCAGAGAGAGAGAGAGGAATAAGGAGTGACCCTTGGGAAAGAAGTGAGCTGACCCTAAACATTGTAAAGGCAGTGAGCCTGGGCATAGAAGTGATCTAGCCCGAACATTGTAAATTGGTAGTGAGCTTTAGTGGATTTGGTACAGTGGGAATCACCGTTGTATGCTCCTTGGACGTAGCCTAGTGAGGGTGAACCAAGTAAAAATCTTTGTGTTTGCCTGTTTGATTCCCTACATTGCATCCAAAGCATCCTTATCAGAAAAATAAGGAAATAACAAGATAAACATTAACAACATAAGAGAAAAAAAAGTGACCCTTATAATATAGAGGTCAAGATCTAGTGGGGCAGGAAGAATTTTGAAATAGAATATCCATACCCTGAGTTACCCCCCTCTTAGGGTATCTAGGGCCCTTTTGGTCATAACAATTGGTATCAGAGGGATATGTTTCTTTTATCATATTCTTTTGCTCTGGCTTGGTTTAGTCGATTTGTGTGATTGAAGATTTAGTCTGCTCTTATCTTGTTGTTCCATGAAAAAGGGAAAAACATCAAAGAAGAGGTAGAAGTTTGATGGTATTCCTCAGTGTGTGGGTGTTTATGTAAAAAGTGTGATTCAAATAAAGGAATCAAATAACTTTATTAAGTAAGGCTTGGATGAATCAAATAGATAAAATATAGATTCAATTAATAATAACGTAGGAAAAAGTAATATACTTGAAATTCAAAGTGATGATGAAACTACTGATGATAAAGAAGTTTCAGGAAGGCCATTGGTAGATGATGTCGATATGAAAAAAGAATTGGATCAAAAATTGGATGAAGAAGTAAAATGTAAATATATTCGGATCCAAGTACTAGAAATTGAGGTCAACAAGCTAATAGGATTAAATCAAAGGCTTATTGACGTGGATACTGATATGATGGATAAGAATGATTCCCAAGCTGAAGAACTACAAAAGTTGTCTATAAAGAGAGAAAATCTCAAAGGTGATGTTAAGGGAAAGAATCTGAACTTAGATGAAATTCAGAATATGAAAGCCAACAATGATGCTCTTGCTACACAACTATCCAAATTAGTTCAGAAGAATCAATGGATACAACAAGATAATGCATCCGTCTCTAATTATGTTGCTGAAGAAAAATTGAAAATAAATAATCAAAGTGATATGGTAGATAAGCTCACATGAGAATTGGATGATGAGATGAGTAGTGGAAAGAATATCAGAAGAGAACTCAATGCCCAACTTGAATCGAGAGATAAGAAGATTCTGCAACTGGAGGAAGATCTATAGTTATCCAAGAAAGAAATGGAGAAATCAAATTCCAAAGAGAAGTCCAAGTTAAAGGATTCCTTACACTTATTATTTGATTATCCTTCAGCAAGTGATGATGTAATGAAATCCAAATATGATACTTTAGAGGAGAAGCATGAAAGGATTGTATTATCCCAAATGCCATCCAATTTTGGAAAATCTGGAATTGGATATGATGATCCCACTCCCATGCATGATAGGAAAATAAAAGTTAAAATCTCCAAAGATAATAAAAACCTTGTAGGTGTTGGAGATAGACCTAAAAAAGATTTTACAAGAATTAATGATAGCATGTGCTATTTTTTTGGGATTCATGGTCATACATCAAGATTCTATTTATAGGCTTAGGAATACATTTCAGGTTATGAAAATATAAAATGTAATAAATCTAAGAATAAGAAAAAGCGTCATGAGAAATCAGAGAGAAGAGTCTCTCAGAGGATAACATTCATTAGATTCTATTACTGTGGAAGAATGGGACACACTATGAGTATGTGTTAGGATGCTCAGGAGCTCAATGTCAGAAGAGGAACTCAAGATGCATCAGCATCTTGATTGAAAAATGATGAAATAAGGTATGCCTTTAATGGAAGATGTTTTGTATTTTCTCATTATGGGCATTTGGAAAGACATTGTAGTAATAAGAAAGCAATAAAGGAAAAGGGACTTGAAAAGAGATTTTCAACTCCAGTGATGCATAATGAAAAATTATACACTGGGAGACAAAGTAGTACGTTGAAGAATATGCTTAGATCCTTAGGGGAATCACAAGGAGTTGAACAAAATGTGTATCATTCACCTCCTCTGTCATACTCACAACAGATCACTCAGAAAGAACATAAAAAAATCTGGAAGAAAAATGGAGGAGATGATACAGTTGTGAGTAAGAAGAATGTACGTTCAGTGGAGCAATTACCACCATCTCAAAATAGTGTGGTGAATCAGATATCTGATAAAATAAATATTAACAAAGAATGGATTGAAAAATTTACATGTTGTGTTCCACAGTGAGAATTGGAGGAAAGTGGAAGATCCCTACAATAGTGGAAGAAGAAAGGGAAGATGGAAAGTAGAGAAAT
This sequence comes from Viscum album, assembly GCA_963277665.1. Lineage (NCBI taxonomy): Eukaryota > Viridiplantae > Streptophyta > Magnoliopsida > Santalales > Viscaceae > Viscum > Viscum album. Next base: position 622,259,657 of record OY728145.1, read on the forward strand.
TCCTACCCAGATAAGGAATCAAGGTAAATGGAATATTAAAGGAAAATCAAAGAAGGAAATTTATACTAGTAGGTTTAAACCCTAAAGTTTGAGAAAGTCCAAGCCTTCATAACCTACATATTAGAAAAAGGCTTAGCATATGGGCAATGAATGATTAGTCATATGACCAGAATAGTTGAAGTTGGCTAGCCAGTTAGAGTAGGAAAGAAAGGAGTGTGATGCTCTGCAAGAAATAATCAGAGGGTTGACCCATTATGATCAACCACAATCCTCATCTTTATGATTCCATAAAGGCCACTCTCCCTATGTATATAAATGTTGTTAACTGATGATTCATGTGTTTTAGGTTTTAGGGAGATACGATCCAATGGGAAGTGGCATTTAAAGATGCGAAGTGATGAGGTGATATTCTCTAAAGTTTTAATTGATTCAAATCAGGCACCAGACTTGAAGAAGAAAGGAAAAAACTAAGCACAATAGAAAGTGATTGTGTTATTAACTTTATCTCTTGTTTCCTACACCTAGTTCCAACTCAATAGGATTAGAGATTTTGTTGATGGCTCAATGCCAAGTGCCAGATGAGAATAAATGACGTAGGAGGAGAAGAATGATTATGGGTCTAAATAGTGGGCCTAACCATAGAAAGTATTGCATAACATTGGGGGATCATGAAATATCATAATCAGATGTAAGAGCAATCAATGCAACAATTGGATGACCCAACTTAGGTGTTGTCTATTGAGAGAAGACCGAGAGAAGACATATTGCGGGAGAAGCAACAACATTCATGTATTTCATAATTATCTATTTCGTTCTAACATTATAGTATCATCTGACTGTTTTCAGGATACCAAGAAGCTACGAGAGAATATCAACGATGTATCAACAATAATCTGAGAAAAGTAGTTGAAATAAATGATGTCATTGAACAATAACACAGTGAAAAGTTTTCTATTTAAAGGGATGAAGTGGTAAGTGACTCAGGGGGCGTAAAAGTGGAAAAATTCTAATTCAGAAGTAGACACTGATAATGACCATGAGGAAGGAAAATCCATATCAGCATGAAAATCGAAGAGTTGAGCTAAAATTGACTTGAAAGATATAACTGGAAATCAGACAGTACCCGTGCAGACATGGAAGATGAGGGATAAATACAATCTGATTATTCTTATCTATTATAATGCAATGAAAGTTCAAATTATTTCAGATACATGTTAAGTCCACATTTTTTAATGGTATTTTGGAATAATAATTGAATATTGAGCAGTTAGAAGAGCATGGTATTCAATATTGGATCAATATTTGAAGAATATTGGTTTCTGATGAAGCATAGTGAAGGTGGTTTTTGGAAATATGAAAAGAAGGTTCTAAGGAGATTTAGAATTGAAAATTACAAGGAGATGAAGACTCTAGTTTCTACCTATATGAAAGAGTCAAAAGATGATTTAGGCAAGGTGGTTAAAATCACATAATATAGGAAAATAATTGGAAGTCTACTGTATATGACAATGACATGACCTGAAATTTTATTCGACACATGTCAAGCAGTGAGATATCAAAGTAATCCCAAGGAAAGCCACATGATTGTAGTAAAAACAATACTTTAGTATATCAAGGGCATAGTGGATTTCAGCTTGATATATAGTGACAAATCTCATTTAGAGTTATTGGGATATACTGATGAAAATTGGTCCGGTTCAATAGATGACAGGAAATTAATGTTAGGAGGTGCTTTCTATCTTAGTGGTTTGTGTATTTCTTGGCTAAGAAAGAAGCAATATTTCATTGCATTGAGCACCGCATTGGCTGAGTATATTGCAGCCACTCAAGCTTGCACACAGTTGTTATAGATGAAGCAATAGCTTGATGATATGGGAGTTGAAGTGAAGTCTCTGATCAGAATTCATTGTGATAACTCGAGTGCTATAAATCTTAGACAAAAATACCTTCCATCACTCCAGGACAAAGCACATTGAGATAAAGTATCATTTTATCAAGGAGAAGGTTGAGCAGGGAATTGTGAAGTTAGAGTATGTGCCTACATAACTATTGGTTGCAGACATTCTGATAAAGCCCTTACCCAAGGAAGATTTTTAGAGACATCAGATGGCTCTGGGAGTCCAGTCGACTCCCCGCACTTGAAAAAGTGTGGATGTGGAACCCCCTCTCCTCGAGGTATGGTGTTTTTTTCTCTACTGTGCTAATATGTCTTTATTCCAATGTCTCAGACCATAGAGGAGTAAACTTTGGGTTTGTTGACAAAGGGGGGGAAATAGTGAATCCTCAAGTGGGATAAACTATGGCTAATGAAGGGAGAAAATGTCTTTATCAAAGACACAGGGAGAAGCTGACAGGTGGAGCAGCAAGATAGGGGAGAGAAATGAGATAGGGGGAGAGTTTTGAACCTAACGATGATATAAGTGATTGATCAAAGAATAGATATCACGACAGCTGAGGATTGTGATAAAAGCAGAAGAGTGGTATTGGAATGGTGTTAGAAGGTTTCCATCATTCACCAATTGGTATCATTTTAGCAATTGGTATCGATGTGGTATCAACAATTGGTGTCAGAAATATAGTGATTTATTGATTATATTTTCATTTACTCTTGTTTATCATGACGAGCATTGCTCATGTGGGATTAGAGTACATGTTAAGTGAATCCTTAAACGCCATTAGAATCATAAGAGGTGAATGGTGGTAGCGGCTGGAAAAAGATTTAATGAGGTATCAAAGTGAAAAGAATTATTATGATAAGAGTTTTCAATAAAACCAAAGGGAGATATTTTTGGGAAACAATCCCTCAAGGCATCATTGAATCATTTTTGAGGTGATTGTGTTTGTTAAAAAAGAGGACCTCCATGTTGTGTTTGTTGACAGAGCATACCATGATGTTAATTTTTTTGAAAAAGGGGGTTTACATGGTGATTTGTTGAGTTTCATAGATATTGTTAACAACCTATGTTGACAAAGACCTATGAAAAAGGAATGGATGATCTGGAGGTGGTACAAAAAGACTATATCTAAGGTGGTGCCGTTTTCCAGTGTTTGCCAAATCTTTGGGCCTGAAAATTGAAAAATGGAGAGATGTTTTTTTGGAAAAGGGAGGTGCATGACAAATTAGAGTGGTGCACAAAAAAGAAAGTGGTGCGTGAAATATTGGCGTGGTGTGTGAAATAGTGACAAGAATTTTTTCGCACAAAAATTGGTTCGAGATCATAAGCTCGAAAATTGGCAAAGGCATGAGGTGCGCGCAAAATTAGAGTGTTGCGCAGAAAAATAAAGCGGTGCACGAAATAATGGCATGGTGTGCGAAATAGAGGAATAGAGCTTTTCGCGCAAGAGGTGTTTCGAGATTAGAAGCTTGAAAATTGGAAAAGGCATGAGGTGCGCAAAAAATTGGAGCATTGCGCGAAATACAATGTTGCGCGGAAGATGTGCTTTGCGCGCTCAAAGAGGATTATGCGCGAATGGAGGGCTTTTCGCACAGGGGTCGATTTTGACTATAAATATGAAGTGACCCCCCTCATTCGAAGTAGCTCAAGACTTAGAGAGTATCCGAGCTCTCACGGGCAAAATTGGAATACACAAGGGAGTTGCACGTAAACATCAAGTTTGCACATAAAGTCAGGTGTTTGTGCATAAGGAAAAGGTTGCATGTAAAAAGAAGGTTGTGCGTAAAGCTCAGGCTGCACGTAAAAAGGTTGTTGCGCACAAAGAAAAAGATGCATGTAAAATAAGGCTGTTGCGCCTAACAACAATTGGTTGCACGTAAAATAAGTGTTGCACGAAAATTGTATTTCACGCAAGGCAAGGGAATTACGCGTAAGGTGCAGTAAGGGTTGCACGTAAAAATTGGAGTTTCCCAGTACACCCGGTGCAAAGAGATATTCATCTGCAGGTGAAAGTTGGGCGTTAACAGAGCATCTATCAATAGTTAAATATGTAGCATTCATTAGTGATAATGAAGGGACCTACAAGTCCATAAACTGTGTGTGAATCCTTTCCAGAGCAGTGAGCAAAGAAAGAGGAAGATGGTGATCCTTTCTACCGACAGTGTGCCAGAGAGAGAGAGGAACATGGAGTGACCCTTGGGAAAGCAATGAGCTGGCCCTAAACATTGTAAAGGTAGTGAGCCCGGGTATAGAAGTGATCAAGCCCGAACATTGTAAATTGGCAGTGAGCTTTAGTGGATTTGGTACAGCGGGACATCACCGTTGTATGCTCCCTGGACATAGACCAATGAGGGTAAACCAAATAAAAATCTCTGTGTCTGCCTTTTTTCTTCCCTACATTGCATCCAAAGCATCATTATTAGATAAATAAGGAAAGAAAAAGATAAATGTTAACAACATAAGAGCAAACAAAGTGACCCTTATAATATAGAGGTCAAGATCCAGTGGGGCATGAAGAATTTTAAAATAGAATATCCATACCCAGATTCACCCCCCTCTTAGGGTATCTAGGCCCCTTTTGGTCCTAACAAAAGAGTTGATAAAGGTTTTCTTAATCAGTTCTAAAATAAAAGTGCGGGTAAAAGGTTAAATTTATCAGCACTAATAAATATTTCATTTATAAGTATTTTCTTCTAGCGCTGATAAATAATAGCACTATTAAAGGCCTATTTTGTAGTAGTGTTTGCATAATTAGCTATCTTTTTATCATCACTTTGGAAGTCAATTGACCTATGAACATCTTTTTTACACTTAAAAAATTTACTAGTCCCCTTAAGACAGTTTTATCCATGCTTATTTCCACACATTGAGCATAAAGGAAAGTTCATCTTCTTTTTTATTTTATTTTTTTGATTTTCCTTTGAATTCTAGTTTTATATTCTTATCAAACCCATAATACCGATAGGTATCTCCAATATCCATCTCAACCTTGAGAGAACATCAAAAATTTTCCTCATAGCTATTGAAGTACCTTATGGCTATTTCCCTTCAGAGACCTGGTTTTAATTCACTAAAGAATTGATCAACCTTACTCTCAGATTGGATGATAATTCCATAAGTGTACCTTGAAAGTCTCGTAGAATTTTATTTGTAGGTACCAACATATTCATCATCATTTTTCTTAATCTCAAGGAACTTCTTCTCCATATTTATATAAATAATACTAGGAAAGTAATTATTGAAAAATAATTTATTGAACTCATCCCATTCCATAGATTCAATTTCACATTGTTGCCTTGTATTCTTGATGAGATTCCACTATTGATCCGCTTCACCTTCCAAACGACAGACTAACAAGATGAATTTATCATGTTTTAAACATTAGAGAACCAAAAATTTCCTTTCATTTGTACTAATCCATTATTCAACCACAAGTGGATCCGAAGACCCACTGAAAGAAGGTGGACGCTATCTTGTAAAGGATTCAATAGAATGTTGTTCCCCCCTTTGCTCATTTTCAATCCCTACATGATTCATAGCTTGGGAAAGTTGTATGAGAATAACAATAATATTTTTTATTCCATCTCCCATAACATTTGGTTTTTTAGGAGTATAATTTTTACATTTCCCATTTCATTCAGCATTAATGCGGTTCCTTCAGGTTACAACCCTTAACTAAAACCAAGAATCATAGTGTGAGAAATAATCATCATAATGGAAAAAACACATGATAAAGGGATATTACTTATAAAATTTCAATTAAGGACACCTTAGGTTTTATCCTAGGTTATTCATGATCATTACCAAAACACTAAGATTTTAATTTTTTACTTAGACTTGTCCTTAGGGTTCTTACTAAGATTTTCTCATCCCAATTTCCAAAGGCAAATTAAACCTTTTTTATATATCAACTATAATATACCATACATAAATACATAGATATTTATTCTAAATAGAATAATATTCATTAAAAAACATAATAAATCCACACCAGGACCGTATAGGTTTAGTGTCTTTAGAAATCGGGAAACATAAAAAATTGGTTCATAAAATATCTAAATCGTTTCCCACTTATTCCTTCATATCTAGAACCCCTTTTTGACACATATTACTCAATACCATTCTTAATATCCAGGGGAAAATAAACATAATAAATGGAGAGATTAGATGATTAGTAAGGATAAACAAGAGAGATATCAACAATATCTTAATCATAAAATATAAGAACATAAACATAACATTTGAAAATTAGATTCTGCATATCAAAGATCATGATATCATGTCATAGGATAATTCATCGATGTTCAATAAAGAACATATTCCCAGATAGCATAACATAATACATGGAATTTTTGGCATACACATAAGTATATAAAATCATTTCCACATTAGACATGGCTCATTTCCAAGATCATCATAGTGTATAGAGTTCTTTACTGAACCAAGTTCACTCCTCATTCCATCATTGTATTACTGAACCAAGTTTACTTTCCATTATAGCCTTGTATTACTGAATTGAGATCATTTTCCATTCCATCTCTATATATATCATGAGATATAAATCATTACCCAATGAATTTAAGGGAGATATAGGTCCCACCCATCACATAATGAAAACCATACATATGTTTTCCATTATAAGAAAAATCATTCATCATATTATAACTCATTAACATAAATAGGTTTCTTAAACATCATTCAATCATAATATAACCCATAGAAATAAATGGGTTTTATAAATTTTATTACATCATAAACATAATCCAACTATAGGAATAATAGTTATATCATCCTTGAAAAATATCCCCATTAAAACATAAGTAACATTTTAGATATTACTTGAAAATAATTATTGAGGAAAATATCCATTCTTCTTTTAAAGAATTTTATATTCTTAAAATGCCACATAATTTTAAAAGAAAAAATTTTATATAAAAATAACATTGTAATCTTGTAAGGGAATCTTTAAAGCATTAGGTTTTCATGAAATAAGAAAAAATCCATTCATTATGTATAAGTTAAAAAAACATTCTTCAAGTACTTTTTCTAGAAAAGTCAAAAAGTACCTCGTATGAAAATGAAAAAAATATTCCAGTCATACGATTTAGTAAAAACTTAAAAATGGGTAAAAAATGACTTTAAACAATTATATAATTTTTTTAATAATATTCTTGAATACATTTTTAAGTAATATGTGCATGGATGATAAATATACTCGAGTAAATACTTACGTATAAACAATCTCAGATAATAATGAGATTGTGAAATTATCAGTTACCTTTGGTCTGGGTTCCTTCATACATATCATAAAATCCTGTATAATGGATTAAAAAATGTTATTAACTTATTCCAAAATCATATTTATATTTATGATATCATATATGACCATATTATCACCCATTTAATAATATTTCATTATTACGCTTCTTTTGGGTGTCAACTGCTTCATTTTCTTACGCATGTTTTTTCATATAAGTTATGGTTCATAAACATAGAATATAGTTATGTCATTTACATAATGATATTAAGGTAATATATTTCATATTATTCATTCTATACATTTATATAATCATTATTTAATGGCGATCATGGAGAATGAATTGCATCGCATCATGGAGACTGTAGGCCGTACGTATGCACAAACGATGATATCATTACATTAATTGTGAAATGGTATATAATATTATAGAATCAATATCATATATAGTTATTTTTTCCATCATTACACCCATCCAAATAAAGCGGTGATTAAAAATAGATTACACCATGACGTAGAGACGATAGGTTGTACGTACCCACGTGTGATGATTTCATTTTTCATAGGATGGATAGAAGTTGGAATATGGTTGTTCCATAATAATAATAATAAAATCTTAGAATATAATTTATACTAAATTTATTACTTTATAATGGAAATAACAAAGGAAGAGGAAGTAGAAGAATAAATGATATTGAGAGAGTTGGTAAAGGAGATTACCTCATCTTCGGCGAGCTCCCTCTAGATTTCTTCCTAGGGACACTAGAGTTTGTATTTTGTGAAGGAAAGAACCTATAGAATTTTTATAGGAATGTTGAGAAGGTAAATGTGTAGGTTATGGATGAAATTTAAGGCTTAATGAGTTGTGAAGAAATGAGGGAGGAGGTTCCCTTTTATAATTGAGGTGGGGGGAACCTTTGGAATTTCTAAAAATATTAATTTATAATAAATTCAATCTCATTAAAAATACCACAAAAATGTCAAGTATTAAAATAAGATATGAGATAATATTGTAATATCATCAAACAATATATTTTATACAAGTTTTGGTATTAATTTAAACCTTATCATTTTAATTATCCCTTAGTTATCCTATTTTAATTTTAAGCAAGGTAATAAATCTTTTAATATTAAGAGGTTTCAATTGTTACTTATTTTATGTCAATGAAATCATAAATGATAAATTTATAATATATTAGATCATATTATATTTTTCTGGTATTTTTAAATATTTTTTATGATTTTTAAATAATTTAATAAAACGTTATTTTGATAAAATATCAATAGTGTCAATTTTGACACTATTCATTTATTAGATTTTTAAAAATATCAAGATAACAAGTTAACTTAAGAAAAAATATTTTATCATATTACTAAGAGGTCAAAGTCATCTATAAAATTCATTGATCATAATAATTATCTCAAATAATATTTATTTTAATTTTTTAATAAGCCATTAATAAAATAATTACTATATCCATGTTGTGTAATTATTTAATATATTTATTTCTTCAATAAAAATTAAAAATAAAATACCATGATGAATACATATCATTTATATTTAAGAATAATATTTATAGTTGAATATATCTCATGTTTAACCCAATAAAAATTATATATTAATTAAAACATGAATGTGGCATCTTTAAATTTCCATTAAATAAAATATTAAAAATATGATAATCTTATTTAAGTAACCCAAAAATTCATAAATAAATTTATATCATTAAAATATGTTTATTATGTTAAAAATTTACCTAGATACTCATTCATTACATAAATGTTTCCCCATGTGGAAACATAAGATATATTAAAAACAAAGATAGTGACATTTTGTTTCTTTCTTTGATTTAAATATTATATAAGCCATTTTTTCTAGAAAAGTTTCCATTAAATTACTTAGTTTCGATCCTTAAGTTTTTATGGTTGAATTTAATTCATCTAATAAAATTTTGACATTTTTAGGGTCATTTTATAGTCATTATAATTTTATTTTTAACCTAAATTACATAATTTATCCTTTACCATGGTAACAAAATTTACCATGGTTACTATTCATAATGGAAAAAAAATAAAATGTACCTATTTCCTAAATTTGGAACTTCTGAATCCAAATTTAAAATTATTTTTTTCAAAATTTAAAACACATAAGTTTTAGAGTTTAATTTAAAATAAAACATGTAAAATGCCATGAAAAATAGATTTTCAAAAAAATGTCCTTTTAAATCATAAAATGTTTTTATAATAAAATAGTGTATAAAATCCTTTTCAGAAACCATAATATTACTTTTTAAAATTCATATTAACTAATTAAAATTTAAAACTAATTCAAAACATAATCTAACCTTGCAAATATTTTTAAAGAAAAATAGAGTTTCTTTAATAAAAATATGTATTTCACTAAAACACAAAACTTACCATAAAAATACCAAAACATTATTCAAAGTAAATTTTGATATCCCTATTTCAAATAATAAGTTTATCTTGTCATATAAAAATTATAAGTGTTAAAAATTAGATTTAAAATTGGTTCTCTATTAAAAGGTGGTAAAATATACTTTTTGAAAAATATATCTTTTTATTCATAGAATCAGATTTATTTTCATTATATGCCTATAAAATATATTGGATGAATATTTTTTTTGAATATATAACATATTTATCACATTATTATTATTCACTAATTGTAATTAATTTTATTTATAAAGATAAGACGACTTTGGGAGATTAAAAATAGGAATACTCAATTAGTTTATATTTTTGTTTATAATTATCCAATGAATTATCAACTTATTATCATAAGTTATTTATTCATATTTATTCCCACTAACTTAACATCTAGGTTATAATGGTCATTTTATACTGTCTCACTGTTCATTTAAACTCATGATTGGGTGAAATGAAAGATATTAAAGAATTGAAAATCTTTAAAGAGAAATATTTATTAAAATATTGGGGTGTTATAGTTAACATTCTTAGTAGGATCCCACATATGTGTTCTATAAAAATTCTCTATCAAATAATCCCAATATTCTTAATTTAAAATAAAACGTGACATGATAAGCAGTTACATAGTTTTATATCAAAATCATGGTAAAAAATTCCCCCTTTTAACAATTCTCAAACAAATACAGGTAATAAAGTTTCAAATAATAATTTAAATAAACCTTTTATAATTTTTTAAAGAATTAATTATATCATATCAAATCCAAAATAGTAAAAAATTCAAAGAATAATGGTAAACATCCCTAGGATAACAAAATTAGGGCTAGCTCAGTTACTCATACCTCAATTACAAATAATGACTAATGTGAACTCAATCCTTTAGAGTCAATGAATCCATAAACTTGTGACGTAGGAACACCCTAGAAAGTGAACCCCCTAAAATGTCAAAATAAATTTCTATATCCAATGTGTCTATGATCTAGGAACAAAAGAACACCCCAGAAAGTAAACCCCCTTATAATCTCAATGGACATGGTCTGATACTAAACCATCTACCCAGGAACCCAAGGATTCTATGTGTGGTTTATGTCAAATTAATTTCAATGTACTTATCAAATTTAACAAATATTTATAAGCAAAACTTTATTAAAAAAAACACCTTGAAAACCCATTTCACAATGCTTTGAAAATACCTTTCTTTTTTCCAAAATGAGGGGAAAACCATATTTTCTCAAAAATAATTTTTAAACATGAATATCAATCAATTAAAGGATTATACTAATTCATTTAGAAAAACATTTATAAAATCCAGAGTATTCTTGGTTCTTAGAACTTAGTCTAGATATAGAACCACCAACCTAAAACTCAATTCACATGGTAACTACAACATAATCCACCTTCCAAAAGGAAAGAAGACACCAGAGAAAACAATAATAGGCCCTAAGCAACTATTAACATAACTTAGAATAATTTTTTTAATAGAAATAGGTTGGAAGAGAGGATAGACCATTATGTACCTAAATAATCACACACACCACACGACAACTGACGAGATAACTGTGCTCTGGAGGAAAAACACAAGGTATCTAGAAGAAATTGGAGAAGGATCATAATATGATCAATATATTTTAGAGGATAACCTATATTCCCTACCAATTATAAGAGAAATAATGTAATTAAGAAGGAAATGATCAAACTTACTAATGGAGGTGAAATAAACCAACTAGAGATAAAATCACCAAGAGAAGATAATGAAGAAGTCTTAATATAACCCTAGAGATCCCATAAAGTCATACATAGAAAATTAGGGTTGAACGAGGTGATTAAAGTTGTTATATAGGGGTTTAATGAGAAATATTGACTAATTCTCCCCTTATTAAATTGGCCCATGCTAAGGCCACTAGCTACCCATCGGCTACCACTAGCTAGCCAGTGGCAGAAGGCAGTAATTCTACATATAAAAAAGTCCCACTATCTGACTGGTGGCCTTATTGTAGGAAGTCCATTCTTCCAGGGTGCCATCGACATGATGATGTCCCTCCACAGCCACTAAGTAGCCCCCAAAGGACTCCATACTCTTCTAAAAATCTAACCCCCATTCTCAAACCTCTATACATGTTTCAAAAAATTTATGAAGAGGTATAAATAATAATTTAAACAGGCTCATACTTGAGGTTAAAATAGGATGTCACAAGCACAAATAATATATTCTATAATAAAAATAAAAGAAATATTTTAAGAATAAAACAAATCACTTTTAAACATTGATGCAACACGACACATAGATAATTTTTTTTCTTATAAACCTTTACCATACTTATAAAAATATGATCTTAATGGTCATAATAAATTAAAATACATTTAAATATGTGGAAATACAATTGGGTGACCTAGAAAGTGTAATATGATAGTATAATCACTGATGAAAAAATAACCCTACCCACTCTATCTAATATATCATGTAGATTATAATAGATTTACCCCCATATAAATTTGGAGTGCACAACCTTTAAATGAAAATTTGACCATCTATACCCCTCTAACTATGGAGCTCACAACTTTTAAGAAGTATAGAAGTCACTTATAATCCCTAATTGAAATCCAATAGATGAACTATTATAATTCATGTAAAATAACTTCATTATTTATAAAAAAACACTTAACCTTTCCATTCAGGTAAAAAAATGTACAAAAGAAATTATAACACATACTAATGATGAATAAAAAAATCAATTCAACTCATTAGACATATCATAAGTAGTCAAATCATTAAAAATTAGTTTTATATGTTCTAATAATAAAACAATGAAATAAATCCTTGAAAATATATTCTATTTGATAAAACCTTTTATAATTTAGTAAGTTTCAACCAAACACCTAATGATATCTACCACCCTTTATAGTGAATTATAATTTTAAAATAAATCAATTTATATAAATAAAATTAAAACAATCACATAAAACCACTTTCAAATTTGATAATATCCAAACATAGCCTTAAAACATTGGAGAACTAATTTATTTTAAATAAAAAAACACTTTGAAAATAAACAAAAACAAAAAAAGTCACTATTATCAAAAATACATTTTCCCTCCCTCATTAACATTTATACAATTAGTTTAAGTCATTGAAACCAATAAAACATCCCACTTTAACATAAAACATCAATTCAAAACAAACCACTTTAACAAAATTCTAAAACATGTAAAGACATAACTAAACATGGCCTTATATATCTGAAAACCACTTTAATACAAGTGAAAACTCATATTTATTCAAAAATTCCAACCAAACATGTATTTTAATCTTGAAAATTATTTTAACACAAATTAAAACTGTTAGGACAACAACCAAATAGATCTTGGAGGGTAAATTAGGGTATGTGATTTTTCTTTACTTATGTGACCTTTCTCTGGTTGGGAAGAGAAAGAAAAACCTTTTAACCATCAAGAACACACACATGATCTAAATGTAGACACATAAATGTGATTACATAGTATTTTAATTGGTTCACCACTAAGGAATAATCTAAGGAGAATACCTCAACATTATATTGATGTACTGGGAGGTAACACTATCCACTATAGGTGTTACAAGTGTTTGGGAATAATTAATTGTCGATATCAGGAGCACTTCCTCTTCTTGAATTTTGGCACACTGCTTTGAGTTAAGGGATTAACTTAACTAACTAAAATTTTTATTAAGACACTTTATGGAAAAGTGGGAAACCAAAGTTCACACACAAGGACAACTACGTGATGAAAGAGCTCACATAATTGTTAAACACAAGACTATGGTTATTTGAGTCAGATGATCTATATAATTCCCAGTGCAGAGTACTAACCTGGGTGTCTGGATTCTCCCTGATAAGTTATTCAAGGTGAGAAACCATTCTGTCCATTATCTGGATGAATTCCTCCAAAGTGATTCTTCCTTGGTTGAAGCCTCGGGCGATGATTCGGTCTTGCTTGTCTATTCACGCTTCTTGATCCTCTATGGACTCAGTCTGCAAGAGTCTTTCATAAATCCTTAAAATCTCTTCATTTGAGGCATTTGGTCAAAGGAATTTTTCAAGCATCTCTTCCTTGGAGTGGAAGATGAGCCTCAGACACTCTACACCCTCTTCTTCTATTACTCTTGGTTCTCTACTTGGATCCCGACTTTCCCTATCTTGAAGGCCATTACTTCCCTTACTTCCACATTTCTAGGCCGACCTGGTTTCTATTGGTTTTTTCAAGTGAGAGTAGTCTTTGAATTAAGGGATTACAAAGTGAATACAAATGCATATTTATTAAAATATTTTTCATGAATCAGAATGAGAACACTAAAATAAGAAGGGTGTATTCACTTCACTTCATCTAGTACTTTGATTCCAAATCATTAAAAGTTATATCTCTCTATCATCACAATAATTAATCATTATTTTCTTCTATAATACTTATCACCATGTTAAAACTATTATCACCCTTATTTTTAAGCCTGTGATATTTTAATTTTTTTTAAATAATAACTCCATGAATTTAGCACTGAAAAATCCTATAGTTTTTAATTCTTCACAATCTTTGTGATTCCCTTCATATATTATGGCTTTCATTTTACTAAAAAATTTACAAGATTCGGTAACCATATTTGACCAAATTATCAATTGTATATTACGATTGCTAATGTAAATTATATTCCACATGGAATATTGAAATTATCCATGCATTTTTATTTCTCCTACCCCTGTGCAGATTTTAAACACTAGAGTAAGCAAGGATACTCCTACTTGCTCTAATGTTAACACTCTTGTCAAACAACCTAAACCAAACTCCCCTAAGGATGTCAGAAGATCACAGAGGAATAAAGGTTTGGGAAAATAAAAAAAGGGGGTTCTAACCCAAAACACAAGTAAAATGAATCTTCTCTCTTGGAATTGTCAAGGTGTCTCTAACTCTAGCACTTTAATTGTTCTTAAAAGATTTTTTTCAACACATAAACCCAAAATTTTTTCTATCTCAGAGCCTAAAGTCAACTTCACCTCCAATCCTTTGAACATCTGCTCTCTTAATTACAACTTTCTGGGATCTTGTAAAAATGGCCATTCAGTTGACTCTATGTGGATTTTATACCACACCTCTTTATAAAACATTAATATAATCAAAAGTTCTGAGCAGAAATTTACTTGTGACTTCTTTTGGTAAGGAAAACATAATTTTTTCATGATGATATATTCCAAAAATAGATATCAAGAAAGAATAAACCTCTGGAAAGACCTCTCTGTTTTGGATAACAACATTTATGACCCTTGGGTTGTAATGGGAGACTTTAATGCCATTCTCAACTCCAGTGAGAAAGTGGGTCCCTATCACTTATCCATATCCTCAATAGAGTTTAAGACCTCTATTTATGATAAAAAACTTGTGAAAATCAACCTTACTGGTGAAAAATACACCTGGTATATAAGGCATTATAATAAGATTGTAGCCAGTAAATTGGACAGAGCCTTTGTGAATATGGAGACGTTGGATAAATGGAACAATGTCTCTAGCATTACCCTCCCTAGATTAAACTCTGATCATCATTCTATTTTGGTCAGTTTTATTGCTAACAACCGTAAACCTATCCTACCTTTTAGATTCAAAAATGCTTGGTCCACGGACGCTGACTATGTTTCCTACATCAAAACTGTTTGGGATAATATGAACCATCAAAATGATACCTTTTCCTATATCCTCAAACTTAAAACTTTAAAGCAAGCCCTCAATGGATGTTGTAGATCTAAAAATAAACAAAATGATGCTGACATTTCTTCTCTAGAAGAGGAACTTTTTTAATTTCAAACTCAGAATACTAATTCTAATTTTACTTTTGATCCTCAAACTAAAATAAACATTTCCTTAAAACTTAACTCTTTGCTCACATTCAAAGACAATATGCATAAACAACTTTTTAAGACTAAATGGCTCTCTGATGGTGATAGAAACACTACATTCTATAACGTGCTTCAAAGAGTTAGGAAAGCCTCCTGACCTCTTACTAAACTCTTACATGATGATCAACTCCTTGACTCTGAAAAAGCTATTTCCAACCATTTTGTTTCTTATTTCCATAACATCTTCAATGGTCCGAATGTCAATATTGATCTTAGACCTGATATCATTCCTCTTATGGTTGATGGGAAAGACAATGAGTCTCTTTTAAACATCCCTATGGATCTTGAAATTAGAGATACTATTTTTTCTTTGAAGCCTGACAGTGCCCTTGGACCGGATGGTTTTAATAATGGTTTCTTTCAACGGCATTGGGAGGTCATTCACTTGGAAGTTTGTAAGCTTGTGAGGTCCTTCTTCACCAATGGTTTTCTCCCTCATGGCCTTAATGCACAATTTCTTACTTTAATTCCAAAAATTGACAATGCCTATGAGATTCACCAATTTCGACCTATTGCCGTAATAAACACTCTTTACAAAATCATTTCCAAAATCATTGCTAATAGACTTACTACTATATGCAACAAAATTGTTTCTTGGAATTAATTTGGTTTCATAAAAGGTAGGTCTATTCAGGACTGCATTTGCCTTGCCTCCGAATGCACTAACACTCTTAAAAAAACCATGAGGGGTGGAAATGTTGCCATAAAACTCGATATTAGAAAATCTTTCGACACCATTTATTGGAGTTTCATTTTCAAAGTCTTAAAAAGTTTTGGATTCAATGATACCTTTGTCAGGAGGATCCAAAACTTGTTTAAATCTGCTTCAATTTCCATTTTGGTTAATGGTACCCCCAAAGTATACTTCAAATGCACAAAGGGTGTCAGACAAGGAGACCCTATCTTGGAAATCCTCTTTATTATTTCTAAGGATTACCTCAGAAGACTCATCAAAAAACTTGTCAATCAAAATAAACTGAAGCCCATCCAGGCTGCCAGAAATATTAAGGTCCCTACCCACCTATTATATGCTGATGACATCATCTTGTTTTTTCAAGGTGATCAAAATAATATTCAGGTGCTTAAAATCACTCTTTCTCATTATGAGGAGCTTTCAGGTCAAGCTATTTCTTAGAACAAATCACATATTTTCTTTGGAAAACATTTCTCCCCACAAAGGAAAGACATTATCACTACTAATATTGGGGTCAAAGGTGGTTTATTCCCCTTTACCAATCTAGTGGTTCTTAACTTTTGGGGAATACCTAAATCCTCATATTTATCCAACATTGTTGATCAAATCATCAGTCAGCTCTCTTCTTGGAAAGGAAAGTCCCTCTCTATGGCTGGTAGAATTTGTCTCGTCAAATCAACTATTGTCTCCAAGATATTCTACTCTCTCATGATCTATAGGTGGCCCATGGGAACCTTTAAAAAATAAATACTTACATCAAGAACTTCATTTGGACGGGAAACATTTTTGAAAGGAAACTTGTCACCATCACTTGGAAGACCTGTTGCAAGCCCTTAGATAAGGGGGGTTTTGGTATTAAAAACTTAAAATTTTTCAATGATGCCCTGCAGGATAAACTTAATTAGATATTAATCAATAATATCTCTAATGATCTTGAATTTATCAAACACAGATTCCAAAATAAACTTAATAAGGGAAATCTTAATTATATCACCTCCTTGATTTGGCCCTCCATTAGGCACTCATTTCATAACATTATGGAAAAATCTAGATGGATGGTTAGGGTTGAATTCGATATAAATTTCTAGAAAATTGGACTGGTACCCCTTTAATTTCCATTCTTCCTCCTAATTCTACCCCTGAGAACACTAGTCACACCATAAAGGAAGTTCTTCAATCTCACAAGAATGACCTCCCAGACAATATTGCTCAAATCATTGACAACTACCCTTATACTATCTCTGATGATTTCATTGTCTAGGAGTTGGCCCCAAATGAAATTATTGACTCCAAAAATTTCTACCAGAAAAATTTTCATGACACTAAATCCAACTTTCAATGGTTAAAGGATTTCAACAAACCCTGGATCAAACCTACAAGACTGACTCTTATTTCGCGTATTTATCACAACAGATTTCCCACTGAGGTCTGCCTTCAAACTTTTGGTATTAAACTTTGTTCTAGGTGTCATTTATGTAACCAACATAGAGAAGATACTAACCTTCTTTTCTTATCATGTGCTACAGCCTCTACTTTATTGAATTATATCTTTGACATCTTTAACTACAAATGGTTTATACCTAACTCAATCTGTTCTCTTTTAAAGAAATGTGTTGGTCAGGATGCTTCTCAGCAAATCAAAAACATCTTCCTCTCTTCTGTTGCTGAGATCCTGCATGTGATCTAGTATGATAGAAATGATATCATTTATAATAAATGCTCATTAAATCTCAATGCAGGAAAATCCCGGATTCTCATTACGGTCCGTGAGGCTGCTTCGATCCAAAAAGGCCACTGCAACAACTCTTTTGGGGACTGGGAGATATTGCGAAAAATCCGGGTCTACGACATCTATCAACAACCCAAACATACCTTTGAAGTATTCTGGTAGGATCCTATGCTAGGATGGATCAAAGTGAACGTTGATGGTGCCTCAAAGGGCAACCCGGGGCCTGCCGGCTGTGGGGCGATTTTCAGAGATTCTTCTAGTCAGTGCCATGGTTGTCTCTTTGGAAAATGTGGTATAGCTTTTTCATTGGAAGAATAAATGATGGGTGTCATTCATGCCGTCAATTTTTCCCTTCAAAAAGGATAGAGAAAACTCTGGATCAAAAGTGACTCAACCACCATTGTTCAGGCAATATGGAATGGGGTGATTCAACTAGCCTGGCCCCTCACTACGCTTTGGATGAAATGTCTGAATTCTCTCTCGGAGATTGATTACATCACCACTCATGCCTTCCGGGAAGCAAACATTGTTGCTGACACTCTTGCGAACAAGGTAATTCACCAGGATATGACTTGGATGGACGATCTTCCTCCTGATTTATTCCAGCTTTTTGACAAAGATTGTAAAAAATGCCTACTTTTCATCTCCTGTAACCCTATTTCTCTTTTTTATATTCAATAAATTGTGCTTTGGTCTTTGACCAAGGCACCACCTTCTTAAAAAAAATCATTTTCCAAAAAATTACCCTTAATCTCTATAGGTTATTCAATTACATTTCTAGGTTTCACAAAGGGAATAACCTTACATTTTTCTTTATGTCCCATCTGATTTGTTCCACTATAGTAGAATGACCTATAGGTTTTCTTCATGACTCTTACAAAACATCAATAAAAAACGTAATAACCCTAACATGCTGCAAAAAATCTCTTATGAAATATTCTAAAGACTCTTATAGAATTCCTAACTAATCTTTAAAATTCCTAGTGATTATTATGATTTCAAGATGACCGTTAAGATTTTATGGATAAACCTTATAGAATTAGACATTTCTATATTTCATCTTACTACTACCTTGGTGACCCATACAAAATTCAGGGAGACCCTTATAATTTATGCCTTTGTCAATATTGAGAACAGATGAACCTTTTGAGATCAAGAAGACCCTTATGAAATCTAGGGTGTCCCTTATGATTCTTATATTTCTACTTTTCCATTAACTTTAGTACCATCGAATCTTATGAAATCTCTACTATCTCTTATAAAATGAGTACGAAGACCCTCACATTTTGATATGTATCCATATTCTCACTAGATATGTATAGAACTACAAGAAAATTTTCGAATCACTCAAATTAAAAAAAACTCTTGATTAAATTCCAAGACACATCCAAGTGCATCTAAGGTTACTCTAGTTTAGAATTCACCCAATTAATAACAAATTTAATACTATAATATATGGTTCTAACACCCCATTTGGATTTTTTTATTAATTCCTTTCATAAATTCTATGATCTATATTTATATTATTTATCCCCTTTCATTTTCACCTCCCATACATTTACCCCCCTTTGAAAATAAAATCCAAGGGGTTTATACTCAATTTCAGATCAAATCTCAGTCTTTCCAAAATAAGTATTATTAATCCAAAATATAATAAATGATCAATTCAGTAGGTTTATAAGAATACATGAGTCCATGACCATTATAAGAAATAAAAAACATAGATTAATATATATAATGTTTTCTATTAAATGTATATAAAACTAGAACTCTTCCACTAGAATTCCCTATGGATAGTATCCCCCTTTCTTGTTATCCAAACAAAATACAACACCTACAATAAAAAATAGACAACAAAAAGACAAAACATTATATATAGTGGAGAGAGGGGAACTTTCTGAACCTCATTAAGAGGAAGGAGGTGGTTGAACACTAAGGATCAACCAGTGTCTATCTAACACTATAGTAGCCACTAGATTAGTCATGATATATACTACTTGTTGATCAGTATCAATATAAACCATCTTGATTATTCCTTTCTCCACATTTTATTTAATAGAGTGATATTTGATCTCAATGTTTTTGTTTTTGAAGTGATGAAATAAATTATTTGCGAGCTCGATAGCACTCATGTTGTCACAAAATATATCCATCAATTGTTTCACCTCTTCCCCAAGATCTTTTAATTACTATTTCATACACTGAAGTCATGTGTAGGATTTAGTTACTATAATGTATTCAAACTCATATGTACTAACATATATACTCTCTTATTTCATACTCATCCAGCCTATACACTTAGTTCCAATGTAAAATACACCTTCACTTATGTACTTTTTCTCCACCAAATCACCAGCCTAATCGAAATCCAAGATGAATGATAATTCATATCCCTTATCTACATTAAATAGAAAACCATGAGTGAGAGTACCTCATATACACCTCATAATTTTCTTCACTATAATGAGATTATGCTCCTTGGGATTACTTTTAAATTATGCTACAAATAAAGTAATGTAGGATATGTACGGTTGAGTTACTTTTAGGTGAAACAAATTCCTATGATCCTCTTATACAAGGTGGGATGAACTCATTTTCTATACCCATGCTTCCCAAGTTTAGTTCCAACTATAATTAGGGTTGTCATGGATTTTGAATTATGCATTTCAAATTTCATCAATAGTTTATTTATATATTTTGTTTAGTAAATAAAATTATAACACTATTTTATAATCACTTGCAACCTTAAAAAATAAGTGATATCACTAATCATTGATATTTAAAATTTCAAGCTCATTATATCAGTAAAATTCTCTAAAAACTTATTTTGACTTCCACAAAATATAATATCATCCACATAAACCATCACCATAAATTTTTATTCCTTGGATGTCTTCATATATAGGTTGTAATACACACCACCTCTTTTGAATTCTAGTTTCTTCAGATATGAGTCAAGTTAATAATACCATTCATGTGGTTCCTACTTTGGACCATAAAAAGAAATATTTAATCTACACACCCTTTTTTCATCACTTCCAATCAAGAATCCTACTAGTCACTCAACATGGACTTCCACACTTAAAATAAATTTCAAGGATACTATTTTCACATACATTTTAAAAATCTGAAACCCTCTTTGAATTTAAATTACTAGGAAAATCTTGATAAATTCAAGTTGATCCATTAGTGAAAAAGTTTTCTCTACATCTACATATTTATTTGATTATATCCTTTGTATACCAGTTGATCCTTATTTTGAACCACATTACAATTTTTATTGAGTATTTTTGAAGACCCACTTTGTTACAACCATGTTGTGGAATTCAGTTTTCTCCAAAATCTCTTACATATTATTCTTTTTAATATGATCTGACTCCTTATTCATGAATCTAACCCATGATTCTTCTTTTTTAACTTCTTCAAAAGATATTAGCTCCACAATTCATAATAGAGTAAGTGTTCTCTACTTCCCTAATTCTCTATGCCTGAGTTGGTGAAACACTATCTATAATTATACTATATGAATAAAATTGCATCATCCTACATATTTCCCAAGGTAAATGATAACTTTCTCTAGTAGCTATTTTCTCCACCAATGTATCTTTTGAGTCTTAATAATTTGAATAAACTTGTATAACTTCCAAATTTATACAAATTTCATCATTTCATCCACTTAGTTCAAACATTAAACTCTCATAATTCCTTCCATATTTATCCTCAATAGATTTGACATTATTTCTCTCAATAATTTTTCCTAGCCTTTTTTTATATAATTTTTAGACTATACTCTTCAATGAGTATCCTAAAAATATCCCCTCATCTATGTAATCACTATATTTCCCTTTATTTCCTTCATTGTTCTAGATGTACCATCTACTTTAAAAAACATATAAGTTATTGAGTGATTTGTTTCTTATAATCTACATATCATTGGGGGTTTTACCCATTTATGGCTTATCAATTATTGATTTTTTGTGTAAACTTCAACCTAAGTTTCCTCATTCAAATAATTAATCTAAGTGATACTTTCAATAAGAAGTATTTTAGAAATGTTATTCAAAATAATTTTTCATCATTCAATGACTCCAATATGCTGTGGGGTCCTAACTAAGGACACCTTATATTTGATACCATGCTTCTTTAGATAATTATATACTTCAATGGATATATAATCTATTGCATCATCTAATTGTAATTTTTTGATAGTATGACCAGTTTCATTTTCCACTCTCCTTCGGTACCTATTGATGAACTCCATAACCTCCTTCTAGATCTACATGAACTTGAATAAATCCATTATACTATAATCATCACCAAATAAAATAAAGTACCTTTCTCCATGAGTTCTAGGTTGATTCATAGGGTCTATATACATGAGCATAGACTATATCAACTGAGTTGGTTACCCTCATATTATTTTTTCAACAAGGGTTACATAACATCTTACCCCATAAGAATGAATAAAAAATTCTTTATTAGTCATGCTGTATAATTTTTATATCCACTATATCTCTCAGTTTTGAGATATTTTTCATGGTCTATTGATGAATGTGGCCTCGCCTTTAATGCTGAAAGTTTTTTCTTCTTCCCCTATAAGAAAGTACGTGTTATTATTACTATCTACTTGAAAGAGAATACCATTGGTTATCTAGCTCTTCATGAGTAAATTCTCAATCTTGAATTTGATAAGAATCGTTTTTGATTGAATTTAACTTCAAGTCTAGAGTCACAGAGTTGACTAAAATCTAATAGGTTATTTCAAATATGTCCACATAGAGTACTCTTGTAAACTTTATTTCATCACATAATAGTCTAGTTTTCCCACTTTCTTTTATCTACAAAGCTCGCTCATTGCTAAAATGGATAGTTCCATTAACTATCTCTTTTTTATTCTTTAGGTGGTTTATATTTCTTGTCACATGGGATGAACTTCCATTATCAAGGATCCATGTGCTATTACTATTTTTTTTAGTGAAATGTTAGACATGTTTCCTATTTATATCTTATTCTTTTCCTTCCAAGTGATTCCCAACTAATATGAGACATTATATGGAATCCAATTTCTTTATTCATAACATGAATTATAATCATTTTCTTCTTATACTTCCTCCAATGGAGAAAATTTATTACTTAACATAATCTCATTCCGTTTCTTTTTAACTATATATCTGTGACTCCCATGGTGGTAACTTCATTTTTTCAATTTATCAATAGCCAAATAATTTATGCCTAGAGTTATAACATTTATAAAAATATCCATAAAATAGTTTATTCTTTTTATTGAAGGATAAAAATTTATTCTTATTTACTAAATTTCAAGTATTTCTCATTTAAAGTAACTCTTTTCCTCTCCAAAATATGATATGATGTGTCCAAGATATCCATTAAGCTAGAACTTATTTAAGGGAAATATCATTTCCTCTCTGATCCTCTATATGTCTCTAGATTTTGGGTATCTCCCTAATTTTTGATTATCCATTGAAGATTGAGGGTTTTATACAACCTTCTATTTACCTTTACTCTGGATAACCACTTCTCCTATTTTTAATATGTCATTATTATTGGAGTTGGTTTTCTAGGACCAACTTATTATAATTTGATTACATTTATATTAAATGTATTGAATATTAATAAAACTTATTATTACATATTTCTCATTGTTCTGTATGACTCTAATGTAATAATTTCCTAGAGTATACATTGCATTAATAAGGTCATAACAGTTCCACAAAATGATGAGAAACTTGATGTTTTATGATGATATTCTTAACTAATGTTTTGCGGTTGAATAATATACTATGATGGGACACATAGTACATAGAATTTTAGTTGAAAGTACTCATAATCAGATGAGGATTATTCTCATGAAGTTCACTTAGTAATCTCCACGGTGGGAGATTATGAGGACATACCCTCTAGTAAGAGTTCCACATGTTTTGGTGTCATCAGATATTTCTATTTTCATGTATGTGTGATGGTATTTAGACTTTAGGATTATTATTAATGCATGTTACAACTCGCATACTTAGATTTATTTAATAAACCATGATGATAACAGTTCATGGAGAATTTGGATACATTGGGTACATCATGAGTGACATGCCATTAATGGATAAGTCAAGGAAGGATTTATCCCTTCCATATTTATGGAAGTTGATATCTTGAACCTTTGATTGGAATAAAACCATCTCCCTAAATTCCATGGATATGGTGTAACGACGTGTCTATTTCAAATAGTCGAAGAAAGATGTACCGAACATATAGGTTTGTGACACAAATGTACAACCTGCTTGATGAGATATTGAGACAAAAGGATTATATTATACAATGAGAACTCATATGTAGTTTTCTTTATTATTATATTAAGTTATTTTTCTTGGGTGCCTTGACCCATTACTAGATAGTAATATTGTACTTTAGGTGAGCCCGTCTAATGCCAAAGATAAAGAATCCTATAAGGACACACACTAAGTGTTTCTGTTGATCTCAATTAAACTACATTTTAATTAAATTAATGGAATAAATAATATTCTCAAGATTGAGGAATATTTTTTTTTAAGTTTTATTAATCACATAAATTAAATAAATATTTTTTCACTAGCACGTGAATATAAATTTATTTATTTATTTTATTGAATATTTAATAAATATTTATTCACTAGTATGTGAATGAAATATTTATTTATGAATAAAATATTTATTTGGGTATTCAAAAAATACAGAGGAGTTCAAAAGGAACAAGACTGTGTTCGGTGATAAAATAATTATTTATAAGATGGTGAATATTATTTATCAATTTGTGAAAGTTGGTGCACCATAAAATAATAATAATATTATTACATGACATGGGGTTTATTAGAGGTTTTAAATGTTATTTAATGGATGACATGTAATTAAATAATATTTTAACCTAATCCCTAACTCTATAAATAGAGGGTAATGTATACTATGTATAATATAAAAAAATTTATAATAGAGAATTATTACACATAATGAATTGTATCTTGATTCATTCTCTCTCCTTCTCAAGAATGATAAACACAATATAAATTTCTTCAATATTGAAGAACTAGCGATCAAGAATGAACAACGCAAGACATTCGATTCACCGTTCTAGAACCCGGAGATTGAGTGGTGTTGCTTAGAGATTATTGGAGAACCTATGGATCACCTCTAGAGGGATTCTATCCTTGGATCCTCATAGTACAATTAAATAAATCAAAAAGGTTCTTTTTAGAAGATCAACATTCATTAATCATGAAAGTTTCTAAGCTACGGTGTTTATTCCTTTAGATATTAAATAATTAGATTATAAATATGGTGTACAAGATCCTCACCCATGGTTTTAGGAAACAATGATTAAAAGTAATTTTAATATATCAACCACCACCTCATGCTTTCGCTACACCCAAAACTATCAAGTGGTATCAAAGGGGCCGCGTTTAATTTTATAATTATTTATTTGATTTTTGATCTATGTAAAGTTGTGTTTAGATTTTAATTTCATATTATTCATTCTTTAATCCAATTTGAATTAAAATTTTATCAATATATTAATCATATTCATTCAGTGTTTCATTTTCTTAAGGGTTTAAGAATAAATAAAGAACGACTATAGATGCCATCATAAAGTTCCAAATCTTTGGCTAGTAAAACTAGGTTACATGATGTGTAGGCGGAGTACACACCATATACCTATGCACATTGTACTTGGATGCATTGAGAAATTAATTACACATGGTGCATTTATTGCACACCACATATTGATCGGGACAACATGGCACACATAAAGTAGATACATGGTGTGTAGTTGATATGTAAACACTGTGTAGTATGGTTGATTTAACATGCCAAATACACAGGTGTGTGACTTGGATAAATTATAACCAAGGTAAATAGAATGTAGCTGGACTGTACACGTAGTGTAGTCTCCCATTAAAGGATAGAATTAAAAATTACATTAAATTAAAAATTTTAGTATTAAAATTTTATTTTATTAATTAGAACAGCAATGCGTGTTTGATAATTTAATAACGGTTTTAAAGAATATTAAACAATTAATTAATTTATTGTAATTAATATGTAATTATTGGTTCTAGCGTTTATTTTCCCTGAATTTCATAAATTATGGGTATCACCAATTAAGTTAGGATGATCATTAAGATGAAAGGGAATTAATTAATCAATTAATTAATGAAAGCACATTTATCTTAATAATAAACAATGAATAGAGAAATGAATTCTAGCTAGTTACTTTTGTGTATTCGTTGCATGTATGACCGATCATGAGCTAAAAAAAGACCTATGTATGTGCTGTAATTCATTTAAATTAATTTATTGCATGGTTTTGAAATTATTTAATATTAAATTAAATGATGTCTTGTGATTCATCACTCCCTCCATTATTATGTAGGATATGTGTGTCCAAGGATATTTATGTTACCCCCTTTAACCAATCATTTGGTTCCCATCAACAACATCTAATTAATAAATACTTGTAATTAATAGAGCATCCAAGGGTGTGGAGGTGGTTCAAGATGGAACCATGATGATTCAAACTTAGTGATACACAAATATATAGGTGGAATGCTATAACTCAAACCATGGAATACAAATGGAGTTATTCCCCTAGTCGATATGTTGATTTAATGTCCTCTCATTAAATAATTATTTAGATAAGCTCATAATCAGCTCATTTAATCTTTTTTATGATTACGAATTATTTACTTTATGTATGCAAGACTATAATCACATAAATAAATGGGTTAATATGCAAAGATAGAATTTAAATAAATGAATTATGCATAAATATTTTATCAAAAATGGTTAATTAATTAAGTAAAATACACTTAATATTAATGAGACATATAAATGATAAGAAAAGATAAAATTTATAAATAATTAATTAAAATACCTCATCCTAATATTAAGTCAGACTAAGATTTCCATTACATAATTCAGAATGAAACCATAGAACTAAGTGTAGTATATGGCCAAAGTATGAACACTAACTTTTATTGGGGAGTTATTATGAGGGTTTTGGGTTGACATAACCAAACTTGTATTGAATTTAATGGCCAAAGTATTTTTAATACAAATTTGTAGGAAAGTGTTAAGGAAATCCAAAATAGGATTTTTGGATAGGGGAATCCACTCAATGGGTCAAAGAGCTTCTAGTCCGCAGTTGGCAAGATCGCCTACCTAATTATTTGATTATGATTTTTCATGTCCAAAGTATAGATCATTAAGAAAATTAATTGTGTTCCTTTCCATTATAATGTTAAAGTAACTATAAATTCTGTATTCAATGGTGAGAGCTATTGGGACTTGATAAAATAGTGGGAGATTTAATAAAAACATTTAATTTATTATATCTCACTTATTTTTTAATCAAGAAAGGTAAGAATAATATGCTCTTTTTAATTGTATAATAAAATGAAAATTTCATCATCCACACTATACCTATGATCAATTATGTAGAAATAATACCTCTTAACTAGTAGTAACTTCCATGAGTGGTTTAAACACCTTTGGGATGTGCTATGCCACAAATGGAAATATTACGTGCTAGAATCCGCAATGATTGATCTTCCTACTAAGGAGGAAAGTGATAAAGATTTACTTCTCTATGAAAAATATATGAGTGACATGGTCTATGTTTATTTTTTGATTCTTTCATATATGTATAGTGAACTCATGAAATCTCACAAAAACATGGATGCATATAACATTCTTGAGAACCTCCATGGTCTTTACCAGGAGAGAGTTAGACAAGAACAGTTTGAGATATCCAAGGTTCTCTTTAAGAGAAATATAGATGAGGTTTCCCCAGATGGTCCTCATGTAGTCAAGCTCATTGGATATGTTGAACTCCTAGAGGTTTTAGGGATTAAACTCCCCAAAGAACTAGGAACTGATCTCATTCTAGCATCAATCCCTCAGAGATTATCTAAATTTGTTGTAACTTTTAATATGAACAATATTAATAAGTCTTTTCTAGATATTCTTACTCTCCTTTACAAATTAGATAAGGATAAAAAGTGTGAAAATACTTCCGTCCATATAGTGGACAAACAAAAAGAGAAAGTGAAGAGATTTAACCCAATGCTTCTTCACACCCTTCCAAGAAGAAGAAGATTAAGGGGCAATCAAGGGAAAATGATGGTGTTTGTTTCACATGTGGAAAGAAGTTCCAATGGAAGAAAAACTACACCCATCCAAAGAAGAAAGGGGAAGCTTCAGGTGTGTTTGTTATCAAGTTCAATTTATCTGTTTCTATAAATTAGGTATTAGATTCAGTTTGAGGTGATCACATATGTATTCAAATATAAGAACCAAATATATTTAGAAAGATTGACTGAGGGGAGGTAGATATATTATTAGACAATAGAGCTAAAATTAATTATATATCTATTGGGGACTACCACCACACATTTCCGATTAGAATTATCTTGGTTTTAAATGGTTGTTATTATCTGCCTTCAGTTACCAAAAACATTATTTCTATATCTAGACTAGATACAAAAGGATTTATTTTCAAATTTGGGAATAAATGTTGCTTCTTTTATAAAGATACCATTTTTATGGTATGTAACATTTAAATAATGATCTTTAGGTATTGTATTATTCAAAACAAGTAATGGAAATCCCCAACGAAGTTACTTCACAAGACTCATATCACACCCAACTTTGGAATCACTAGCTAGGTCATGTAAATGAAAATAATTCGAATAAATTACATCAATATGGATATTTAGATTCTTTTAAACTAAAACCAATAGGTGTATGTCACATATATTTATAAGGAAAAATGACCAAAGACTAATTTAATGGGAAAGGTGAAAGGGATAAATAGATTCTTGAATTAGTTCATATAAATGTGTGCGGACCATTTCCTATTGAGGAATAGGGTGGGTATTCACAATTCCTAAATTTTAATGATGATTTAGTAGATATAGATATGTATACTTAATTAGGTATAAGTAATATTCATTTGATAAATCCATGGAATATAAGAATAAAGTCATGGACCAACTTGGTAATATTATTAAGAAAGTATTCTTAGACCATGGTAGAGAATATCTTAATCAAGAATTCATTGATTATTTATGGAAGTTCAAGATAGTATGTCAACTCACTCCTCCTTATACGCCTTAGTGGAATAGTGTAAGCAAAATGATAAACCATACCTTGTTAGACATGGTGAGATCAATGATGAGTCATGCAAGTCTTCAATTATCCTTTTGGGGATATGAGTTAGAAATAGAATCATACATACTAAATAGAGTGCCAACCAAATCAATAAGAAATATACCATACCAATTATGGAATCGAAAGAAACTTGTGTTGTCTTACTTACATGTGTGGGGTTGAGAAGTGTTTGTTAAGAACTCTTCAGGTAACAATATTTCACCCCAAGTGACAAAGTGTATCTTTAATGGATATCCCAAAGAAATAAAGGGATAATAATTATAAAATACTTTAGAAAAAAAGGTTATAGTTGATAGACCCCACAAATTTCTTAGGGAGGATATTATCTCTAAAATATATAGTGGAAGAAAGATAGAATTCGATGAAATCTAGGCTCAAGATACACAAGATTTGGAACATGAACAAATTCTACAAAGTCACGTGGAAGAAGAAATTGTTCCAGAGACATAATTACTATGTAGGAGTAATAGAGAAGTTATAGAGCTAGAATGGTATGTTTTTCTAGTCACTAAGGATGGTGACTCATTGTTAGTTGATAATAATAATCCTCTAACCTAAAAGGAAGCAGTAAGTGGCATAAATGTTTCTAAGTGTCAAGCGGCCATGAATTTTGAAATGGATTCCATGTATCAAAACCAATTATGTATTTTGGTAGAACATACAATATATGTAAAGATAATTGGTTTCAAATGGGTATTCAAGAAGAAATTGGACATGGAAGGACAAGTCAATACATATAAGGAATGACTGGTTACAAAAGTGTTTTAACAAAATCATGTAATTGACTACAAAAAAACATTTTGACTAGTTTCAATGATAAAATACATAATAATTATAAATTCCATTATGATGTTCCAGGATTATGAGATTTGGAAAATGGATGTCCAAACAGCCTTACTTAATGGAACCTTCAGAAAGATGTCTATATGACACAAACCTAAGGGTTTGTGACTCCAAAGGATTCCAATAGGGTATACAAGTTGAGAAGATCCATTTATGGATTAAAGAAAGTATCCAGGTCATGGAATATTCATTTTGATGAGTCCATAATGGAATTTGGTTTCATGAATAATGAATGCAATATTTTTGTCTATAAACGGTTTAGTGGGAGTATATTTTTTCTTAATAGTATATGTTGTTTACATATTACTCATTGGAAATGAAATACTAGTATTACATCCTATCAAGGTGTGGTTGAATAAATGATTCTATATAAAGTAATTGTGTGAGGAAATATATATTCTTGGGATCGAGATCCATCATGATAGATCCAACCAGTTTCTCAACCTAAGTCAAAGTAAATACATTGATAAGATACTAAATAGATTGAGTATGGAACAATCCAAGAGGGGATTGTTTCTAGCGTCACATGGCATTCATATTTCCAGGAAAATGTGTTCTCAGACACATGAGGAAAGAAACAGAATGTCAAGGATCCATATGCATCAATAATTGAGTCAGTTATGTATGCTATGATATGTACTAGGCTAGATGTTTCATATGAATTAAGTGGGTTAAGTAGATATAAAACCGATCTAGGTGACCACCATTGGATGGAATTCAAGAAAATACTTAAGTATCTGAGGTGTACTAAAGGATATATTCCTAGTTTATAGAGAAGATGAGTAACTAGTCATCAGGGGATATGTAGATTATAGTTTCTAAACTGATCAAGATGAAATGAAGTACAAAATGAGATAAATATTCACTTTGAATGGAGGTACTGTGATCTAGAAGATCTCAAAGCAGGTTGTAGTCACAGATTCTACAACATAGTTTGAGTATATTATGGCTTTTTAGGTAGATTAATAAGCAGTATGGATGCATAACTTCATCCAAGAGATTGGAGTGGTACCTAGCCATAATGATTCTATCACACTCTATTATTATAATAATGTAGTAGTGGATCTTGTAAAAGAGACAAGGTTACATCAGTGGATGAAGAAAATAATTTATAAGTATCATCTCTTGAGGGGTTTTTTGCAGAGAGGTGAAGTTTTAGTGAGTAGTATTTCCATAAAATACAATGCGGTAGACCCCTTGAATAAAACCTTGACTGAGAATAAACATGACTATCATGTAAGGTATAGTAGACTGAAGGTCATAGGTAGTTGGATATAGTACAAGTGGGAGTTTGTTAGAGTTGGCTTCCTAGTACTAACTCTTTATACTTTGATTACATGTATATTATATATATTGAATATTAATAAACTTTTTTATTACCTATTGTTTGTTGTTCTACATGAATTTAATGTAATAATGTCCTAGATCATACATCGTATCGATAAGGTCATTATAGTTTCCCACTATGATGGGAACCTTGTTGTTATAAGATGATATTGTTTAATAATGTTCTGTTGTTGGATAATGTACTATGATGGGACACATAGTTCATATAATGTCTGGTGTGAGTACTCATAAGTAGACGAGGATTCCTCTCATGAAGTTCACACATGGTAATCTCCAAGACTGGAGATTATGGGAACAAACCCACAAGTAGGGATTATGTATGTTTAGGTGCCATCAGATATTTCTATCTGTGTGAATGTGTGATGGTACTTAGACTTTAATATTATTATTAATGCATGTTATAACTCGCATAATTAGACATATTTCATAAACCATGACAATAAAAATTCACGGTGAATTTGGATATGTTGGGTGCGTCATGAGTGACATGTCATTAATTGTTAATTCAAGGAAGGATTTATCCATTCCATATTTATGGAAGCTGATATCTCTTCCCTTTGATTGGAAAAGAATCATTTCCATAAATTCCATGGACATGGTGTAACGTCATGTTTATTTTAGATATTGAAAGAAAGAAATATCGAGCACATAGGTTGGTGAAATGGATGTGCGACCTGCTAGATGAGATATTCAGATAAAGGGATTATATTACATAATAAGCGTTCATATGTTGTTTTCTTCATTGTGACATTAAATTCTTTATTTTGGGTTCTTTGACCCATTACTAGAAAGTAATCTTGGACTTTAGGAAATCCTATCTAATTCCAATGAGAAATAATTTTTTAGGGTCAAAAACTAAGTGTTTCTTTTGATCTTGATTAAATTCTATTTGAATTTAATTAATGGAATAAATATTATTCTCAATACTGAGGAATAATTTTATTCAAGTTTTATTGATCTCATAAATTAAATAAATATTTATTCATCCGTATGTGATTAAATATATATATATATATATATTTTATGTAATATTTTATAAATATTTTTTCACTGGTATATGAATAACATATTTATTTATGAATAAAATATTTATTTAGGTATTCAATAAATATCAAGGAGTTCAAATGGACCAAGACCACGTCTGGTGATAAAATAATTATTTAGAAGACAATAAATATTATTTATAAATTTATCAAAGTTAACACACCAAATAATAATAATAATAATAATATTATATATCATGGGGATTATTAAAGATTTTAAATTTTATTTAATGGTTGACGTGAAATTAAATAATATTTTAACCTAAACCCAAACTCTATAAATAGATAGTAATGTCTATTGTGCATAGTATCCAAATATTGAGAATAAAGAATTGTTTCACACAACGAATTCTCTCTAGACTCCTACTCTCTCCTTCTGAAGAATGATAAACACAAGAGAATTTTTTTCAAGACTGAAAAATGAGTGCTCAAGAACAAACAATACAAGACATTCGATTCATTGCGCCAGCACATAGAGATTGAGTAGTGCTGTTCGAAGATCATTGGAGCACATGTGGATCATTGCTATAGGGATTAGATCTTTGGATTCTCATAGAGAAATGAAGAAAATTCAAAAGGGTCTTTTCAAATGATCAACATTCATCAAAGAAGAAAGTTCCTAATACCATGTATTTATTTCTTCATATATTAAATAAATTAAATATAAATTTGACATGAAATATCCTCACTCATGGTTTTGGTCAATGATGATTAATTGTTTGTAATATATCACCCACCACCACACGATTCCACTGTTCCTGGTACCATCAGTTATTACAACTAAGTCCACCTTTTCCCATATACCATGGTCTTTGTTCATTCAAAAAATTTTCAACATCTTTTGAGCCTCATTTGGTTGTTTCCATTAATTCCATATTAGAGAATTTTTCAAAATAAATATTTTTCTCTGGATTACTTGACTTTATTTTAGATTCTAGTTTCTTCTTAATGTAACCAATTCTTCTTTAAAACCTATAACCCTTTTTGATCTTTCCTCAAAACAAGAATTAAGTTTATTAGTTATATTATCTTGTTCTTCAATTTTTAGTTTAAAACATACTATTTATTCTAATATTTCACAACCAGTTGATTGAGATTCTATATCCTTCTATAGTTAGACTATTTTAGCCTCATGCTGATCCATATATTCTAAGGATTCTTTTAACAATGCATCAATTTATTGATTTTTCTTTCTTTGAATATCGATCTCTTTAAGGGCTCCCTCTAATTCCACCTTTAGATCTACAACACTTTTAGTTTGATTATCATTACCACTCTTAGTTTTTTTTATTTTCTATAGTGTCCATCATGGAATATTCTCTATTCAATTTAAATTTACTTTCTTCCTCCTCTATATAATATTCTTCTACTTCCTCTTCCTTTCTCCCAAGGTTATTTGTATAAAACTTATTCATGGAATAATTTCAAGGTTTGAAATATATTTTAGGGGGAGTTTACTCAATGGATTTTTTATAGTTTCCATATCATCTCCATCATCCTAAAATATCTTTTAAAACCTTGCTGTAATGCATCCAACCTTTCTACATAAAAAACAATCCAAGGATAACCTATATTAAAATCTAGCCTTTCCCCATTTGAATTTTATTTCCACAAGAGATAGAAAATAACCATATACATATTCTTATTCATATCCATATTTAGTAATGTCAAGATTATCTATGGATTTTAATTCCATTTTTTGTATTATTTGACATCCTTTCTGGATTTAATCACATTTCATGGGCCACCAAACTACTGTGTAATTCATCAAGTGATAACTCAACCAAGTTTCATTCTTCTAGTGCAGATAATTTTAGGTTGTATAGGGTCAGAAAATACATCAAGATTTTCATCACAACTTCAATATACTCCACTTATTCACCCAGTCCCTCAGTGGATCCAAAAACTTCACTGATACTATTAAAAAATCTATTTACACTTTTATCAGGTTATATCTTCATATGATCAATCTTATTATGAAAAACTTGAATCGTTTCATATTTTACGTTGCTTATACCTTTGAAAATATTATCCAACTTTTCCACTAATATTTAGTATTAGTGAAACTCACCCCATTCATATAGATATGGTATTATAGTGTACCAGAAAAGTCATTTCTAGATTTGACATCAATGTTAATAAATTTTCTATCAGATCTAGTCATGGGTAACTTAAATACATCACTTACATTTATCCCATGTACAAAAGAAGATAATAATTCAAGTCCTAGAGACCATAGGTGAGATCTCATCATGTTCATTCAGATTTGGTAATATATACTATCAAATAAAGGAACTCTCTTATTATTCACCGTGTTCTCTACAACAATCAGTTTTTGATAACAGATTCATTGCATGCAACATATTCTCAAATAACACTTGTTTAAACTACTATCTAATAGACCCTAATAGGTGGGGTGAATTATAGTGTATAAATTTTCTTTACTTTTGGGCCCTTTATATTGGGTCAGAAAGATTAGGATTAACCTTCCAGCCTTCACACATGCACACATGATCTGAATGCAGAAAAATAAATATGAGGAAAAAATGTTTTACTTGGTTCACCACTAAGGTCTAATCCAAGGAGTATACATTGTTAGTGTGTCGACATACCAAGGGGTAACACTATCCACTATAGGTGCTACATTTGTTTGGGAAGAACACACTATCAATATCATAAATACTTCATATTCTTGGATTTTTATGAACTACTTTGAGTTAAGGGATTAAAAAGTGAATGAAAAATATAGGTTACAATATTCTTTAAGAACCAGAATAGGAACACCAAAAAATGTTATCTTTTATTTTCTCTATCATCTCCTTTTATTTTAGATATTCAAAAAGCATAAATTTCTAGCAGCATTATTTTTCCTATTTTATTCTTAGATAATAATTTCCACCATGATAGAAAATATCTATCCCTTATTTTTAAACCTAATATAATTTACATATATTTAAAATGAAAACTCCATTAATTTAACACTAAAAAATCTTATAGTTTTTAATTATTCACAATCTTTGTGATTACCTTTATATGTTTTTATTTTCATTTTACCATAAAATATGTAATATTCTAGAATTATATTTGACTAAATTTTCAATCATATATTAAGATTAATAATTCACATTATATTCCATGTTTCATGATGAAATCATCCTTTCATTTTTATTCAATAAAAATATTAAAAAATATTCTCCTATAATCCTAAAACAATATTCTCTATTAATGGAATCAATGATGGATTGGAACTGGTCTAATATAGACTGAATTCAATGTTGGATATTTAAAGGGAATAACCCTTATATTCAGTTCCTTAATTATTAAATGACTCTTATGAACTTTTGTGGTGACTTGTACATTTTCACACTTTTCCAAAAAATCACTCTCACTCACTGTATTGTATTCCATTACTTTACTAGGATTCATAGAGTAAATGATCCTTACATTTCCCTTGATGTGTCTTGTGATTTTTTCCTCAATAGAGAAATGACCTGTATAGTTTTCTTGGAGACTCTTACAAAACATTAGTATATAGCCATATAACCCTTACGCACTCCCAAGATTACTCTTAAGAAACCTTCCAATGACTCCAATATAATTCTTAATGAATCTTATGAAATATCTGGTAAATCTTATGATTTTAGGATGACACTTATGATTTTAGGGATAAACCTTGTAAAATATTCCATTTCCATTTTTTATCAACCCACCTCCCTATCAACAATTTTAAAATCCAAGGCGACCCTTACAATTTCTGCCATTTCTAATATTGAGTGCTGATGAAACTTATAAAATCAAGGTGAACCTTATGATATATAGGATGACCTTTAAAATCCCACCTTTACTAATTTTCCATTTACTTTAGTGTGAGTGACTCTTAATAATTCTCTACTGACTCTTTTTAAATTATTATAATGACCCTTATGTTTTGAGACTTGGCTAGATTCCCAACAGATTTTTCTAGAACCATAAATGTAATGACCCAAGTATTTATAGAATAATAATTTTTTGATTTCTGTTAATAATTATGAATAAGATATTAATTTAAATGGGACATTTTTTCTGATATCTTACTTGACACGCACTAACGGGCTTCTCCAAAATCTTACATTGCACACAACATTGAGTTATACCAAAAAATAATATAATAATAATATTATTATTTTAAATGGTAGTTAATGCCTAGACGTTGGAATAGTGGGGATGAGTAGTATCAACTAAATTGTGAAATATTATTTACACATTTTTAAAATGATGATTCATTGATTACCAAATTTATTAGAAATGGAAATAAAAACCAATTGAATATAATGGATGTGTTTTTATGAAAACCTATTTAAAAGAGAATAGTTGTGTTTTCATATCACTCTTTATGGATTTTTATTTAATAAAAAATATATGATATATATTCAATGTAATGTTTTAAATTCATATTATATGTTTTCTAGATAAGATATATGAATAAATTCATTTTTTTTCGGATAAAAGAAGTATTTTTCTAAAAATGCAGTTTTACCGCCTTTTAATAGTGAACCCCTTTTAAATCTAGTTTTTGACACCTTTATATGTTTTATTTGAAAAAATAAACTTCTTCTTTATTATCGGATCATAAAAATTTACATTGGATGAAATTTTGGTATTTTTCTGCTAAAGTTCATTTTTTAATGAATAGTGAAAAATACTGCATTTTAATTCAAAACTGTCTTTTAATCAAATTTATTTATATAGTTATATTGTACTTTTAATTGTTTTTAAATTTTAATTAGATTATATTTTTATCATTTAATCCAATTTTATTCATTGTAAGTAATTTCAATTTGAAATTGGACATTAACACATGTCAATCTTTTGGTTGTTTTTACTTTTTAGAAACACGTTTTTTGGTTTTCACAACGGGAATTAATTTTAAACTAATTTATGAAACTTATGTGTTTTGAATTTGGAAAAATGGATTCCATATTTGGAATCAGTAGGTTTAAATTGTATAAATAGGTAACTTTTATTTTTATACATTATGAATAGTAACTTCATTAAATATTTTATTTACCATGGTTAAAAGGTAAATCTAGTAAATAATGGTAAAAAATAATATTTTAATAATATTAAATTACCCTAACACATGTAATAACCCTATTGGATAAGATATTTCCGACCATGGAAATCCTTGAGTGGATTTTAGGACCCCATGATTCCACTTGTGTGTGAAAATGACATTTAATTACTTTTAATTTAATGTTAAGGAAAATATAACCTAAACATGTATCTTTTAGTAAATTTTTTTATGAGGTTATATAAGTTATATTTTCAATTATAAATAGTCATTATAAAAATAAAAATATTTCCTACATCATGGTATATTATTTATATTTTTTAGATATTAAATAAATAAATTTATCTATGACACAATGGTGATGTAGTGATTACCTTGTTAATGAATGATTTAAATAAATGGGATTATAAATATTAAAATAAATTTATTTTGAAACTTTTTATGCCATCCATGGATTTTATGGATGCATATGAATTGTTATATTTTAATTAATTAAGTTTTTTTTGGAATTAATTAATTTGTTATGTATTTTTAAAAAGTCATGATATGAATAGTATAAAAATTGACATAAATGTGTTTTTAAATCAATTAATATTTTATTAAATGATATAATAGTCCTAAAAATATAATATTAGTAAAAATGACATATATTATGTTAAAAATTTTATTAATTATCCATTTTGGGTTTTTTTTAAATTTTTAGTAACTATAGTAACCATATTTTTTGAAAATATAAGAAGACATGGTAAGAGTTGATTTATTTAACTAAAGGTTAAAGATAAAAGATAAGGTTAATTTTATAACCTAAACTTATCTAAAACCAATTGGATGAGAGAATTTAAACCCATAGTAGTCTTATCTTCTAAATATATCACTTTGGTGTTATTAGAATTCTAAAATCAATTAATAATAAAATAATACTTTCAAACTTTCCTGAAGTTCCCCTCCTCCCTCTTATAAAAGGACACCACCTCTAACCCATTACTAACACATATCAGGCCCCTTGTCTTATCCAAAATCTGCACAAATAAGCTCCAAAACCCCTCTATTCTTCCTAGAGGCCTTACATTGGGAAGAAGGCGATTAAAGAAGGCCTTTTATCTTAAATCAAAATGAGTTACCCGATTTGAGGTAATGTATTCTCTCAAGATTCTTTCATTTATTTTCCTTCTCCAACCCACTAAACTCTATTTATGAAATTATTTTATAATAAAAATAGTATTTTAAATATACTAGGTTATTTTTATGAGAAGGATTTGAACTATACTTATACACACCTCCGTCTAATGGGTATAGAACATACTGTTTATGTGGACGATGAACTACTGCCTCACGAAGCGACGATTGTTCAATATTATCCTACCACCTATTATGGTGGAAATTATGATGGAACTATAATTATATATGATATATATTATATTTATATTATCTAAGTGCTTATGTAATTCTCATTTAGAACATACCTTTATGCTTTTCATGTTTTATAAATACGATAATTTCATTTGAGGAAGCGCGGACTGCCACCCCCTCAAAGTGATATGAATTGTTAATGCTATACATGGAACGTATAAAGGATGGAATTAATGAACTTATGTAAAATATATAACATATATATTATACTATAATTATAATATAACTATGTATCATTTAGTTTTCATTTCTTTAAATATAAAAAAGAAATGAAAGTAGCGTTCATGCGTACATACGGCTTACCGTCTCCATGGACGGTGCATTTCATTTATTATATACAAATGCTATGGATTATTATGAATAAATATATACTAGATATATATGATATATATGATATCTAAATCATTAATATAATTATGGTGATAATGTAATTTTGACTGCATGGACAATTTGTAATTTTAACAAATTCATTTTTGACTCAAGTACCGAGCATCAACAAAATGACCGATATGAACTTGAATAATTATATGATTATTACAGTAAGGTAATAAATGATATAAAAGTAATAATAAACTTGAAAAATGTTATGAATCAAGTATAAATTAAATTAATTTTATTATTTAGGAAGAACAAGGAACAGTCGTGACGATTCAGACTCAAGGTAAGGGACTTTGTCTCAATCTCCTTTCTTTGAGGCATATTTAGATTTATACACGACTTGCTTTTATACGGTGTATAAACCCCTTTGACTTTTAATTTCATTAAAAGGGTATATTTTTATACATATTTTTTTACTAAATGATACCGGGAATGTTTTTTTAACGCATGCGGTGACAATGACCTTTTCATTGCCGCAAGCATTATTTGATATTTGGCTTCCATAACAATCCGTGATGTTTTTAAATGGAAAATAAATAACATATAATTTTTTTACATATTTTTTTATTGAAAATGGGTTTTAAAGTGGATTTACTGTTTCAATATACAGAAATTATTTCTTATGATTGAAAATGAAATTTATGTTTGAAATGTTGATATTTGCAATCTTTTATGTGTGATGATTATATAACAGTACTTAGACATTTGATGGGTGGTTACGTGATAAACCAAATGACTGGTGGTTCCATGATAAACCAAGTATGGGTAGTTATGTTATAACCTCCAATGTGTTGAGTATGGAAGTAATCTGTATGGCTATTCCATTTGTAGGAATTATTTGTGGAAGTAAGTTGTATGGTTATTCCATTTCAGTATGATTATGTCCCAAGTTTACCTTTTATATGTTATGCGTTCTTTCTATGGGATTTTTAGTAATATTTTAGTTAAAAAAGGGTAAGAAATGAACTTATATTCAATGAATTTTTTTTGTTTCTTCTTAAAGGAAAAAAGTATTACTTTATGATAAAGTTTTAATGCTTTACATGTTTTTGCAAGACTAACAGTTTTATTTCTTCATGTATCCCTTACTGAGATTTTTATTCTCAAACCAAGTTTTTTAAATGTTTCTCATAGGGCTTAAAGTGTAATAGGGTCAAGTATGGGATCAAGCAAAAGTCACGCTATTTTAAAAATGGAACTAAACATGTTTCATT
Source organism: Viscum album (assembly GCA_963277665.1). Taxonomy (NCBI): domain Eukaryota; kingdom Viridiplantae; phylum Streptophyta; class Magnoliopsida; order Santalales; family Viscaceae; genus Viscum; species Viscum album. The sequence goes on from OY728145.1 coordinate 622,300,091, forward strand.
TTTTTAAGAGTTTTTGTTTTATTAAAAAAATGGGCAGTGAGTAGAAGTGTCTTCTTGTAATATTCAAGATGTTATGTATAAGTTATGACCAAATTATCTAAATATATAAACTTGAAAAGATACTCAATGTGAATTATTAACTTAATTCAATATTATGTAATGTTTAAGGTTAGGTCCTTATAGTTGGTATCATAGGTCAGTTTAGATACCTTTAGAGGTTAGGGTTTTATTTAAGCATAAGTGACATAATAATAATGGTTAGCATATTAGAAGGAAGCATCGTTATTTTAGATAAATTGAACGGGTTTAAGATAACACGAATAAATATATATCAGTGTTTAACCTCTTCATATGATTGTATATGATGATTTTATTGATATAATCACACTGAGCTTTTTGGTTTTAGTAAATGGTTGGATTTAGCAGGCAGCAAAGTAACAATGGATATGAAGACAAGTATGACGGTTTTCTGAATAAAAAACTGAATGAAATGGGATCTGCAAATAGAACTATTGTGGTTATTCTCAACCAACTATCTGGAGTCATGATTTACCACTTAAACCTTGGTGATTTTTCTAAGGCATAATATATGTGAGAAACAAATCCCAATGGATGAATGGCCCAAAGGTTGAAATTTTTATTGATTTTGGATAAGCCCCCTTTTAAGGGTAAAGGGGGTGGGGACCAAGACTTCAAATACATCAATAAATTAACAAAATTTGAGAAAACAGAAGGATGCAACCCAAAAAAAAAAACTACAAAGAATTACTTCAACCCAATATCAACAACATTAAGGCACGACTCCAAAAAATCATGGCTACTCAGAAAACTGTCTTGTGCAAGAATGCATGAGCCCGGTACCGATGGCTATGCCATACCCTCTCAATCAACCAAATCTGAAAAGTCATGCATGGTGGAGATGACCAGCTCTATCCTCATCTGAAGAAAAACCTTGTAGATTGTTTGGGTTCCCCAAAAGTTAAATTTCACTTCTAGTAACAATCAACCAGCAACAATCAACCAGCAAATTACCAGTAGACACAACCATTACCAGCAGATTCATAGAAAATTCATAGCATCACCAAAATCACATTGGACAACCAAATTCCCAACTTCACCAAATCAAAAGCTAAATAAAAACATGGAATCAACTTACAGAAGGACCAAATCGATAAGCCTCCCCCCTCCAAGCTAGTGGAACTGACCCCAAGCACACTGGAAATGTTGGAGCCGACGACGATCCATGACGAAGCCGATCCAAGATCTCAGAGCCGGAAATCGCGCCAAAGCCAATGATGAGCACACTGGAGTCACCGACGACGAGCACATAGGAGCCATGACTAGATCCCAAAGCTAGAACCAAGCCAAAATCGTCACCAAAAGCACTATATCCGACATCATCGAGCAAATATCTCGAAGCCAGACTGCCCGACGATGACGCACCCTGATGATGAGAAGAAATCCTAATGCTAGGAATGCCGAGGACGTCGCTGCTCGAACCGAAGCCGAGGTGAAAACTCGAAGCCGTAAGGCACAACAAAGCCATTTTCGGGCTGGGAACGAAGATGGACCACACAGATCTACCACCCATCATCACCGATCTGATGCGAGACAACTATCGCTAAGGCCGAGCCAGACCGGTCAGAGGAGGGGAGGAGATAGTAAAGGAGGAAACCCTAGCCGTGTGAGTAGGGGAGAAGCTTCCGCTCAGAGGCTCGGCCTGCCGAATCCCAATGGAAGTTCAGGTAATAATCATAAAGTTAAGTATATTAAAAAACCTATGTGTCAAGTACGTGGAAAGAAACACTTAGGAAAATTCTTAAAAGGGATGGGAAGATGTTTCATATGTGGTAATGAAGGTCATAAAGCAATAACTTTCCATGGAAAAAGGAAGTGTCCAATTGACTCCAAGAAAGGGAAAGAAGTTCTTTATAAGGGATTAATTAAATGTTTTAAATGTGGTGTGCATGTTCATTATACAAGTATATGTCCTATGAAGAAGGTTAGAGAATGGGATCAGAAATAACATAAAAATATATGTTTACCAATACCTAATGTCATGCCAATTGAGGATGAGGAAACCAACAATGACCAATGAAAGGTATGGATTATTTCTTAGATGATGTTTTGACATTATTGAATCTTAGGATATGGTTCATGATTTTATTTATAGGAAATAAGTATTACGGAATACGTTGGAAAAGAATGGTTAATGGATCATGAATAATCTTTAATGATTAAAAAGTCTACATAAAAGGGATTCAAGAGTTATGGTATATTTTAGGATGATGAAATGATTAAAAGTATTAAGGCTATTTTAATGATGGGATTAATTTGGAAGACTTTTTCTAGTATGTGTAACCATGAAGTTTGATATGTGAAAATATTATTCAAGAAAGAATTATATTTTCTTGTGTGGACATAATGGATAACCTTAGGGGTTCATAAGATCTTTTGTTTTTGAGGTGATAAATGTTTATTATATCTTGGGATGCAAAATGAAAGGTATTAGATAACCTTTGAGGATAAAATATGTTATGATTATTTTTGAGGAAATTATCTTATTTTTTTATAATTTTATAAGAATGATATGGTTTTAGAAAAAGAATATCCTGTAGGATGGGTGAAAACCCATCGTATCTGGAAAGGCCATGGGAATCGAACCCACAACCAAAGTGAGACTAGGATTTATCGCCTATCACTGGACTACTTGAAATCCCTAGTTAGTATGACTAATTATTTTTTGTTAAATGATTTTATGGATCAAGAATAAGTTGATTTTGGGAACTTATGTTTTATAAAATGGATATCCTTAGTATAGGAAAATGATTTGGTGATTAAGTGATAAAGGTTATTTTGGAATATGTTCTCTCTTTTGGGGAACCCTATATGCCTAAGGAAAATAGAATACTATAGGATATCATTTGGGGAGTAATGGTTGAAATTTTATTTTGAAAGAATCTATATTTTTTTTTTGGACTTATAGTGATTTGGGTTATTTATGGAAATGATTAACCTATCTTTGAGAATATGTGATTAAGATAATTAATTTTTAGTATGATACTTTAAGATTAGTTGATGAGATTTGGAGATAAATGTTAATATTTATTGTGGAAGACTATGTGATAAAATTATTATGAGATTTGGGTTTCAATCTTAGTTTGGATTATATTGAATAATTTTAAGGACAATTGTGTATCGAATGGTATTTGTTGAAATTTTGGTATTGTTTGTTGAATTTTAGAGATTAAGAATAGTACTTCTTTTTATAAAAGATTATTTTTTTAAGGATTATCTGATCTTGTACTAACCATATTGGTTTTGGATAATGTATAAAGATAGGGGAAATATTTGGATCATCTTTTATGGATCATGTTATTCTCTAAAAGTTGATTCTAGCACTTCAGTTGTGACCAAGTCATCATGAATACTCATCGTCAGGAGAAAAGATGAGTTTGTGGTAGAAATCTAATAAAGGATGAAACTCTACATGAAAGGTAAGTATATTTACTTATGTTATTATTATAATTAGTAAAATAATTCCTTGAATTTATGAAAAGGAACATAAAAAAATTGTCTATTTACTTTTCCTACCAGGTAATCAAAGACCATTTAACCCATCACAAGTTTCTAGTTTTCTTGTGGTTAAATTTCTCTTGATCATGTTTTCTATCACTCTACATCAGAACTTGATGGTTTGTTTTCTATTTCATATCCATGTTTTCTGACATGGAATCCTAGTATGTGTTATCTCAGGTGACCCTTGTACTTCACACTCATTATTTTAAAGTGAAGGTTTTATTGATTCTTTTTCCGACGCGGGACTTTCAATGAAGTTTCTGAGCCAAATTTTAAAATTGCAAGGACACAATTTCCAAAAGGGGGGAAGGATGTAACGACCCAGGTATTTATATAATAATAAATTTTGATTTCTATTTATACTTATGAATAATATATTAATTTAATGGGGACATTTTTTCTGATATCATACTCAACACGCAACAACGAGATTCTCCGAAATCTTACATTGCACCCAACATTGAGTTATATTGAAAATCAATAAAAATTATTATTATTATTTTAAATGGTAGTTAACACCTTGAAATTAGAATATCAGGGATTAATAGTATCAACTTAATTGTGAAATATGGTTTACACATTTTTAAAATGATGATTCATTGATTATCAAATTTATTAGAAGTGGAAATAAAAACCAATTGAATATAATGGATGTATTTTTATGAAAACCTATTTAAAAGAGAATAGTTGTGTTTTTATATCACTCTTTATGGATTTTTATTTAATGAAAAACATATTATATATATTAAATGTAATTTTTTAAATTCATCTTATATGTTTTCTAGATATGATATAAGAATAAATTTATTTTTTTCGAATAAAAGAAGTATTTTTCTAAAAATGCAATTTTACCACCTTTTGATGGAAAACCCTTTTTAAATATAGTTTTTGACACCTTTATATGTTTTATTTGATAAAATAAAATTCTTCCTTTGAAGTGTAATATCAAAATTTAATTTGGATGAAATCTCGGTAGTTTTCTGCTAAAGTTCATTTTTTAATGAATAGTGAAAAATACTGCATTTTAATTCAAAACTGCCTTTAATATGATTTATTTATATAGTTATATTGTACTTTTAATTGGTTTTAAAGTGTAATTAGATTTAATTTTAATCATTTAATCAAATTTTGGTCATTTTTAGTAATTTTAGTTTTATATTGGACATAAATGAATGTCAATCTTTTGGTAGTTTTTACTTCTTAAAAACCTATTTTTTGGTTTTAACAACGGGAATTAATTTTAAATTAATTTTTGTAACTTCCGTGTTTTGAATTTGGAAAAATGGATTCCAATATTTGTAATCATGAGGTCCAAAATTTTTAAATTGGTAACTTTTATTTTTAGGAATTATGAATAGTAACTTCAGTAAATATTTTATTTAGCATGGTTAAAAGGTTAATCTGGTAAATAAGGGTAAAAAAAATATTATAATAATATTAAATTTCCATAAAACATGTCCTAACCCTATTGGATGAGATATTTCCTACTATGGTCATATTTGGGTCGATTTTAGGATGCCATGGTACCACTTGTGTGTGAAAATGACATTTAATTACTTGTAATTTAAAGTTAAGTAAAATATAACCTAAACATGCATCTTTTAGTAAAAAATTTTTTATATGGGGTTATATAAGTTATAGTTTCGACTATAAATATTCATTATAAAGATATAAATATTTCCTAAATCATGGTATTTTATTTATAATTTTTATATTTTAAACAAATAAATTTATTTATGACAAAATGGTGATGTTGTGATTACCTTATTAATGAATAATTTAAATAAATGAGATTATAAATATTAAAATAAATTTATTTTGAAACTTTTTATGCCATCCACGGATTTTATGGTTTATTTTTACTTTTTATATTTAAATTAATGAAGTTTTTTGAATGAATAAAGGTTTTATGGTTTTTTAAAAAGTCATGATATGAATAGTATAAAAATTGACATAAATGAGTTTTTAAATAAATTAATATTTTATTAAATGATATAATAGTCCTAAAAATCTTATATTCGGCCAAAATATATATATGATGAAAAATTTCATTAATGATCCATTTTTGGTTGCTTGTAATTTTATAGCAACTATAGTAACCATATTTTATGAAAATACAAGAAGACATGGTAAGAGTTAATTTATTTAACTATGGGTTAAAGCTAAAAGATAAGGTTAATTTTATGACCTAAAATTTTCTAAAACCTATTGTATGACATTATTTAGACCCATACTCATATGATATTATAAAAATATCACTTTGGTGTTATTATAATTCTAAAATCAATTAATAATAAAATAATACTTTCAAACTTTCCTAAAGTGCCACTCCTCTCTCTTATAAAATGACACCAACTCTAACCCATTAATAACACCTATCAAGACCCCTGAATCATAAAAAATATTCCCAAATATGATCCCAACATTTATCTCTTCATCTTAGAAGCATTACATTGGGTATAAGTCAATTAAAGAAGGCCTTTTAGCTTAAATCAAAATGAGTTACCCGATTTGAGGTAATGTCTTCTCCCAAGATTCTTTCATTTATTTTCTTTATCCAACTTCCTAAACTTTATTTATTAAATTATTATATAAAAAATTATATTAAATATAATAAGTTATTTTTATGAGAATTATTTTAACTACACTTAGACACACCTCCGTCTAATGGGTATAGAACAAACTGTTTATGTGGAAGGCGAACTACTGCCTCACGAAGCGATGATTATTCAATCTTCTCCTACCACATCTTATGGTGGAAATTATGATGGAAATATAATTATATATGATATATATTATATTTATTTTATCTATATACTTCTTTAATTCTCATTTAGAACATACCTTTGTGCTTTTCATGTTTTATAAATGCGATAATTCCATTTGAGGAAGTGCGGACTACCACCCCATCAAAGTGATATAACCCCTTCTTTATATACATGGAACGTATAAAGGATAGAATTAATGAACTTATTTATTATATATAACATATAAATTATTATTTAATTATAATATATGTATGCATTATTTAGTTTTAATTCTTTTAAATATGAAAAAGAAATGAAAGTAGCGTTCATGCGTACGTACAATTTACTATCTCCTTGAACGGTGCATTTAATTTCTTATATCCAAATGATATGGACTATTATAAATAAATATATAATGTATATATATGATATATATGATATCTAAATCATTAATATAATTTTGGAGATAATTAAAGTTTGACCACATGGACAATTTTAAATTATAACAAGTTTATTTTTGTCTCAAGTACCGAGCATCGACAAAACATCCTATATGAACTTGAATAATTATATGATTGTTATAGTAAAGTAATAAGTGATATAAAAGTAATAATAAACTTGAAAAATGTTTTTAAGCAAGTAGAAATTAACTTAAGTTTATTATTTTGGAAGAACAAGGAGCATACCTGACGATTCAGACCTAAGGTAAGGGGCTTTGTCTCAATATCCTTTCTTTAAGGCATATTTTGATTTATAAAAGACTTCATTTTATATGATGCATAAAACCCTTTTAATTTTAATTTGATTAAAATGAAATATTTTTCTACTTATCATTTTACTAAACAACAAAGAGAATGTTTTTTTAACGTACACGGCGACAAAACCTTTCTGCTGTTGTGGGAATTATTTGATATTTGTTTTTCTTAACAAACCGTGATGTTTTTAAATGGAAAATAAATAACATATACCATTTTTACATATTTTGGTATTGAAATTGGTTTTGAGAGTGGATTCACTATTTCAATATCTAGAAATTATTTCTTGTGATTGCAAATGAAATTTATGTTTAAAATGTTAATATTTGCAATCTTATATGTGTAATGATTATATAACGGTACTTGGACATTTGACGGGTGGTTACGTGATAAACCAAATTATGGGTGGTTCCATGATAAACCAAGGATAAGTGGTTATATCATAACCTCCAATTCATTGGGTATGGAAGTCATCCGTATGGCTATTCCATTTGTAAGAATAATTTTTGGAAGTCGACCATATGGTTATTCCATTTCAGTATGATTATGTCCCAACTTTAACTTTTATATGTTATGCGTGATTTCTATGGGATTTATGGTAATCATTTGGTTAAAAAAAGGGTAATAAATGAACTTATATTCAGTGAAGTGTTTTCGATACTTCTAAAAGGTGAAAAGTATTACTTTATGATAAAGTTTTAATGGTTTACATGTTTTTGCAAGACTAACAATTTTATTTCTTTATGTATCCCTTAATGAGATTTTTATGGTCATCCCAAGTTTTTGAAACATTCTTCACAGGGATTAAAGTGGAATAAGGTCAAATATGAGATCAAGGAAATGTCATGCTGTTTAAAACATGGAACTAAACATGTTTCATTTTTTAAGAGTTTTTTTATGAAAAAATGGATAGTGAGTAGATTTGTCTTCTTGTAATATTCAAGATGTTATGTAAAAGTTATGACCTAATTCTCTAAATCTCTAAACCTGAAAAGATCCTCAATGTGAATTATTAACTTAATTCAAGATTACGTAATGATTTAGGCTGGGGCCTTATAATAATCCATTTTCAGAATCACTTGAATTATCCCAAAACTATCGAATTAATTCCAAAACAAATCCTAGTACATCCAAGGATTCTCCAGTTTAGAACACTAACAATTTTTAAAAAAATCCAACACTATAAGCTGTGGTACTAACAAAAACTCACTTTAAACCTCAAATAAAAACCCAACATAATATTTATTATTGGAAAGTTTTTTTTATACCACTAAAATTATTTTTTAAAATTAAAATAAATTCTAAAAAGGCTCAATGAATCATAACATGATTTTACTCAAGTTCAAACGTACAAAAATTTAATTTAAAATAATTAAAATATTTAAAATAAGACATTTTCTAAATTAAAAATAACATACTCATTAATTATTCTTAATAAAAGGGTTTTTTATTAACAAACAATACCAAATATCATGTAAAATATTTAAACCACAATATATAAATAATTTATATTTAATATAAAACCTCAAAAACTTTAATATAAATAAGTATAAAGTACATATTTGAAAATAAATAACAAGAACTATAGGATCATCATTCCCTAAATATAAAATGAATAAAACCACATACCTTATTAATGACTAGATGAAATCTCTCAAAAATAACAATCACAATATCATTCATTAGTACCTAAAAGATTATAAGAAATTTTTTACCTAAATTAAAACGCCAAAATTCCATGTTTTTTTAGACCCTGAATAAAAGAACACCCAAAAGGGGGAAAATGATGATGAATTATCTAACAATGATCATTGACATGAATCTACCATCATCCACTCATCTATGATATAATTCACTTGATAAATGAAATATTTGAAATGAATTGAGTGAAAACCAAAAAATTAAATCAATAAATTAAAGGAAAAAAGTGGCATTATGATGGTGGAGGAAGGTGGACAAGAGAAGAAGAAGAAAAGTAACATGAAAAGAGGAAACTAAGCTCACCAATAATTAAATCCATCCCATGGAGGAAAGAATAGATAATAAAAATATTTTAGAGAAACATCCCATGGGGGGGGATTAGTTTTGCATAACATATGGTGAAAAATAAGAGGAGTTAATCATTCTATAACTCATTTCTATTATATTACATAATAATATTAAAAAATTGTTAAAATTATAAATACTTTTTAATAAAATATTATATGAAAACTCTAATCAACATGAATAAACTGGAATAACCATTTTAAACATTTTGTAACATTTTAATATAGTAAAAATAATAAATTATATTGGGGATAAAAAAATTCACAACTAAAAAAAAATTTGTAATGGTTTTTAATTATGCATAATTACTTGGCATTATTGATTAACCAATAAACTAACTATACACACTTAACTGAATAGTTTTCACCTCACATAATTACCATGAAAAGTATAAAAACCATGCATCTAAACATGCACTTCCTAAAATGTTTGACAAAAATACATTTTTACTCAAAATAAATTAATAATATAATAAATTAATAATTAATACAAAGTTGGGTGTTATAATTTAAATCATAATAAAAAGTGTGGGTGTTACTCTTTTGAACTTAATTAACTTTTAATGGATAAATAATAATAGATGGATGGTTTCAAAATATGGTTTTTATATAAGATAACAATATTTTTCACTAATGAAATATAATAGTTAAACTAGTTGTGAGATTAAAAATGAAAACAATATCTATTATATGAATTTAAACCAATAGGAAAATAATTATTCTATTTAGACAGGATCAAAAAAATTGACTATAAATATGATGTATTAAAGTTCAATTATATATATATATAATATGAATCAAAATTTCTCACATATAAAAATCCTTTACCATAATGGTTGTCTTAATTTAATAACCCCTTTCTCAAATAATTATTAAAAAATAGAATATAACAATTATTCTCAAAAATGATACTAACTAAAATATACTATTTATAATCATCCTTATAATATTAATTACCTATCAATTGAGATTACTAACCACAATTAATTATTATATAATGAATCACTTGTGTATAATTGGTGTTAATGAGAATAAAAATCATAATGAAAAGAGATGAAGAAGATAAAAAAGAAAAAGTTTGAAAACATTGTAGGGAAAAAGACATGGTTTAGAGAGATATTGAGGTCAAGAGTTGATGTAACCTTGGGAATATTATTGATACCTAGTGTAATTTTTCTAAGATCAGGTATTGAGGAAAAAACCACTAACATTATGGTGCATTTATAGGGATATTATTTTGAGATGAAATGAAGCGTATATGGGTTTTGTTTTTTATTTTGTTTTAAAAAGAAAAATCATGTTAAAAATCACATAAAATAGAGTATATTGTTAGGTGAATGCATTTTATAAGTTTGAAGATAGATAAAATAAGTTTGGAGTTGAGATTTTGATGTTTGTAAGTGGTTCTAGATCTATATATTAAATCATGTTGCAAGATATATCATCACACCACAACAAAATTTACATAAGATTAATTTTGATGTGAATGGAATCTTTAAAAAATTAACCCCACTGAAACATAATCTATATAAGATTCATATTTAGTGAGTTTGATACTGATCACACTGTAAAGGTTTCACTTAGGCTATAATTGGATATGTGTAAGGTTAATCCAAGTTAATTTGAATACCATAGAAGATTAAAATCTACTAAAGGAATAATGTATAACACCCCATAATGATAAAGAGTTAAATGAATAAATGATATGGCTTATGTAAACAAGGTGCAAATTTCTTTTCGGGAGCCTACCTGATTAGAAATATATAGTTAAGCATGCTTGTATTGGAGTATTGATTAGGATAGGTGACCTTATGAGAAGTTTCTTAGGGTGTGTGCGAGTTAGAAAAAATCACACTGAAAAGAATATGTGTTGGCCTGTGGGGATATTCATTACTTAGATGACCAGTTCAGGAACCTGGGTGGGCCCTAAGGTGGGGACAATGTGTCGGCAGGGAAACTTGTGGAACTTGGTGGGCCAGGACTTGACGACCATGTTAAGACAGGGTGTATGTGCTGTCAGTAGAGCCTAGTTGTTTCATTAGTATCAGAGGAGAAACCCAACCTTAAGTGTGGTGGCACTGCCTGGGTTGAGTTATAAGGTCCACAATAAAGAAATTGTTCTCTAGGGGGGGGGGGTAAATGTAACACCCTAGAATGATAAAGAGTTAAATGACTAAATGATATGACTCAAGTTAACTAGATGATCCTTTCTTTTCGAGAGCCTACCTGATTAGAACTCTACAGTTAAGCATGCTTAGATTGGAGTAGTGATCAGGATGGGAGACCCTTTGGGATGTTTCTCAGGGTGTGTGCGAGTGAGGAAAAATCACACTTAAAAGTACATTTGTTCTTTTGTAGAGATATTCACTAGTCAGATGAACCCTATAGGGATGTGGGTGGGCCTTAGGGATGAGACCCCGTGTCTACGGGGAAACTGGTGGCACTTAGTGGGATATGACCCAACAACCATGTTAAAGTGGGGTGTCTATGATATCATTGGGCCCCAATTGTAATAGAATGAATCAAACCATAATAAATGAGTACATACCATGATTAAATCTAGTTGGAAGAAGATAGAATCAAAACGCAACATGATTGTTCATTATGAGAACCACATTAAATTTAATGATGTTCTGAACTAGTCTATCACGATATGGTAACCACACTATGATGTAAAACTATATGTTTTCATTTTTTCACTATTTTTAGTGGTTCTAGGGAGTCACACAACAAAGGTTCATCTCATGCCACAATGTAATTGGATTAGAAGATGGCGCTCCATGAAGGAATTAATCACACTATTTCCATTATCATGTAAGAGTATCATAGGAGAGTTTTAAATAATCATGACATAGTTTTTTCCCTAAAAGTTATATTTTTTTTCTCTAAAATTGAAGGACTAATATGATCATGTTTTAGTGAAGGGTGATCATATTATAGAAGAATAGAAATTTTTCAAGCAATTATTGAAAAATTATTTTTTATTTCCATAATGGTATATGTCAGGCCATGGTCAAAGAAAAAACAATAAATTAAAGTAATGATGATGTGGATTTATTTATTCTCTAATGGATAATCAGAATTTTCCATCCATAACTCAATATCATATAAAAGTTTAGTTGGGATTCCTAGTGCATTTGGGGTATTACTTGAGTGGTAAAGTAAGCCTATAATCCTACATAAAGTCTGATCTCAAAATCAAGGGGGAGTTAATTTTTATAGAAACTGTAGTAGCACTATTTAAGGTACTGTAGCAGTGTGGGTACGATATAAAGTATTGTAATAGAGGTAATATTCATATATAATGGTATTTTGGGCTATAAATATTTTCCTTTGGGTCATAGGGCTGCTAGGCCTTCTAGATCCTTTGGTACATAGATCCTCAGGTCCATAGAGCGGCTTAGGTGGATTATGAGAAATTACTATCTAGAGAGTCTAAAAGTGGGGAGTCAATTGAGGGTGATGTGGTGGTGTGAATTATCATTGATAATAGTGAACAACTATAAGACCAACCAATATTTTGATGTAGGTAATAGCGGGAATGTATACATGATGATCTAGTGGGGACAAAAAGAAGAATTTAGAGGATCCTTTGTAGTTCAGACCATGTGTATTTGGACCTTCGGGCCATGTAATTATATTCTTTTTGGATTCTTGGACTTTGAGTAACGTAAAATGGTTCCCTCTTAACCAAATTAAAAATAGGTATTATCCAAGAATAAAATAAAAATAGAATTATAGATAGACGTCTTGGATTGACAAGATGGCTAGAAAAGAAGTAGAAATGATTAAAGTTGAAGTTCTCACATAAAATTGTGTGAGAATTCAATTGGAATAAAAGAGTATGTGGATGTGTAGAGTAATTTAATATAATTGAGAAAGATAAAGAGATAGAAAAATGTTGTATGAGTGTATAATATGAGATTAATAAGAAGAATAAGATTATACATGAAGTTTGTGTGTTGGAAGAGTGTTTATCACACCATTGTTTATGTGTGTGTGTTGAAGAAGTGTGAAAGAATCTTCACCTATTCTACATTGGAGAAGTGTGGGAGAAATATACATTTTAGGAGACAATTATTTAGATGAATAGGAAAATATCAACCTCACTTAATAAAAGACAATATTATCAATAAGATTGATCAAGGTGTAATACTTTCTTTTTTATGTTGGGAGACAACTGTTCTGATTTTTTAACATGAGGTTATTAATATTCACTAGTCATTATATACACATGAATATTTTAGTAGACTATATAATCTTGGGTTTTTTGGATCATTCCAAGGGCTTAGCTACTGATTTTGACTAGTGAAGCTTATACATTGGGTTTTCATTATTTATTTTCTTTCCATTGAGTTTAAGGAGTCAAATAGTGATATTTTTCACTCTAAAAAGTGATATAGGTTGACTTATCATGAAATATTATAAGAGAAAATAGAATATTGTCAAATTATTCACCCACCTTTTAGTGAACCCACACCATGACTTGAGACATGAAAAACTTCACTCAATTAAAACTCTAATACAATTCATACACAATATTCTTCCATTATCCAAAAGTCTCTTAATAAATTTTAAATGTGATTACAAGATCCCTAGAGTCCTAAGATTAAATATTTAAATAGTTCATAGAAAAACATGATGTGAAATACATGAACACATTGTGTTTTTTGTATCACATCTTGTCTAATTATCTTCACTTCTTATATCCCACTATAATTAAAAATTCTCTAAATTTTAAATCCAAATTTAATCATCACTATGGTATATTTCATCTCAACATTTCATATATAGTGAAAAACTTTATTTTTAAATGGTTGAAAACTATGAGGTGTTTAATTTCACAATAAATAAAAAACATATGCCCATTTGAATTTAAAATCTTATTTTCATAATCTTGAATATGTTTTATTTTAAATTAATAAGTCATTGTTTTGTTTTCTAGTAACATCAAACTCATAATCTCCATGTAACGATTTATCTATATGATTTTTAAATCCAAATCCTCTAGATTTCCATGGTGTGATTTGAAGAAAACATGTTGTGTTTTTTAATTTTTTTCTTGAAATCCTTTCAATATTATGTCAATCCACAATAAAGTTTCTTTATACCTCGAATCATTAAAAAGAAAGAAAACTTGGAAGTGAAAAGCTCATTTAATACTAAAATTTATGATAAAATATATGTATAAAATTAGGCTATAAAATCCCCCCACATTTGACTTTTTAATCTATTAATATAAAATTTTACAACATTAATCACAAAGGAAACATATTTTCATAAGAGAAAATCCTAACTAATCACACCTATAAATTAAGATATATAATTCAAGGTTTCCATATCATTATAACCATACAATCACCAATCCATAATTATCAAATAACCAAGATAATTGTGCAATGTATTTTACTTTTATTTCATCCTTAAAATGATTTAAGATACTAATGTCTTAAATTATTTATTTGAGTATATTTTTTTTTGAATTTACATTAAAAATAATATTTAATTACTTAACTCATACTATTTTTGACTATGTGATTTATTTTTTTTGAATTAAATACATGGGAAAAATATCACAATAACCAATCATCCTCCATTTAATCACCTCAAAAGTTTAATTTTGATAGTTAGAACATTTTTGTATAAAGAGTGTGAATGATCATTTAAGTATCAAAACACCCCTAAAAGTCAAAATATGCTTAACATGTCTATTCTCGACATCAATACAATTATTACACTATTAAAAATAGTTAGACAAAAAATAGGGAAGGTTTTATAATCATAGGTCAATTTGAGGTAATTCCATTATTTTTCTAACCATAATTTTTCAAAATATTTTTTTTTCTTTTAATCACTATTTCCAACTATGTTATTGAGAATTAATTTAAATCATAATCATTTAGTAAAAAAGTAATTTACTCTAAGAAGTTACTATTTATCCAGATTCTAATTTAAGTTTGAAATATAAGACATTCTATTACAAATTCACTCACTCACACATGTGTTAGTCAATTAATCTAATAAGATTATGATTCATATAAACCCCCACTAAAATATTTTTTAATTATTTATCATAATATTTAAATTTTATTACAAGGAATAAAGTTATTCTTAAGAAAAATATATCACCTAGAAAATTAATTACAAGACAAAAGTCAAGATTGAATACAAAGAACCCCCAGAGTTGATTCAAATATTTTCATTAATGTTTAATTTTTTTAAAGAGGTATATAAATTATTATGTTTATTAATAAATTAATAATATAATTATATCCTAATATTAAGAAAATATTACTTTATTCACTTAAGAATTTATTCTATGATCCTTATACCAATTAATGGGTTGAATTATCAGTATTAAAAAATGTTCATTATAATGGATTGGTATCATATAATAAATTTCTACACTAGAGGAATTTGTGAAAATTTTAAATTTAAAAATATTTCTCAAGAGATAACACAAAATATATTATATTCCAAAAATATTGCATGTATTTATTTTAATTCATCAAAATATGTGATAGAAAAATATACTCAAACTATCATAATACATGAAAGTGCATAAAATTACACATTTAGGCACATGTGACTCAATGAAGGAAAATACAATGAGATAAAAATTTGAATAAAAAAAGAAAAAGTAAGACTCTTAAGATTCCCTAGGGTCAATAACATCATCTTAATACTCTCTATCCACCAACTCCTACTCATCCTTAAGAGAGTTATCACTCAAAAGTTTCCTCTAAAATTCCCTTTCATACCTAAAAATATATATAATAATTTATTTATTTATTTGAGGTTTGAGTAATATATATTTTGTTAAATCCACTGGATCTTTTTGAATAATGTGGTGTTACGAGTCTTGTATGTATCATATGAAAATAACTATTTTGGTTGCTCAACCATTATGAACTTTATTCTTATTCCATATATTGTTACTTAATTATTTCATGGTCTCTTCCAATGTGAAAAATTCTAAATGTAAGGCCTATTTTACTCCACAATTTTCTTCTTATATAGTAGGATTCAATAATGTTATATTAAAAGTATAGTGGGTTTGAGGTGTGTCCTATGGTACCGAGGTAGGATGAGGTATAGGGGGAAATGACCCATCCTTTAACACCATAATATTGGGATCATCCTCTATAATAATAGGTGGGGATGAAGTTTGCGCACGTGGTGGGATCAAGTGAGGCCAAATGTAATATTCATTTTCACCTGAATATTATCTAAACCCTTAATAATGAACTCCTATGATGAAAAACATAATTTAGTTTACTCAATTACTATTTTAGTAATTATTAATATTCAAGTGCTATAGATGTTGGGTGTAACACCTATACCCAGATACACAACATGCTATAAAAAATGATCCATGATAGGTGGCATCAACCATGTTTTCATTTTATTTTTTCCATAATCTATTATTATATTTCTTGGAAAATAGAACTAGAAGAACCAAAGGCAAAACACCCATTCAAATAAGTCCACCGATCCATAAATATTCCATTCAGCTATTTAACACTGATATATATATACATATACATAATTTTCATATAATATAATGTTAATAATATTAAAATTAATCCGTATAACATTAAACATTGATTGGGTGACAGTCTATAGAATTATTTATTAAACACATCTTTGAAATGTTTAACAACTATTTAAAACTGGTGTTTCTCTCTTGATTCCAAAAAACACAAGAACTAATCCAACTAAATATCATGTGAACTCTCTAATCCATTTAAAAACTAGTACTTATCAACTTTCATGGTTTTCCTAACATCCATAAGGAATGAACTCCCATATGGTGAAGTAGAAGAAACTATTTGACCATAATAGTCAATATGAGCCTTAAAATTCACCATCTAATAAATTTAAAGTATGATGTTATATATGATTATCTATAGAACTAATAATCAGAATTATACTCACACATAAAAAATTATAACATAATAAGGAAATTTGAATCCCAATTTTATCAAATCTTAATCAATATAGAATAGGACATCAGATCGATATGAAAATTTAGTTGGTGTCCTATATGTGAAGATTTGAATGAATTAGATGAACCTATATTAAATATAAGAGATATCAATAAGAATAGTACCTCATATTTTCATAGGTATAGTTTCAGATTCATATGAAGTATACTCTATACTAATCTTATATATTTAATTCTTTTTGGCGTGTACCTACAGAGGATTACCACTATTCTTCATCTATGATTCAACTCTAAATTGATTTATTGTCTCCCTAAGAATCTTCAATACCTATGTTCTGTTATAATATCTAATACTAAAATCTCCTTAAAATTCCTAATATTTTTTATATTGGTGAAATTTAGTACACTCATTAGGAAAATATTACATTAGGTACATTATGTTACCATACTGGTAACAACCATGATATATTCTCCCCAAATATAAACTTAAAATCATCGATTTTTTCTAAGCACCTTCATACTAGGATCTATTTATCTTCCTTTTTTCACCTTCTAGAAAAATTATTTATTCCCTTAGGTTGGTGATGTAAATTATTTTCCCCTTATGGTCCATCATATATTATTTTACCATAAACTCCTAATTTACCACCACCACCACATAGGTAGGTAGATAAAAAAATATCACTCTAGAATAAATCTCATGTTGAAGTGTCATATCAAACCTTCACACTGTGTGATTATAGTTGGAGACCATTTTTTCCAAAAAAATGATCCATTTTTTTAAAATTAATAGAATAATTTAGCACCATATATTTCCCCAGCTCCATCTCTAGGTTTTTCTAAAATTTTCCTCAAAATAAATTACCCTGAGTAGAGCTACTGATTGAATATATTATATAGTCTAACCTATATCAGATCCTATTATACTTTCACCATTATAGTCCTCCCTAATATTTGGAAGGATATTCCATTAAGTATAAAAATACTTATCTACACTTTTGTTTACTTAGGATAAAAAAACTAAAATATTTGTTGATCCTCTAAATAATCATTGGATTCTAATACAACACCCTTACCTATAAATTCTATTGGGTTATACCTCCAGAACTCCAAGGCTCGATCCCCATCATTTTTTCCCTTGACATATTCCATTTCAAGATATTGGATCACTTATATCAATTAATAAAATAGTTTAGGAATTATTTCAAGGTTTCTAGCTCCTTCCCCCTGAACAATCTCTTTATGCAGGGGAATTTATATAATGTCACAATGAACAAAAAAAAAGAATGAGGCACTATATCTAAATTCCATCACCCATATAAAAAATTTCTAAAACTCAAAATGTTGGATTTAAATTTAATTATAAGTGTATTTATTCACCTTCTTGTGATGCATTCATTTCGAAAGTCATGTATCATATAACAATCCATAAATAATTTTAACCTTTTTTTTTCAAAATCATTTTTTTAAAATAATTTAAGACCACTTTAAAACCAATTTAAATTAATGAAATCATTTTTAAAACCAAATGAATATGTATATTGTCTCTACACATGCCTAGAATTATACTTGAATACACTACCCATCCAAACCCATCATGGGTGTATAAACCTATAGGGCCAATAAACCAACATCCTAAAATGGATCCTCTAACCAATTATAAAATTTGAACTCCTTGGAAACTAAAATTTTCCCCTAAAGTGGTTATATCCAACTTTTTTTTGGGAAAATATTAACTTTTGAATATTTTAATATTTATACCAATATTAATTCCTTAGACTCAACTTCAAAACCACACCCTGATTCCTTTTTTTTCACTTCCTAATTGAGATATCCACCATGGGACCTGAGTTAGTGTATATAACATGGTTTCAAGAACATTTTTAGATCCCATAGATTAAAAAAAATTATTTAGGTATATAATATAATTATTAGTGAATGATTTTCCACAAAACAGAAGAATAAAATACATGTATTTTAAATAAAATTTTCATTTAAAAACAAAAAAAACCATTAAAAAAACCTTCCCAATGTAAAAAATAACCAAATAGTGTGAATTTGAAATAAGATAAAAACATGTTCAATTTAATATTAAAAAACTAAAAGTGATAAAACTTATCAATCATGGATAGTTTATTTCCTCAAAAATCTATGAACAAACACTACCACACACACAAAAAATCCTAAGATCTATCACTAACGAATAAAAAATTATTTAACTTTCCCACATCATGATAAAATACATCCACACACACACATACAAAAATACAAACACACATAAATATATGCAGTTAGGGGTGAGTATAACTCTATATGTTTTATAGATATCATAGCCATGCATTCTAATTTATGATATATTCTCTAACCATGTAATAAATTCCATTAAAAAAAATTAATCGCCATTAAAAACTAATCAATTTATCATGGATTTATAAATTTTCAGTCATTAAGTCTGATAACTCACACCATAGGTTTACCAAAGAGATGTGTAGAGTAATAAATTTCTCACAAACATAAAGAAATTTTTTTCTACAAAAATATTAGGAGTCATAAAAAATTTAAAAAAATTTACCAATAATTTATTTTTTGTGATCATAAAATTCACTCACCATGGGTCACCTCCTAATTGAGTGTTCCATGAAGTAGTATGTAACACCCCGTTGACCCTGGACTACTTGATAGTGTCTGGGCTAGGGAGTTCACATGACCTTATGTGAACATCCCCATATACCAGAGGTTGCTGACTAGTAGTGAGGGCCTAATGTATTACCATGGGGATATTATACCCTCATAATAGAGTAAAACAAAAATAGAAATAACCAAAAAACATCCACAAGTAAATATTAGAGTATACAGATTCAATTAAACTTCCATGCTATAATAAATGTAATGTTATCATATAAACACACATACCAGCTAAACACCAAATGATTGGTCACATGTAAAAAATTTAAACAAAGGAAATAAAAGATATAAGTGGAACTAATTTCATCCTCTAGTCTCACCACATCTCAGTCTCTAGAATTCATTCGAGACATAATTTTTAATCATGAAACAACGGTTATCTTCTCTTCCTGAACCTGTGAACAATTAGATATCCTTGAGTACCTGAATTCCATATCTACCCAAGTAGGATGTCTGTACAACTCAATTAGCTACCACCAAGAGTGTCCCTAATATAACCAATGAATTAGTGTATGAAAAATGTTATTTTCTAATAATAATTAAAATAAACCATAAATCATAATAAAATAACCACCATATATCTTTGAGTTCCAAGGTGTAAATTGAGATCGACCATACCTACTTCACCTAGTGCTGGATGTGTCTGGGAATTTCATGCAAACCACATAGGGGGAATAATGTACTTATGACAACCCTGCTTTTATTACAAACTTAAACATGATTTATTACATAAAACTTCACTTGATAAAACAAAGATGATGGAGAGGTTTAGTGTCTTTGGGGATTAGAATCATTACATAAAAACTTAAAACATGAAATACAACATCTTTATTGAAAACTTCCTTTACATGACCACTACATTCACTCATACTTAGCATTGCATGGGATAACCTGAGGACATGCATAAGAAAAGGGTGAGCTATAAAGCCCAGTAAGGGAGTAAACATGGAATAACACGAGGAGTACAATACATGTTAGACAATAGGCATATCAATAGATCATAAGAGAAACATGAACATAAAGGCATGATAAAGCATGATAATCACAACATGGAAATGTGGCAACAACACTTAACATGGAATTAGCATGAGCCAAGGCTCATTGAACATAGAGCATGAGTAAATCCTCATTGCACATGAATCATGAGTAAACCCTCATTACACTCGAATTAGAATGAGTCAACACTCATTTCACATGACGTATCATGATACTATACTTTACCCAATGCATTGGAGTGCTATAAGGGAGCACCCTTCTTAAACATTTCATTTCATGCATAAGTGTGCCACATGGATCATAAAACATGGATTCATAAAAAATAATAATTTATTCCACGATAAAGGAATGTAGAATTAATACATTAAACTTTATAATCAATAAGTAAATGTTCATAAAGTTTAATACCCTTGATGGAGAAATGGGCATGGTATTCACTACACAATGGCATTGGCTTAGAAAATCGGTGCGATTTCAGCAGCGTAACGGCGTGACATAAGAATTCATAAAAATGGTTGATGAGAGAGAAAGGGTTTCCTCATCATATTTACACGTAATGGACAGTAAGGAGGTTATATAGACACATTTCCCAACAATTTTAATGGAATTTAGATTCATGATACAAAAGTATTTCTTGAATGTAAATGGGGAGAGAGAAGTTCCTTTTGGAATTTCGACATAGTAACGGGTGTATATGGGAGGCATTAAATGAGAGCGAAATGGGTCTCCCATCATTCAAACATAAATAGGGAAGTATTAGGGAGGTGAAAAACCATACCCCAATTATCATAACTGAAATTAAAAGGGCAAAACAACTTAAAGAAAATTGGAAAAAAATGAGAAAGGAAGAAAAAAACCCTACTTGGAAGTGTGCTTACAAAGGCTAGAGAGAGGCTTGTGAGAGGCTTCTTGGGAGCTTGGGGCACCTTGGGAGGATTCTAGAGAGAGTAGGTCAGAGTTTGGATGAACTACAAAGGCTTTGAGTGAGGAGGAAGTGGGAGCTTGGGTGGGTTTATATAGGAAAGGTGAGAGAATTCTTTATTATTCAGGTTTGGGACCCATTACATTAAATTAATCCAAAACAGAAACCATCCCATGGTTTTTGCCCATGGATTTTGGAAAAGGGAAGAGGAAATTTTTTTTTATAAGGCCAAAGTCCGAACTTCTTAAAATATTAGGGTTGCTTATGTGGAGGTGAGTCACACTCCCATGGAAATTAATTTAAAAAGACAAGGTATTTAATAAGTCTTGAGGGGTCCATTAATGATTTGAAAAGTAAGTCAAAAAAACCCAAAATCACATTATTTTAATGGTAAAACATATATTGGCTGAACATAAGGATTATATTATTTTATTACATCACTATTGGGTCATTATGATGTCATAAAACACATTATATATTTAAACGGTATTTAATTTTTACCCAAAAATTTGACTGTCTCAGAAAATTATGAAAATTCACCGTTGGATAATTTCGACATAATTATTCCAGAAATAAAATTTATTTTATCTAAATATTTTTATAAATATGTTAATTTTTACGTTTAAAATAAAAAACTGACATTTGTAAAAAATTCACGTGTTTTGACAGAAATGGCTTTCAAGCCTTAATAAAAATTATAATTGTATTCATAAAATTATAAGATCATTTATATTTACTAAAAATTAATAATAATAATATTATTTTATTAAAATATTATTTACTTCAAAAATCCCATAATTTAATAAAATAGAATTCTTAATTAAAAAATAACTAAAACACTATTTGTACTCTAAAAACTATTTACAATGTATCAATAATGACTAGAAATAATGTACATGAACATAGTACTATTTATTTGTTACATAACCCCTTAAAACAGCCACATAAGACCTAAGGGTAAGGTGTGAGATGGTGACAGACTCTTGGGGTGGCTTGGATAACATCGCTGGAGTGGTAATTTCTATCAACTTCCACTTCTCCAGTAGATGATCCCGTTCGAGCTTGACATGATGAAGCTCAGCTTGGGATTGGTTAAGAGAGAAGCCCAAGGATGCCACCTATTTTCCAAGCTCGGACAAATGGGCTTTGTATGGGGAAATTCTACTGGATGAGGCCATCGATTCCTTTGTCTGAGTAAATTGGATTTGTTAAAGTCTTATATTTATACTAATCATGTGATCACTGTTCAATGGCTATATTAGAAACAATGAAAATTCTTATCATAAAACCAAAGAAGTTTACATTTTATATAAACATAAAGAGAAATTTAATTAAATAAAGAGGTATTTCCATTAATGAAATTTTGGTTCGTTACAATATTCCCCCCTTAAGAAATTTCACCCTCGAAATTTTCCTTTTCCCACACTAAAACAGTTGTGGGTAACTCAGCTTCATCATTTCCTACAATTCCCAAGTCGCTTCTTCAAACTTTTGGTTTCTCCACAACACCTTGTTGAGGGGAATTTTCTTATTTCGTAGAACTTTTTCTCTATGATCTAAGATCTTCACTGGTTTCTCTTCATAAGAAAGATCATCTTCCCATTGTACCACCTCAGAAGAGAGTACATGTGAAGGGTCCGGTATGTACTTCCTTAAGAGGGATACATGAAAGAAATCATGCACTTTGTCAATGGTAGGTGGAAGTGCTAGTCTATAGGCCATAGCCCCAACACGATCAAGAATCTCGAAGGGGACGATGTACCTTGGACTTAACTTCCCTTTCTTTCCAAACCTCATGACCTTCTTCCACCGAGATATGCATAGAAAAACCATGTCTCCCACTTTAAACTCAAGGTCTCATCGACGGTTATCTGCATAACTCTTCTGTCGACTCTAGGATGCCTTGATATTCTACCGAATGGTTTTCACCTTCTCCACCATTTCTTCGACCATTTCTGGTCCAAGCAGCTTACGTTCACCAACCTCATCCCAACACGCCGGTGTTCTGCACCTTTTCCCATACAGGGCTTCATATGGTGCCATTTGGATGCTCGAGTGGAAACTGTTATTATAAGAGAACTCAACCAGAGGAAGATGTTGATCCGATCCTCCTTTAAAGTCCAATGAGCATACTCTCAACATGTCCTCAAGTGTTTGGATAGTCCGCTCGGATTGGCCATCAGTTTGAGGATGATAAGCCGTACTGAATTTCAGTTTAGTATTCAGAGAATATTGAAGACTCTTACAAAACTTAGAGGTGAATCTTGGATCTCGGTCATACACAATAGATAGAGGTACTCCATGCAACCTTACCACTTCCCTGATATATATCCGTGCCAGTTGATCCAATGAGAAATCCTCCCGAATATAAATGAAGTGTGCAATCTTTGTAAGATGATCCACAACAATCCAGATTTCATTGTTTCCTTTGGATGTCATCGGAAGTCCGGTGACAAAGTCCATGGTGATGTTATCCCATTTCCATTCTGGTATGGAAAATGGTTGCATCATCCCCTTAGACTTCTGCCTCTCTGCCTTCACTTACTGGCACACCAGGCACTTTGATGTATATTCAGCGATCTCCTTTTTCATATTATCCCACCAAAAGTTTTCTCGGAGTTCTCGATACATCTTTGTGGTCCCTGGGTGAATAGAGAAATTTGAACTATGTGCATCATCCAAAATTTCCTTCTTCAACTCCGGACTTGATGGAACACATAGTCTTTTCCCAAATTGCACAATTCTTTTTTAATTAACATTAAACTCTGAGGATTTCCCTTTTTTGATAGCTTCTACTTTTTTCTGAATTCCCACATCATCATTTTGAGCATCCTTTAACCTTTCTAAAAGAGACGATTGAGCAATAATTTGTGAAAGGATTGATGATTTTCCCTTCTTTATGATTCCCATGTCCATCTTCATCAAGTCTAAGAAGATTGGATCCTTCTCAATTCTCATCATTGATAGAATCGCTGGGTCCTTTCTACTTAGGGCATCTTCCACCTTGTTCGCTTTCCTAGGGTGGTAATGTATTGAATAGTCATAATCCTTGATGAGCTCTATCTATCTTCTCTGGTGCATATTAAGCTCTTTCTGTGTGAATATATATTTAATACTCCTGTGGTCAGTATATATCTCACATTTCTCCCCATAGAGATAATTCTGCCAGATTTTCAAGGTAAAGATCACCACCGCTAACTCCAGATCATGCGTTGGATAGTTTCGCTCATGGATTTTCAACTTCCTTGAGGCATAGGATATCAATTTATCATTATTCATCAGCACACAGCCTAATCCCTTCTTCGAAGCATCGCTGAAAACCACAAAAGGTTCCCCACTTGTGGGTAAAGGGAGCACGAGTGCAGTGATAAGCCTCCTTTTCAACTCCTTAAAGATTTATTCACATTAATCACTCCAAGAAAACTTTACTCCCTTTTGAGTTAGATTGGTAAGAGGGTTGGAAAATCGTGAGAAATTTCTCACAAATCATCGATAATATCCAGATAACCCCAAGAATCTATGGATATCCGTTACCAATGTTGGCCTCAGCCATCCCTCAATTGCATCTGTTTTAGAGGGGTCCACAGATATACCATTGCTTGTGATGATATGGCCCAAGAATGAGACCTCCTTCAACGAGAACTTAGACTTACTATACTTTTCATAGAGCTTCTCCTTGCGCAAAGTCTCTAGTACAGTTTTTAAATGATCCTCATGATCCTCCTTGGTTTTGGAGTATATTAGAATATCATCTATAAAGACTACCACAAATTTGTCAAGGTAATCTCTAAAGAATCTATTCATTAAATCCATGAAGATTTTTGGAGCATTAGTGAGTCCGAAAGGCATTACTATGAATTCATAGTGCCCGTATCTTGTGCGAAAAGCAGTCTTGGGGATATCTTCCTTCTTCACCCTTACTTGATAATATCCCGACCGCAAGTCCACCTTGGAGAAGTATTGTGCTCCATGCAGCTGATCGAACAAGTCATCAATTCTTGGGAGAGGATACTTGTTCTTTATCGTGATTTTTTTAAGTTCATGATAATCGATGCAAAGCCGCATTGAACCATCCTTCTTCTTGAAGAAGAGGACTGGTGCACCCCATGGTGAAGCACTTGGGCATATAATCCCTTTATCCAGATTCTCCTGTAGTTGTCTCTTCAGCTCTTCAAGTTCCACGACAGCTATTCTATATGGAGGCTTGGATATTGGTAAATACCCGGGTATAAGTTCAATTGAGAATTCAACATCTCTTCTAGGAGGAAGACCAGGCAGTTCCTCGGGAAACACTTCCGTGAATTCCATCACAATAGGAATTTCTTCAAGGATGGTTTCTTCCTTGGACTCAATCATCTGAGCCAGATACACGTGCTCATAGGGCAGTAATATCCATGCTTGAGATGATGGAGCTAAAGTAGATTCATCTTCCTCCTTACACTTGTAAAGAATCAAGGGTCAATTATCTATATAGAGTGTGATTTCCCTTTCCCAATAATTTATGTTGGCTCTATATAAGGAAAGCCAATCCATGCCAAGAATTGCATCAAATTCTACCAGAGGGAGTATAAAGAGGTTCGCTGGGAAATTCAATCCATAGATTATAACAGGGGAGGAATTATACTCATGGGATGCAATGATTACCCCATTTTCCGTACTCACCGACATCTTCACTTCCATGATTTGTGGTGGTGCTGGGATTGTTGTACTAAACTTTCGAGAAATAAAATAATGCGTAGAACCTGAATCAAAAAGTATATTGGATATTCTTGAATGAATAACTAGCATACCTGTCACCACTTCGTTGTCGGGGTTCACTTCAGCAGAAGTGATGGAAAAATATCTTCCTTGCTGCCTTGGAGGTTGTTGGTTGCCTCCCAAAACCCTTGGATTAGGGCACTGATTTTCAAGATGCCCCAGTTCTTTGCATTTGTAGTAATGAAAAATGCGTTGAGGTTTGAACAGAGCGTTCCTCTCCTCTGTCGCAGCTGCAGGTCTTTCTTGCTGACAGTTAACTGCTAGGTGCCCTTCTATTCCACACCTAAAGCATTTCCTCGTCCCCTTGAGGCAATTTCCAGGGTGCTTCTTTCCGCACTTTTGGCAAGTGTGGTGCTAGATCTTCTTAGAACCGTTATATTTATCCATCAGACCAACAACATTAAAGTCCACCTTACGCTTCTTATCCCCATGATACCCCTGTGATTCTTCGATCTCCATTTCGACCTTGAGGGCACATCAGAAAATTTTCTCATAGCTGTCGAAGTCACGGATCACCAATGATTTTCGCAGGCTAGGCTTTAGCCCACCAAAGAAGTGGTAAAATTTGTATTCGGGGGTAACAACAAAGCTGGAAGCGTATCGTGCAAGCCTTGTGAAGTTTTCCTCATACGCTCCAACATATTCTTCGTCTTTTTTCTTGAGGTAAAGGAAGTCCCTTTCAATCTTAAGCCGGAGGGTGCGCATAAAATATTTATCGAAAACATATTTCAGAAATCCTTCCATTCCAACGCCTCGATCTCCTTATCAAGCTTCATATTTTTGATCAACATCCACCATTGATCAGCTTCACCCTCCATACGATAAGCCGCCAGGAGAACCTTCTCTTGTTCAGAACATTGAAGGATGGAGAATATCTTTTCAATGGAGTTGATCCATTGTTCAGCGATCGTGGTATCGGATGATCCACTAAATTTAGGAGGCCTTTCTCT
The DNA here is from genome assembly GCA_963277665.1 of Viscum album. Lineage (NCBI taxonomy): Eukaryota > Viridiplantae > Streptophyta > Magnoliopsida > Santalales > Viscaceae > Viscum > Viscum album. The sequence goes on from OY728145.1 coordinate 622,327,476, forward strand.
CATGAAGCTCTCAATAGCGACTTGTTCCTTCTTAGGGGGGGTTTGGACGTTCCTCTTGACTTGTGTTTCTATTCAAATCTTGAGTTAGCTAAGAAATAAGCGTGACAATGTTCGTGATTCCCGCTCCCATTAGATTGAGCATCTCATTAGTACAGTCATCACACTGATCTTCATATTGGTTTTTAGCTCGAGTCCTCCTATTACCGGCCATTGGATGGAATAAAAGGAAAGTTAGGGGTAACACATAAAGGGTAATACAAAGACAAAAGTTGATGACTCATAAATTTAATTTTATTTCCTTAACTGATGAATCTATAGGCTTCAATCTTGGCCTTTCGTGATCTACTTTCTAACATATATTCTTCGGGTTTTTTATTCCCTTAATAAGGGTTCATACTAAGCTTGTGAATTTATCAAAAGATATCCCCCGGGAGTGTCGTAACCAAGAGTGCAGCAAGGCCCATTGTCGTGCATCAGTTCCCATTTGAGTCTAGCTCAAAGCGGTGTTTTTGGGTTTTACCACTAGGATACATCTGTTCCAGAGCCGCCTCTACTTGCTCGTATCCAGACAGGGATGTATTTGTTTGATAAACCACTTACTCAGTACTTACCAAAACTTAGGGATGTTTTTATTATACTTAGTCTTGTCTATAAGGCTTTACTAGGGTTTTCTAATCCTAATCCAAAAAATAACTAATCCTATCCTCTGATACCAACTATGACAACCCTGCTTTTATTACAAACTTAAACATGATTTATTACATAAAACTTCACTTGATACAACAAAGAAGATCGAGACGTTTAGTGTCTTTGGGGCTTAGGATCATTACATAAAAACTTAAAACATGAAATACAACATCTTTATTGAAAACTTCCTTTACATGACCACTACATTCCCTCGTACTTAGCATTGCATGGGAGAAACTGAGGACATGCATAAGAAAAGGGTGAGCTATAAATCCCAGTAAGGGAGTACACATGGAATAACATGAGGATTACAATACATGTTATAAAATAGGCATATCAATAGATCATAAGCAAAACATGAAAATAAAGGCATGATAAAGCATGATAATCATAACATGGAAATGTGGCAACAACACTTAACATGGAATTAGCATGATCCAAGGCTCATTGCACATAGAGCATGAGTAAATCCTCATTGCACATGAATCACGAGTAAACCATCGTTGCACTTGAATTAGAATGATTCAAAACTCATTGCACATGACGTATCATGATACTATACTTTACCCAATGCATTGGAGCGCTATAAGGGCGCACCCTTCTTAAACATTTCATTTCATGCATAAGTGTGCCACATGGATCATAAAACATGGATTCATAAAACATAATTATTTATTCCATGATAAAGGAATGTGGAATTAATACATGAAACATTATAATCAATAAGTAAATGTTCATAAATGTGAATACCCTTGATGGTGAAATGAGCATGGTATTCACTACACAATGGCATTGGCTTAGAAAATCGGCGTGACATAAGAATTCATAAAAATGGTTGATGAGAGAGAAAGGGGTTACTAATCATATTTACATGTAATGGACTGTAAGGAGGTTATATAGATACATGTCCCAACAATTGTAATGGAATTTAGATTCATGATACAAAAGTATTGCTTGAATGTAAATGAGGAGAGAGAAGTTCCTTTCGGAATTTCTGCATAGTAACGGGTGTATATGGGAGGCATTTAATGAGAGAGAAATGGGTCTCACATCATTCAAAAATAAATAGGACAGTATGAGGGATGTGTGAAACCATACTCAAATAATCATAATTGAAATTAAAAGGGAAAAACAACTTAAAGAAAATTGGAAAAAAATGAGAAAGGAAGAAAAAACCCGTACTTGGAAGTGTGCTTCCAAAGGCTAGAGAGAGGCTTGTGAGAGGATTATTGGGAGCTTGGGGAACCTTGGGAGGATTATAAAGAGAGTAGGGCAGAGGTTGGACGAAATCCAAAGGCTTTGAGTGAGGAGGAAGTGGGAGCTTGGGTGGGTTTATATCGGAAAGGTGAGAGAATTCTTTATTATTTAGGTTTGGGACCCATTACATTAAATTAATCCAAACCACAAACCATCACATGGTTTTTGACCATGGTTTTTGAAAAGGGAAGATGAAAACAATATTTTATAAGGCCAAAGTCCTAACTTCTTAAAATATTAGGGTTGCTTATGTGGAGGTGAGTCACACTCCCATGGAAATTAATTTAAAAAGACAAGGTGTTTAATAAGACTTGAGGGGTCCATTAATGCTTTGAAAAGTAAGTCAAACAAACCCAAAATCACATTATTTTAATGGTAAAACATATATTGGCCGAACATAAAGATTATAGTATTTTATTACAACACTATTGGGCCATTATGATATCATAAAACACATTATATATTTAAACGGTATTTAATTTTTACCCAAAAATTTGACTGTCTGAGAAAATTATGAAAAATTAACCATTGGATAATTTCGATGTCCTAATTCCAGAAATAAAATTTATTTTATCTAAATAATTTTATAAATATGTTAATTTTCACTTTTAAAATAAAAAACTGACATTTATAAAAAATTCACTGGTTTTGACAGAAATGGCTTTCAAGCCTTAATAAAAATTATAATTGTATTCATAAAATTATAAGATCATTTATATTTAATAAAAATTAATTTAATAATAATATTATTATTTTATTAAAATATTATTTAATTCAAAAATCCCTTAATTTAATAAAATAGAATTCTTAATTAAAAAATAACTAAAAACACTATTTGTACACTAAAAACTATTTACAATGTATCAATAATGACCAGAAATAATGTACATGAACATAGTACTATTTATCTGTTACATAACCCCTTAAAATAGCCACATAAGACCTAAGGGTAAGGTGTGCGATGGTGACAGACTCTTGGGGTGGCTCGGATAACATCGCTTCAGTGGTAATTTCTATCAACTTCCACTTCTCCCGTAGACGGTCCCGTTCGAGCTTGACATGATGAAGCTCAGCTAGGGCTTGGTCAAGAGCGAAGCCCAAGGATGACACCTCTTTTCCGAGCTCAGAAAAATGGGCTTCGTATGGAGCAATTCTACTGGATGAGGCCATCGCTTCCTTTGTCTGAGTAAACTGGATTTGTTAAAGTCCTATATTTATACTAATCATGTGATCACTATTCAACGACTATATTAGCAACGGTCAAAATTCTTATCATAAAACCAAAGAAGTTTACATTTTATATAAACATAAAGAGACATTTAATTAAATTAAGAGGGGTTTCCATTAATGAAACTTTGGGTCATTACAGTACTTCCCTAGAATCATATAAGAACCAACCGGGGGAAACTCATTTTACACTAGAATCACATAAGAACCACCCAGTGGGAATCTCATCCAAACCCATAATCATATATGAACCACCCAAGGAAAAAATACTTCCCTAAAAATATATAAAACCCACCTAGGGGAAATATAATATTTCCCTTACTTCATATAAGAAAATTATTCACCTGGGGGAAACTTAGATCAACATGGAATTATATAAGAAGCACACACCCAGGGAAATTCATCTTACCCTAGAACCATATAGCATACACCTAGGGGGTATCACCCCACCTTAGAGTGGTACTAATCATATATTACCTTGGGGTCATATCCAACCCCAAGTGCTTGAAACCTCATCTAAAAGAGTACACACAAACACACACACACAAGCGCACACACACACACAAATATAACACACTTCACACACATTTATGGGACATAACTATAACATTACATACAAATATAACCCATAATTTCATGATTTATAGTAACTATTTAATTTCCATACATTAGCATGTCCATTTAGGTTTAGTGTTTTAAAGAATTAGGAAAACCAATAAATTAAAAATATAATAATTCCACACGCTGTACATTTTTTTTCCACCAAACATGTTATTAAATTTACACTCCAATTTCATTCATAACACACTTGATTCATTATAGATGGGTCCTAATAATTGAAATATTTTCCTTTATATAGTTCATACTCATCCTTAAATCCTATAAAATCATTTGAAAATGTGGGATGATAAATTAAAGCCTATCATGGGATATAAAAGGAAAGGAAACCTATTAGTATATTGAAAAACATGAAAACCCATGAGAAAGTTTTGTTTTTAACATAATAAACACTGATCTCAAATAATCACTTACTCATGAAATCAAGTTCATTTAGAAAATATTACCATAAAACATATCATGATAAATAATAAAGGAAAACGCATAATCATTAAGATTATTGGGACATCATATTCATATCACTCTTATGAGAACCTATATTATCACACTTATAATGGAATAAATTCACTGATAAATTCCAACATAATTTCTCTAAATAATAAATCATCACTGAATGAATTAGAGGGATATATCTGACCCACCCATCATCATATATAGTATCAAATAACTATAACATGCATAAAATACATATTTTCTCACACATCCATTATAAAACTCAAAAAACAATCATTTTCACCCATAAGCATAAAAACATACAGCTACGACATAAAAATAAGAGGAAATATCATTTTCTTTGATAAATAATTAAAGAAAAATATTTATAGAATAATGGGAATTGGATTTAGTTTGTAAAACTATAAAAAATTGAAAAGGAATATTTATGATTAGGAACACACATGATATCATAAAAATAATATCATATAAAAACCATTTAAAAAAAATTATTTTCCTACTTTTGTAAAGAAAGTAAAAAGAATAAATTGTGTGAAAAAATATAAAAAGATACCTTTAAAACTTTTGTAAAGAAAGTAAGAGAAAACATAAAATTAATTTAGTAAATCATATAAGTAAAAATAATAACTTTATTGAAAAAATATAAAGAACATGGACATGGAAGATAAAGAGTTGAAAGAAAACCTCATAATATTTAAAATAATGTTTTAAAAAAAAATCCCTTACCTCAAGTCCCAACTCATTTCATAAGTCCTATAATCTCATGAGTACCAAAATTATATCAATTATTTACTTTATCTAGAACTCTTTCTTTGTCAATTCCATTATTATCATCCCTTTTATTTCATATTATCATGTTTTATTTATTTACTAAATCGATGTTGGTCATTTTAGAGTCATTTGGTCAATTCCTCTAAAATTGATATGGAACATTGACCATGGTCAAAGGGAATGTAAGATAGTTTCAGGATCAAAAAAATTATATATATATGTTATTTATCAATCTAGTAGATAATTTTTTTTACAGTTCAATTGGTTGTCAAAATATATTCAAATTAAGAAAAGTGTCTAGATATGCTCATTTTAGGTAGTAAATATTACAATGAACATTTATTATTAGTATTAGTAATGTAATTGAAAAATTATATTTCCAAAACCATAATAATGTTATAAATATAATATTCATTCATTAAATGTATTTTCATAATCATCCATGTAAGGTGATGATGAAAAATAAAATACGTCGTTCATATAGGTAGTAATCTGCACGTAACACAGATGAAATTTTGAATTTACAATGGATTGGAGGAAGATAGATAATGGTTGTTCCAAAAATGTAATAAAATTTGAGTATACTAATGATACTAATGTAAATTTATTATTATTTTTATAATATATATTTAGGAGGCGTAAGAATAAAGAAACTTGAAATAAATCAGTTATGACAATTACCTATTCCTTTGATATCCTCCTTTTGATTGAACATAAGGCCTTTGGAAGAGTGGTTTATAGTTACAATATATACTTGAGGAAATTGAAAGTAAAGTTTGGAGATGTATTTTGGTTAGAGTTTTGAGATAAAACTAAACTCAAACATGTCTTTGGAAAGGTTATATTTAATCACATTTTATATGAAAAAATCAATAGTGTTTTCACAAATATTTTTAGCTTTAAGGGTAAACAATATAATTCAAAAATTAAAAGTGGATCATAAATTAATCATGTATGATATTAAATACCATTTATCATCAAGTTGAATCAAGATAATATTTTTAAAATTTTAAATCAATTAATAAAATATTTTTTAACATTAAATACCATTTAAAGTCATTTTACAGACCATTCACATTATTTGATTTCATTGATATCTAGACAACCATGTAATTAAAATTTTAACATTAAAATTATTTATTTACTAACATAGTTATCTATAAAATCTACAAAAGGCTTCATTGAAACCAAATATTATCACTTTTAATATTTTTAAAACCATTTACTTTGACTTTTCCAGTGTTTGTACAAATGTTTTAGATAATTATACTATTATTTAAAATTTAAAATCCTTTACCATAATAAATATAATTTATTATTCTTAAATATTATCATATTTAATATTTAATAATTTATTTTTATTATTATCCTTTTCATAATTTTTTTAGAAAATAAGTGGGAGAAGTGACTTTTTTTATAAATATTAGTTTATTATTATAAAAGAAATGTCATATTCAAAGAAAGTGAATAAAAAAATGATAATAATTGACAATAGATAAGCTGGGAGTTTGATAAATCATCTAACCACCCATTTAAAGATAAGTTTTTGTGATATTTTGTGACCTTGTCCCCTAATTTAATCATTTTTTAATATTTAACAATTATTAAAGAGACTGAATTTTACTATAGTTACTTATTTTTTTCACTAAAACTAAAATGAAACTAATTGACAAAATTTGTGCACAAAAAGTGCCAAAATTTATTATTGGAACCGAGAGTGTAGCAGAAGCTCCAAACAGATGGGTTTTAAAATTTTCCACTGAGGAACGATGTAAACTTGTCGACGTCGGTGAATAGCAGTCCGATAATGTCTGAGGATCAATACTAGAAAAATAGGTATTTGCGACGGGTCATTTGCGACGGGATCCCGTCACAAATGGTTTTTTGCGACGGGGGCCCGTCGCAAATGGCCCGTTGCTGAAAACGGCGTCGCAACAACACTTATTTGCGACGGGCCTGTCGCTAAAGCCTTTTTTTGCGACGAGTATTCTCCCCGTCACAAATAGTACTCCGTATATTTGTAAAAAACTTTTAAAATAGTTTTTGTGACCGGTCCCGTCGCAAATACCTGTTGTGACGAGACCCGTCGCAAAAACTATTTAAAAAAAAATAAAAAACTATTAATAAATTATTTTAATGCATATAATAATAATAATATTTTCGACGGGCATAGTATCCCGTCGCAAATACTATAAAAAAAATCAAAAAAAATAAATTATTAATAAATTATTTTAATTAATATAATAATAGAATTATAATTCACAAATAAAAATAATAAATTATTTTAATTAATATAATAATAATAGAATTATAATTCAAAAATAAAAAATAATAGAATATTAATAAATGATTTAATTAATATAATAATATTAGAATTATAATTCATAAATAAAAAATATATTAATAAGTTATTTTAATTAATATAAAAATAATAGAATTATTTTACATTCAAATATTAAAATAATTCAAGTATTACAAAAAAATATAATTAAATTATAATATTATAAAATTTTAATATATATATAAAATTTAATAGTATAAAATATAAATAATATTATTATTCATATTAATATTGTTATTTAAAAATATAATATTATTAATATTTTATAATGAGACAGAAACTACGAATAGAAAAAAAAATCATATTTTGATTTCACAAATTTTATAACATAAATAAAAACTCTAATCTGAAGGAGGGGGGGGAGGTGGGGGATCTGCAGATGGTGGTGGAGGAAACTCCATCCCTAAAGCATGAGTGAGTCGGCGCATGTACTCCATCTGCTCCTGATGCTGCTGCTGCCACCAACTCGTCTGCTCCTCGTACAGATGCTGCTGGCGTCGACGCTCCTCCTCATGCTGCTGACGCATCTGCTCCTGATCCTGTCGGAGACTCTCTATCAGTGCAGTCTGAGATCAAAACTGATCCTCATACTGTGTAGTAGAAGAAGATGTACGAGCTCCTCTCGAGTTGGACGCCGACATCGTAGCACTGCCATAATAATCTCCGGGAGTCAGTCGAGAGCCGATACCAACTACCCGGCCCTTCTCGAAGGAATACTGGGTGGCCTGCATCCATGCCGCCTCATCAAACTAATGGCCAGTGGTCTGATCTGATGACTCGCCCTGACTCTCAGGCCGGGCCTGTGACGCTGCGGCCTCATATGACTTCTATAGTTGCAATTTAAAATTAAAATTGTGAATATATTATATGCAGTTAATTTTTAAACTTGAAAACAAATAATACTGACCACGATGTGATGCTGACGATCACCTCTGAGCACCCCAGTAGCAGGATCACTATACATCCTCCGATATACGTCGTACTCTGTAATATCGGGGTGCTCGACAGCCTATAAGAATAAAAAATAAACTGTTAATATTTATAGTTATATAAAATATTTATAAATAATGTATGTACCAGATGCTGTCTATGAGTACTGAAAGAACGACTCCCAGCTTGATGAGTCACCTCCTGTCTCCCCCAATTCTGCCTCCCCACCGATGATCTCCTCTGAAAGGCACCACTCAACCAGTGCGCATATAATCCATCCCATACATGGGATGAAATGTACTCTGGTCGGTGTGCTCTACATGACTCGTCAAAATCTGACACTCCTGCTTTCTTCATCGCATATTTACTTAAATTGTGCAAAAACTGACGAAGGTGATCACGCATGGCCACCTCCCATGCCTCGTGGATGGCGTCACACATGGTATCCTCGATCGGATACCATAAACCCTACAAATAAATCAAAATATCAAGTTAGAAATGAAATAATTTTCAAAATAAAAATTATTTATTTACGTACGTACCAACCAATGGCCGAACATGGACTGTTTCACATCAATGGGAATCTGCTCCCATGTGGTCCACGGCTGAGAGAAATAGTTGCGCAAAATAGCGATGCCCTGTCTGACTTCTATATGCAGAAAACTGTAAAAATAATAAACATTTATTATGTGAATAGATTAATGAAATCTTAGTCAAATCCACAGGTTATCACACCTCCATGTGCGTGGATCAAACCCAAGACGTGGACGTCGCTTGGGGACGGGGTCAGGAATCATCAATCGTGTAAGACCGTGCCCCCTCCGCGTACTCCCTGGAGCGCCTGCAGGCTGAGGGTCATCTGTCAGCAACTCATCCGCATCGAAAGTCAGGTCAGCATCTGCCAACTCACGAAATGTGGCGTCGTCCATCTGAAATAGAAAATTTTAATGTTAGCAAATAATTGATAATTACTATTATATATATACATATATACATATTATGATTGTATATAAATACCATGGAATTCTATCAGTGTTCATCTTCATCATCATCTTCATATATGTCAATGTCATCTTCATATTCCTCCTCAACATCATCGATATCCATTCGAGTTACAGTTGCTTCATCTCTTACCATTTCAAATTCATATGTGACATCATTAACATCATCGTCATCACCGACTCTTAAATGTGGGGTGTCGTCATCGATACTCATGTCTCTTTGTAAAAAAGATTGATTTTGAGTACTCTCTTGAAAAACTTCAATTCTTTGCACATCAGTGAAAGCACATTCACTTTGACTAAACTGATTGTCTCGAATTTTGATTTTTATTTCACTCCACCAATCAGTCAAGTCTCTTGATGTAGCACAATACTTTGCGTAATAAACTTGATATGCCTTTTGAGCCAATAAGAATGGTTCATTTACTGTGAGAACACTTTTACATTTAATATCGATGATTCCATGAGTCAGATGAACACGCACGCCTCTATATGTATCCAACCACTGACATTTGAACATGGTTATGTAATGTTGTCCAAGATAACAGAGTTCAATGATTTCATCAAGTATGCCATAAAAGTCAACTTCATTTTCTCGATGATGAGATCCTCTCAAGCTAACTCCACTGTTCATTGTTTTTTTCGATTCCCCATATGCATGTGTGTGGAATCGAAATCCATTCACCACATATGCATTATAAGTTTTAACAAGTTTGGAAGGTGGGTTACTCAATACACACAGCCGTTTGTCAATTTTATCAGCATGTCGAGACACCTGAATTTTTTTGAAATAATTATCAATATAGTAAACTATACATTGAATGAGTTGCTAAAAGATAAAGAATTTATGTTACCAGTTTTTGAAACCACTGAGAGATATTTTTCAGTCGACGTTCTTCGAGAGCAGCTGCTGTAATTTGTGGAATTTGTTTCTTGATATGATTATCATACAACCTATAAAAACCAAAGTTATTTACTGTAACATAAATGATAGAATAAGTGATATAAACACTTACAGTACAACTGATTTCATCTCTTCACAGTTGAGCAGAACATACGTATGAGCTCTATGATGTTCATCATCTGAAAGCCAGCGTTCATAAACTCCACCAAAACCAAGCTCTGACTGGTTGAAAACAGATAATTGATTGTCAATTTCATCAATATTCCTCTCATTCCATCCCATTCGGTTGTGTTTTGAAGGATACTCAGATTCAAAATAATGGGAGCAGAAAAAAGATATTTCCTCTTGCAAATAAGCTTCTACAATAGATCCTTCAACAGATGCTTTGTTACATACTTTTCTTTTCAATTTTTGCATGAATCTTTCAAATGGGTATATCCATCGAAACTGTACTGGACCTCCACATTTGGCTTCATATGGAAAATGTAACATCAAATGTTCCATTGAGTCGAAGAAAGACGACAGAAATATTTTTTCCAGTTTATATATAATTACAACAACATCTTTTTCAAGTTTTCCTAGAGCATCATAATCTGCCATAGCCACACAAATTTCCCGAAAAAAATGATACATGTCTGTTATGGAATCCCAAATCACAGAATTCAACCGAACTCTTAATCCAATGGGTAGAAGTCTCTCCATTATAACATGACAATCATGACTTTTTAATCCAGTAATATGACCATTCTTTACACATCTACCCAAATTAGAAGCACAACCATCTAGAAGTCTCAAATCTGCAATCCACTGACAAAATAATAAATGGTTTTCTTTAGATAGTGTATAAGCTGCTTTTGGTTTTAGTAACCTTTCTGTTCTGACATTCTCAAATAGTTCCAATTCCGGACGCCTGCAAATTTGGGCAAGATCTAAACGTGAATTTACATTGTCTTTTCTCTTTCATGGCATATCCAAAACTGTATGAAACAAATTATCAAAACAGTTCTTCTCAATATGCATGACATCTAACATGTGTCGGACCAACAGATCGGACCAATATGGCAAATCCCAAAATATGCTACATTTAATCCAATTGTGTTCTTTCCCAAAACCAGAAATTTTTTGTTGGTTTATTGTGGGACCAAAAGTGATGGGAGGTAATGAAAATACAACTGATTTTAACTCCGAACCTGATAGCATTTTTGGAGGTCCATCCCTTTAAACTTTTCCTTTTCTGAAATGAGATCTGTTTCTGCGAAAAGGATGATCAGCTGGAAGAAATCTGTGATGACAGTCAAAATAACAAGGTTTCTTTCCATGGATGAGCATAAATGCTTTGTTCTCTCCCATACAGTAAGGACATGATTTCTGACCATGTGTACTCTAGCCAGATAACATCCCATAAGCCGGGAAGTCACTTATTGTCCACATCAATGCTACTCTTAGTATGAAATTCTGTTTCGTTGCAACATCATATGTACAAACACCAGTACTCCACAATAAATTTAATTCATCAATCAATGGTTTCAAATAAACATCAATATTTTTCTTCGGATGTCCTGGAATTAGTAAAGTCAAAAAGATATATGGCTCCTTCATCAACATCCATGGAGGTAAATTGTACGGAGTTAAAAAAATAGGCCAACATGAATATTGACTACCATAAGATCCAAACGGACAGAAACTATCAGTGGAAAGGCCCAGTCGAACATTTCTAGCTTCTAAAGCAAAGGATGGATGCACTCTATCAAAATGTTTCCATGAATCACCATCGGCTGGATGATTCAAGCTTTTATCGGTTGAAATATTCTCTTTATGCCATGACATCATTGTCGCTGTATTCTTAGACATGAATAAACGCTGAAGTCTGGATGTAAGTGGAAAATATCTCAACTGTTTTACAGGAATCAAACCAGACTTCCCGTGTTGTCCTTCTTTATATCTCAGTTGCCCACACGTGGGACAACTATCCAACGACTCATTTTCCCCAGAATATAAAATGCAGTCATTTGAACATGCATGAATCTTCTGACAAGTAAGTCCCAAATTTCGAACCAGCCTCTTACTCTCATAGTAATTTGCAGGTAAAACATTTCCTTCGGGTAACAGTGTTTTAAGAAAATAAAATATCTGGTCAAAATAGGTGTTTGACATTCCGTTATCTGATTTGATAGCCATAAATTTTACAACTGCTTCTAATTTGCTCATCTTGTAGCTAGGATATAATGCATCCTTAGCAGACTTCAACAACTCATAAAATTCAGACAGTGCAAACTCAGGATTTGAAGCTATATCAGCTGGAGTTTCTGTATTTTGAACAGATGAACCTGTAACATCATGTACTAAATCTTGAAACCGGGATGGATCCAGAATGAAGTTGGTATCACCTGCTCTAGAACTGCGTTCACCGTGTTGATACCAAAAAACATAATCTGGTTGAAAACCAAAATGCAAGAGATGTTCTCCCACTTTTTCAAACGTGTCAAACGTTCTCAATGCACATTTTCTGCAAGGGAATTTTATTTTGCCTTCTGAAACAAATTCTGGATTTGATGCCGCAAATGATAAAAAAGTCTCCACACCCTCTACATATACTGGATTTAAACCAGAACCATTTGGATTTCTACGTTGATTTATCCATATGCGGTCACCTAATAATGATTGTTGACGACCTCGTTGTTCCATATTTCTCTATAAAATATAAAAGCATTACTGGTTTTGAATAATTTGTTAGAAAAAACACTCAAGCTAGGATAATTATAGAGTTTAGATCATACAAGACTGACGCAAACTTTTTATTGAGATAGACCTAAAAATTGACCCTTTAAGAATTAAATATGTTGAGAATAAAGCAAAACATGTTACAAATATTGATAATTTTAATATTATATAATTTTTTTATTATTTTCATTATACTAATATTATTGGTAATTAATACTAATTATTGGTAATTATTACTAATTATTGGTAATTATTGGTAATTATTGGTAATTATTGGTAATTATTACTAATTATTGGTAATTATTACTAATTATTGGTAATTATTACTAATTATTGTTAATTTATACTAATTATTGGTAATTATTACTAATTATTGGTAATTATTGGTAATTAATACTAATTATTGGTAATTATTACTAATTATTGGTAATTATTGGTAATTATTGGTAATTATTGGTAATTATTACTAATTATTGGTAATTATTACTAATTATTGGTAATTATTACCAATTATTGTTAATTATTACTAATTATTGTTAATTATTACGAATTATTGGTAATTATTGGTAATTATTACTAATTATTACTAATTATTACTAATTATTGGTAATTATTACTAATTATTCGTAATTATTATTAATTATTACTAATTATTCCTAATTATTGTTAATTATTACTAATTATTGGTAATTAGTACTAATTATTACTAATTATTACTAATTATTGGTAATTATTACTAATTATTACTAATTATTACTAATTATTGGTAATTATTGGTAATTATTGGTAATTATTGGTAATTATTACTAATTAATACTAATTATTGGTAATTATTGGTAATTATTACTAATTATTGATAATTATTACTAATTATTGGTAATTATTATTAATTATTACTAATTATTACTAATTATTATTAATTATTTCTAATTATTGGTAATTATTACTAATTATTACTAATTATTACTAATTATTGGTAATTATTACTAATTATTACCAATTATTGGTAATTATTGGTAATTATTACTAATTATTTGTAATTATTACTAATTATTGGTAATTATTGGTAATTATTGGTAAGTATTGGTAATTATTACTAATTATTGGTAATTATTACTAATTATTGTTAATTATTACTAATTATTGTTAATTATTACTAATTATTGTTAATTATTACGAATTATTGGTAATTATTACTAATTATTACTAATTATTACTAATTATTACTAATTATAACTAATTATTACTAATTATTGGTAATTATTACTAATTATTGGTAATTATTATTAATTATTACTAATTATTCCTAATTATTGTTAATTATTACTAATTATTGGTAATTAGTACTAATTATTGGTAATTAGTACTAATTATTACTAATTATTACTAATTATTACTAATTATTGGTAATTATTACTAATTATTACTAATTATTACTAATTATTGGTAGTTATTACTAATTATTGGTAATTATTGTTAATTATTGGTAATTATTACTAATTATTCCTAATTTTTACTAATTATTACTAATTATTACTAATTATTGGTAATTATTACTAATTATTGGTAATTATTAGTAATTATAGGTAATTATTACTAATTATTGGTAATTATTACTAATTATTACTAATTATTACTAATTATTACTAATTATTACTAATTATTACCAATTATTGGTAATTATTGGTAATTAATACTAATTATTGGTAATTATTACTAATTATTGGTAATTATTGGTAATTATTGGTAATTATTGGTAATTATTGGTAATTATTACTAATTATTACTAATTATTGTTAATTATTACTAATTATTGTTAATTATTACTAATTGTTGGTAATTATTACCAATTATTACTAATTATTACTAATTATTACTAATTATTACTAATTATTGGTAATTATTACTAATTATTGGTAATTATTAGTAATTATTGGTAATTAATTCTAATTATTGGTAATTATTACTAATTATTACTAATTATTACTAATTATTACTAATTATTACTAATTATTGGTAGTTATTACTAATTATTGGTAGTTATTGTTAATTATTGGTAATTATTACTAATTATTCCTAATTTTTACTAATTATTACTAATTATTACTAATTATTACTAATTATTGGTAATTATTTCTCATTATTACTAATTATTACTAATTATTGGTAATTATTGGTAATTATTACTAATTATTACTAATTAATACTAATTATTGGTAATTATTGGTAATTATTACTAATTATTCCTAATTATTCCTAATTATTCCTAATTATTACTAATTATTACTAATTATCACTAATTATTGGTAATTATTGGTAATTATTGGTAATTATTCCTAATTATTACTAATTAGTGGTAATTATTAGTAATTATTAGTAATTATTACTAATTATTGAGAATTATTAGTAATTATTACTAATTATTGGTAATTATTACTAATTATTGGTAAGTATTACTAATTATTGGTAATTATTACTAATTATTGGTAATTATTACTAATTATTGGTAATTATTACTAATTATTGGTAATTATTACTAATTATTACTAATTATTCCTAATTATTGATAATTATTGGTAATTGTTCCTAATTATTAGTAATTAAATGAATAATTACCAATAATTAGGAATAATTACCAATAATTACGAATAATAACATTATTAGTATATTTTATTATTAATATTAAAATAATATAATTTTCTAATTTATATACAATTCTCCTTTCATCTGTGTGTTTTCTATCTCCACATACAAATAACACATGTGGAGACAGCAAACACACAGATGAAAAGAGAATTGTATATATATAAAAAATTATATTATTTTAATATTAATAATAAAATATACTAATAATGTAATAATGTTATTATTCCGAATTATTGGTATTTATTACTAATTATTAATATTTATTCTTAATTATTAAAAATTATTACTAATTATTCCTAATTACCATTAACTATGAACAATACTAATAATTTAAATTTATTAAGTAACAAAACAATGTAAACATAATTAAATTATAACTAATTAAGAATAATTGAAACTAATAAAAAATTAAAAATAAATATTAAATTAAAATGAACATAAATACCTTGAAAATTGATCTGCTCTGATCGTTCTTCAAAACTTTAATATCAACTCCGGAGAAAAAAATTAAACTTGAGAAAAACTGAACTTTAGAAATAAAACTTTGAGAGAAGAAGAATATGGAGTTTGAGAATGATTTGAAAAAAACGGATGAGGGTATTTATAGGTTAGATTATTTGCGACGGGAATCCCATCGCAAATAGTATTATTTGCGACGATACCCGTCACAAATACCTTAGCCACCATTTATTACGGTCAACGGTTAAATAGTTATTTGCGACGGGTCCCGTCGCATATAACCACCTACCGACATACTATTTGCGACGGAGAAATATTCCCATCGCAAATACCTTTTACCACCGCCGGTTATTTCCGACGGGAATATTCCCCCGTTGTAAATTTGTTTTCCGCGATTTGGCGCGCAACGCGCGCCAGTTCTTTTGCGACGGGGAAAGCAATCCCGTTGCAAAAGCCTACTTATTTGCGACGGGCAAATACCCCCGTCGCAAATAACCCGTCGCAAATACCCATTTTTCCCGTAGTGGATGTCGAGTGAAGGATTCTAAGCACAAACATAAACTGTAAAAATATCTGGTTTAATTCTGAAGCCGCGCACGATGTCTGCTTGTCATTAGAGATCACTGCTTGAAGAATCCAAATTCTAATTCCTCTATATCATTCACACATGCTTTAAGGAATCCACAGGAGCGCCATTCATCATAATCCGGGTGCTAGCGTGGAATTGTGACGACACATTCAACGCTCCAACGATCACCGCACCGCTTCGCTAGCGATGCCTGAGAGAGTGCTTGATCCATGCTATTTCAATCTAGATCATCTCTGTCTAGATTATGGTAGAGAATAGAGGATAGAGAAGCTCCATAAATAATAAATACAAATCTCCTCTTCTCTAATATTTACAGTGGTTAATTAATTACTCGAAAATGCCAACCCAACCCCCCGAATACTTAACACACTATCAACAACATCTTATGACTACTAAACTGAGTCATAAATATTCTTATCACTTACTTGTAATTAAAATATGTTACATGATAATAATAGAGTCACTAACTCGACTCTTCTCTCCCATAAATATTAATTGAACTTTGAATAATTTAATATTTATCAATTAATATTTTTCATGTATTTACTTAAAAATTGTAAATACATTTAATAAATAAATTCAATACTCATTATTCTAAACTTGAATAATATGAATTTATTTATTTCATTGATGATCGTTTAATTTTGGACAAATCTCGGACCCCAGTGGTGGGGCCCACTATGTCCAAAACTCCTATTCAACTGAATATGGAAGATTTGTGAATACGCTATTGTGTGTGACCCTCTAGGCCTTTATATCGACATCAGTGAATCGTATTCACAAACCAAGAGTAGGATCTAGCAACCCATCATGTCCCCTGAAAAGATAAGGATTGTCATAACAGCAACAACCAACCTATGAACACACACTCTGTAATATAATCTCTCTATCAGTAATATCTCATAAAGCAGGCCGCACTCTCGTGTCATCGCCCTTTTCTTGATTTATTGTTTGTTGATGTAACTGGATGGATTTACCCTCGACTTCCATGGACATGGTCTTATAAAGGTACTGCCATACATATCAACATGGCCTGAGATATATTACTTCCATAACTCAGAAGCGACAAATCCTTTCTTGACCATTCAACCAGTTCCATGCCACCAACGACGCACCCAACACAAACTACGTCACCCTGAATTCAATGCCATTGTTTTTGTCTTTCATCAAAGTACACAATAAAATGACATACATTGGTACTGATCTAAAGTCATGAGACCATTACACATGATCATTGATAGGAACATCCAATGACACCAAAAACATGTGGAGTTACTATTGGCGGGCCAGTCCTCATGATCTCACTACTATAGATCACCAAGTGTGAACTTCATGAGAAGAAGTCTCAATGCTTATAAGCCCCCGACACCTGATGGCCAAACATCTATTGTGTCCAATCAGTATGATGTATCTAGACCATAGAACATATATTTAAGATTAATGTCATTGTATCTAGAGGTTCTCATTATAGCATGGGAACTGCTATAACTTTTTAATACGACAATTAATCTTGGACATTACCATTTCAATAGTGGATGAAGAACAGTCTACACTATAATGGTAAGATGACATCATGTATAGATAACTGTATAAACGATATGGTAATCAAAATCACTGAATAGTTGGGTCTAGGGAACCCACTATTTCAACAATCCCACTTGCACTAGAGCCAACTTGCTAAGCAAACTTGTTAGCTACTCACATGATGAACATCATGTTTCTGTTGAGTAACGACTTTAGCTACTGGGTCTACCACAGTTTCGCCGCATGGCAATTCTGCTATTACGACCTCATCTGTTAGAGTAAAACTTCTCAAGAGATAGTATCCTAAGTATTTTCCTTTTGTCCACTGTCATAAGTTGACATCTTGGCTAGTAATAATATCATAATCTAAATTATGGTAATAATTTTATCACCAGGTGTGATTCCAAGAACTGGAACAAGTCATTGAATTTAACCGCTTCTTATATATCTTAGAAGTTGCAATGTCCTCGGTCCTGTAGGTATGGATACAACTGAATTTTATGAGCTTGACTTGCTCCTTGTCTTTAGACTAAATATGATATTAGATCAAATTGATCTATGGAATACTAGTTTGTATCCACAAAAACTAGTATCCTTACTCTCCATTTACCAGGTACATATCTTTTATAATTACCAAAGTACAATTAGATGGTTCTGACTACATCCCTTGCAGTGCTTCTGGATATAACTGATATTTGCCTACTGTAAAATATACCTTGTCAATATTAGTTCTTGTACATATCATGGAATACGTGATTGATCCATCGCTCCGACATATGGATTTCAAATCACCACATTTATCTCTTCCCATGTCACGACAGGTCAACATGGAGAGATTATGCCCTGTGACATAGGCAATAATTCATCTCTTAAATTGTTCCAACATGTATTTTTTCAATACAATGTCACTACATGTATGATTGACTAGGATGAAGCAACCTATAGATCTACCTTAGTAGATCCCATTCCCTAGAACTAAGGTTTCTACTTAAAGTCAATCTTTGGAGAATAAATTTCACTTTACTCTTAACTAACTGTGAGACCAATGTGTGTTTTCCATATGTTGTCGAACATACTTCACTTGGAAAACATTGACGCTCCCACTAACCTCTAGTAAACACATGGAAAACATTTTTTGCAAATGTATATAAAATTTTCATGTTTCTTAATTTAATCATAAACCATATTTCAGTAACTTGCAACCTTTATTAGCATTCTGTGATGTGACTATCCCTTTCTAGTTGTATCGTATAGACACCATCCACGATTGGTGGTCATGACATCCAATACTAAATAATTTGATCATAGATATTAGCTATGATAAGTAAAATTCTAATAGATTTAGGCATGATGAATTGGTCAAACCAATCGAGCCTTATTGGTACTGCATTTGTACCATCTATGTATCAACTTACTTGAATACCCACTGCAGTATTCAAAATAATAAGCCCCTTTTCACTTTGATACATGGAATCCATTAATAAAATTTTAGTTGGTCTTATCAATTTTATATAATTTCCATATACTGCTTACTTATAGGAAATATTATTCATATTAAATAATAGATCATCAGCCGCGGTGAATATAAAAACTATCACCATAGTTTTACCCTTCCTACGCAGTATGTGTCTCTAGAACATACTCAGTTCCACATGCACTTGTGGAACTAGTTCCTGTTCCAACTATTTATGCATCTTGAGCATTGACTAAACATAATTCAATATAGCTCCCACTATCTCTAATAGAGATTTTCACCCTTATATAGAATTTTAGTCTATTTCTTGACTCCCTACTCTTCAATATTAGAGATTTATGTAATATCCTAAGCAATCGTTAGGATAATTACCTTAGATGCACAATGTGTTTTTCTTGATGCAAATTGTTTTTGTATCCGAACAAACTATTTGCATCCAAACACATGTCCTTATGACATAATGGATTTACATCATACTATGACTCATATGATATCCATTTTTCATTATAGTTAGCATATGGTTGTGGGATATATCCGTTATTTGCAAAGCATTTCATGAAATACAATGGAAGTTTCTGCTAGTTGCAACATTGATATTACTTACATCAAAATTTTGATGTATAACATATGCATTTAGGAATTGCTCCAAACTACATGTTTATTGATCAATGTTGACATGTAAGAATTTATCATAAATCCTCATAATTAACATTAATGGCGTAAATTCAATAAGGTAATGTGCATTTAGGAATTACTCCACGCTACATTATCATGGTTGATGAATGGTTAGTCGAGATATTCTTTGGTATCCCAACCCAAAGCAACTCATATCTCCTGACCATGCATATACATCACTTTTTTATTCCTTAATTACTTAAAGGAATCTTATGGAGTATATATACCTCTAGATTATACTTGGAATAGTTCACACTTACTAGTTGAACTATTTCCAAATTCTTTGTGACATCCCTTTATTTATAAAAGCTCCTTTTTCCAAACTAAAGACATCGATAATACCAAAAACTATTTAGCTGTGCCGAGCCTAAATACCATACTTGGTATATTGATGACATTCAATTTTAGTATTAATTGACAAAGAATTATCTTGTCACAACTGGGTATAAGTCTTACATTTATATTCATAATTAATTGCCTATGATTCATGTATTACTGAACTAGCGATTGAGTTTACCAAAAAAAGAACATTCATTCCAGAACCTGAAAAAATGTCTTTTTGCGTCCAAGGACACATGATATTAATGTTTTTAGTTATAATCAATAATAGTTCAACACAAATCTTTCTCTTGGAAATCAAAGAAGTCGTGTACTTCTCACCACTGGCCTAGGTATCACCCTTTCACATCCACTTGGATAATACACCTGACTTCTAGTAATGTTTCTATACTTACTTGGTTATTTTATTTTAAATACACATATTTAAAAAGAATATAGTATTAAATACCCAAGTAGTAAAAGGAAACATTAAATTGATGTATATGCCTGATGTAGAAGTGGAAACTTGCTTCTTTAAATTAGTTTATTACTTTTATACCTCCGTAGTATTATTTTATAATATGCAATGAAAATAACCATTATTAATACCTCATTAATTGAAGGATGTCGTGAATGTGTCATTGGCATTAAATGCCTTTGACCTTTACACATTTTCTTTCAATTTATCTTCCATAAGAACTAAATCTTATTTGTCTTTTATTCTTATTATCTTGGCGAATCTTACCTAAATTGGAAATGAAGCTTTTACTCAATACTTGTTCATTTTGTAACTTAAAATGAGACTTGAGTAATGTGGTGAAAATGATATTTAAAGATAATGATAAATATTTCAATTTACAAATGCCGGTGTAAACTTTGCCTTATTCATATAATTGCTTCGTTTTCTCCTTGAAAACTTCTCAGAGACGAGACTTTATGTTATGTCATTTATATCCTGGTGTAGCGACCACCACTAAAACCAGATGTTGATAAAATCATAACAATATAACTATCTAATGCTTTGTATATTGGTTGCCTATAAGCAATTTTTACCCTCGCTTCTTGAGGTAGTTTAACAGTGTTGGGAATGTAACACCTTGAGTTTCCTATATCATAGTACTATGCGCATGCGCCTGTTCTATTCATGGATACTTGTGTTAGTGTGGACATTTACTTTATCCATTATAATATCACAATTTTAATCTTGTGGTATAACTTTCCATTTTTTTCTACAAAAATGAATTTTAGAAAATTAGTGCCTGAATTACCAGTTTAGACATTTTTTGATTAATTACTTAAATCATTTAATGTCTCCCACTATTTTATCGGATTCTAGGAACCCTCTGTGATAAAATCGAAACACTCTATCACTTGAATATTATAGTGGAAAGGATCCCGGAACCACTCCTCATAGTCTACAAGCTATGGCTATGCCACAACTTAGAGGGTTTTAGGTGGGCTTTTGGCTGGCCGACCGCTTTAACTTTCTGTTCCTTAATCTATTGAGTAAAGTCCCAACTTCTTAAAACCAGTACTTGATTTTCTCAATGCATGCCTCTAAAATTACAACAAGCTTTCTATGGGTATTTATTTGCTGCAATTTTAGTTAAGTCAACCCATCATTCTTATAAGGACTCCCCGGTAGTAAGAGTCACCCTCAGCTATGGAATGACTGACACCTCAAATAGCTGGTTTTGTCCAAACTTGAATGACAAAAGGCGGTTATGACTTAATATATTTTTGAGGGTTTTATTGTTTTTAATGTGACGAAAGAAATCATTTTTCTATTTTTATAAGCACGTACTATGTGATCACACTCACAGCTGACCATGAATGAAATAGAAAAATCATCGCGTCACATGTTCATTTTATCTTGCATGATTGTTTATTATTTTTCTATGTGATCGCATTATAACTACACATTCACAAAATAATAAACCATGAAAAAACAAAATGAAGACCTGATCATGAGCCGATTCTAATGGTTGATCCGTTGAGTGAATAATAGACCAAACGAAACCCCAGGGGTATGTACCTTTAGTAGCATGGCTTATAACTTGAACAACAACATATGCTCATCCAATGTATTCAATTTTTGTCTGGTGCATCGCCATCACTTGGCGCGAAGTGCGTCACTCCTCATCTCGTCATTACATAATTGTACTCGCACACAGGCGAGGGGTCTCGGGGTATAAATATACAACTCTGACAATGGGCACGCAGACCCTTATACCTATAATGAAACTTGAGACGACACACAGATTGCCTTTTATTTTATTAAAATAATTATTACAAACCATGCAATAATTAAATAAATAAATTAAATAAATGCACCAAACATGCATCAGTCAGTCTCTAGATCATGATCAGTCATATACACATTAAACTCGCGTATATTAAATAAATGCAGAATAAAATTTAAAATTGTATTAAAATAATCTCGAGGGCATTAATTTTATTGAATTAAAATTTCACTCTAATTTTAATTTAATATTAATAGGTCGTTCGGTCCCAATTTATTAATTTAATTTTAAAACTAAAATTAATTTAATTAATTAATTTAATTAATCTCCCAATTAAATTAATTACTCCGCAACAACCAAAAATTAATATCTAATTAATTTAATTATAAAGTGTAATTAAATTAATTGTTTTAATTAATTTTGATTAAAATAAAAATACCTGAGCTCCAGAAATCCCAGGTAGGGCTTATGCGGGTTGGGGCGAAGCTGCGCAGGCCCAGTCTGGGATATTCCAACCCTGTACAGAGGCATTCTAGGTCTGGCGGGACTGCTCAAGCCCGTCCCAGGCTGGGCCAACCAGACTAGACTTATTTTGAGGTATAATCCTACTATGCTGACAGTTGCCTCACACCAGAATGTGATCCCAGAGGCGGGTGGCTGCAGTCCTGGTCCAGCCTAGTGTGAGCCACGCGGGTGGCGGCACCCGTGGATTCACCCTACACGGAGGGAGGTTACCGGACCAAGGGGTGCGGGGTGCCGACGTGCACCTGGTGTGGGATGTTGGCTATGAGCTCGAGGTTCCGGGGATCTTGGTTGGGTGGTGGAGCCCAGATGGGATGGAGAAACTAGAGGTGCGCAGGAGCGGGCAAGGTGGAGTGGTTAGTGCGCAGGCCTGCTGTGTGGAGCAGGGAGGGAGGCTGGCAGAGTCGCCGGCCTGGTTCACCGACCATGCATCAGGCGGAAAGGCAGCGACCTCCTTTGTGGGGTTGTCGAGTAGATCCCTGTAGGCTTGCTGCACTGGGGCGGAGGACAGGAGGCGGTCTGGGGTGTCACCTTGGAGAGGGTCGAGACGCGGGGCGCTGGGGTGGCCCGGGTGTGGTGCGACGCTGCACACAGAGGAGAGCCGCGACAGGCTCTACAGGGAAGACTGACTGGAAGGCGCCACTGCTTCTCTCCTATAGCCGCTGCGCCGCCCCGACAAGTCGGATGCGCTACACCAGGGTACCTGATAGCAACACACTATTACTGTTGACGGAGGGGGCTTCATAATTTTCTATCCTAGTGCACCGAGGAGGCGGATGGAGGTGCCACTGAAAGCCGCTTCGGGAAGAGGAATGCCGCCGCACGGGCTGACTACATCGGGTCTCCGGGTGGGAGATGTGGCCTCGGCTGGCAGGGGAGGAGGCTCCTCAGAGGGCAGGGGATAAGCTATTTCGGGAGGCACCTCTGGTGCGGGGAGCAGCCGGTGTGCCACGTTGATGTAGGAGTCGAGTAGTGGTAGTGTGGGGAGGGAGCCCCCGCGGGAGGCTGGTGAGGAAGAGTGCAGACTGAGTGGCTGGGACTGCGGCGTAGTGAACAGGGGGGCTGATCGGCCCCCAAAAAGTTTTTTTAATATTTTTTGTTTAACCTTAACCTACATGGAGCCCAATCTTATTTTTTTTTAAATTTTAGATTTCTTTTTACAAGTATTTCTTTTATCCTTCCCCCTTTTTTTGAGGTTTCCACACCCCTTTTACCAGTCTTTCACCCTTTTAATTTTTTTTAAATCCTATATTAGGCTTTGGAAAAATAAAATTGATATTATAATAATAATATTTTTATAATAAAATTAATATTATTATTATAATAAAATCAACAAATTTTATTATTATAATAATAATACAATTAATTTCAATAAGTTAATATCAAATCAAAAATGAATTTTTGATGAGTATTTCGGCCACAGGATTTCCGGTTGAAATACGAAACATCACCGAAATTTAATCTCGAATCCGAGTTCAAAAATTCGGATGGCTACAGACTGACTAGTCATTCTATGTTCTATTTGGATTCCGTCTATGACGTTGGGATCGTATCGACACCCTCTTTATATTTTAATGCAAATTAAATTTCCTTGGCTTAAAATTGACATGCGCTCCCTATGATACCACTTGTTGGAATAGGGCATGCAACAGAAGCCCCAAATAGGTGGGTTTTAAAATTTTCCACCGACGATCGATGTAAACTTGTTAACGTCGGTGAATAGAAGCCTGATCATGTCTGAGGATCTCGCTTGAAGGATTTTAAGCACAAACATAAACCGTAAAAATACCTGGTTTAATTATGAAGCCACACACGACGTCTGCTCATCGTTGGTGATCTATGCTCGAAGAATCCGAAGTCGAATTCCTCTAGATCATCCAAACATGCTTCAAGGAATCCTTGGCACTACTATTTGTCGTAATTCGGGTTCTAGAGAAGAATTGCGACGACACCTTCGACGCTCCAATGATCACCGCGCCGCTTCACTAGCAATGCCTAAGTGAGTACTTGATCCATGATCTTTGGATCTAGAGAATTTCTCTCTAGATTATGGGAAAGAGGAGAGGAGAGAGAACCTCCATGAATAATAAATATAAATATCCTCTCCTCTAATATTTATAGTGGTTAATTAATTACCCAGAAATGCCAACCCAAACCCCCGAATACTTAACGCACTTTCAAAAACATTTTATAACTACTAAACTGAGTCATAAATATTATTATCATTTAATTGTAATTAAAATATATTACAGGATAATAATAGAGTCATTAACTCGACTCGTTGCTCCCATAAATATTAATTGAACCTTGAATATATTAATATTCGTCAATTAATATTTTTCATCTATTTTCTTAAAACTTGTAAATAAATTTAATAAATAAATTCAATACTCATTATTCTAAACTCAAATAATATGAATTTATTTATTTCATTGGTGATCGTTTAAATTTGGACAAATCCAGAACCCCAGTGGTGGGGCCCACTTTTTCCAAAACTCATATTCAACTGAATAGGAAAGATTCTTGAATATGCTATTGTGTCTGACCCTCTAGGCCCTTATATCGACAGTAGTGAAACAAACAAAGAGCGGGATCTGAAAACTCATCATGGCCCCTGTAGAGATAAAGATTGTCATAGCAGCGACAACCAAGCTATGAACACACACTATGTAATATAATCTCTTTATCAGTAATATCTCATAAAGCAGGACGCACTCTCGTGTCATTGTCCTTTTCTTGCTTTATTGTTTATTGATGTAACTGGATGGATTTACCCTTGACTGCCATGGCCATGGTCTTATAATGGTACTGCCATCCATATCAACATGGAATGATATATATTACTTCCATAACTTGGAAGCAACAAATCCTTTCTTGACCATTCAACCAATGCCATGCCTCCAATGACGCACCCAACACAAACTACCTCACCACGACTTCATTTCCATGGTTTTTATCTTGCATCAAAGTATGAAATAAAATGACATACATTGGTAATAATCTAAATTTAGGAGACCATTACACATGATCATAGATAAAAACATCCAATGACACCCAAAACATGTGGATTTCCTATTTCCAGGTCATCCCTCATGATCTCACTACTGGAGATCACCAAGTGAGAACTTCATGAGAAGAAGTCTCAATGCTTATGATCCCCCAGCACCTAATGGCCAAACATCTACCATGTCTAATCAGTAAGATGTATCTAGACCATATAATATGAATTTAAGATTAATGTCATAGTATTTAGAGGTTCTCATTATATCCTGGGAACTACTATGACTTTTCGATACGATAATTAAACTTTGGACATTACCATTTCAATAGTGGATGTAGAACAGTTTACAATATAATGGTAAGATAAAATTATGAATATCTAACTATATACACAATATGGTAATCAAAATCACTGAATAGTTGGGTCTAGGGCACCCACCATTTCAACAGATATGTATTCAACTTCAGCGTAGACAATGCTATAGAATTTTTCTCCTTACCTAACCATGAGACTAAAGACTTGACTAATAAGTGACATGTTCTAGAGGTTCCTTTTCTATCTAACCAACATTAACCAAAATCAGCATCAAACTGACTTACTAAATCACACAAGTTTCCTCTATGGTAAAATAATCCTAAATTGGATGTATAATTAAGGTATTTTAAACTTATTTTAACAACATTTATATGTGACTCTTTTGGGTTTGCTTGAAAATGAGCACACATATACACACTAAAAAGAATATCTGGTCATCTAGAATTCATGTAGAGAAGGATACTAATCATACCTCTGTAACTGGTTTGATTCACTGGTTTCCCAACTTCATCAAGGTCCAATTAATAGGTGGTGATCATAGGAGTATAACTACTTTTAGTGCAATCCAGGTTAATGAATTTTAAAAGATATTTAATATAGTTACTTTGATTTAAAATAATTCCTTATTTATTTTTAAAGTTTTGAAATCTAAGAAAGAATTTTACTTCACCCATTAAACTCATTTCAAATTCATTTTGCATCATTTAAAAAAATCAATACAAAAATAATTTATTGAAGATCCAAAAATAATATCATCAACACATATTTGAACCTATAACACATCTTTTAAAATTAATTTTATGAAAAGGTAGGATAAATAATTCTTTTTGAAAATCCTTTTGATAATATAAAATTTCTGAGCATATCATACAAATCTCTAGAAGCTTTTTTTAAAGCATATAAATCTTTAATTAATTTAAAAACTTGATTTGGAAAATGAGGATTTTGAAAACCAGGGGGTTGTTATTTAAAAACATGATCAATTATAAAACTATTTAATAATTCACTTTTGATATCCATTTGATAAATATTGAAATCTAGATGAGCTACACAATCAAGAAGGATTCTAATTTACTCAAGTTGGGCTTTTGGTTCGAAGGTTTCTTCCTAGTGTATTCCTTCCTGTTGACTATAACATTGTAAAAATATTCTAGTCTTGTTTTTAACTATAGTTCCAAACTCATCAAATTTAGTTATAAATTCCCATTTAGTGTCAATAGTCAATGTTTCTTTGGTTATATCTACAAGTTCCCACACTTTGTTTCTTTTAAATTTTTTCAATTCTTCTGGCTTGACTATTACCCAAAATTCATCTTTAATAGCTTCATTGATGTTCTTAGGTTCAAGAAGAGACAAGAATACTTGACGTTCAACCTTTTTTCTAAGAGAATCTCCAATCTGTGTTACTCTATCTAGATCACCTACAAAATCATCTAAAGGATTATATTTAAGAGTTATAACATATATAGAGAAAGAGGGACTGGTCACTTCTATATTTTTAATTTGAGGTTTTGGAAGTTTTTAGTAAATTCTTCAGAATTAGATGATTTTTCTACTTGTTTTATAGCAGAATCTAAAGGTTGGTAATTTAAGTTCAGGGATGATAAATCATCCTCAAGATTTTATAAGGAGGTATTAGGTTCATGTGCATTTTTTTCATCAAATATTATATGAAAAAAATTCTTCCACAGTTTTGGTCTTCTTATCGAAAACTCTATAGGCTTTGCTAGATATCGAATAACTAAAGAAAATTACTTCATCACTTTTGGGATTTTTTTTCAAATTATCCTTAGTGTTAAGAATAAATAATTTTCAACCAAAAACTCTAAAGTAATTTACCTTATGTTTTCTATTGTTCCACAGCTTATAAGGAGTCTTATTAAGAATATGTCTAATTAAAACTCTATTTATGTTGTAGTAGGATGTATTGATAGCTTATTCCCAAAACATACATACGTAGGTCATAGTCATTTAACATTACCCGATCTATCTATTGTAAATTCCTATTTCTTATTTCAACAAATACATTCCGCTAGGCTGTCCTATGAGTAGAGAAGTTATGATTTTATCCATTTTGTGAGAAAAAATATTCAAAATATTGATTCTCAAACTCACGACCATGGCCACTTCTTAATGTCTTAATCCTAATTCCAATAATATTTTCTATAGGCTTAGCATAATTATAAAAATAAGAGAAATATTCACTTTTATGAGATAGAATGTACACCCAAGTATACCTAGAGAACTCATCTACAAGAACATAAATATAGTGTTTCCCATTAAAACTTTAGATTCTAGATAGTCTAAATATATCCATATGAAACAACTTGAGAGGTTTATAGGTTGACACTTATTTCTTTGATTTAAAAGAAACTTTGTGTTGTTTACCTTTTTGATAGGGGTTACAGACTTTACCAGCTGGGAACTCAATCTTAGGAATATCCCTAACTAACCATTTTTTAGTTATCTTACTAAGTGAGTAAATGTTGCAATGGCCTTGTATCCTATGCTAAAAACACAACTCCTTGTGAAATTATATTAATTATGAAAAATTTTAAGAAAAAAAATAATTAGAATCAATAAAATAAACATTATCATTTCTAAAAGTAGTAAAAACCAAAATATTTGTAGAATAAAAAAATTGAAAGAATCAATCTCAAAATTAACATAAAAACCATCATCAAATAACTGAGAAATAATTATGAGATTATATTTTACACCATCAACATATAAAACTGTATAAATCCATAATGATTTTTTGTTACCAATCTAGCCTAGGCCAGTGATGTTTCTTGTAGAATTTTCATCAAAGGTGACATGTCTACCATCAAAATTTATAAGGCTCTTGAATCATGAATAATATTCTATCATATGCATTGAAAAAACACTATCAAAATACGATATAATTCCACTGGAGGTCTTCGTGTATTTTTCCTATAAAACAAATTTTATGAAAGGAATGATTTTTGTACCCAAATATATTTGGGTACAGAAATGTTAAAAATGTGAAATTTGGGAACCCAAAATTGCCTCATGGGTTTCCTATAAACATAATGTATACTATTTAAAATAAAAACTCTATTAGGTCCTTTTGAAAAATGATTGGCAGAAGAACTTTCATTTCTAGATTTCGGAACGAAAGTGTTTTTTGTTATTTTACTCTCTCTATGTTGATATCTATTTCCAATAACATATTTTTGTGCAACTTGATTTCAAATTTTTTTGTGAGTGTCTCTCAAAAATTTGTAAAATTTTTAGTACAATTATTCAATTTCTCATTTTATAGTTTAAGTTTAGTGTTTTATTTGAGCAGTTGAGCATTTTTACCTTTTTATATAGACATATTAGATTTGTTATTTGTAGATAAGTCATACTGTATTTTTAAAACTTTATATTTATCTTTAATCACATTAAAGTTATCCTCTATAATTTTTAAGTATTCAAATAATTCGTCATCTGACATTTTTTCATCATCAGGTTTTTCATTATCAGAATTATTAGAATTATGCATAGGTATAATATTAGTAACATTGGGTAAAGTTGTTACCTCACTGACACTAGTCATAAAACACAAATTTTCTTTGTCTGGATTCTCTTCAGGTGATGCATCAGCGTCATTGGAGCTATCCTCTAAAGCACTCCATGTTACCTTCATGGCCGTTTTGTTTCTCCTTTCCTTATCCTCATATTTTTTGTACTTAACCTTTGTAAAGTTAGATTTTATGTCCTTTCCTCTTATATTCATAGAAAAAAAATCATTTGGATCATCATCATTTTTAAACTATTTCTTTCAATTTAATTTATTTTCTTACTTTCCTTAATAGTTTTATTTTCTAAAGAACTTTTTATTTCAGAAAAATTTATTGAATCTTCTGGCTAGGTGAGCTATCTCCTCATCACTATCAAGAGGTGATTCACTATCATTGGAACTGGCATCTTGTAATTTATATTTATCTATTTTCTTTTTTTATATGGAGGTTGTAGTCTCAAAAGCTACGAAATTTATTTTAGGATCCTCATATTCTTCACAATTTAATTTTAATTACTCTTCATACATCATAAGTTTACCAATAATATCCTTAACTGTAAGCTTTCTTATGTCACATGTTTATTTGATTGAAACAAATTTGCCTCTCCATATTTATTATAGGCATCTGAGTAGTATCATAATCAGGTCCTTGTCTGATACACGTTTTCTATGTGAGCTCATTATGTTGAAAATATCATTGAACCTGAGGTACATATCAAAAATGGGTTCATCAAGCTTCATCTTAAATTATCATATTTAATAGTATAAGTATTAATCCTCATATCTTTAACATTTGAAGTTGCCTCATGGGAAACAAAAAAAGTATTCCAAATATTATAAAATTTTTTACATGTATAAATCCTATTAAACTCTTAATCTCCTAGTTCATAGTATAGGGAATTCATAGATTTACAATTATTATTGTATGAAATCTTAGTAGAATCATCCCAAGTACTTCTAGCAGTATAAAAATGAATACATTAATTTTCAATATAAGACAAAATTTCAAAACCAATGCTCTCTATATGAATTCTAATCTTAATTTTCCATTGGGAATAATTTGTAGCATTAAAGAAAGGAGGTATATTAGTAGCAGATACTTCTTGACTCTTATCCATTTTAAGGAGATAAATTTTAAAATAACATAAATTAATATCTTTAAATTAGACTATAACCACAATTGAAAATAATTTGAGAACTTTAATATAAAAAAAGAATCCTTTGACACAAAATGTTGGTAAGAGTGAGTATCTAAAGAGGGGGGAGGGGGTGAATTGAGTACCCAATACTTTTTTTGTATAAGCTAAATTATTTTGAAATCCCCTAAATGTTTAAATATAGCCCAATTTATAAAAACATGTTGTATGAAATAGATCTTAATATTTCTAAATATTTATCTATATATTTATTAGGTATCAGATGAATAATATATAATATTATTAGATCCTTGGAAATCAGTTTACTTGATAAAAATACTATATGAGAACAATATAAGATAAAATATAAAAGTATATATTTTGTTTATAGTTAAAACAAATTTCATTTTTAAAGAGGAAATCAATTGAAACAAAATTAAGGCACACAATGGATAGAATGAGTACAAGAGTTTCAGTCTCAAGTAAAGACCTAGTCCTCTCCAATTAGTGATCCCCCACTAGGTAGTTTATATAAAATAATCAAGATAATCCACAATAGAGGTTAGGTTTTACAATAATTTTAAAACTATCCAGGTCACACACGACCACTTCCACAATTATACGTGGTAGTACAAAAAAATAGGCCTCAAAATGACCTCTACCAATGTTATCCATGGGAGTAAACATGTAAGAAAATACAATAAGATATATAAGTATCTTCCAATTCAGTACAAGAGAAAATTTTCATATGTAAAAAAATAGAACACACACTGCTCAAAATGTAATAGAAGTAAACAAAATAGATAAATTGAAAATTATAGAGTTTAGAAATGATTGGTTTGTTTTAATAAAACTTGTGACTATTTATTTTATTCTACAATTAATATTGAGTCAGTTTATGTTGAGAAATTTAAGAAAAAAGAGTGTCATAGGTTCTTGTTCTTTGATTAGAGGAAAGTATTGGATGTGATGATGCAATTCATATTCCCAGCCATGTATTTGTAATAGGTGAGCTTTTATTGTTTTCAACCTGGTTCAGATCTCGGTGCATTTATAAACTTTGACATTTTAGCTTACTATTGTTTCAATTAGTTCACTATTTCATCTCCACTACATGAGGGAGTGTGCTACACTTTTGTCAATGAAAACAATGAAAATATATAGATTAGTTGATTCCCCTTACTTCACATTATGATGCTCTCTTCAATGCTTTCTGTAAAGAACTTAAGATACAATAATTAAAATAATAAATGGAATTAAATTTGATAAATATCATCATAAGAATAATGTAATTCAAAAATATAAGTTAAGAAAATAGTGGAGGTGTCTTAGATTGGAAGTGGTCTTATGGTGTCTCACACTGGCGGTATGTTGTTCTAGTGTTATAATATCGGTGGTGTTTTAGACTTAGCCAAATTTACACTACACTAGTAGTGTCTCAACAAGTGGTGTCTGTTCTGGTGGTGTGTGGTCCAACATAGTCTTAAAATTATCCAAATTTCTATGTTGGTGGTATGATAGTGGTGACGCATCATCTAGAAGTATCTCATAAATATCCAAATTTTTGTTTTGGAGGCATGGAAACTTGATGGTGTGTCTACTTATGATGTCTTAGAATTTTTCAATTTTATAGTCCAGTGGTATGGCATCCTAGCAGTGTGATATCTGATGGTGTCTCATCCTCAATGGTGAATCATAATAAGACAATTTTCCACCTATATTAGAATACAGATTACTTACATAGAAACATGGAATTCATTAATATCATTAGAATCATGATTTTTTGATCATTAAAACTAGAAGGTCAAAAATATGAATCCATATAACTAATATGAATAAAATAAAAAAGTATTCATTAAAAAAATACATTGGTTATTACATTCTCCACCTTAAAAAAGTACTTCATAGATTTTTTTTTCATTTATAAACAAGTGGATATATTTTTCCTTTATATCTCTTTCAAGATCCCATGTTTATTCTTTAATCATATTATTCTTTCACAAAACCTTAACCAAGTGAGTTACTTTATTTTAAATCACCTGATCTCTATGATAAAAAATATTAACTTATTTTTCCTTATAAGAAAATTTTTCCTTCAACTGCACCACTTTAGGGCTCAATGCTTGAGATAATCAGGTATATACTTACTTAATAATGAAACATGAAACACATGATGTACCTATGGAAAATTTAGAGGCAAGGATATTGGTAAGAAATCAATCCCACTTTCTCTAGAACTTCATATGTGCCAATAAAACATGGGATCAATTTCCCATTCACACTGAAACACATCACGCATTTCCCTGGATATATTTTAAGAAACAATTCCCCCCACCACAAAAAAAAACATATTTTCTCCATTTATTTTCATAAAACTTCGGCCTACTTTAAGATACCATCATATGGTGATAAATCATATTTACCTTTTCAACCATCCGTTCTATAAATTAAATTCATAAAAAATATTTATTCTTGACTTTATCCCAACATTATGAAGTTTGAAATCACTTTCTATATAATTCCTCAAATGGTTCCACAGGAATACTTGAATGAAAAATTTTATAATAAAAAAATTACACTAAGAAAGGTGTTGATCCCAACCACTCTAACAATCTAATGAGTAATCCTGGAGCATTTACTTAAAATTTATACTTATACACTATGATTTTACATTATATTAATGATAAAAACCTATACTAAAAGATAAATAAGTACCTAACGACTTCTAAAGTCCCTTAAAAAAATGGATATAATCCTTGGATCATGATCAAATACAATAGAGAGATGAATTATATGTAACTTAACTGTCTGTTTAAGATTAAGTCACAAAAGATTATCCAAATACATATCATCTCAAATAGGAATAAAATGAGTAGATTTAATCAAATAGTCAATCATAAACCATATTGCATTATTACCTTAAGATGTCATTGGTAATTCCACCATAAAATCCATAGATATATGCACCCCTTTACATTCTTGATTTGAAAATGACTGAAGCATTCCATTCTATTTTTGTCATTTAGATTTAAAATATTGATAAATAAAACATTAAAAGGTTTTTTTAAGAAATATTTTTCTTTATTCCTTCACACTAATAATATTATCACACGTCTTTATACGTCTTAGTGATACTAGGATGAAAAAAAATATAGAGATCTATGATCCTCACTCAATAATTCCTTTTTCAATTAAGAGTCATAAAATACACATAAACTCTTTCCAAAATCTTATAACAAATTATTTTTCAGTATTAGATTTAGGAAACTTACCTTTAGTACCCTGATATTTTATAATATACTTCTTCTCTAATAAATTTAATCTATTCGATATCTTATGATACATGAAACTCCATGTCTAAATGAACCATAATATAGTATACTATTATAATCTAGACTTTAAATTAGAGGATATAAACAAGAATAAATAAATGATGAAAAGCATATGGTTTAAAAATGTATAAAATAAATTCATTGGTTATCAATTTATTAGAAATTAAAAATAAAAATCAATTTGATGTAAATGAAATGTTTTTATTAAAAACTGCTTTTATGCACAAAATATGTTTTTTTAAATTAAATTAATCAATATTGATGAATGATTTTAATGAAATTTATTTATTTTATATTCAATACAATGTTTTATTATTCATTTAATATCTTTTCTAAGCATGAGATAAGAATAAATCCTTTTTATGCTTAAAAATTTATTTTTCAAAAGACTGGTTTCGTTGTGTTTTCTAACTTATTTTAAAATTAGAATTTTTCAATTTTAGAAAAATTATTTGAAAAAATGAACTTTATTTTTAGAATCAACATGTCAAAATTATCTTAGATTGAATTTTTTTAGAATTCTGAAATGATTATTTTTTATGAATAGTAAAATATATAATTTTTTATTAAAAATTATCTTTTTATTTAAATATATACAAAGTTACATTTTGTTTTAAATTGTTTTAAAAGTATAATTAGTACAATAATAAAATTATTAATCTAATTTAGGTTATTGGAATCAATTTTAGTTTGAATTTTTATATAATTTTTTTTAAACTTAAGAAAACATTTTCTTTGGAAAACCACTACCCATCGTGTTTTGTAGGTTTAATTTTAAATTAAATTTATCACTTATGTGAATTGAATTTGAAAAAATGGATTCTATATTTTTAATCAGAATAATTATTATTAGGTAATAAGGTAAAATTAATTTTTTTTCATAATGAATTGTAAAAATTAATTACTGTGATTAAGGTTAAAATGAGGTCTTACGTGCTACATGTACATGGCTTAAAATTAATTTTACACACACATAGATTTTTTTATTTGATAAATTATATTTCATATTTATAATCAGTGGGTCCAAATTATGTAATAAGGCCCATTTTTTTAGTCTTAAAGGTTAAATTACATAGGTAAAAAAACCATTTACCATGGTGAAAAATAAAATGGTAAAAGTGAGTAACCTTAGAGGTAAATGGAATTACATGTTTATAAAATGTCTATTTTTTATTTATGGAGGTTTTTATTGAATTTATATTCCATCCTCTCCATTATTTATCAATTTTGGACGCACTTGATTTGAGAGTGAATTCCCATTGTTGATTTCTTTTGGTTTTTTTAAAAAATTATTTCCTTCTCACTTATAAAAGAGAAACTCCTATCCTATTTTTTTAACAATTAAAAATCCTTTTGGTTCAGCAAATACAAACCCAAATCCATTCCTTACTTCCTTAACAAGGTTATTCTAAGAAGAGGTTTCGTTCTTAACCAAGAATTTTTGTTTTATTTCTTCTTTCAACACCTTAAAATATTCTTCAACTATAATGAAATAATAACAAATATACCTTCCATGAATTGAGATTTTATTATTTTAATTTCATAAATTATATCTATCTCCTTTTCAATCAAATGGGAAACAAAACTATCAATCGTGTGTATGGAGGACTACCACCTCTCGAACCGATGCAATTCATTTTCCATCATCGCCATTCACGAATAGATATAATGATGTATTTATTGTATATATATGATATTTATGAAATAATTATACTTATGGAATTATAATATTATATCTACCTTTTTATCTTCTAATCCATTGGAAAATATGACAACGTCACTCGTGCATACTTGTGGACTACCGTCTCTCCGAATAAATGTGATTTATTTTTCATTTATTCATTATATGGATGGTAATAATAATAGATTTTTTGTATATATATGGTATATAATATATTATAATGGTTATGGAATATTTAATTATTATTTACCATTCATTCCATCCATTGAAATATGCAAATGACATTCATGCATATGTATGGTCTACCATCACAATGAACAGTGTAATTCATTTTTTATCTCTAAATTTTATGGATTAATTTAAATATATATATTATGAATATATATTATATTTATTTTATTATTAATATTATTAATATTATGGATCCATGATCAAAGTATAAGGACCGAAACTACAGAACCAAAATATACCTAAAAAATGAATTAGTTATTTTCCAAAACGATTATTTTAATAAAGAAGTGTTAATAAAAGATTGATAAATGATTATAAGTAAATAATAAATGGTATGATATATATGAGGATGGTTTTGGAATATATTTATAATAAATATATATTTATTATACAAGTTTTTTGGACAGATACGAAGGAAGTAAAACCTGAGTTAAGGGTTTATTTGACAATCTCATTATTATTTGGGTTTATTTATGTTTAAGTATTCACTGGGGGATTAATTTATATTTATATATTAAATATAATATATTGTCTTATACTATGGTTATTTATTGAAATTATTAATTTTCATTTCATTTTCCTCTCTCTATGTACCCAAGATAACAAAATAATATTTTTACAGAAAACCGACCTTGTTTTTCTACTCGAACGAGAATATTTCTCTTCGATGTCTATATTTACCTTAAAATATCTAAATGTATGTTTTAAAAATATCCAATAATTTATTAAAGATATTTTTAACCATTTTTTACTTTTTATAATATTTTATAAAATCAAAATTCTTATCATTTTTCATATAAGTTACTTTTTGGCCTTTTTATAAAAGTTTGAAAGGAATATTTTTTAACTTATAGAACATGAAAAAAATTTACCACTATCATTGAAACTTATTACTTTGAAGATTAATTTAAAATATTACAGGTTTATTTTCTAAGAAAATGTTTTACTTAATATTTGGGAATTTTTTATATTTTTAATAAGCGATTTTAAATTGAAGAATGGTATTTTCATTAAGAAATTTTATAGCAAGATTTTGAAAATATTTTCAACTATGTCAAAATAATTTATTGAATATAATGATTTAATGAGGTTATAATATTATGATACCATCCAACATATTTCTATGGATGGTTTATGATCAGATTGATTGGAGAAATTATTGATGTTCCATATGCTAGTTCTTATAATATGGGAAGTTATTGATTTTTAAGGTATGTTGATTAAATTTTATTGATTTTTCATATTATGAATGAATTAGACTTATTAAGTGATAGGTGAGTCTTGGAATTATAAATTCCTTCAATGAATTGATAGGTATCATGAGATAAACTAGATTGGGTATTTATATGAGGCCTAATCCATTTATTTAAGATTCCTTAGCATGAGGCCTCGATATAAGTTATAGATGCCTAAAATTATACATTACATCATTATGAAACTAGTTATTGATGTACCTATGATTATTTGATTTTTTATGATATTCATTGATAAGTTTCTAGTTCATGTGATCATTTATATGGTATTAATCATTCATCATATATTCTTTCCATATTATTCATGCCTTATCATCTTCTATTGTACGCATACCTTTACCAAGTATTTGATCTCACCACTTTATTATATTTCCTTTACTTGGGATGATATGAACTGTATTATGATTTTTATTTAGGGATACACTATGTTGAATAATAGTGTTCTCATATAAAATAATTTAATTTATTTTTATTTTTCAAATGTAATGTGAAATTCAAGTACATATCTAGTTTTACATGACTAATAAACTATTTAGTCCTTCTGGATTTGGTTCCTTATATCCAATGCCAATGAAATAAAGTAACCCCTAGTTCTAGGAAACTAGGGTCTGGTTTTTTATAGTTTTAATTAGATAAAGTTTTTTAGATGCCTTGAGAACTGGATTTAGGAAAACCGAGTTTAGTGAATATAGACCTATGACAGACTTTGAGAATAAGTCTAAGTATAAGATAACATCGTAAAGTTTTTTCAAGGTAGATATTATGTGGTTTTAATAGAAATAAATCCATTTTTGGATACTATGAGTGTATTTGGTTTTATAATAGATGCATGAAGTGGTAATAACCTTGAAAAGAGTTGGTTTGAGAATATCATGGCCATCATTATGGTGCATGGTGAGTATTCCCTTACTACACACCTGGTTTGAAGATACCTAGTGATATGGTTGGGTTAATTAATGTTTTATTTACAAACCATTTTGAATTATTTGTAAATATTTTTATGATAGGAGAAATTACTAAAGAAACAATTTTTATGATTCATAGATTAGCTATGCATAATTGTTTTAATTAATGTTTAGTGTTTCAATAGTTTTGAAATTATGAATTATGATCCATATTGTTAAGGTCCAATCAAGTGTATTACATTATTTAGAAATGAATAATAGTAAAATGAATTTAAACCATATCAATACACATAATCCATTTAGGGATTTCCCTCCTTGGTAAGATAATTAAGCTGGAGTTGAATCTAGAGCTAGAGAGGAAGAATTTATAACTATATTGGGGTAGATAACTTAGGTTATGACCAATAAAATTTCCTTTATGGAGTATCCTTCTAATATAAAACAAAGTGTATCAATGTTATAACACTTCATGCATCGGTAACCACTATTATTAAATGGGACTAGAAATCAATTTGTAGGTGAGTAATGGATAAGTTCCTTAGAGAAGACATTTCTATCTTTGGAAAGTAATGAAAGGGAGAAAGTCGTCATGAATGTTTATATTCAGTAAAAATATTTAGATAAATGATGGCCATTGATTCAAAACACTAATGATAATGAGGAAATAACGATCATACAATGGAAGAATTTTAAGAAACATTTCATGGAAAAATATTTTCCTCATAAAAAACAAGAAGTTATGGTGAGAGAATTATTGAGTCTAAGATAAAATGAATAGGAACATGTTTCTAAGTATGAATATTACTTTACAAGGTTATAAAGACATTCTAAAGACCACTTAAATAATCTAAAGAGCAATATTGAATGTTTGTTTGATGGGATTAATCCAATCATTCAAATGGAACTAGTCTCCCAAACATTCTCATCATATTAAGATATAGTATCATGTGATATCAAGAAAGAGAAATAACTCTATAAGTTTTATGGCTTAAAATTTAATAAAGAGAATAAGTGGATGACATATAAAAAAATAGATAAGTGGAAGAATAGAAAGGGCAATTTTCTAACATATGACACCTGTGGAAGGAAACACCTTGGTACATGATTAAAAGGAAAAGATGCTAGATTTAAGTGAGGAGAAAAATTCCATCATGATCATGAATGAAAGGGTAAGGAATAAGAAATTATTGTAAAATGATTTAACTATAAGGAGATAGTGAACTATTCCAACCAATTCCCCAAACATCAAAGAAAATTACCATAAAAGAAACCAATGGGAGATGGGAAAGCTTATGTAATTACTATAACTGACATGGAAGCTTCTAGAAATTTGGTTAAATGTACACTTATCATCCACTTTATAATTGAAAATGTTTTATTTGATTATGTTTCTACCCACTCTTTTATATCTGAATAATTTTATAAGGGTATAGTATCACCACATCAATGATTAGATATCGAGTTGTTGGTGAAAAAACCTAATGGTAGGATAACCTCATCTCAAGTTTATAACTCCTCTCTAATAGAATTTTATGGGATGGTTCTTTCTTCAAATCTTTTATTTGGTCCACTAGGTCTAATACCCTGATAGGGGGGGGGGGGTGAATTAGGGTATGTAAGATTAAAAACTTTCTCCTATTCAGATCTTGATTGTTTGTTAGACAAAACTGAATTCTCTCTTCCTCCTGTAGCAATATAAAAAGAGATATGAAATCATGCACAAGACAAAATTATTTTTACTTGGTTCACCCTAATTGGGATATGTTTAAGGAACATACAACAAAAATATGTCGATGAAACAAATTTTCTAAGGATCACGACCAATAATGAGTAAAATGTTTGGGCTAGATCTTCTACACCCAAATTCACTGCCTTTACAAGGTTTAGGGTCTTCTTACTGCATTCCCAAGGGTCACTCCCTATGCCTCTTTCTCTAGATCACTGCTGGTGGAAAGGGTCACCGTCTTCCTCTTCCTTTTCTCACTGCTCTTGGAAAGGAATCCACTCATAGTTTATTGACTGGTAGGTCAAACACAATGTAATGACATGTAGGTCCCTTAATTTGAATTAATTCCTGCATCCTCAACTGTAGGTAGATGCTCTGTTGAAGTTCCTTTTTCACCCGCAGATGAATTCCACCTTCTCAAGTACTATTAGGTACTAGAAGATAATTTAGAAAAATGAATTGAAGCTTTAAAAAGAATCCTTGTGAAAATCATGAACCACCTCGACCACCACATACTGTGTAGTGGGTTTGGTATGCTGAAGAACTCATTCGCATACAACTTCCACCACTACGAACCACCCTTCATCCACATACTGTCTTCACCTTCACGATTGCGTATCGCTACTGCGTACCAACTTCACGAACCTCCTCTATGATATCACTACTATCTATGAACTATTATCTGCTCATGGACTGACTTCACTTCCACATACTAGAGCTCCCCCTCTGCATAATACTTGCATAATTCTCCCTCTCACGTATCGGAGATTCCTCATCTGCGTACCGAGAGAACCCTTCTGCGTACCATACTTTCTTTGCGAGTTAATAATCCTTGCAAACACCTTCAGCGCGAACCACTTTAGGACTTTTCCAGATTCCTGGAGAAAAATATGTTCTCTAATGATGTTCAATATCCACAGTAATCAGAGAGATTAGTGATTCTTATATAGGAAAAGATACTTGCTTAATCTGCTGAATTTAGATTTACCAAATCTTTAATCCATCCACCACCACTTACCGATTCTTCTACCACTATGAACCGCAAGCCAGCCACAAACCATTTCTCCATGCCATCTGCATACTACATTTTCTATTACATGGTCTATTTCCTCCACCAACATCAAGAAATCCACATACCACATCGCCGCTCAGTCGTGAACCGTTTTTGGTTTCACGAACCGCATCCACGTACTATTCCTACCGCTCCGCATACCGTTCCCGAAACATGGTTCACGTCCCATGAATTATGGTACGAAATTCTCACCCTTTTCTGATTTTCTTCAACATTCTTCATACCATTTAATCATATGAATAAATCCTTCCTTTGACAACACCAAACTCCCAATTTTGAGACCCCAAAATTTAGCAAACACTGGGAAACTGAGCCACCTCAAAAACCTGTCTTTGAAAAACACCAAACATTCTCATTTACAGTCATCTTTCTTTGTTAACAAAAACAACCACATCTAAAACATACTAAAAAGATACTTTGGGGTATTTTTTCCCAACATCTTTTTATTCTATCTGTAGTTGAATTTGGCATAATTTTGGGTACATAATGGATATCTCAGTATATATCTCATATCAATTATTGAGTATGGGAAGTTACATTAGATATTTTCAATCAACATTAAATATTTTATGAGTGAGATGATGGACATGAGAAACCAATTGAAATTAATTCTATTATATGGGTTTTTATGCCAATCCATGAGGGATATTTATCTAAAATTGTCTCGAAGAAACTTAGTATTGTGAATGTGCCAATTATCTGGGAATATAATGATGTAAATCCTTAGTACTTTCCTAGTCTACCCCTTAATTATGAATTTTAGTTCTCAATATAACCCATACCTTGTGCTACACCTATTTCAAAGACTCTATATAGAATGGACCCAATTTAGTTATAGGATTTGAAGAAGAAACTACAAGAGAATATAGACAAGATATTTATTTGACCTAGTGTTTCTCAATGGGGTGAACCTATCATTTTTTAATAAGAAATATGGGTCAATTCATATTTTAATTGATTATAAGAAACTTAACAAGATCACTATTTATAATAAGTATCATATACCCCATATCGATGATCTATTTTA
Source organism: Viscum album (assembly GCA_963277665.1). Lineage (NCBI taxonomy): Eukaryota > Viridiplantae > Streptophyta > Magnoliopsida > Santalales > Viscaceae > Viscum > Viscum album. The sequence continues at coordinate 622,370,044 of OY728145.1, forward strand.
TCAATTATGAGTAGATCTATATTCTCTCCATGATTGATCTTCAATTTGGGTATTTTTAGCTAAGTATCAAGGAGGAATATATACCTAAGACAACCTTATGTATGTGGTATAGTCATTATGAATTTATTTTAATTCCATTTGGACTCAAAAATGCTCATGCTATCATCATGCATTTAATAAATATAGTCTTTGTAGAATAGCTTGATTAGTTTTTGGTAGTTTTTATAGATGATATTCTTATATATTCAATGTGAAATGAATAGATTGTAGAAAATTTGAGAATTTTGATAAGGACCCTATGGAAGGATAAGTGGTATGATAAATTTACTTAGTGTGAAATTTGGATTTAAAGAGTTTCATTCTTGGAAAATTATAATATCAAGTGTGTGTATATCAATGGATCTTTCAAAGATAGAAGTTATTATTGTAATGAACCAAACTTTTATTAATGAAAATTCCTCAATGCACTATTCATTTCTTCAATTGTAAATAACTAGGGCACTTTGCAAACTAGTTCCCCAAAACAAAGGATTTTGGAGGCAACCAAAAACCTCTAAGGCATCAAGGGAGAGATTTTTCCATCATTACCGTTGAAGTGAACCACGTTAACAAAGTGGTGAAAGGTACGCCAGTTATTCATCCATGAATAGAGAACATACTTTTTGATTCTGGTTCTATGCATTATTTTATGTCCTGAATGTTTTGAAGAAAAATCCTTACATCACCAAAAATCATGGAAGTAGATATGTCGATGAGAATGGAAAATGAGGAAATCATTGCAACCCATTAATATAACTCCTCCCCTATCACAATTTTGTAGTTTGAACTTCCCAATGATCCTCATTATAGTCCCTTTTGTGGAATTTGATGCAATTATTGACATGGATTAGCTTTCCCTATATAGAGACATCATAAATTACCATTAGAGGGAAATCACTCTCCATATGGCGAATCGACCCCCAATTCTATACAAGTGCAAGGAGGAGGATAAATATTCCTCAGAACCATCATCTTAATCATAGATATTACTTCCCTATGAGAACAAATATCTTTCCCAGATGATTGAGTCTAAGGAATTAACCATCCTTGAAGAGATACCTATTGAGAGGGCATTTGCTGAAGTGTTTCACGAGGAATTTCCTGGTCTTCCTCCTAGAAGAGATGTTGAATTCTCAATTGATCTTATACCTGGGGAATTTACAATATCCAAGACTCCATATAGAATGGATATTATGAATCTTTAGGATCTGAAGAAACAACTAAAATATAATCCAGATAAAGGTTTTATACTCCCAAGTGCTTCACCATGGGGTGTGCCAGTCCTCTTCGTCAAGAAGAAGGATGGGTCAATGTGCCTTTGTATTGATTATCGTGATCTCAAAAAAATCACGAAAAAGAAAAATTTTCCTATACCCTAAATTGAAGTCCTATTATATCAGCTACATGATGCACAGTGCTTCTCCATGGTGGATTTGCAGTCAGGATATTACCAATTAAGGGTGAAGAAGGAGGATATTCCCAAGATTTCTTTTTGTATAAGGTATGGGAACTATGAATTCATTGTAATGCTTTTTGGACTCACTAATTCTCTAGAAATATTCATGTACATGATGAATAGAGTCTTTAGAGATTACCTTGAAATTTTTTTGGTAGTATTTATAGGCAATATTTTAATATACTCCGAAATCAAGGAGTAGTATGAGGAGAATCTAAGAACTATATTGGAGACCTTATGAAAGGAGAAGCTCTATGAAAAGTACAACAAGTGTGAGTTCTGGTTGAATAAAGTCTCATTCTTGGGTCATATCATCACAAGTAATGGGATTTCTATGGATCCCTCCAAGAAAACTGCAATTGGGGGATGGCTGAGGCCAACATCGGTGATGGATATCCATAGATTTCTGGGGTTAGGTGGATATTGTCATCGATTTGTGAGAAATTTCTCATGATTTTTAAACCCTCTTACCAAGCTAACTCGGAAGGGATTCAATTTTTCCTAGAGTAATGAATACGAAGATAGCTTCAAGGTGTTGAAAAGGAGGATTATCAACGCACCCGTGCTCACACTACCGAAAAGTGGGTAACTTTTTTTGGTATTTAGTGATTCCTTGAAGAAGGTCCTGGGTTGTGTGTTGATGTAAAATGAATAATTCATTGCCTATGCATCAAGTAAATTTAAATTTAATGAAAAAAACTATCCAACACATGATATAGAGTTGGCTGTAGTAATATTCTCTTAAACAATTTGGTAACATTACCTCTTTGGGGAGAAGTGTAAAATATAGACAGATCACAAAATCATCAAGTATATATTCACATAGAAAGAGTTGAATATACACCAATGATGATGGCTATAGCTGATCAAAGGCTATGACTGCTCAATCCATCACCACCTTGGGAAAGAGAACAAAGTGGAATATGCTCTAAGTAGAAAGTAACAAGAGATTTTATCATTGATGAGAATTGAAAAGGATCCAATATTCTTATATTTGATGAAGATGGACATGGGAATAAAAAATAATAGAACATCATCAATCCTTTCACAAATGATTGCTCAACTGTATCTTTTGGAAAGGTTAAAGTATCATCAAAAGGATGATGTGGAAATTTAGAAGAAAGTGAAAACTATCAGAAAAGGTAAATCCTTATATTTCAATTTCAATGAATAAGGAATTGTGAGATTTGGGATAATACGATGTGTTCCATCTAATCTAGAGTGAAAGAAAGAACTTCTGGATGATGCACATAGCTCAAATTTCTATATTCACCCAGGAAACAAAAAGATGTATTGAGATATTCGAGAGATTTATTGGTGGGATAACATGAATAATGATATCACTGAGTATTCATCAAAGTGCCTGATATGTCATAAAGAGAAGGCTGAGAGGAATAAGTCTAAGGGGATGATGAAACCAGTACCCATACCAACATGGAAATGGGAAAACATCACCACAGACTTTTTCACTGGGCTTATGAAGACATCCAAAGGAAAAAAATGCTATTTGGGTTATTGTGTATCATCTTACAAAGACTACACACTTCATTGAAATTCGAGAGGATTTCTCATTGGATCATCTGGAAAAGATATATATTAGAGAAGTGGTAAGACTGCATGAAGTACCACTGTCTATTATATCCAATCGAGATCCAAGATTCACCTCTAAGTTCTGGAAGATTCTTCACATTTCTCTAAATACTGAGCTAAACTTCAGTATGACTTATCATCCTCAACTAATGGCTAATCTGAGAAGACTATTCAAAAACTTGAGGAAATTTTGAGAGCATGCTTATTGGACTTCAAAGGAGAATGGGATCAACATCTTCCTCTGGTAGAGTTCTCTTAAAATAACAGTTTGCACTCAAGTATCCAAATGGATCCTTATGAAGCCCTTTATGAGAATATGTGGAAAACTTTAACCTATTGGGATTTAGTTGGGGAGCAAAAACTCCTAGTTTGAGAAATGATTACAAAAATGGGGGAGAAGGTTAAAACCATCTAGAAGCACATTAAAGCTGATCAAAGTCTACAAAAGAGATTTGCTGATAATTGTTGATGAGACCTAGATTTTGATGTTGGCGACATGGTATTCCTCCTCATATCATTGTGGAAGAGAGTTATGAGATTTGGGAAGAATGGAAAGATTAGTCCAAGTTACATCATCCCTTTTGAGATCCTAGATCACATTGGAGAAGTGGCCTTTTGATTAGCACTCCCACCGAACCTGTCTCAAGTACATGATGTATTCCATCCATCACTCTTAAAGAAGTACACACCTTACCCATCACATGTACTCAATCCAGAGGTGGTACCATTAGAGAATGACCTCTCCTATGAAGAGAAGCCGGTGAAGATCTTAGATCATAGGGAAAAAGTTCTACGAAATAAGATAGTGCTTCTTATTAAGGGGTTGTGGTGAAACCAAAATTTTGAAAAAGAAATGAGGGAACTAGAGTAAGTGATGAGGTGGAGTTACCCACATCTGTTTTAGTGTGAGAAAAGGAAATTTTGAGGGAGAAATTTATTAAGGGGGGAATATTGTAATGACCCCAACTTTTATTAATGAAAATTGCTCTTGATCTAATTAAATGTATTATTATGTAAAATGGTTATATAAAATATGCACTTACTCAGTTTTATGTTTTTGGATTTCAAAATACCGTTAAGAATTGTTACTGTTTCTAATATAGCTATTGAATAATGATCACATGATTAGTATAAATATAGGGCTTTAAAAAATCCAATTTACTCAAAAAAAGAAAGCGATGACCTCATCCAGTAGAATTTATCCGTACGAAGCCCATTTTTTGGAGCTTGTAAAGGAGGTAGTATCACTGGTCTTCACTATTTACCAATCCCAAGTCGTGTTTCAACACCTTAAGCTTCAATAGAACTACCTATTGGATAAGTAGATGTGAATAGATATTACCACCTGAGCGACGTTATCTAAGCCTCCCCAAGAGTCTTTCACCATCACCCACCTTACCCTTAGGTATTTTGAGGGTTTTATAAGGGGTTATGTAACAAGACCCTAGCACTATGATTATGTGCATTAGTTTTTATAGAATAAATAATATACATTCATTTTATTATTGTTCCTTTGTAAATGGTTTTTAAAGAAAAAATAATATTTTTAGTTAATATTCAATTAAGAAGTCTATTTTGATAAATTAATGGTTTTTTAATTAAATAATAATTTAATAAAATATTATTGTTACGAAATTACTTTTTATTAAATATAAATTATCATATAATTTTTATGAATACAATTGTAATTTTTATTATGGTTTGAAAACTGTTTTTTTGAAACCCATGAATTTTCAATAAATTATGGTTTTTATTATAAAACTGAAAATGCACATATTTATAAAATTATGTATATTAAATGAATATTATTTTTTGAATCAGGATGTTGAAATTATCCAATGGGGAATTTTTTATATTTTTCTGAGACAGTCGAAATTTTGGGTAAAAATTAAATACCGTTTAAATATATAATGTGTTTTATGACATCATAATGACCCAATAGTGATGTAATAAAATAATATAAAAGGGATTTTAGCTCAATATATGTTTTACCTTTAAAATAATGTGATTTTATATTTGTTTTATTTATTTTACAAAGCCTCAGTGGACCCTCCAAGACTTATAAACATTTTAACATTTTAAAATGATTTCCAAGAGAGTGTGGCTCACCTCCACATAAGCAAGCCTAATATTTTAATAATTTAGTCCATTGGACATATAATTTTTTTTCCACTCCCCTTTGGCAAAAATCTTGGGCAAAAATCAATGGATGGTTTGCGGTTTTTATTAGTTTAATGTGTATTTCCCAAAACCTAAATAGGAAAGAATTCCCTCTCTTTTCTTATATAAACCCACCCAAGATCCCACTTTATATTCACTAAAAACCTTTATATCTCAACCAAAATATTCCCTCCTATATCTATAATCCTCCTAAGTCACCCCAAGATCCCAAGAAGCCTCTCTCATCCCTCTCCGAAACCTTTGGGATCACACTTCCAAGTAAGGAATTTCTTCCTTTTTCTTTCTTATCCAAATTTATTTATGATGTTATACCCATTTATTTTTTATTAAAAATGTTTGTGTATGATTTATCACCTCACCCTTACTTCCCTAATTATTTTTTAATGACGAGATACCTCTTTATCTCTCATTAATTCCTCCCATGTACACCCGTTACCATGCCGAAATTTTGTAAGGAATTTCTCTCTTCTAATTTACATTCAAGCAATTATTTTATATTATTCATATAAAATCCATTAAACATGTTGGGATATTATGTTACATGAACCCCTTACTATCAATTTCATGTATAAATGATTATAGGACAATTCATCTCTCATTAACCCATTTTATGAATTCTATTTGACGTGGTTATGCTACCGAATTTACACCAACATTTCCCATACAAAAATAATCGTGTAAGTGAATAACATACCCTTTTCTCTATCAAGGGTATTCAACTTTTTGAACATGTACTTGTTTATTTAGGACTTAAATTTAGGTATTACACATCTCTAATTCATGGAATAAATTATGATGTTTAATGAATCCATGTTGTATGATATTTTTGGCACACTTATGCATGAAATTAAATGAATAAGAAGGGTGATCCCTGATAGCACTCCAATGTATTGGGTAAAGAATAGTATCTTGATAGATCATGTGAAATGAGTGTTGAATCATGAAAATTCATGTGCAATGAGGGTTTACTCATACCAATTACAGTGTAATGAGGGTTTACTCATGCTCCATGTGCAACGAGCCTTGACTCATGATAATATCATGTTAAATGTTGTTGCCACATTTCCATGTTTTGATAATCATGCAATATCATGCCTTTATGTTCGTGTTTATATTATTATCCATTGATATACCTATTTCCAAACATGTATTGTATTCTTAATTTTATTCCTTATTTACTCCCTTACCAGGATTTATAGCTCACCCTTTTCTTAGGTATGTCCTCATGTTATCCCATGAAATGCTAAGTATGAAGGAATGTTGTGATCATGTAAAATAAGTTTTCAATAAAGATGTTGCATTTTATATTCTAAGTTGTTATGTAGTTTTCTTAACTTCCCAAGACACTAGACCTCCCGATCCTTAGAGTTGTCTTAAGTGTAAGTTTATAAAATAAATCTTGTTTAAGTGTGTAATAAAGAGTAGTGTTGTTATAATTAATAAATGAAAGAGAATAACCATGGTAATAGAAATCCGTAGTTTTCATAGGTTGGATAGATACTACTGACTATAAGGACTCAACCATAAAAATGAAATAATATTCAATTTTAAGTCAAGAATTAATTCTCATACATTTGATGATCTTTTCATATTTAGATTTTTAGATAATTGGTTCATAACTCATACTTTAAAAAACCACACACACACACACACATATATAAATTAGAGACTTCCAATAAGTATCAATTTTTACTATAATATATATATTTTTGAAATAAAACAAAATTTATTTTGATGAAAAATCATCACAACTTTCAAATTGAACACTAAATTTCCCTTACCCACCCTTAAATCCTATTAAAAACATTTTAAAAAATGGGTTGAGCACGAAAAGCTCAGCATGGGATATAAGAAAAGAAGAAGTTTGTTAGTCTAGTGAAAAACATTAAAAACATGAAATCCCATGAAATTTTTATCTTTTTCTAAAATATAATTTATTAAATGTAATAAATAAATTTCAAATGAAATAAAACAGACTTTTTTCTCAAAGAAATCATTTAAAACCCATGGTAAGAACATATAAATTAGTTATGTAAATTGGGACATTATTATTCATATCACTCTTGAAAATGGAACAACTGATACGATCAACTTTGATATTTAGAGTACCCAATGCATTTAAGGTATGTCATGGACCTATCCATCATTTTTTTTCACAAAACTACAAATCCTCAGTTTATCATAGAACCATAGGTCCTTGGTTAATAACATAACCACCTATCCTTGGTTTATGATGGAACCACCCATCATTGGTTTATAACATAACCACCTGTCCTTGGTTTATAATAGAACCACCCATCATCATAAAAAATTCCCAAGAACCATAAAATAATCATAAATCAATAAATATTTAATTTTCACTACAAAATCTTTAAAAAATCTTTTAATCTTGTTTGAAAAACTCTTTTAATTATCAAAATTCCCATTTCTTTTAAAAATCCATTTTGCAATACCAAAATACCATTTTATTTTAAAACTAATTTTCGATAAAAAATAATTAGAAAAAGGGAAATAGGTTTTTTATTTGAAGATAAGATAAAATCATGTAAAGTAATCCAAATGTCAAATAATGTTTACAGTGGTGGTAATTTGTTTTGTCACCATCCATGTTAAAATAGAACATTTTTTTGTCATTTGTAAAAAAATTAAAACATTCCGTACAAACAATTTTTTTTAAAATATTTAAATAAAGAAATAAAATTACTTTATAAAATTATAATGTCCATATAATTACATAAAATAATTTTAAAAATATGTAAATGGAATAGATATAGAGTTTCAAGTTAAACATTAAAAGAGTATTTTTTAAATAAAATAACCCTACCACTTTGGAAACATTTGGATCGTAATCCCCTTAAAATAATAACATTAAAAAAATATTTTAAATATCATGATAACAGATAAATTTATGATATAACATTTCAAAGGTTATTTATATACACCTCATAAAATTAAATAATCGTATAACATCAAACTATGCCATAACGAAAAGATATTGAGATGAAGTGCCTTACTTCGAGTTTGACCCATCATGAAAGTTCTTTATATTCCTAAATTATAAACTTATCTTAATTATTTAATTTCTCAAGAATATTTTTCAAGTTTATTATTCCTTTTATTTAAATTATTACCATGTTATATACAATTACTTAATCAGTTAAGTTTACATTATATTTTTTGGTGATATTTGGCCTATATTTCAGAAAATGACTTTAGAAGATTGACTGTGGCCAAAGAAGTAATTATTGGAATATATATAGAATAATATTCATGTAATAATTATAATATTTATATATTGATTATAATTTTTAAAACCAACCATGAATTAGGGTTATGAAAATGATCTATGTTACGGTAATAGAGATGGTAGGTTGTTCGCACACATGAGTAACATTTCCATATTTCAGTGATCAGTTTGGAATGAAGGTATGAATTATTTTTTCATTAAAAATTTATCATAATATTTTAAATAAAATATTATTTCTTTAAATATACTTATATATATCATCAATGTGATTTATTAACAAAAAAAGAGTCACATCACTTCATGGAGGCGGTAGTTTACACATTTGCACGAACGACATTATCATTTTGAGTGAAATAAAGAAAATGATATTTTATTTTTTAAGAATGATAAATATGTAATTAATATCATAAATATTTAATTTATATCACATATATTCATTAAATTTATCATTATTAAATTCCATGTAAATCGTTAGTGACAAATGAATCACATAGCTTCGCGAGGCGATAGTCCGATGTACACACGAGCGACATTATCGTATCCCACATAGAATGTAAAGTAAAAAGGTATATGTTATATAATAACTATATAAGTATAAATATTTGAAAAATATATTATATATACTTTAAATCCATCATTATAAAAATCCGTGATTGGTGATGATGGAAAATTAATTACAACAGTTCGCGATGCGGTAGTTCTCCATACACATGAATAATGATTTCATATCCCATTTGGTGGAAGAGTAGAAAGATTTAGGTTATCCCATTAACATAATAAAATATCATTATATGTGATATAATGATGTTTTTATATAATCACAATTGAATAATATTTTTAGGAGGTGTAATAAGAAATAAAATAAAAACGCACAGTTAAACATGACACCTCTTCTTTAGAGAACCTCCAAAGGTAAGCACCGTAGTAATTAATTTTTTTTCACTATTCATTATGGAAAAAAACTAAGTTGACCATATTAGATAATATAAATTATTATTATTATAAATATATAATCTATTTTATTAAATTAAATTAATATAATTGGTAAAATTTAATTTAAAGTTAAACCCGTAGATGTGATGAAAAATTAGTTTTTCAAGAAGTGTATTTTTTAAGAAAAAGATAAATTTATATTAACTCTATAACTAATAATAATCATTGTATGAGTACCAATTAATATTTAGTTATATATAGAATATAAATTTAATTTAAAACATTAATTATTTGGGATTATATTAATTAATTAAAATGGATTAACCTTAGGGACTTGAAAATAATTTTAAGAAAAATCCGTTTTTAGACTCAAAAATAAAATTATACTAAAATCCAATATAAAGTTGATTAAAAACTAATTAATTGGATTAAATATTACTAAAGAATACTTATTTTCAATTAAATTATATAAAAAACATAATTTTAATTTTAAATTACATTATTTATTGAAAATAAATGACTTTTATTCAAAAATCCGAATTTTTCACTATTCACCAAAAAATCAGTATTTTTTGAAAAAACAAAAAATTTCACACTAATTTAATTTTGTTATTTAGATTTAAAAAATTAAACCCATTTTATATAATTTAAAATCTAAAATTTATAAATTAATCTTTTGAATAAAAACCTTATAAGAAAAGATTTAAGTTTAAACTATTTCCCTTTTGATGCAAAAAAATACTTAATATTTTTATAATGAATATAAAAATATAATTCATGAAAATGATTTAATCTATCATTACCTGAGTTATTTAAATTCTTCCCCTATTTTTTAAAATTTCAACCTCACTATTTTTTTTCACTTTTTAAATAAGTGGGGATATCTTTCCCAATCATTTTCTTATTCCCATGTAGTTTTTCAACCATATAGTTTTCATATAAAACCGTAACCTGGTGAATCACCATATTACGAAACACATTCTCTCTATAGTCATGAATCTGAATAGGATATTACTTATAAGAAATATTCTCTTTTAATTGAACTTCTTCAGGGTTCAAAACATGATATGAATATGGAACATATTTTCTTAATAGTGAGACCTGAAAAATGTTGTGTACCTAGGATAAACTTGAGGAAAAATTCATTCAGTAGGTAACTAATATAAATTTATCTAGAATAACATACTGTCTAATTAATCATTGGATTACCTTTCCCTTATTACTAAAATAAAAAACACTTTTCCCTAGAGATACTTTAATAAAACCATAATCACCTACCTTAAAATAAAGTTCTTTCCTCCAATTATCTGCATAAATTTTCTGCCTACTCTGAGGCATCCTCATATGTTGTTGAATCAAATAAACCTTCTCATATATTTTCTCTTCCAAATATATTACCATAAACATCGTTTATTATAATTCATCCCAAAAACTTGTAATTCAACATCACTATCCATATAATGCCTCAAAATATGCCATTTGTATATTGAAATGAAAAATATTTTTGTAAGTGTACTCAACCAAATAATGACATTGTTCCCAACTTCCCTTATAATCCATTAAAAAATAATTAATAATATCTTCCATGTTATTAATCTTTTACTCAGACTTACTATCAGTTTGATGGAGAAAAGATGTACTGAAATTTAATTTAGCACCGAATGAATTCCAAATTCCTTTCCAAAAATTAGATGTGAAAGTCCATGTTATCTGACTATATCTCCTTTAGATACTTTATAGAAATATAATTTAAAGTAATAATATATCATATGGGAATTAAATGTGAAAATTTTGTTAATTGATCAACAATAACCCATATTTCATTATTACATAGAGAATTCATTAGAAATCCCAACATGAAATCCATGGATATATTTTCCCATTTTCACTTTGGCTCTATTTAATATTAAATAATTAACTTTGGAAATTATCATTATTCTTCAACTTAACAAAAATTAAAACATTTTATAGTAACATCAACAATATATCTTTTTATTCCATTCCACTAATGATACTTCCAAAGGTCTATGTATGTGTTGGTACTTTTTTGATGAATGGAGAATAAAGAACTATGAGCTCCAATCAAGATCTATTTCTTCAACCAGGAATCATAGGGAACACATAATCTTTTTCCAAATCATAATGACATTTTTTATCAATATTAAAAGTAGGAAACTTACCCTTCTAAATAGATTCTGTCTTTTCTTGCAAAGCATGATCATACTTTTGAGCTTGCTTAATTATTTCTGATAAAGTTGACTGCACTGAAACCTAAAAAAAATGGAGGATTTATCTACATCCACAATTTCTAGTCCAAAATTCATCAAATAATTAACCAAAAGGTTATGTTCCAAATGTAACATGGTTAATATAACATTATTTTTCTGACTCAAACCATCAAACACATTTTTTATTTTATAGGATGGTAATGAATCCTGAAATCAAAATCCTTGATCACTTCTAACCATATTCTCTATCTCATATTCAATTATTTATGAGTTAATATATATATCATAATTTTGTGATCGGTATATGTTACACACTTTACTCCATACAAATGATGTCTCTAAATTTTTAAATCAAAAACTATAGTAGCTAATTATATATCATGTGTAGGGTAATTTAACTTGTAAGGTTTAAAATTAAGTGAAGCATAAGAAATTAACTAATTATTATTCATTAGGACACAACCAAGTCCCATCAATAAAGAATCAGCATAGATGATAATTTCACCATTTAAATAAGGTTGGGAAAAAAATAGGATCATTCAACAATTTTCTTTTTAGTTCCTATAAAAATCATTAATTTTTTTTGTCTAGATGAATTTAACCCCTATTCGAGTTAACTTAGTAAATGGTCTTGATAATCGAGTAAAGTTTTCAATAAACTACTAGTAATAACCTAATAAACCAAGAAAACTATGAATCTCTGTGAAATTTTTTGGTCTTGGAAAATCTTCAATAACTCTTGTATTAGAAGGGTCAACAGTTATACTATATTTAGAAATAATATGACCAAGGAAAGAAATATATTGAAACTAAAATTCAAACTTAGTAAATTTTCTATACAGTTTATTTTATTTTAAGGTTTGTAAAACAATCCTCTAATGACTTTCATGTTTCTACTATATTTTAGAATATACCAAAATTTCATTAATAAACAAAACCACAAAATTATCTGAGAAATCATATAAAAACTTATTCATAAGGTCCATAAATACATAAAGTTAAGTAGAAAACCCAATGGGTATAAATATAAACTAATAATTCTAGTATCTAGTCTGAAATAAAGTCTTAAAAATATATCCTACCTTTACTTTTTATATATGGTACCCAAAACTGAGACCAACATTCAAAAAATTATGTCCTCCCTAAAGCCGATCAAAAAAATCATCGATATGAGGTAAATGATGTTTTTTCTTAAAAATGATTTTATTTAAATATATATAGTCAATGAAAATTATCACTGAACCATATTTATTTTTTTACAAAAAATTAGGAGCACTCCATGGTGAAGTGCTATGGTGAATGAAACCTTTATCTTGAAACTCATTCAATTTATTTTTCAATTCTAAAATTTCCACTCGATCCATTCGATAAGAGGGTCTATAAATATTATTAGAATCATACAAAAAATTCAAAAGTAAACTCAAAATATTGATTAGAAATAATATGTGTAAAATCATCACGAAATACATCCATGTATTCACTCACTACCAGTCCATCACTAATTTAAATACTTTCTTTATTTTCAACAATAATATTTAGGTAACTTTCACTTCCATCTCTAATCAATTTCTCAGCTTCTTTGTAAGTTATCAAAGGAATGAAATTATTTAAAATAACATTATTAGCTCTATAATGTATCTTAGCATGATAAAATGAAATACAATCCATACCAAGAATGATATCAAAATTTACCATGGATAGTCGAACAATATTTTAAGGAAAGACTATCCCACAAATGATAATAGAAATATTTCTATAAATCATGGATGCTTTGCTACTTCCAACCTGAGTTTTCAACAAAAGTTATATCTTACTTTAATGCGGTGATATTCCCAATTCACTCAAAAATTTCTCAAAAATAAAAGAATAAAAATAACCAGAGTCAAATATGGTATTGGTATAAATTGAATAAATAAGTAACGTACCTATAAATACTTCACTTGAAATCCTAACATCAACTATATCAGTAGAAAAATATTTTACCACACCTTTATACTTTTGGTCTTGATTATTTACCCCCTGAGTGACTAGATTTGGACACACTTTAACATAATTCCCTAACTCATCACAACTAGAGAATGTTACTATTGACTTTTCATTATTCATCTTCTCATTTTCCTTGTAGTCACGAGCTGTATTTCCAAACATACCACATCAAAAGCACTTCCCAGACATCATAAGACATTCCTAAAGAATAATTTTACTACACTTATCAAAATATTGGAACTTGGTTTTATTACCACCATATTTCTCTGAGGGATGTTTTCCCATTACCTTCCATCTAGACCTTTTCTTACTATTGTCATCTCGAGGCTTATAGGTGTTGGAAAAATCAATCTACACTTTATTAGAACAATACAAAACTTTCTCATAGATTTTAAATTTATGAAAATTAAAAGTACTTTATAAACATGGTTTTCACCCAAAGTAAAATAGATTATTTTTAATATCAATATCTTGAAAAAATTTGGTATATACATGTCCATTCTTGTAAAATTTTATTCATATGCAACAATATAATCTTTATATTATTTTCCTAAATTCATAGAATTGTTTTTCCATCTGGAGTGGAATTACCTTAGGGAAATATTTATCATAGAAAATATTCTTAATTTTTTTCCATTACATGTCATAAAGATCATATTTCTCTCTGGTATTCTTAACCAAATACCACCTTCACTTATCTTCACCTTTGAAAAAATAAATTTTAAGACTTAACTTCTGATGTTCCGAACATCCCATGACTTCAAATATCTTATCCATAGAATTGATCCATATTTTTTCTACCACATGTTTAGATGAAACACTGAATTATGGGGGATGTTATCTCATGAAATTATCCACTATAGACATGTTCTTTTTTGTTAGATTAGATTCCTCTTTAGTATGGATACCACCATCATTTATAGCTTTTTTCAGCTGATATATCACTATAAATAAAAAATAGTTCCTTTCAAATTCCAACTACATCCGGATACTAACTTGGAAGGATATTTTTCTCTCAGTGCCTTCCCATTATAGCTTCCCTATTTCCTTTGATAAAAATCATTCTTAACATATTTTATATAAAGCAACATGGTAATCATTAAATGATATATCATTTTAACTTAAACATAAAATAAATTATTTCAAGGGCATGCTAATATCATTATCCTAATATCTAAAGTTATTCAAACAGAATAATAATAGAAACTATAAGCACCCATTATTAAACATTACATAATCTTGAGTTTTAATTTCGGAATGTATTCTCTTACATTTTAGGATCTTTTCAGGATTAGAGTTTTAGAGAATTAGGTCGTGAATCATACACTACAAAACCACACACACACACACACACAGATATATAATGTGGACACTTTTGACCATTATAAATGTTTACCATAATATAAAACTTTTTATATAAAACATGATTTCTTTTCTTGAAAATTATTTTCAAGTTTCAACATGACTACTTAATTTATTTTATAAATCCTTAAACATTGTGAAAAAAATATTAAAATGCAGGGTGAGCACAATTTTTTTAGTAATATACATAATAAAGAAGTTCATTAGTCTAGTGAAAAATATGAAAACCCATGAAATTTTTACCTTGATCAAAACTTTATCTGAGAAACATTTAATTAATAATTTTCACATAAAATCAAACACAATGTTTTCTTAGATAAAGCATTTAAAACCCATGTTAAGAACATATAAATCATACAGGGAACTTGGTACATCATCATTCATATAACTATTGCAAATGGAATAATCGATACAGTCAACTTCCATATCTGGAGTACCCAATGAAGTGGACGACTATCATAGACCCACCCATAGTTGGTTTATCACATAACCGCCCATCCTTGGTTTATCAAAGAACCACCTGTCCTTGGTTAAAAGCTTAACCACCCATCCTTAGTTTATAACATAAAAACCCTTCATTAGTTTATAAAGTAACCACCCATCCTAGGTTTGTAACAAAACCAATGTTCATAATAAATAATTTCTAAGAACTATAACATAATCATAAATCATATAAATTTTTATTTTTTCATAAAAACCTATAAAAAATCTTTTAATAGCTTATGAAAAACATTTTCAGATATCAAAATACCCATTTATTTTAAAAACCCATTTTTAATACCAAAATACCCTTTTCTTTTAAAACCAATTTTTAATGACAAAATTATCATAGTAAGGGAAAGAGGGATTTTATTTAAATATATTATGAAATATTTCAATGGAAGATAAAATTAAAAAAATGGTTAAATTATTGGTAAAATTTATTGTCACCGTACACATTAAAATAGAACATTAATTTTTTCATTTGTAAAGAAATTAACACATTCCATACGAAGTTTCCTTTTTTGAAAAACATGAAATAAAGACAAGAATGTACTTTAATAAATTCTAATTTACATATAATTACATAAAAGCATTTAAAAAACATGGAAATGGAAGATAAAGAGAGTTTTAAGGAAAAATTTAAAAGAGCATTTTTAAAATAAAAGTCCCTATCCACTTTTGATGCATTTAAATCATAATCTACATGAAAGAATGGCATTAAAAAAGATTTGAATGTCATCAGAATAGAGTAATTCATAATATAACATGTCATAATGGATTTATATACATCTTATAAAAGAATATTGGTATATAATATCAAAATATTCCTTAACAAAAGAAAATTTAGATGAAGAGCCTTACCTCGATTTCGATTTGTCAAACACATTATTTATCTTACTGAATAATAAAATTATGTTAAATATTTAATTTCTTAATAAAATTTTCATCTTTATTATTATTTTTATTTCACTTATTACCTTTTTTATACAATTACTTAAACAATTAAGTTTATATAAGAGATTTTGACAATATTTGACTTATATGTCCAAAAATGACTTTGGTAGGTTGACTGTGGTCAAAGGGGTCATTATTTAAACATATTAAAATTAATAATCATTAAATAATTATTATAATCATACATAAATTATAATTTTTAAAACCAATCATGAATTATGGTTATGAAAAATTAATTACATTATAATCATGGAGACGGTAGACCGTACATACGCATGGGTAATGTTTTCATTTTTCAATGATCATTTAAAAAAAGATATGTACTATTGTTTATTTCTAGAATGATAATAATATCATAAAAAAGATATTATTTCCATAAATATACTTATAAATATTAAACATGTGATCTAGTGATGAAAAAATAGTCACATCACTTCGTGGAGGCAATAATCCACACGTACGCACGAATGACGTTTTCATTTTTTAGTGAGAGAAGAAAAATGATATATTATATTTTAAAAATCATAAATATGTCATTAATATCATAATTATTTAATTTATATATCATATTTTCATTAAATTTATCCTCAATACCTTCCATGTAAATCTTTAGTGAAAAATGAATCACATTACTTCGTGAGGCGTTAGTACGGCGTACACATGAGCAACATTATCATATCCAACACATAATTGAAAGTAAGAAGGTATATATGATATAATAATTAAAATAAAAATAAAAATGTTACAAATAACATATATATAATTTAAATCCATAATTATAACAATATTTTAGAGGAGATGATGGAAAACAAATGGTTGTTGTTAGTGATCCGGTAGTCCGCCGTACATACGAATGATGATTTCGTATCCCATTTATTGGGAGAAGATATAGATTTTGATTATTACATTAAAATAATACCATATCCTTATATTTAATTTTATTTTGTTATTGTAAAATCATAATTGAATAAGATATTAAGTAGGTGGAATAATAAATAAAATAATAATGCAAGTTTAAACCCGAAACCTCTTCTTTGGACAACCTCCCTAGGTAAGAATCAACAGATTTATTAGAATAGATTTATGATTAAAAAAAGGAAAATATGTTTTGTGTAGCTAATTAAGGAAGATATTTGGGTAAGTATTTTCTGATATAATGGTATTTTAAGGTTTCAAGAGGAGAAAAGTGGGGGTGGCCATTTATAAGTGAGGTGAGTGACACACTTGTAATTTTTGAAAAGAAAAAGGTGTACCCACATTTTTCACATGAAAAAAGGATCTAAAATGAACAATTATATATATATATATATTATAAGGCTTAAATATTTTATAAATATATTTTATTTAAATTTTTAGGTCATTAAAACCCTCTTCTTCTTATTTTGACCCTCGGTAAACCCGTTTTCACCTTTACTGCAGTAATTAATCTTTACTAATTTTATTATTCATTATGGTAAAAAATTAAGTTGAACTTATAAGATAATATAAATAATTATTATTCCAAATATGGAATCCATTTTACTAAATTAAATTCATAAAAGTGGAAAAATTTAATTAAAAATTAAATCCAAAGACGTGATGAAAAGTGTTTTTTCAAGAAGTGTATTTTACAAGAAAAATAAGATTTTATATTAACTCTATAACTAATAATAATCATTTAAAGAATACAAATTAATATTTATTGATATATAATATATACATTTCATTTAATTAATCATATTGAATATAACTAAATAATTCTTATTTTACTTAAAATTATATAAAAAACATGATGGGACTTTTAAATTACTTATTTTATTGAAAATAAATTACATATTTTATTGAAAATAAATTAATTTTTTACAAAGATAGATATTTTTCATTATTCACAGAAAAATCAATATTTTTGAAGAATCAAAAAATTTAACCCTAATTTAATTTTTATATGATTATTTAAAAAAGGAAATTATATTTACTAATTAAAATTACAAAATTAAAAAATTAATATTTTAAATAAAAACCTTATAAGAAAATATTTTAGTTAAAACCATTTCCTTTTTGAGGTAAAAATTACTTAATATTTTTATAATGAATATAACTATATGATTAATTAAAATTATTTATTCTATCATTACCTCAGCTGTTACATCTATTATTTTTGATTTATTTCTCATGAATATCTAATATACTCACTAAGTTGACTCAGAAGGGGTTAAGTTCATATGGAGAGATGAACGTGAAGAGAGTTTCAAAGAATTGAAGAGAAGGTTGGTCAGCGCACCTGTGCTTAAACTACCATGAAGTGGAGAATGGTTTGTGATCTATAGTGTTGTGTTAAATAAAGTACATGGTTTCATCCTCATGTATAATGATATTGTGATAGCTTATGCCTAATTAAAACTGAAGGTTTACGAGAAAAATTACCCAACTCATGATTTTGAGTTAGCTATTGTAATTGTTTTATTAAATATATGGAGGAATTATCTTTATTGTGAAATGTATGATATATATTATGATTAAAAAATATTAAAATATATATTTAAACATAAGGATTTGAATATTCACTAAAAAATATGGATGGAGTTGATCAATGATTATGTTTTCTCAATACGTTACCACCTTAGGAAGGCTAACATGGTGGAAGATGCTCTAAGTTAAATGGATTATGGTAAATTATCTTTGAAAAGGATAAAAAAAGATCCAATATTTTTGGATTTTAAATGGATGGGTGTTTAAATAATAAAGGAAGGGGTGAAATAATATCTTTCTCAATTGAGTGCTCAACTATCTACCTATATAAGGATTAATGAGGTGAAAAAGGAAGATGTGTTGATGAAGAAGATGGTAAGAAAGGTTCCTGCGTTTAACCTCAATTTTTGGTGAAGTGATAAGGTTCATGAAATTTTTATTTGTTCCATACATACCATATTTGAATAGTGATCTATTAGGTGTGGTTCATAATTCAACATTCTCTATTAATCTTGGAAGTACGAAGATGTATGGAGAACTAAAAGAGTATTTTTGATGGGACAACATAAAGAGATATATTGCTAAGTATGTATCTCAATGCTTGGTATGTTAGAAAGTTAAGGATGATAGATAGAAATCTTAGGGGATGTTATAACCATTAACTTTACGAGAAAAGAAATAGGAAAAAATCACCATATATTTTTCTTTTTGACTATCCAAAACATAAGAAGGCCATAATGATTTTTGGGTTGTAGTCAATAACTATAAAATTCAGTACACTTCATTTCTATCAAAGAAGAATTATCTCTTGATCATATTTCCAGAATATATAGTAAAAAAGTGGTAAGTATTCTTGGAGTACCAAATTCTATTATATCTGATTGGGATAAAAGGTTTACCTCGATGTTCTGGAAGAGCCTTCATCAAGATCTAGATACAAAGGCGAGTTTTAGTACAACTTATCATTCTCAAATAGATGGTTAGTTTTAGAGGAATATTCAAACCATAGAGGATATTATGAGGTCTTATTTTATTTATTTAAAAGGTTGTTGGTTTCAAAACCTTCCTCTAGTCGAGTTCTCTTATAATAATATATTTTACTTGAGCATTCATATGGATCCTTATGAATACCTCTATAGATAGAAGTTTATATATATAACATTATAGGATGAAGTTAGAGAAAGAAAGATATTGGGACCAAATTTAGTTGAGGAAATAATGTTGAAAGTTTAAACCATTTAATATCACATCAAAGCAGCCCAAAGTTTATAGAAAATTTATGTTTATAATCATCAACATGATCTTGAATTTTAATTTGGTGAGAAAGTGTTTCTGAAAATTTCTATATGAAATAAGGTTATGATATTTGAGAAGAAAGGATAGTTGAGCCCTAGGTATGTTGGTCCCTTATATATTATTGATTTAGTAGAAATGATAACTTACCACGTGGATATTCCACCAAACCCTTATCAAGTTCTTGATGTGTTGCATGTATCTCTTACAAGGAAGCACATACCTGATCCTTCACATGTATTGAAATTAGAGTTCATACCACTATATCACGATCTTTATTATTAAGAATATATAGTAGAAATATATGATCATAGAGATAATGTTCCATGGAATAAGACTACTCATCTGTTTAAGGTTATTTGGAGGAATAAAAAATTTGATGAAGCTACATGGGAACCCAAGGTTGATGAACCCGACTTGAAAACCCTTTGAAAATGGTACCTGAATCAAATTTCCATATACTATAAGGGTGCTATTGATCCCCATGGTTTGGCGATAAGCACTTAGGCATCATAAAAAAACAGAGGTAATAATTTCACCAAACTTGAAGAAAACAACATGACATACATATATATAGAAAGAAATAAAAAAAGAAAATATAAATATATATTTCATAACATATATAGAACAATGGGAGTGATACAAATGAAATGGTAGGAAACCAATCTCCAAGAGACAAGTACAACCGCAAAGGATGATAAAACTAAAACAACTTCTCCAATAGTCTCAATGTGACAGCATGGGAAAACTCTCATCATCTCACCATCTTGCTACCCAAACCTAACTGACAGAAAACCTTGCCGCCTCACCGCGACACCTTTCCTTTCGATGCATCAAAATACATTACTAGGTCTGGGTACATAGGTTATGATCTAACATTCTTAGTTGTGTCCCACCAAGGTGTTCTATATAAAGTTACAGAAAAATAATCCAAGCATGATCAAATTTAAAGAAAACAAGTCATGATATATAGTTTAGAAGTTTTTATATCAAAAATCATTGAAAAAACATTTAATTTCCCCTTTTCCACATTTCCAAATAAAATAGGTAAATCAATTTCAAATAATTTCATATATATATATATATAAAAAGATATACCATGTCAAATAAAATCATGCATCACATATCATATCAAATCCCTATAAGTATAATCAAAATAGTACAAACCAAAAAAACTCAAATCAGCCAAAAGAATAGATAACATCATGCTAAGGATCACACTGGATTATGACAACTAGGAAGCTCATACCTAACATATACAATCACATGCACATAAATCCTCTAGACATATGAATTGTGTCTAGAGAGAAGAGGAACATCCTATAAAGTGAACCCCGAAATAGGTCTCACAAGTACCTAGAACAATAGGCCTAGGGAGTAGAGAAAGGCCCCACGAGTAAACCCCTTAATAGTGGATGATTCATATTACTAAAACTTCCACCTATGTACCCGAGGATTCCCATGCACTCTATTTTACAAACATTTTCATCAAACCATTTTATCATATAATGATTTGAAATCCATTTCATAAACCATTTGACAATGCTTTGGAAAAACCTTTTTATTTACCAAAAATAGGGGAAAACCATATTTTATCAAAAATAAATTTCCACACACACAAATAAAATTAGTAAATCATTCCATTTAAATTAATAAAACAATTTATCAAATCAAAGAAATCCAGTTCACCAACATAGGATAGAGATGGAACCACCGACCTCAAAACTCAGGTCATACATATCTGCAATGGGATCCACCAACCGGAAGAACACAAAAAATAAAATAAAGGAGGCCCTGTAATCAATCTATAGATATCTAGATTTTATAAATTTAATAAAAGGTATAGAGAAGGGTAAATGTCACAACATACCTCAAGAAATCACACTCGTCACACCACAACTGAAAAAGGATCTTCCCTCATAACAATATCACACAATGGATATAGAAAATAATCAAGATAATTACCAACACTAATCAATGGATAAAATAACACAATGTAATGGTGCTACTGAGACCAATGAAAATGAAGGAAAAGAAAGGATTACTTACCTATAAAAATTCACTGCAACTATAAGATTGATTAATCAACAAAAAAAAAATAATCTAGAAGGGCCGGACATCTCAAAAATAGCTATAGAGGATATCTATGTTGAGAACATGGAGGGTTGCAGATGAATGAATCAAATATTATCCATGAAGTTCCATAAAATCCCAACTATTTACATTTACATGGAGTGTAATACATTTACATTTCCTTTAATCCTTGGGGTCAATGTATTCCGAACACCCATCACCTTTTTATAATTTTTTTTTAACATTACACATGTATTACTTACATCGCATGTAATGTTTCACATTGTGTACTCATATCATTATATGAGTCTAGATATCAAATAAACTATGTTTAAACTAGTTATAGAACATGTAATCACCCAACATACAATAAAAATAGCATAATATTACACGAAAACCCAAACCACCTTGGGAATTCTTTGAACACGGGGAGAACCCCACAAAGCCCTAACACATTTATACCCAAACTCCTTTAATTCAAAAAAACATGCATACCTGAACATTAGTCCATTTTAATCAGAAAATGTTCTCCATACTTGTGATCCCAAGACACACCCAATTAAAGAGGAAAACAAGTAATGAGAAAGGAATTACCTAAAAGCGGGTAATGAGATGTTACAAACTCCCCACCATAAGACTTTCTGTTTGTAACATCCCCATCCCATGAGCCACTAGAAGGGTGCTCAGAGCTGGTTTTCCTACATGACCTTAATCACATCTCCCCAAAATCCATAGGCTTATTAATAGAAATGAGGTATTTTTAATGTGTCATTGGGGGAGACTATTCCATCATAGGTAATGGGTAGTATACATTGGAAGAATTTTTTTTATAAAAAGTAGAGGAAAAATATATGTAATCAAACTAAAGCAGAAGAATGCTATCAAACTGTAAAGTACAGAAGTTGATAAATCAAACTAGATACAAAATGATGTCATGATATTATTTATGTACTAAAATAAAAGTATGGAAATCCATAATACAAGAATGGTATCAAACTATAATGAAAACAAGACAAAGTAAAACAAAAAAACTTGAGCAAAAGCTCTCTCCTATACTCCCAATATCCATCCTAAGCAGCAAGAAAAATTCAAGCATCATAAGTAGAACACTTCCCTTTATCCATTCCTGTGATCATAAAGTCTACTCGGATACCAAATGACACCCAAGAAGGGTTCGAGATAAAATCCATGTAGGCTGACCCCCACAGTGTCTAAACCTTTCCATTTTGTGCTGTAAAGAAAAGAAATGTGCCAATATATGAGAAATGAAAGAAATTAAATAAACAAAATAAAATAAGTATAACTTGTTCTGGGTTCTCAACGTCACCCATACATACCACCTGCTTTGGCCTAAGCTGTGAATCTAAATAAAGTACCTATAATAAGAAGGATGTATTTAAATACATATATACATATATATATATATATATGTATATAAAGGCCAGAAAAATAGAAGGAGAAAAAGGAAACATACCCCCCAAGCTTGTGCTTTATCTTGGGTCTAATTTATGTGTCAAAAAGGTGTGATTCAAGGCACTTAAAAAGTATCATTATTTACAAGAAACAGAAAACTATATCAAATAAAACATTCCATGAATCATCATTATTATTATATTAATGTTCAGAGTTAGAGTCCGAACCCATCCCGAAGGTATCAATACGGTATATCCTTCAATTTATCTAATACCACCAAGCCCATACAAGGCAATCTTCTAAAAGACCAGGTATCACTCGAGGCATGGTGTTATCATGAGTCCATCCCGGGTATCACACATTAGGTGTCTAGTATCACCCAAGGCATAAAGTAGAAACTTTTCCAATAGGTCCATCATCAATTTTTCCCTAGAGAATTGATATCACTCATGAGTATATAGAAAAACCAGGGAAATCCTCGTCTGATAAATACTAAGACATTTCCTCCCCGGTGCGTAGTGTAGTAACCAATCCGGAATGAAGAGTCCATGTGTAGTCCTTAATACAGAGCCCATGTTGTCTCACTGCCCTGAATTTAATTTGATTTCAAGGAAGCATATATCACATAGTATGCATTTATAATTGAAAAAAACAATTTAATAAACAAAGGACCATGAACTTTCTGATCATTCAAGCTAAACAGTCACAGTCAAAACACTTTATCAAAAAAGCATGAAAATGATTTTTCTCTTTTATAATAGCATAGCTCGGTAATAATTTTTAATAAGGAAATCTTAAGGTATAAAAAACCAAAAAACACCAAAATTCATGGTTCATATTTATCCTAAATAATTTTTTTTGATTTAAAACTCAACCAAAGAGGGGTCACACAATACATGCAATTAATAAGTTAATTATTCAGGGCTAACAAAATTTAGGTCAAATACGTCGGCACACCCAAAAGGGTATCCAATGATGTTTAAATAAATTAAACAATCTAATTCATCTCAAACGAGGTTTAAATAGTAAATCCAAGTAATTTAATTAAATTAGAATATGAAAATTTGAATACTGCCGGCAGACACCAATGACTGGAACAGCGTGTGATTTAAAAGACACAACAAGATGATGGAAAAGAGAGTAGATGCCTTACCTTGTAACCATACAGAATCCTAATACCTCCAATGATATTTGATTTGACATAAAATAGAAGAAATCAGATGATTTTAGAAAAACCCCAATTTCATGTAAAAACCCTCCATGGAAGATTTCTCGATGGATAGTGGATGAGATCTTATGATTCTTGGTGCATGAGTTTAGACTTATTGAAAGATTTACTATTCACCTAATGGTGAAGAAAATAGAGGAGGAATGGAGTTACAACAAGATTCTAAAGGAGGAGGAGGCTAGGGCGCTGTAAGGGGTGCTACAGGGGGTGCGATGCACCAAGGTAGAGGGAGGAGAGGAAGAGAGAAAAAAATAAAAGAAATAAAGAAAAAGGGAGAGAAAAAAAAAGAGAAATTAAATGAAAAAGGAAAATAAATAAAATGAAATAAAATAGAATAATAAAAATAAAAAATGGAGGGATAAAGGTAAATAATTAATAAAATGGGTTATCCTGTTTTAATTATTTTTAATCTTCTCCAACCGTTTTTATTCTATTATTTATTTTTATCCCCATTTTTTGAAATTTGTTTTATTCTTTTTTAATTATTTTTGACCCTAACACTATACTAGGGAAAAATGTAATATTTTACATAAAACCCATGAAATTATTTAAATAATTTTAATAGTTTCACGGGACCTGAAACAGTGTGCGCAGGTGCGCGCCCTGGGTCGCTTTAAGGATTTGGACTAAAAATTTAAATAGTCCATACCTTGACTAAAGATGAGACCCTACCACGTCCCCTCTTTAAGACAACTCATCCCCAAGTTTTACTTCTGAGGTTAGTGGTGCATCGTCTGAGAAATGCTCCAACCATTGATCACACACATTAGTCTTCCACTCCTAGGTCTTGTTTTATATACCACCATATTTCCAAAGCACCCAAACTAGAGGAACTGACCTCCCTCATAGAACCTTCATGCTATGGTCGACAGTACAGGTCAGACACTCCTCAATAGATGAATCCGTTTTGAGCTCGATGTAATCATGATAAAATGATTGAGATGGGTCTAGATAATACAATCAAAGTTGAGATATATGGAAGACATCATGCATGGACCAATACCTATGAGGTAATGATATCCAATAGGAAACTAACCCAACTTTATCCGCTATCTCAAATGTCCTAACATACCTCGGTGTTAAATTACCCTATCTCGTGTCCGCTTATGACTCAGACTTGGAGAAACATGCATAAAGACTTGATTTCCTACCTCGAACTCAAGAGGTCTACGATGATGATCAATATAATATTTTTTTTCTATAATGAGATATAATCATATGATTCTGAATCTACTGGAATTTCTCAGACATATTCTGAATGAGGTGAGGTCCCAACAGATTCGTCTCACCTACTTCGAGTCAGTATAAAGGCGACCGACAGAGTCTACCATAGGGGGACTCATACCGATCCATTTAAATTGTCTCCCAAAATATGTTATTATAGATAAAATCAATAAGTGGAATATTTTTATCCCATTATCCTCAAAAATTAAGAATACATGCTTTTATCACATCCTCTAACACTCATATGGTCCGCTCATACTGGCCATTGGTCTGAGGGTGATATGAAGTACTCAAGAGTACCGGCGAACCCAACGCTTTCTATAACCCTTGACAGAATCATGAATTAAAGCAGGTTTCTCTGTATGAGATGATAGAACAAGGTAGCCTTGAAGTCTCACTATCTCCCGAATATATAGCCTTCCCAACTCATCAATAGAAAATGTCTCTCAGATTGGTAGTAAGTGCGTGAATTTGTTCAATATATCAATAGTCACCCATACTGTATCGCTGCCTTGAGATGATCTTGGAAAGACTATAACAAAATCCATGGTAATGTCATTCCATTTACACTCAGTAATAGATAGAGGATGTAGAATTATATTAGGCTGTTGGTGATCTTCCTTCATCAGCTGATAGGTGGATCACTGAGTGATGAAATCCACTATCTACTTCTTCATACCCGGCCACTAGTACTGAAGTCACATGTATCTATATGTCTTTTTTAAGTCCAAGATGAACTGCCCAAATTGAGGTATGAGATTCCTTCATCAGTTATTCTCCTATATCTGCAGGTTCCCATACACGACCATGGTAAAGTAGAGTTTCACTTCCATCAACAACCCAACCAGGAGGTGGGTTCTCTCATATGACACTTTCTCTCAAAATAACCCCCTACGTATCAGATAACTGCCACATATGGACCCACTCCAAAAGATAGGATGTCACTGTAAGACCTACTAGAATTGGTTTCCTATAATATTTCTAAACCTATAGATGCATATCAGAAAACAAAGCCATCATCTGCCACTCACTGCTAGCTTCCTGGATGGCTTTTGTCTACATCTTGTGGCTCAAAGCGTCATCCATAACATTTCCATTACTAAGGGTATAAGAAATCTCAAAATCTAATGATTGCAGGTATTTGACCCACCTGCACTGCCTTAAATTCAAGTCTCTATTTGAGGAGATATATTACAAGATTTTATGATCCGTGTAAACAATGACCATCTAAACCAAAAATTAGTGTCTCAAAAAACATAAAGCATGAACCAAAACTACTAACTTAAGGTCATGTATAAGATATTTCTTCTCCTGAGGTCTTAGCTGGTGGGATCCATAAGCCACAACACAATCGACCTACATAAAAACTGCACCCAGTTTGATTCTTGAAGCATCATAGTAAACAGTATAGATTCTGACTGGATCAGGCATAATCAAGATCAGAGATGAGGTTAGTCATCCGTTTTACTCCTAATTTTTTTTCAAAAGCTTCTAACTAGATGAACTATACACCCTTCTTAGTCAAGGCTTTAAGAGGCACTTCTAAGTGGGATAAATTCTGGACAAAATGCCTGTAATATCCAGAAATCCCAATATGTATGTCAAAAAAATTATTGGGAGGCTCCCGTGAAACTATGGTGATGACTTTTTCTAGGTCAATGGTATGCCTACCTCAAATATTATATGACCCAAGAAGTGAACCTTATCAATCCAGAAGTGGAATTTGCTGAGCTTTTCATATTGCTAGTGTTATCTCAGTATACTCAGCACGATCTCAATATGGGTTGCATGGTTGTGCCTAGAATGCAAACACACCAAGATGTTTTCATATAAAACCACCAGAAAGGAATCAAGGTATGGGTGAAAGACCAACTCTTTAGAGCCATGAAGATAGCCGACACATTCGTGAGGCTTAATGGAATAACCAGATACTCGTACAAGCCATGTTTGATCAGGAACACCATATGTGGTATGTCATACGATCACACATGCTCCTGGTGATATCATGACCTCAGATCAATCTTGTAGAAAATAGTTTCTCCTAAGAATTGGTTGAAGATGTCATTTATACAAGGCAAAAGATATCAATTTTTTCTGTAAGTAGGTTGAGTTGATGATAATCCCTGCACAATATGAGGGTATCATCGACCTTCTTGGTGAAAAGAACTGGTGAACCCCACAAAGATGTGCTAGGTATGATAAATCCCTTAGCCTTAAGGTCTTCAAGATACTTTTTGAGTTCATGTAGCTCTATAGATGCCATCGTATAAGGAGGAATAGACACTGGTGCCACACTTGACACTAGCTTGATAGTGAACTCCACATACCTCATGGGAGGTTAGATAGATAAATCGTTGGGGAAGATGTCCCTAAAATGATCCCAAATGGGAGGGAAGTCCACTATCTATGTTCCTTGATCGCTCATGAGGAGACATAATAATTGAGCTATCACTCTTCCCAGTCTTTCACATTTAAGTCCAAATTGATCTTCTTATATATCTGATTCTCCTTTGTGTAGATATGTGTTGCCTTCATGGGATGTGAATGACACCTGACGATGATAGAAACCCACTTGGGCACGATAAGGAGTGTGGCAGTTCATACCAAGAATGAAGTTGATGTGATACATATTGAGGATGTAAATATTAAAAAGGAAATGGTACCCACCTATATCAAGGAGGAACTCTTAGAACTAGCATATACCCTCTATCCTAACCCCTAGAAGAGTTTTGAGATGCATGATTCAACAAAGGTGCTCAATTATAAAACTAAGGATTTCAACAATAGCAGCAGATAAAAAGGAATGAGATGCATTAATATCGAAAAGGGAATTAAATAAAGTAGAGGCTACCAGAATAATACCTCTAACAATATATGGTCCTACACTCTGATCCTCTAGTTCTGGTTGCACTGTGTATATAAGACCTGAACTACGACCCTGAGATGATACCTAACTGTCTTGAGCAGGTCCACTCTACTAACGCTGATAGTCTATAACTTTATTTCCTTTACCATGACCTCCATAATTACCAAGGCCTGGTAAGCCAGTGGAAAACAAACTTCCAGCCTATTGTGGAGTCATAGATCCAATACCGGGTAGAGGTGATAGTACAGATCCTCTACCAATGGATGATGATGGGAAAGAAGAGAAGAAACACTGATAGTGACCCATATTTCCACAAGCTCAGCACTCCATTGGGTTCCTTGAGCCCTGGGGATTCTTATGGAAGATATTGATGCACTAATGAAATATGATAGTGCTGTTAGTATGTGTCGTATGGATGTAATTTTCCCCATATTCACCCTCAAAGTATTGCTTCCTACTGCATGAGGAACTTTCACCCAGTCTCAAATATAAAACACCCTAGATCACTGGTTCAACTTTATGGAAATTCTGTTTTGAAATTAGGGATTTATTCATGATCTCTATAATGGTTTTCAAATGAAAGACGTTCACCTATGAGAGGATGGTATATCCTAGTCTATCCTTAAAGCATCTCACTGTTGACTAGTCGTCACTAGTTCGAGATGAAGCAAAACATTGAAGCTCTATAAAATGATTAGAATACTCTAACACTATCATAGAGCCCTACAAAAGATGTAATAATTCCTTGGAAAGATCATCTCTCAGAGTCTATGGAAACAAGAGATCATAGATTACTATTTCGATGTTTTCCCAAATCATATATTTGGTATGCTCCACATAAGAAATAACTCCCACCAACGCTTGAAGGAGTTATGAAGCATGTAGACTGAAATTTTGACCCTCTTCTCTAGAAGCATCTCAAGATGGTCTAAGACAGTCTTCATGGATTCTATCCATGAATCTGTAGCATGCGGACCGCCACTCCCTGAGAAGGTGGGAGGGTTCTACTATAGAAATCTCTATGTAAGCTCTTCCACATATGGGGTAGGTCTGGGAACATTCTGAACTAACTACATAAACAAGAGGAGACTATCCTTGAACTAAGCATTAGGGTGTATTGAAATATTAGTAGGAAGTGGTACCATAGGAGGCACCCTGGGCAGTACTATAGGTAACACTACAAGAGGCACTTATAGTGGTTCAAGACCCACCATCTCTAGAATGTGGTCATCGTCACTCCTGAGGTACAACATGAAGATGTCATGATGGCATTGGTCTACAATAGCAAAAACACATAGCTTTAGAATAAATTCATAGCTGATAAGGAATACAAATAAAGGTGCAATAAAGTGGGTAGGTACATAACCTGCCTCTGAACACTACAGAACAGATATCCCACTCCATGTTTCTGGGTCTAGATATTGAAGTGAAAACATAAAAGGACCACTAAAACGAGGACTACTATCTATTTCCCAGGTAAAGTCAAGTTAACATCTAGAAAACTATCACAACTTTATAATTAAATAATTGGCACTTCAATTTTTTTACAACTAGGCACAACAACAGTTTCATGAAAATAGGAATATGCACGCTGAAAGTAGATATGGAATGGCAATATGCTTGTTATTTTAATCCCTATAGTGACTGATAAGATTCAAGTAAATGAATTGACCTCATATCATTAGGATACAATGGTAAAAACCAATACCTTAATAATACCAATATCAATAACAATACAAAACAAGTATGTTATCCAATGGTGAAATCATATCAACAATAATTGGAAAAATTAAGAACTGTAATCCCAACCTAGGAACTTGGGTTTACCCTATACATGGGTTAGCTATGTCCAAGAACATGGTACATTTAAAATTTCTATATCCTAGTCTCCCATATAACTCAAACAGTAAGACAAAAGAGAAAACAATAACCACCTATGATACCACTTTGTAATGTCCTCATCCTAGGATCCACTTGAAGGGTTCTTCAAGTCAGGTTGGCTAAATTACCTCAAGTGCATCTCCTCAAACACCAGAGGCTGCTAACTAACAGCGAGATCCTTTTTAACGTGTCTGTGGGGAGACTATGCTCTCCTCGGTAACATATAATATACAATGGAAGAAAAAAAATTTATAACAAGTATTGGAAGCATATAAATAATCAAACTATAGTAGAAGAACTTAAATAATCCTAACTGAATAAATGAAAAGTGCAGAAGCTGATAAATCAAACCAGCTACACAGTGATGTCATGCTATGATGTCTTTACTAAAATAAAAGTTTAGAAAACAATAATACAATCATGCTATCAAATTTTAATTAAAATGAAACAAAGTGTAACAAAAATATCTCAAGAAAAGGCTCAGTCCTATTCCCCCAATCTCAATCCCAATATGCAAGAAATACTCAAGCATTAGAAGCATCACGATTACCTTTATCCATACATGTAATAATAAAGTATACTTGGGTATCAAACGGTTCCTGAGAAGGGTGTGAGATAAAATCTCAGTAGGACAACACCCACAGTATCTAAATTTTTTAATATCATGATGTAAACAGAAGAAGTGTTCCAATATAAGATAAATGAAATCAATTAAATAAAAATAAAATAAAATAAGTATATCTTAGTCCCAGTACTCAACGACACCTTTCCATACCACTTGCTTCGGCCTAATACAGGAATCTGAATAAAGTACCTGTAATAAGCATGATATATATATATAAAGGCTAGAAAAATAAAAGGCATAAAAAAGGTAACATACCCCAAGCTTGTGATTTATCTTGGGTCTAATTTAGGTGTCAACAAAGTGTTCTTCAAGGAACTATAAAAGTATCACAACTCAGAACTAACCCAAAGATACTTCAAATAAAACCTTCCATACAACATAATTTTTATTTTATTATAATTTATAGTTGGAGTCCGAGCCCATCCTGAAGGAATCTCTACGGTACATCCTTCAATTTATCCAATGCTACCGAGCCCGTCCAAGGAAATATTTCAAATGACCAAGTATCTCACTAGGCATGGTTTTATCATGATTCCATATAGGGTATTGCACATCAGGGGTCGAGTATCACCCAAGGCATGACACAACCACTTTCCCAATGGGTCCATCCTCAATTGTCCCTTAGGGAACTAGTGTCACTCCTGAGTATATATAAAACCTAGGGAAACCCTTGGCTGGACAACCCTAAGACATCGCCTCCCCATCATGCAGTGTAGTAACCAATTAGGAATGGAGAGTCCATGTGTGGTCCTTAATACAAAACCCACATTGCCTCAATACCCTGAATTTAACTAGATTTCAAGGTATTAGATATCCCAGAGCATGAATTTATAATTGCAACAAAATAATTTAAGGAACAACTTCCTCATCATTTAAGCCAAACAGTCACAGTCAAGAAAATTTATCAGAAAAAGTATAAAAATGAATTGTTATCTTTTATAATAATATAACATGATAATGTTTTTAAAAGAATCATAGGTAATAAACAAGAACAAAAAATCTAAAATTCAATGTTCATATTTATTATAAACAATTTATTTGATTTAAAACTCAATAAAATAGGGGCCACGCAACATGTGAAATTAATTAATTAATTATTCAAGGATAATAGAATTTTGGAAAAATATGTCAGTAAACCCATATGGGTATCCAATGATGTTTCAATAAATTTAACAAGATAGTTTAACTCATACAAGGTTACAATAGTCAATACAAGTAATATAATTAAATTTTAATATGAAAAATTTAATATCTCTAGTAGGCACCGACGAGTGGCGCATTGTGAAATTTAAAAGTTGCAACAAAATGGCGGGAAATAGAGTAGGCGATATAACTCATAACTATAGAGTATCCTATGCTCCATGATGATCTTTGATTTTACCTAAAACGTAAGAAATTAGATGAATTTGGAAAGCACCTCATAACGAATAAAATAGAGGAGGAATAGAGTCACATCGGGATTTAGAAGGGGAAGGAGGCTGGGGCGCTGCAAGGGATACTGAGGGTGGGTGGCACACTAAGGGAGAGGGAGGATAGGAAAAGAGAAAAAAAAACAATGAAAAATGGAGAGAAAAAGTAGAAAAAAAGAAAAAAATAAAAAATAAAATGAAATAAAATAAATTAATAAAAATAAAAAGTGAGGGGGAAAATAAAATAATGAATAAAATGGGATAACCCATTTTAATTATTTACACTCTTATCCAACTGCTTTTATTCTATTATTTATTTTTATCCACTTTTTCATTTATCTTTATTATTTAAAATTATTTTTATTAATTTTTAATTATTTTTAACCTAAACACCATGAAAGGGTGTGATGTAATATTTTACATAAAACCCATGCAATTATTTAAATAATTTTAATAGTTTCCAGGGACCCACAATATGGTGCACAATCATGCACCCTAGGTCCCTTTAAGGATTGGGAATAAAAATTTAAACATTTCGTACCTTGGTTAATGTCAGGATGTTACACCATCCCTGGGAAGTCATGTGGAAGAATGATGTCTAGTAAAGATGTGAGGCCACTGATCCATAATTAATGACCCCTGGTCCCAAGTATCATGAGAATATAATCTGTTCTATCATAACACTATGACCAACAATATAAACTTCCCATAAAATTATTTTGCTTGAGAGTAATGATATCCAATGTATACTCCACAACAAAAACGTATGGATCTAACTCAATCTCCTCCCACATCAAAACATGAGAGGGATCATGATGATATTTATTGAGATATGATATGTGGAAAAAATCATGAATCCCTATAAAATAATCCAGAAATGACACCCAATAAGAAACCTTCCCAACCCACTTAGTGAACTCAAACAATCCATTATATCTCAAAAATAACTTTCCCTATTTTCTAAGATAACGGTGACCCAACTGAGGAGAGAATTTCTAGAAAACCTAGTCACCTATAGAAAAATACCTAAGTTGAAACTATTAATCTATATAATATTTATGTTAAATCTGTGTTGTAACCATACATAGATGTATATCCTAAATCCTTACAGACATTTCCTGAACCAAAAATTAGTCCCACCAAGGAAGATTCTCCCACTTTGCCTAATAAAGAGGAGACTTGCACTGATGACCATACAGATCCTTTAAAGGATCTATTATTATTGATGATTGATAAGTATTGTTATAAAAAAACTCAATCATTCCCAGTTGACTATCCCAAGATCCACTGAAATCCAAAACACAAGCATGGAGAATATACTTTAGGATCTAAATAACACGCTTCATATGACCAAATTTCTATGGATGATAAGCAGTACTAAATTTGAACAGAGTCCCATCACATTCTAGAGACTCCTACAGATTCTTTAAGTAATCTAGAATCCCTATAAGAAAAAAGGGTGAAGGAACCCCTTATAACTTCATAGTTTCCTACACATAAAACTTACCTAGATATTTAACTTTAGTGGTGTACCTAATCATAATTAAATGATTTAAAATTTTCAATCAATCAATCACCACTGGGATTTCATTATTTCCTTGGATAGTATGTAATAATCCAAAAAAATCTATGGATACGTCATTCTATATAAAAATAATATTCAAAATAGGCTGGGGAAAACCAGAAGGTTTCAGGTTCTTTACCTTTATTTGTTGGATGGTGTAACAGTGAGACACATAATCAGAAATTTAACTCTTTATACCCAGCCACAAAAATATCCATGTCCTCTCATAATACATATTCATAGTGCCTAGATGAAATATCCATTAAGAAATATAAAAATATAACAAAATTTATCTCCTCACTAATGTTGGGATGACAAACCATTCCTCAAAACTAAGAATAGCATATTAATAAAGAGGCCAATTGGAAACGATCTCCCCACTATTCAAGCTTTATTGAATTCCTATAAACTCTTTATTCTATTGTGGAATATACATAATAGACTCAAGGAGAGATGATGACAAAAAAACACTGGTAAAAAATATACCCGAAACATCCTTCTAAGCATCCATATGTAACTAAAAAAAATTCCTATAAGGTTCCACTCTTCCTTCGATTCCTTAACATCTTGTTATGAAACTTTCCTACTAAGAGCATATACAATGACATTCCCCTTCCTCGGGGTGTAAGCAACATTAAATTCAAATGTCTAAAGTTATTCTACCCATATTATTTATTTTAGATTCAAGTATTTATGATAAAATACATAGCTCAAACTCTTATGGTAAAAAAAGACCATGAACCTGTCCCAAAAATGATAGTGCCACCGACATATAGATGCATGCATAACTATGAAAAGCTATAAATCATGAGTGGGATAACTCTTTTAATGACCTAGGATTTTTTAAATTATATTTTTTCCTGAATAAATGTGTGTTGTATAATATATAATATAATAAACCTAAAAAATAGAGAAAAAATTATTTTTTTATCACACCCATAATTATCATTATATTAGTCATCTATGATAGAAATGGAAATTCTAAACATTAAAACCAGAAAAAAATATAAAATAGAATATCTAAAATGAGAAAATATTGATTTCCCCAATCTGCTAGAATCATCACCCTAAGGAACTAGAATTTATAAATGAAAAAAAATAAAAGTAAATCAATCCTCATCTTAATAAATTAAAATATAACCTTAGGAGTAATTGTATTGAATATTGATTGAAATAATGAAGTGGTATTTATAGGGTATAAAGGGAAATGTGACTTTTGGGATTTGATCGTTATATGACCGTTTGTAAAATATGACCATTTGTCAAATATGACCGCGGGTCAATATAACAATTGGTCAATTTTATCGTTGCAAAATATAACCATGGGTGATAATGTTACCAGTATAATTAGTTATTATAAGTATAAATGAAAAAGTATAATTGATGTAGAAATGAGAAATAATGGCCTCAACTAGTTGAGTCATGTCGTTTAAAACCCATTTTTTAGAACTTAGGAGGGTGGTGGAATCATTGGGGTTCACCCTTAACCAAGCCCAAGATGAACTTCAATAAGTGAAGCTTGAAAAACATCACCTATGGGAGAATTTCAAGTTATTGGAAATTACCCCTCGGTCAATGTTAGTTAATACACCCCCTGAAACTACCACCATTACACACCTTACCCTTAGGGCGTACATGGGTGTAATAAGGGGTTACGTGTCCCAGAACTAGTGTTATAAAGTGAAAATTTCCTTGTATAAATAAAATAGTTATTCAATCTATCTTATTTTGAGAATAATTTTGTTTATTAAAATGCTTTTTAAGTAATTATAATTTTATAAATTGATTATTGGACTGAAATAAAACATAATTATATTTTTTTAGAAAAATACATACAATTTTATAATATAATCATGTATTATTAAAAATATTTTTTAATTAAATATCTTATTAAAACACCGTTATTTAAATATAAATGATAAAATAATTTTATAATATCTTTGGAAAATTTTTATAAGTATTTGAAATTTGATTGTGTCATAAAAACTAATATTTTTCAATAAATAAGGATATTTATATTTAAAAGTTAATATTATCATATTTAGAAAATTATTTTGGTAAAATAAATTTTACATTTGAAATTAGCACATAAAAACTAGGTTAGGGTGAGTTTTTGAGAATTTTCTAAAATACTTAATTTTTTCAGTGAATAGTAAAAATATAGTTTTGAGTTTTGAGTTTGTTTTATGACTTCATATTTATTTCATAATTATTTAATAATTAATTAACCAAAATATAGAACCCAAAATATGTTATTTTATTAATATTAAGTATTTTAATGGCTTTTAATCAATTTCAAAATCTGTAAGTGACTTTCCAAGGTCTAAAATGGAATATTTGATTTTATAAGCATTATTTTGTGTAAAATATTACTTTCCATATCCATAGAAGTATTAAAAAATAGTGTTCAATTCTAATGAATTAAAATATCATAAAATATAACTCAAAATTTCAAAACCATGATAAAAAACCATGGTAAATGAATGGTTTTACATTTTCCTCAATCTAGATTTCCAAGACCTGTATTCGGAAATTATTTAACAAATCCTCCACTTTTTCTATAAATACCACTTAATTACACCTTCTAATTCACTAAAAATACATACTCTATAAAGTTATTCTCATTTTCCTCCCTAGGATCTCCCTAAGGTGTCCTTAATTCCCAAGGTTCCAATCCTCAACTATTTAACAGAAACTCTTCAAGTGAGGGAATTGTCCTTCATTTCTCTTAAAATTTAAGAAAATATTTTTTGTATATGTCTTCTAAATTTTATGTTACACTATTTTCTTACGTTTTTATCATAACCTTACTATAAAATTATGTTTTATCAATGGGAGACCTTTTTTATCTCCCATTACAACCTTTTCTAAATCCACGTTTTATACCCAACGTGTTGTCGAATTTACTTTTCAGATTTATCTCTTTTAAATGAAAAATTACTATATTGTGACTACCGAAACCATTTATTTATCCATGGGTATTCACCTATATGTTAATATAATTTATTTGTTTTTTTATTTATATATAAAAAACCCACATTCCCTTCCCATGGGGTAAAAATGATTTTATGGACAAGAATTTAATCACTTACACACTCAATGATTTTATATGAAAACTGTATTTTATTCTCCTCAGGTTATTGAAAAAATGATTTATTATGATAAATTTGGATCACATGTAATTAATACATATGAAGGGTTCACCCTTATAATACTCCAATTCACTAGTTAAATAATTTAATCTCTATATATGACATGTTTTATGATGCCATGGAGAATAACATTAGTAATTTTCATTTATGGAACCTTGGTGATAAACCATGGTGATATGCTTATAAATTTCTCATTTTTATGTTATAACCACATTCATATGTTAGGGTGATGCTGATTATTATTATTATTTTTAATATTATTATATGCCTCGTTTTCTTTCCTTATTTTTATTTTTCATGTTCTTATTGATATGTCTCATTATCACATGCTATATGTATCTCTTACTTATTCCCTTACCGGGATGCATGCTGTCCCATTTCCATTGATGTATATCCCCAGGATATGATAAGGTGTAAAATTAACCTAGTTTGAACCCATGAATATGTCTTTCAAGTGGATTAAAATAATGTTTTATATTTTCCTAAATTATATACCTAATTTTCAAAAAACTGAACTTTAAAAGATCCTACATTTTGTTCAATGTAATTAAAAGATTATGTAATAAAAAGGAAGGATTACATAGTTGGTATCAAAGCACAGTTTTTTTATTCATGGAAATTAGGACATAAAGAATTTATTATGAACTCTATATAATATTCTAAATATAGGAAAATTTCCTAGTGTTTTGGTAAGTATTAAGTAAGTAGTTTCTAAGTAAATACATCCATGTCTAGATACTATAAGTGGATGTGGATATGGAACAAATGTACCTAGGGGTAACATCTAGAAACACCATATTGAGCTAGACTTGATCAAGAACAAGTTCATGACAACAGTTCTTACTACACACATGGTTTGACACTACGAGGGGATATTTTTGGTTAATCATGAGCTTTTTATAAAACTTTATGAAGGATATATAGAAAGTGTAATTATTATTAGACAAGATTAATAAAATATTTAAACATGATGATTCAATACATAAAATCCATTTATAATTATAAGATTCCTAAAATTATCACTTTTCTGAATAAGGTTTTATTATTTTATAAAAATGGCAGGAAATTGGAGGAACTGCACAAATGATGAGTTCAATAAGCGATGCACTAAAGAACTTCTAATAGATTCTGGAATGGAAACATTCATGAGGATGATGAATCAACTAAGACAAGTTATAGATAATAACTTGAATCATGTTGAGAGACCAGATTCACCTCAAAGGGAACAAACGTCCATTGACTCCTGCATGAATTAATGACCATGTTATTTTAGTGGATCTACCGACCCATTAATTACTGAATAATGAATTATCTCAATAGAAAATATCTTTTGTATACTCTATTGTTTGGAGCTATAGAAACTCACCCTTCCGGTATACCACTTAAAAGAAGAATCTGATTAGTGGTGGAAACTGATTAAAAACATGAATCCAAGAAGGGAGATTGATGCTATAAAGTAGGAAGATTTTAAAGGAATATTTTTCAATTTTTTCCCATTCAGTGTGAACAAAAATAGATAGGGAATTTATAGTGATGAAGTAGAAGAAAAAATGAATTAGTGGGAAGCTATGAGATGAACTTTACAAGACCATCTCAATACACCTCTATCTTTTTTTGGATACTAAGGGAAATTTTGATAGATTCTTCAGTAAAATGAGACCTCATCTACAGAGGAATTTATAAAATTGATAATATTAATGATATGAGAAGATAGTGTGGAGTTCTATAAAGTTTGGATTGTATTTTTGGATAGATTTTATGGTCACATATATCAAATGAAAATAATAGAGCAATAGAGCCAAACTCAGGGAAGAATTTTGATCATGGAAGAGGATGAAAGAAAGTGAAACACCCCATGTGCAAAAAATTTGGGAAGAATAATTTATGTAATTTCTTTACAGGGATTGGAAATTGAATGTGGAAGAGACATTCATATATCTCATAACTATCATGTTGAGGTTAAGCCTCAACCTCTCAAGACTAATGAAAATGGACAGATAGTGTAGGCCTGACCGTAAGTTCAATGATTCAACTATGTAAAGTTTGAGAACTTTTCCAAACAATGTCCAAATTAGAATATAATGGAGGAAAACCACCATAAACCTCAACATAGGCCAAGGTATAAAGGTAGGTAATTTTTTCTCATGAAGACTGAAGAAGAGGCACCAAATGATGTAGTGGCAGGTACACCCATTGTGATCGCAATTCTATAAAGTACCTTGTTTGATTCTGGTTTGACTCACTCCTTTATTTCATCCAAGTTTGAAAAGAATATAGAATCAATCCATGAGATTCTAGAAGTTGAGTTATCTGTAAATAATCTTAGAGGGATTATCCTAGCATCAATAATGTATAGAAACTCTAGTATTTAATTTGGTGAATACAATCTCATCACAAATTTGGTAGTAATTTCCATTATTGAATTCAACACTATACTAGGGATGAATTGGATCTCAAAGTATAATGCTAAGATTAACTAAAAAATCAAGGAAATTTTAGTAGTCTAGAATGGATAAACTACAGTTATTTTTGAATGAGAGATATCCCGACCTGATCTTTCTCTAGAATCACCTCCCATAGAGTTATTTATAGATATGATCGTTGAATAGGGAGAAGGAAATAAAAGTATAAATATATAGAATGTTCCCATTATTCAGTAATACATTGAAATATTTCCTGAAGTTTTACCTCAACCTCCCCTATAAAGATAGGTAGAGTTATCAATTGAACTCATACTTATATCTAAGAAGATATCGAAGACCCCGTATAGAATAAAAAATGCGGAGTTAAAGGAATTAGAGAAACAAATTCAATATATTTTAGAGGAATTATTTATCTAACCAAGTGTGTATCCTTGGGGAGCACTTTTTCTCTTTCTAAAGAAGAATGATGAATCAATGTGGGTATGCATTGATTACAAAGAACTTAACATGATCAAATTGAAGAAAATGTACCATCTCTCAAGGATTTATGATTTGTTTGATTAGATTTGTGGGATCAATTATTCTCCAAGATTGAACTTCGATCTATGTATCATCAATTGAGGGTGAGGAAAGAATATATTTCAAAGACTGAATTCTGAACAAGATATGTGCATTATAAATTTGTTTTTTATTCCCTTTTACTTGACTAATTCTCCCACTATATTTATGGATTTGATATTTAGAGTCTTTGAGGACTACCTTTATAAATTAGTGGTAGTTTTATTAATGACATTATAATATATTCCAAAATTAGGAAGGGGCATGATGATCATATGAGGGTTATATTGAATACTATGTGTAAGGAGAATCTATGAGGAAAATTTAGCAAATTTTAATTTTTGGTTACAACAAGTTGCATTCTTGGGGAACATTGTAACCAATGAAGGAATCTTAGTTGACCCTGCCAAGACAAATGCTATAGAGAAGTAGCCTCATCCTTCAGCAGTAATTGAGATTCATAGTTTCCTTGGTTTATCAGTATATTATAGGAGGTTTTTGGAATTTTTTTCTTAAATTTATAATCCACTAACCAGGTTAACTCAAAAAGAGTTAAGATCCTCCAGAAAAAGGAGTGTGAATAAAATTTACAAGAACTAAATAAGAGATTGGTTAATACAACCATGTTAACTCTATCCTCTGTCAAAGAAGGATTTTTTAATTATAGTGATGCATCTATGAATGGTCCTCGATGTGTCCTCATAAAAAATGACATGGTGATCACTTATGCATCTTGACAATTATATCCTCATGAGAAGAATTATCCTATACATGGCCTAGAGTTAGTTTTAGTTATTTTTTATATGAAGATATAAAGGAACTCTATTTATGGTGAGAAATGTGATATATACACATCCCACTAACATTTAAAGTTTATATTCACGCAAAATGAATTGAAAATGAGACAAAGACGATGGTTGTATTTTATTATAAACTACGACTGTTCAATTCATTATCACCCTGGAAGAGATAAAAAACTAATGAATTAAGATGGAAAGACCCTATTATGATGACAATGATGAGGATTAAAGTAGATACATTGATCAAGGAACTTTTTTTATTGAACATGGGAATCATAAGGGAAGGGACACCATCAGCCCTATCCCAAATGATTTCTCAACCATCATTACTATTGAAGTTCAAGATAGCTCAAAGAGAAGATCCTTTGACACAAAATAAGATAAAGGATGTGAAGAATATAAAGTTTCCTAAGTTAAATATAGATCAAGAAGGAATAATAAAATTACATACATGGATATGTGTCTCATCTATTCCATAGATAAATAAGAATTTTATGGATGGATCTCATAACACTAAATTCTCTAAATATCCTTGAATTACTAAAATATATAGGGTCCTTATTGATCATTACTGGAGGAATAATATGAAAAGGGAGGTTTCAGAATACACTATAAGGTGCTTGGTGTGTCAGTAAGTGAAAGAAAAGGGAAAAATTCCTAAATGGGTATTGAATGCACTACCCATACCAGCATGGAAGTGGTAAAATGTCACTATGGTCATCATCATTATTCTCTCAATAAAATACAAATGAAACGATGTGATATGGGTTATTGTAGATCAAATCACTAAGAATAACCAATTCATTTCTATTTGGGAAGATTTATCTGTTGACCAAATTTACAAGATATATGTAAAGGAAGTGGTGAGGCTACATGGCCCCCAAACTTCTATTTTTTTATGAACTTGATCCAAGGTTTACATCTAAATTCTAGAGTAGTATTCAACATGAGTTGAATACTAAATTGAATTTCAGTATGACCTGTCATCCCCAAACGGATGGACAATTTGAAAGGACTATTCAGAAACTTGAGGAAATGGTGAGAACATGATTAATAGAATTAAAAGGTGGATGTGATAAAAACAACCTATTAGTTGAGTTCTCATACAAAAACAACTTCCACTAAAGTATTAAAATAGAATCATATGAATCTCTATATAGGAAGTGATGTAGAAATTATAATTTTTGGGATGAAGTTGGTGAGAGAAATCTACATAGGCCTAATCTTGTATAAGAGATGAAAAAAATTTCATTCCATCCAAAAAAATATAAAGGATAATTCAAGTTGGTAGAAGGGATATTCTAGAAATCATTGAAGGGACTTGGAGTTTTATTTTTGAGGAAAAGTTTTCCTTCAAATATCAAAATGGAAGAGAGTCATGTGGTTTGGAAAGAAAGGGAAGCTTATCCCTAGGTACATTAGGCCTATTGAAATCCTTGATTCTATAGGAGAAGCAACCTATTGTCTAGTAATTCAACCAAATATGGATCAAGTTCAAGATATATTCCACATATCTTTCTTTATGAAGTATATACCTAATCCATCACTGTACAAAATCCAATGGTGGTACAACTTGAAAATGACCTCTCTTATGAGGACCAACCTGTGGAGATCTTGGACCATAGAGAAAAAGTTCTACGAAACAAGATAACTCACCTTATTAAAGTTTCCTGGAGGAACCATAAATATGAAGAGGTGATCTGGGAACTAGAGTAGATAATGAGACAAAAGTACGCTCACCTTTTCTCAACTAAGATAATAAGTTAAAATTTTTGGGTTGAAATTTCTTATGGGGGAAGAATGCAATGAACTAGGATTTTTTAGATGTTATTTGTTCCTGGAATAAATGTGTGTTATATAATATATAATATTATACATGTATAAAATATAGAGAAATTAAATTTTTTTATCTCATTAACAAGGATCGTTACATTTTTCATCTATGAATGCGAAAAAATTCCAAATATTACAACTTAAAAAAAATATAAAATAGAATAGCTAAAATAGGAAAATATGGATCACCCCAATCTGCTAGAATTATCATTCCCATAGACAAAGATATAGAAATGAAACAAAATATTAGTAAACCAATCAACATATTATGAAATTAAAAAAACCATAAGATGAATTGTAGTGAATATTGAGTGAAATAATGAAGTGGTATTTATACGGTATAATGGGAAATGTGACTATTAGGATTTGACTATTATACGACTGTTGGTCAAATATAACCATTTGTCAATATAACCGTTGGCCAATTTTACCATTGTAAACTATACTCATTGGTGATAATTTTTCCATTATAATTAGTGTTTATATGTTGTAATAAAAGGGAGAATTGATGTATAAAGGAGAAACGATGGCCTCCACCAATAGAGTCATTTAGTTTGAAGCTCATTTGTAAAAACTTAAGAGGGAGGTAGGCCCACTGGGGTTTTCCCTTGAATAAGCCCAATCCAAACAACAACAAGTGAACCATGAATGAAATTTCCTACGAGTATGTTCAATTTAGTGAATATTATCATTTGGTCAAAGTTAGCTGATCCAGCCCTTGAATCTACAACCATCACACACCTTCCCCTTAGGGAATTCAGAAGTGTAATAAGTGGGATACATGTCTAGTAATTAGTTTTATGAAGTGTAATTTTCCCATTGTTAAATAAAATAGTTATTCCGTCAATCCCATTTTGAGAATATTTTTTTAATAAAATGTATGTTTAATTAAGACCAATTTGATAAATTGATTATTTGGAAGAAATAAAACATAATTGTATTTTTCTTGAAAATATATAAATTTTTATAATATAATCAGGTATTATG
Organism: Viscum album; assembly: GCA_963277665.1. Taxonomy (NCBI): domain Eukaryota; kingdom Viridiplantae; phylum Streptophyta; class Magnoliopsida; order Santalales; family Viscaceae; genus Viscum; species Viscum album. The sequence goes on from OY728145.1 coordinate 622,414,280, forward strand.
AATAATATTTGTTATAAAAAAATGGTCTTTTAAAACACCGTTATTTAAATAGAAAAGATAAAATAATTTTATAATGTCCTAGGAAATTTTTTATAAGTTTTAGAAATTTGACTATGTCTTAAAAACTGATATTTTTCAATAAAATAAGTATATTTATATTTAAAAGTTTAAATTCACATATTTTAAAAATAAATTTGATAAAATAAACACTATATTTAAAATCATCACATTGAAATTAGGTTATGGTGAATGTAAAGATCCCGACCCTAGTAACCCAAATTCTGTGGTTATTTTATTACATTGACACTAGGTATAATGAATCACATCCCGAATGACCAATCAGTTTTGCAGTCTTAAAGAACTAGATACATACATGGTAACCATATTACATTGGTAATTAACAATGAAACATAATAAATAACAAAATATAATAAACTACATCATTTAAAACTCATTCAAATATATCTTCTTTATAACCTATGGAAACGATACAAAATAAGTGTGGGATCAAATTCTTAGTAAGTGTTTAGTACATAAGAAGCTACTTTGAATTAATAATTCACAATTAATATGAAAAAGTAAATTAACTGAACACACATTCCATTTAATCAATTACTTTTTTATAATACAAATCCAAGGATAATATCACAGTTAAAATATCATGGATAAAAATAATTGAATTCTTAATGAAATGATTAATTATTGAACATCTTGTTTCTTAGGAACATAATACCTTTATCGTCAAGACCATTCACAACAAATTTTAATATTTATAGGTAAAAACCCATTTAATTTGGAAAATTTATTCATATCATTAGACTATCAATGCATTGAGGGGATTTTCTATATACTATCCCTACCCATTCTTTCATGTCCAAAGCATTCCTTATATATCGAATAATTGATTTAATTTATGAATTAATTGGAATTATCAAAAAATATTCATATTGAGTAGAAGATATATATTTAACATTATTTATCCAGTTAATTAAATCACTTTCAATCTAAAAACCATGTATAAAAAGGTATATGAATTAGGAAATAATTATATCCATGATATAAGAAATACATATATTTAAGAGAAATGTGAAGGTTTTGAGCACTGCAGAAGCATGTTCTAGGTCATTCCCAACTTTTTTTTTCATAATTGATGATCATTCTGAGATTTACACAATGATAAATGTTGTGATCAATGGAATTGAATGAAAAAAAGCAGACAAGGGATATAATTCTGAAACCAAGTGTAGGATCATCACATATTATTTATAATTATTTTAATTAATTAATAATTACCTTGTGATAATTATTTTTTCTTTATTGGATATCATAACAGATCTATGTTGTTCTATCATTATGTTAAAGGAATAAAGAGAATATTCCCTCTATCAGTGATCCACATGTGTTCCAAAAATCTCTGAACATCACTCTAAGAGTCTCTATGTGTTAACACAATAGATCCTATCACTTTCATCATTATCCTTTGATCACCATAAGAATCAAATATAAATCATTCTCCTTGATATCTCTATAATCGGGAGTGGTAGGTGGGAGAATATCACTGTACATTCTTGGGAGAGTTCTTGGAGAAGGGATCTCTCTAGAGCTTTGAGAGGATTCTCTAGATTCATTATGCACAAATAAAATTAATTAAATCTCTTTGAAAATAATATAATTGAGTTTATATAAAACTAGGATTATAAATAAATGTTTTTGAAAGTTCCCTTTATTGTTTATTTAATCCCATAAGGAACCCCATTTCTATAATAATAATATTATTATTATTTATCGACATGCGCTTAACTTGTGAATTAAAATTAAATATTATTTATTCAAATAATATTCCATATGTATATATTATTTCTCACAAGACTATTAAAACCAGTCTTCCATTCCTCCACAATATTTACTAGGCCTTGAATAATGTCTATTTTTTATTAAATAAATATCACTACATTATTCACTAATAAATAAATAAATAAATATTATATTCACTAAATATAAAATAAATATTTATTAAATATTAATCTCACATAATATTCTCTTGAATAAATGGTGATGGAATATATGCGATCAAGAAAACATGAATAATTATTAAACCATTTGAGGGAATCATATTTATTCAACTTTTTAAATATGAAAATAATAATATATTATTTGCCAGAGATTCTGGATACATTAGTGTGTGACCCTCTAGGCCTATTTATCAGCGGCCTTAGGTGAAAAAACCTAAAGTCCAAGGTTAGTATCTAGTAATAAGATAAGGCACCCATTGATAAATAATTTAATACCCTAATGATATAATACCTCATACAGAGGCTCACTGTTTAATATAATTCTTTTATCACAATATCTCTAATCAAGAAGGTTGCATGCTGGCATAATCAACCAATGTGATCAATGTCACTTTATTTGAATTTTTGGAAATATAACTTGCCTATAAAACACCATGACCATGGATTTATTGGGGCAATATCATTTCCATCAATGTTCACGAGTTTTCAAATTCCCTTAAAGAACAGAAGGGATAAATATTTTCCCAAATTGTTCATCAATTCAATATTACTCATGACACACCCAACATATCCTACCTTATCACAAACATATGTCATCATGATTTTAATCAATACATCAAAGCCTGTGGATCATAATAATCATTAATAATAATATTAAAGTATAAAGATCAATATACACATCCACAAATAGGAACATCTAATGACACATATAATATGGATTTCGTACTAGATGGTCTTATTGTCATAATATCATACAATAGATATTACCATTGGCGTACACCATGAGAAGGTGCCTCAAATTCATATGCGTCTCCACCCTTGATATCTTGTATCATTTGTGTCCCTAAAATTATATCATTAATCTATAAAACATATATTTAAGAATACCATCACGACACTTCTCATTCCTAATCATAGGAGGGAACTACTATGAGATTTTAGTTTGAAAAAAAATATTAGGAAATTATCACATACTATGTTATGTATAAGAAAAATCATGATGTGAAAAAGTTTATATTAACAACCTTCAGTCCACTAGCTCTCACATGATACTCATGCTACTACTGAGATAAGAGTTTAGTCCAGGGATACACCATGTTTTCTTCTATGGGTTTTTTTCCTACAAATTCACCCCTTTGATAAAAATACCTGAAGAGGTGATACTTCCAGAGTATAAAATTTGTCTATTGGTGTGGCTATGGATTCTTTTAAAGAGACACCTATATAGTATTATCACAATAAAAATGTGATAGGATCTTTACTTTTAGGTACCAAATCAAGATCCTGGAAAAAGTTTCATATCCAAATTGATTCTTTTGCAGTATTAGAATATGTTTTATACTCTGAATCCACTGTAGAATCAATGAAAACTAGATACTTTGAAATCTTTTAGCTCACAACTCTTCTGTTGAGATAGAAAACATAACATTCCTGTGACTTCAAATCATTCTGATCTATTTAAAAACTATAATTAATATAACACATGATCACCAGATCCTCATCTCCTCCATACACCTAGAATTTATCCTTAGTTTTTCTTATATACTTGAGGTTAGCCTTAAAAACTAACCAATACTTTTCTCTGAAATATTTTTTATGTTTTACTACAATGATCAATGCATAAGAAACACCAGGTCTAGAAAATAACTTGGAATACATGATTGATCCAATTTCTGAATAATATGAGATCTTACTCATTATCTCTTTCTAATGTTGTGTATGAGGACACATTTTATTATAATGGTTTATACCATGTGAAACTGAAACCAATCCCATCTTGGATTATTCCATAATAAATATCTTTAGTATCTGGTAAATGTATATGCTTTTATATTGTCCAATAAGCCTCTTGGATGTATCAAAAATGATATTGATACCTAGAATATAGGCTGCTTCACCTAAGTAATTTATAGAGAAAAATTTGTTTAATGAGTCCTTAACAGACTGTATGATTGGTATGTCTTTTCTAATAAGTACATTTTTATCAAAATATACTACTAGGATAATGAATGCTTTTCCACTAAACCTCTTGTAAATTCATGTAATAAATTCATTCTTAATGAAACTAAATTCCTTTATAGCCTCATCGAATTCAATGTTCCATGAATTATATGTTTTCTTTAGTCTATAAATGGATCTCTGCAACTTTAATTTATTTGGGCATTACCTAGAGTCACAATCCCATCTGTTTGTGTCATATAAACATCTTCCTAAGGGTTTTCATTAAAGAATTCAGTATGGAAATCCATCTACCAAATTTTATAGTCATGTTAAGATTCTATAACAAGTATATTTTTCATGGACTTAAACATGGAAACTAGTGAAAGGGTTTCATCATAGTAAATTAATTTAATCTATTTAAACCCTTTATCCACTGGCATTGATTTATAGGTATTTAATTCACCTTCCATGTCCAATTTTCTCTTGAATATGCTTTTCCACACTATGGGATTTACATCAACTGATGCGTCGACCAGAACCCAAACTTTGTTATGATAAATGGAATCCATTTCAAAATTCAAGTCTTCTTTATATCTTTAACATTATGAGATCTCTACTTCCTCTTTTCAGGATATTGGTTCATCATTGTCAACCAATAATGAGTCACCATCTTTAGTAACTAGAAAATCATATCTCTCTAGTTTTATTACCTCTCTTGTGCTCCTATGTAGTACTTGTGTTTTAGTAACTACTTCTTCCATGAGAATCTGTGGAATATATTCCTTAACAATATCTTATGTATCTTGATCATCAAATTCATCGAATCTAGTCTTTCTCCCACTATACTTTATGTGAATTCACCCACTCTCAAGAAAGACAATTTTTCTAGTGACAATTGATTTCTTATCTAAGGGGTTGTATAGGTAGTATCCATTTGTTTCCTTGGGACACCCTATAAAGATATACACTGTGACCTAGGGTTCTAGTTTGTTGCCTGGGTAGTCGTTAACAACCACTTTGCAACCCCATACACATGTATGTGAAAAATTAGGTTTTTTCCACTCTATAACTCAAAGGGAATCCTGTTTAATGCTTTAGTTGGTACTCATTTTAGTTTTTATTCTATAGTTTGTAATGTATATCGCTAAAAGGATAATGTAAGATCTACATGACTCATCAATGATCTTATCATTTATAACAAGGTACAGTTCCTCCTTTCACTAGAACCATTCCAATGTGGTGTGTATGGTTGAGTGAGTTGAGATAGAATTCCAAAATACCATAGAAAGTTAATAAACTCTTGGTTAAGATATTCACCACCTTGATCTGATATAATATTCTTTATCTTATTTCCAAGTTGATTGTCTACTTTATTATTTAATTCCTTGAATTTCTCAAAGGAATCAGACTTATACCTCATTAAGTATACATAACCATATATACTCTAGTAATCAGTAAAATTTTTGATGTTAGAATACCCACATATAGATTCTACTGAAAATGGCCCACATGCATTAGTGTTCACCAATATTAGAATCCATGTGGCCCTTTCACCCTATTCACCAAATGGTGGTTTGGTTATATTTCCTTGTAAAAATTCATGACACATTTCAAGTGGTTTTAGATCAGAAGATTCTAAATAAACATCTTGATAGAGCTTTTCCAAATGATTCTCGTTTACATGACCAAGATAGTGATGCCACAGTTGGGTGTTATATGAATCATATGAATATGATTCATTATCAATTAACTATAATTTTTTTTTCATAATTTAATACATAAATATTATTATTTAAATGTGTAATACCATAACATATGTTGTATTTATAAAAGAAACAAAATTTATTTTCAAAATTGAAATTGAAACCATTAACATCAAGGCATGATGCAAAAATTATGTTCTTGGTTACATTTGGAACATAATAAGAATCTTTTAAAAACAAAATAATTATCATTGTTAATGAAAGGTGGTTGTCACCAATGGATAGAGTAGTCATCCTCTCACCATTAGTAACTCTCAAATCCACCTATACTATACCAATCTTTAAAAATCTACTTGGTTTCTACATTTGGATACAGATGTAAGAAACACAAGCTATAACTAATAACCAATGTGTATATATTGAAATATTACACTCAATACTGAATGTACCTTTAGATTTCCCTTTATTCTAAGATTAGTTCTACCTTTTTTTCCTTACCTTACCATTGCATCATAATCTTCTTGGAAGTACAATGCTCGGGATATTTAGACTTTTTATGAGTATTGGGTCCCTTTTACTTATTATTCCTTTTCTTATTCACTATAAGGACCACATGTTAATCATAACCCATGTTCTTATCCGCTTTAAAAATCAAAGTAAGAAGTTCTAAAAGACTCTTCTAATTATTTATCATATTTTAATTAATAATAAAACCATAAATGGTCTTGGATAGTCATGAAAATATGAGATATTAACGCAAATAATATGGAAATTTAATCACTAATATGTCAGTCATTCAATGTATCCAATAAGCTTGACTAAACGAGGTCCGGCTGGTGCAAACTATCTAACCTAAGTTCTAATCAATCATTGGAAATATCATATCTCTCTTGTCTCTCCTTCTCTTGATCAAGAACCCAAAGGTGAGACATCATTCTATATACATACATGTCCATAGGTTTCTTCAAAATATCATTGGTCCTGGATTATAGAATGAAACACTAAAAATATGTGGAATTATTAAAATATTTCTCATAGAGAGTTAAATCCTCATCACTAGCCTCATTTCTATAAAGATTAGGAATAGGTTATTCCAGCACGTATAATTTCCTTTCACGACATAGTATAACACATATGTGCCTTTTTTACTATTGGAAATTTGTACGGGTGAGAAGGTTATACTTGTCAAGTATGGATCACAATGATATGTTTGAATTAATTTTATTTTTACTTATACAGATAAGATAATTTGAATTTAAGTATTTTATCTGATAAAATTTAGACAAATAAGTAAATATTATATTTATTAATATCCCACTGTATTATTGAAACCCAATATCCCTCGCAATTAGCATCAAATTATCCTATTTCTTGGATATTATAGTGGCTAGGATCCATATTCCCCTTCTTGTTACCCCAACTTTGGTCTGCCAAGAAACTTGGATGGTTTTAGGTAGGCATTTCAAATTCTAACAGTATTAACTCACAGTTAATTGATATATTGAGTAGAATACCCAGTCTTAAAATCCTTCTATTTAATTTCTTCAACTCTTGCCTCTTAGTTACACCAAGTCCTACTTTGGAAGTCAACTATTGATATGAACTAAGTTAAGTCAATAAGAAAATTCATGTTAGAATTCACCGATAATTGAAAGCACCCCAAATTTGGATGGTCAATCACTTTGAACTATGGTTTGATTTTAAATAAAGTAGTAGAAGGATATACCAACTTAATATATATTATTGAGGGATTTTAAAATTTTATGCATAAATTTCCAATTATTTTCTTTATTACATGATTTTTAATATTAAGTTGATTTATTTAAGTGATTAACCAAGTCTTAGATAATATTTAGCGCAAGAAAATTTATTTTTGTCATATATTGCATGCTTGTTAATTCATTAGTTTGTGTGATCGTGACAAAACAACTATAATAAAATAAGAATGAAACTTGACAGAAATAAAATAATAAAGTGGTATTATCATGAGATTTTACTAATGGTTAGTTCATTTATAGAATGATAAACTAATCGCCGACCTAGGTGAAAAAAACCATGAACCAATTAGGGTTCATGTTACAAATTTCAACCTGTCGACCTACATATCTATCTTGGAATGGTTTCAACTAATCTTAAAACTTGAACTACCTCCACTAACTTGGGAGATCCATCCATTACATATGATTTTACTCACACGTAGGGGAGAAAATAAGGGGTTTACATAAAATAAACCACATACATGCTGGAACTTACCTAATGAGATGATAGATTACATGAATGTAGACAATTTAATTAAATTAACCCAATCACATACAAAGGTCTTTGTCTAATATAACTATCATATATTATCTTGCAATGAATTATTCATTTAATAAATTAGCATTGAATTATAATCATTCTTATTTAGGATAAATTGTTCTCTAATAAATTAATTGTATTCTTTTTTCTTACTCCTATTCTATTTCTTCTTTTTACTATCTGATTCAACTTGTTTCATTTTGGTGGATGTTTTCTATTGAAGACAACATATGCTTTGGTCATTTGTTGGATTTTTGATGGATTTTTGTTCTGTTTTGGTGGTGAAGGTTAGAAGAAGATGTTATCTATGGGTTTGAGGGTGCAGACTTCATCATGGCTTACTACTTGCTGTGGAGGCCCTCTCCGTCCTTACTCTACTCTGGCTTCCAGGTCCATTTCTCCTTCCTAGGTTGGTTGGGTGAGATGGTTTCCAATGAGGTTTTGGGATGTGTGTGGGGGTGGTAGGGTATTCTAGGAGTCATGAATTGTGGTGGGTTTCTCCCTTTATCTGGCTTCTCTCAATGTTGGTTCTGCATTTTTGTTGCTTCTGATGTTATATGAAAATAGTGGTGCAACTATTTTTTTTTCTGGTTTAGGGGTTATTCTTTTGTGATTTTCTAATGAATTTTGTCGTTGTGCTGGTGATTCCATTCTGGAGGAGCCGATGCTGGCCGAAATTTAGTTCCAAATGCACTTGAGGTTTGATATATTCAGTGCAATAAGATAGATATTTGTTCGTGGTGGCGACGTGTAGTTGAAAGGTCAGGATCGATCAACACGTGTGAAGGTCATTCGGTTTTAGGATATGAAATTTGAAATCTTCATTTTGAATTTTGATTTTGGGTGGTGGTTTGTAATGGGATGGTATGTTTGTTCTGGTTCCCACATTTCCTTTTAAAGTGGTTTGAAAATAACCAGAAAAGTTAGATCATATGAATTTCCTTTCTATTCTCATCTATAATAATTTTAAACAAATTAAATAAATTTATTTAAAATTAACTGTGTACATAAATATACCTTTAAAGGAAACATGATGAATACCCTTCTGAACTACACAAAATGTATTATAGTCATGTACTATTTACTCTTACAACATGTGGAATACATGATTTATCACTTACTTTCATTAATTGTACTTTCAAATTAATTTTTACATGGATTAAATTATTTTTCTATCACATGTTATGCTTCAATGTACATAGAGTAAAAATTACAATATGACTCACGCATGATATGAAGATTCAAAAATTAGGTTGAAATTAATTAAATATTAATGAATATTAAAACCCATCACATGGAGTGTACTATCAACTTAATGACCCCACACAAGCACACGTTGATAAGGTTTACAAAGTATAATAAATAAATTTTAATTTTGTGGAATTTGGTAGAAGTACATAGCGTGTACAGGCGAGGTGCATGGAGTGTACATTTCTTACCGTCTATCCAAGATGCACACCTAGGGATGTGGTGTGTACCCATGCCTTAGAGAATTTTGAGTACAAAAAATGTACAAGGGATATATGGCTTTTGGTCTCCAAGTTACATGATCACCGATTTGGTAGGCCTTTTAAGAAGATACACAGACCGTCTGTGACTCAAGGACTAAAAACCGTGTATGTGGGATACATAACATGTACTTTAGATAATCATTCTCTAGGATACCCTAATAAACATGTGGTGTATAATTAAATTCACTACATGTATTCAATTATCACAATTTGATTTAATTTTGAATTAATTATTAGTGCATTGAACACTAGTACATGAAGTGTAACTCTTGGGACAAAGTGTGTATTCTTTTATTATCCGGACATAATCCTCAGTACCTCTATATGAGATATTTGATTTTATTTCATTGATAAAATTAATTTATTTGATTATATTTATGATAAAATAATTAGGAACACGCATATATCACAATTTGGATTAAATAATGATTAAACATGAATTGAAAACTAAGTGAAAAATGTGTAGATCAATCAAAAATCTTTTAAATAATTATAAATTATTTTGTTACCACAATGATACCACTTAAAGGTTCTAAGCATAGAGGAATTGTTTGTTACACTACTGGAAAACATACCTATACCCACAATTTGTAACCGTGGGTATAGCCCCTAGAACCATGGTATAGGCTATAGCCACGGTTTCATAAACCATGGGATAACGAGGCATCCGTATAGAGCTATACCCACGGTTCTATAGAAACCATGGGTATAGCCCTAGAGAATTCCATAATACCCACAGATTTAGATAAAGCATAAGTATATAGCTATAACCAAAATTTTCAAAAATTTGGGTATATATTATCACAACATACATAATATACCCATAGTTTAGTGAACCGTGGTTATAAGTACTTCTCCAGGACAAGCTGAACCAACTTTCCTTACTTCCATTCTTTACTTGTATATAAAATACAAACCAGTTATGAGTAATCCAATATATTCAGAATCATATTCCTAAAACTCATTAAACAAGAAAGAAAAAAAATTGATTAAAATGGACATTCATGAGATGCTAGATTTGAATTATACTAAAATTGGAAAGGGAATTACATGTATGTATTATTGGTCAAATAACTATGAGTTCAATTTTCACTGTATTTGAGTGGTTGAAAATTTTATTCCAATCATTGAAAATGGAATTTAAAAAATTATTGTAGACATAAAGACAAATACTTCTACCAAAGACAACTGTCTATGCTTCAAGGAAGGATACTTAGGACTACATTGTTGAGGGGAAGAGGCCTAAAAACGTTAGCGCTGGTAGGGAGAGAAGGACCATTTAGAACCAAACGATGAAAATTAAGGTAGTTCAGGACCTAATGGATTTATCAGAGTGTCAATAACACATCCAAGTTTTTTAAGAATAGGTCTCTAGAGAGTATTTTTTATGAAAGTCTCATGCGTGAGCTACATTTCTCACATTTAGGTAGTGCTTGTTGTTTTTCCTGATATAGTGTGATTTATGAAATCTTATTCCATGTGTCATTTTAAATTTTCTAAAAGTTCATACTACTCCTATCTTTATATGTTGAAGTATTGTCAAACTAATGAAAAGAATATTTTGGAGCACATTGAGATAATTAGAAGCTCATGCATGCATAAATGGAGTTATAATGGGAAGAGGGTCATAATGATCATAGAAATACATGGTCATGGTAAAGCATTATTTGCATGAAGAAGTTTAAATTATCAAAAGGAGAAAGCTGATAAGTTCAAGAGATAGATAATGGGGAAGGTATAATCTTTAAAGATCCATCAGAAAAAGAAGTGGACACTATAAGTTTGTCAGATGATGATTGAGATGTTCAGAATATTGAAAATATGAGATTTATAGGTGTGGTGTGTAAGAGTAATTTACAATGATATTGTTGAGAATAAATGTGAAAATGAATAACTATTGAAGTCATTTATAAGTTTGTAAAAATTTTAATTGATCTAAATGTGATCCTGAGTTGATCATAAGATATCATGGTCAAATAAATCAAGGATATGAGTTTTTATAAAAGGAATTATTCCCAAAATAGTGACTTTTTAAGTGTAAAATTGACTTTATAAGAGTAGGTTACTACTTTAGAAGAGTTGAATGGAGTTTAAAACTATAATGGAAATGTTTATAAGAGTATTATAACACTTTAAAATAGTAATCATGGACACCATAAAGGTTATCCATTTATTATATTTCATTAATAATAAAGAATTAGAAAATTCCGAGCAAGTTATGCTTTAAAATCAAAACAATAAAATTTATTTTAACATAGTTCTAGAAGATGATAAATGAAGAGATAAAATTAGAGATCTATCATGGTGTAGAATAATGTTCCACATAACATATAAAAATATTCATGAAATTCATGCATATATTGAATCTAAATATGGATATTTTGTAATGAATAGATAGAGCCTCATGCTAGAGAGGGGGACCGATGATACAATAAGAAACATTTGGAAGCTGTTCACTCACTGGATGTGGCTGCGATGTCATATCATACATTTGTGGGGCCACTCCTCCCTCTCCATTACCTATATCCATGTTCTTCCTAGATGAATAATAAGAACGATCATAGTTTTAATGTTGAGTTGGAATGAAAATAATTACACGCCATAAGTTTTGGTGTAATAAATGGGTAGTTAATAACCTTGGTTGTGTTATAGAATCTGAAATTAACATAGAAAGTGAATACATATATACACAAAGTGACTGTAATTTTTAAAAACATGCAATGGATTCTTGTGGGTTTTACTCATATATATCCCCATACATGTCCAAATCTTCATTATAGATCTATAATTACTATTATATTCCAAAAAATGACACATACATATTCAAAAAGTCTTTAATTTGAAACTATTCAACAATAATTGAGGCATTTACTTTCATATATCACAGGACATAATTTGAAGTTTCTTTAATGTATCCACAACTCTAACAACATGACTACAAATTTAGTGATAAAAAATATTATACTATATATTTTTTGAAGAAACAATTTAGAATTCAGAATGTATGAAATGGGATATAAAAATATTAAAAAATGTGTTTATAAACTTCTAGTTTTGAAAACTTCATTGGTCATATATTATACATAAATTAAATGTGCAATTTATTATCTGATATCAATTTTGAAAAATAGTGAATAAATTTAAGCAGTGACTTGAAAACCGTGAAGTGATGTATGATCCTCACCCGAAAAATAGTTCTGAACATATGCAATAACCATTATAGGTTTATAGGTATAGGATTTCCTTACAAGAATGTAAAAAAATCATCTGTTTATAACCATAATCACATGTGTGGTTTCAGTGTTATTATTAGAATAAAAGAAAATATGAAATGTGATATGGTTTAAAACACTCTTGTGATTTGTTCTTTATAATTATATATTAATGTGGTTCATTTTCAAATTGATCTAAGGTGAGGAAAAATAAATCAGGTACAAAAAATATCATTTAAATTCAACTTGAATACCATTATATTAGACCATGTTTTCAGGAGTGATAAATCATTTCTTGAAATTCCATGCTAGAAAGATATATTTGGAAGTCATACCTACGAAACACAAATAAATTGTTATTTGAAGAACCCAAACCTTAAGGCATGCTACTACTCTCCCTCTATATGTTCCTTAACCCTTGGTGTTATTGGAATCATTCTTAGTTTCTTTGCTATAAAAAATGTACCTATGTGTTACATAAAACACAATTGGCAACAAATACTCAAGGATGAGTGTAATGTTCATAAATCCACATCCACTACATGTACTTGGGATCGGGACTCACCGATGATGACAAAATAATATAAAATCCCTCTAATTGTGAAAGGTAAAAACTCTCCAACCATTAAAATTTGTATCTTGAGATAAAATTGAGTGAATCATCCTATAATTCCGGGGGAAAACATATATAAAACAAACCACCAAACATCGTTGAATACAATAAGGGGAAGGAGAAAATATGAGTTGAAACCTTCCGATTCGATGGCCCAAGCAGGTTGTGAAGTTATTTAATATAAGTTCAGGCATGTGGCTAGTCGGAATTCCATAAACCTATAAGAAATATAACATATCTAGGGTTTATCAATGAAAAATTATTTAATGATAATTAGTCTAAAAAAAGTGACTATATTTGCTGCCAAAGACCCCATCTATTGATAGAAATTAAATAGGTAAAGGAGAAGGAAAATAGAAGGATCAACACTGCCATCCCCTCACTAAAGACACCTGTAGTATCCCCCTTCCCCCACCTCACCACCATCCACTTGTAGATACCCCTTTCCAATAACCCCCTCACAACCTACAATACCCTCCCCCACCCTCCCCCTTCTCCCCACCCACCTGTAGGCCCCCTTCTCCCCATACACCCCACCCTACCCCACCCACAAACTCCCCTCCATCCACCCATCCCACTCTCCCCCTCCCACCAACCCCATCCAGCATCCCCTGTCCCTTCCCCCCTGCCACCTACAACAACCCCTACCCCCAGACCCTCCAGCAGCCCTCCCCCCTTCAGCAACCTCCCCTACCTCCACCCAACCCCTTCTTCCCCTCTCCCACCTACCCCTGTAAGATACCCCCTCCCCCAAACCACTTGTAACAACCCCCTTATACCCAACCACATACATCCCACCAACCCCCTTCTCCCTAGCCACATGTAGCCCTCTTCTCCCCAGCCACCTACAGCCCCCTCCCTCCACCCAGCACCCCCTTCTCCCAACCCACCTATAGATCCCCTTCTACTCAGGCACCCAACACCCTCCCCCGATCCTCCCAAATCTGCAGCCTCCCCTCCCTCCACACCCATCCACCATCCCCCTGTAGAAACCATATGATATAATTCTCATTTATTCCAAGTCATCGAACTAAATAATTAAATCTTTCAATTTATTAGAAAACATATGATATAATGGAATATAAATCAGCTGTGATAGATGTCATGTTTCTCCACTAGTACCCATTTTAGGTTATCACTCTTATTATTCATCTCTAAAAAGCCAACATTACTTCCACTAGGAATGGAATGAATATTTATTGTCTCTGACCTCCCAACCTAGTCTATTTCCACCATCTAATCTTTATACACCACTTTTTTATATTTGGGGATCTTATGTAATAAGAATTTGGATCAAATGGTAGGTCATTGGTCCCATTAAAACCTGATATACTTCATCCCATCATTTAAATCCATATTTGGATCAAAATGAAAAAGCTTAGAGATTTTTTTTAAATATTCTATAACCTTCTAGCTTCCTTTTTAGAGGCATATAAACTTCAAATACTTCTCCAATGCTATTGTGTATAGAAAAATCAAATGAATTAATATGAACTTGATGTATTTATACTATATGTTCTCATGAAATTTTTCTTGAATAACAGATTCACACCACATCCATCTATGATTATTGAGCATGAATAAAACAGACTTCAGACTAATAGACGCTGTATTCTCATGGAATTAAAAATTCTTTTCAATAATTTATATCCAATCCTATACCACTTGTGTATCATTTCATCCTTTATGGATGAAAGATGATGGAAAAGGAATTACTAGATTATATACTTATCTTGAATTGATCTAAGACCTTACTTCCGAACCTGATCATGACCAAGGAAAACCTGATGATCTATATGTCATATCATTAAAACAAAAAATTAAATAAGATTATGATCTAATTAGGGATTAGATTATAGGAAATTATCAATTGATAATTTTAAAGGATTCACAAGTGGTCATATTATGGAATGGTTACTAGAAAGAAATAAAATAAATATAAATAAGGACATTATTTCAAATAAATAACATAAATTAGAATCATAAACTTCCATTGAAAAATATTCCTGAA
Source organism: Viscum album (assembly GCA_963277665.1). Taxonomy (NCBI): domain Eukaryota; kingdom Viridiplantae; phylum Streptophyta; class Magnoliopsida; order Santalales; family Viscaceae; genus Viscum; species Viscum album. Next base: position 622,429,581 of record OY728145.1, read on the forward strand.
AATAATGAGAAAGAATTTAAAAGAGGGAAGATGCAAAAAAAAACACACTTTGGAGATGTATAGCATGCACACATAGTCTGAAACCCATGCACTTAGCCTCTGTTACTTACTAGTCTACATTTTAAATTCATTCAAAGGTAGAATCATACAAAAATTGAAGGATAAATAAAACTCAAAACTAAAATCACACTTTCCAAGAATCTCTTGTAAACTCAAGGTTCATTTCAAAAAATGTTGGCTAGACACTTTCATACATACCAATTGATTTTAGAAAATCATATATTCTATCTATGTTGTATACCTAAATTAAATGAATGGAAACCAAGATCTAATATTATATTATCACAAACCAACACATGCTATCTTAGAAAAAATACCCAAGACAGTATGATATAATTCCTGAATTGAATTCCAAATCCCCATGGGTGGGAAACTAGTTCCTAAGAATCGGGGATATAACTATAGTAGCGATTCTTCCCAATAAATCCTAGAATATGATCTTAACTAATAAGTTGACATGACCTGACCATATTTTTTTAGTCAATCATTCAAATAAGTGAAAAGATAATTACCATAACAATATTAAAACAAATCCATAACATTTACTATTTACATAAACTAAATATAAAGATATATAAAAATATGTTATATAATAAAAAGGGAAATGGGATGGGAAACCATTAATGTGATGGAAATGATGTGTTATCAAAAATTACAAATGAAAAATAAATTAAAAATTCCACTACCTAACTCAAAGTTACATGATGGCTCACTCCCATCATGTCTCCTCCAGTAAACCCAAACACAAATAGCAAGAATACTCACCAACCCTAAGGGCCACCTTTCCACTACCTTTATTAGCCATAATAAGGTTTAGATAATACCAGTTGATATATATATATGTGTGTATATATATATATAATGTAGGAATAAAAAGTATAGTATAATCCCACTAAGTGTCCCATGATCAACCTTTCTTAGGTTACATCCACAGCAAAGTTAAATTAACCATTCTCATCCATACAAGAATTCAATTCAAGTACTTAATGTACTTGAACAAGTATCTATACTAAGTAAAAAATGGAGGGGATTAATATCCCCATAATAACTAATATTCCCATCCCCTTCCCCATGCCCATCATTATCATCCTAAGCAACATCATCTGCAACCTCATTGCCGACAGCAATATAAACAACATCCTCACCCCAAATAGCTCTATCACTATGACCTTAATCTCCACTATGACCCTCACTAGCATCACCCAATGCATCATTTAAAGAGATAATTTACACAATATATGATTGAAAAGTAGTAGAAAACTCTGATAGAAGTGACTAACTCAAAACTGCCATATTTTTATTAAAATGTTCGGTTATATATTACTTCTATCATGCTCTTATTTTCTACTTTAATTCTCGTATAAATCCATTTTATTTGCTTCAACTACTTCTACATGAGTGATTTATAGCTCATAGGTATTAGAGGGTTTAGAGGATCCCAATGAGGACTAATACCTAGAGGAGATGTTGTTTTTCCCTGGTCGACATCATACTCTCCTTGGATGCTCCTCACCTAATAACTGACTTAAATTATCATGTGGATCGAAGTTGTCACCCTCTTTATCATCGAGGGCCTACAAGGAAGAATGTTAAAATTATAAACATATTAAATTATGAATTTTATATAAATATTTAAAATATAAATAAAAAACCTTATAATATTATCTTGTGTTTGTATATTTACTGTACTTCCTTCCTTTTTCTTTCTACCAGAGAAAAATAATTTAGCATGAGGTACATGAACTTTGGTGCCCAATATAGATTGCTGCAAATTAGAAATAAATAAATATGGATTAAAACCATATATGATAAATGAAAAAATATAGCCTATGTCTATTCAATATTATTTTTAGTAGAAAATCCTATATAACATCACAATACTTGGTCAAAGTATCTGGAACTTCTCATGCTTGGGCATTGTAGTGCACCCCAATCTGTGTAGATATGTCTTTGAATCTTTGTTCTTTGATTTTTTCTCCAACACTTCGTAAAAAAAATTCCAATACAAGTAATAAGAATTAAATTTTATATGAAAACCATTAAATAATTGGATTATATTCAATTTATTAGTCTTATAATGTGGAATCATTTTTTTATATTTAATTTTTAGATAGCCAGGGAATGTGGGTACACCCTCTATGACAGTACCAACCCTTCTCTTCCAACCAATATACAACTCATTCTTGTATGAGAGCCATAACTCACCAACATCCATAAACCTTGTAGTCTTAGTAGATTCTATGTCGGTAAAGTTAAACCGACTCTGCAATGAATATGCTATTTCATTTAAATACAACAATAATATAGATATAAATTTATAAATTTTTTTACCCATATTTCTCCCTTTCTTTTTACTTGATCTTTTTTACTGATATGTCTCCATGACACTGGTTCCACCGAAATGATATCATGATACTTGGCCAAAGTGGCCATGAAAATTTTATACTACCTTGAATTTTTACCTACCATCTTATTTTATAGATTTTAATCCACCATTAGGTGTGTCTGGCTATTCTAGGATTCCTTCATCTGAGTGTGCCAATGTCTCCTAGCGGAAGATCCCATTGAATAAGAAAAAGAGGGGGGGGGGGAGAATTAAGTCATGGTACAAAAAAAGAAATAAATTGATATAATTTGAAATAGTTATAATAAAAAATCCTTCTGCAGGATGCTCAAAACATGATGGATATGTGGGCTATGCTAGCTCAGTAGCCTATGAAGAAAGTGTATGTTCCAGTACATGCTCTAGGTGTCCTTCATAAACTAGAGTGGATGTTTAAGGAACATACTCCCCAAATGCTGGATAGGTGGTAGGAATTGGATGCAGTGTATACATGGTAGAATATGGGTAGTAGGATGGTGGATACATCATTAGATATGGAAATAGTAAAGGTGTAAACATCCATGGAGGTAGTGTAGTCATGCTATGGGATTAAGAGGCAATATGTGATGATGGAGGAATTAGTGGGATCATCCCTGAAGGTGAAAAAGATGCAACATGTGAATAAGAGTGTAGCTGGGATGCTGATGGAGGCATTGATAAGAACATCCCCAGAGACTCAACTAGAGGATGGAAATTTGTGCTGGAAGGGGTGTCTGTTGGTGAGTATGTGTGGGAATGGGTATCATAAGTGCTCTATCTAGGTCTATGAGCATCCCCACTTGGAACCATGCTTTAAATATGAGGAGTCAAATCTAGTGGAACATAATGTACCTAAAAATTGATATAAAATATTGACATGGTATTATTGGTAATACAGAAGAAAAACATTACAATTATTATACTCATTGATGGAAGTGAAGGAGGAAACACTCGCTCACCCCTAGTTATTCGGGATCAAATAGTCGGTTCCTTCGACATTCTTTAGTATTTGGCATAATCTGTATAAGAATGAAATGTAAATTTTTTAGAAATAATTTTTACAAATCAGGCATACAACTTACATGTATCAACAATTCACGAGAGGAACCAATTTGACTTCTTTTAATTACTAATTATAAAAATATTTACAATGAAATGACTAACATAGTTTTTAAAATTACATTACCAAGTTAATTTTTTTTTAAAACAAGATTTAAACCAATTTTTCTACATTGAAGTAAATCTAATTTAATGAAAGGACACTAAAAAATAGAAAAAACAAACATATTATTCAAAACTGAAACATAATTAAATTAATTACAGTAATACTAACTTGATAAATTCATGTAAATGTAAACTGAATGAACAATGAACATATATTTTTGCTTCTATATATTACCCACCATTACTTCAGGTTCAACAGAAACTCTCACAATGAGACAAATTGATTCATCAAGTTCAATATGTTGGGAAACACTAATAGGGGCATAAATAGTGGAAATTTCATCACAATCATCATAAAAAATATGTATTGGGATCACTTCATTAATGACACCATAATCGGGTCTCATATGATCCTTCACATAAAACACTTGTTTATCCATTGATGCCAAAATGCATGGTTTATCGGTACCTAGGAATCAACTCATGTCAATAAATTTGAATCCATAGTCGTTAATAAATGTACCCTATTATATCATTGAATCAAACCATTTATATTTCATCATAGTGAATCTTCCTTGAGAGTAGTAATCCAACAACAATATTTTTTTTCAACAAGTCCATAATAATACATATATTCATATCAAGGCCTACTCTATGATATAATTTCATAATAATCTGTTGTAGCAGTTAACATAATTCCATCATGTTGTGTTCTCATTTTCATTGCTCGATCAATTGTAATAAATTTATACCCATTGATCATTAATTATTTACATTCACGAACAAAATAATTAGGACCAAAATCCAACACTCTTAATTCTTGAGAAATAGAGTCAATATGTAAACTCAAGACCTAAAATATATATGAATAATACAATTAAATGGATATTTATATTCTAAGCTAATTAAAGTAATGGTAATACCTTTGATTTCAACCAAGCAGGAAACTCTTGGCTATGAAAAGCCTCTCTCATTCTCAAATGCAATGATCGATGAACTCTAATTAAATTTTTTTTATGTTCCCTACATAAAATGATAATAAAAGTATACTCAATATGTGAAATTTAATAATATGAGATAACATATAAATATCCAAATTAATTACTTGATATAGTCATCGAAAAAACCAAAGTTAAACAATATTGTGCAATATGTTATCTCCCACTCTTCGAGGCTCAATGTAGCCAATGTATAAGACCCAAAAATTAATCCTATTTTGGGAAGAGATGGAAATGAGATCTCAATTTCCCCATATTAGTCATATTTATTTCTCATTGACCGTATATGTCTTGTGGTCACATCAGACAGATACATTGAACAAAAATACACACATTCTTAAGCAAGATAATCCCTCACAATCAAACCTTCCAGATATTTTTTGTTTTAGACATATGATTTCATTGTGCACATATTTCTATCAGTAGGATACATCCACCGAAAAGCAAATGTTCCCCCAAGAAGTGTTTTAGTAGGAAGACGAAATGTTAAATGTAACATGAAAGTGAAAAAGGATGGAGGATTTTTTTCCATCTCACACAAAATTAATGGTGCATCCTACTGAATTTTTATCAAGAATGAATTGCATAACCTTTTATCCCAAAGGTATCTAAAAAATGGAATAATATAATCACTTTCAACCTTACATTATTAGATAAAAAATTCAGAATTTCTTTCATAATAAATTCATGAAGAAAGATGTGATAATCATTATTTTTAGGGATTTTATTTTCACATATCTTCTATTGACTCATTTCGATATGTTGCTGGAATAGCCATTAGAAACCTTGATATTCTCCAATAATTACAGAAATTGATCTTTCTCTAACAGTGTCATCACATAAGAAGCACAAGGAACCTTACATTTTTTTCACCGATACACACAAGATGCAGTTCTGGTCCAATACCCCAATCCAAAAAATCTCGATGAGATCAAAATTCATATTTGGTCTTCCTCTTGATTTTCAAAAGAATTTCAAGAAACATTTCACATATATTTTTCTAAATATGAATTACGTGAAAACAATGACATACAAAATTGGTAGGCCAATATGGAAAGTGAAAAAAGACTTTCATTTCTTCAATTGTAAGTGGCTTTAGTGTTAACATTTTTTCTATTTTTATATTTCAACTAAACTTTACCAAATAAAAAACTAAAATATTTCAATTTATTAAGCACATCACATCCTGAAATACTTTGAGGTGGTTATTTGGTGTCAATAGTATTATCAAACCTCCGACGATTCTTCTTGTATTGATGATCCATTGTAAAGAATAATCAATGCCATGTGAAAATAAAACTATGATGATATTTAATACTTCTAGATCATGTATTATTCATAAAAACAGGACTTGATAGTTTTCCATTTATGCTCCACCAGACATCATTTCATAAATAGGTAAATCATTTATGGTCCATAGAAGTGAATCACACATCTAAAACGTATTCTTTAAAGAAGCATAGAATGTCCGCACACCCAAATCCCAAAGTTGTTTCAACTCTCTTATTAAAGGACACAAGTAGAAATCTACATCATTACCAGGATAAAAAGATGCATATATAAGTATTATCAATAAATTGAAAGGTTTTTTAATACACATTCATATAGGATGATTGTAATAATGAATAAAAACTGGCTACATGCTGTGAGCAATAAGCATCCAACCAAATAGATTAAAACCATCACAGGATAGACCCAACCGGACATTACGCACCTTAGTTGCAACATCAGAATGTTGTGTATCAAATTTCTACCATGCTAATACATTTTTCTGGATGAATCAATTCATCATTACCTTTAATTCTATCAGCATCATTCCATCACATATTTGATGAGATTTCTGAAGACATGAATATATTTTTAAGTCTGTGAATCAATGGAAAGTGCCTCATGAATTTATATGGCACATGGGATGGTGTTCCATCTGAACTTGTCTTCCATAGAGATGTACCACATTTTTTACACTCATTACAGTCAGCTATTTCCACCCAAAAAAATTGAAATATTTCAGACAATCATAGACTTTATTAGCATACAATCCAAGCTTCTTAATTTACTTCCATGCCTTATAATTGTTTAAGAGAATTTTTCACCATTAGGAAGTATGTAATTCAAAAATTTAATAATATAATCAATGGCGGTATTATAAATTATATTAGTAATTTTCCCATAATATAAGCACATTAAAAATTCCAACTTGGTCATTTTAGTGCATTCTTGATATTTTGGAGTTCTGGAATCATCCCATAAAAGTTTCACTCTCTCAAGATCATTATCCTCAATATTTTCCTCATGTGGACTGATATAATTTCCTTCTTGAACTGGCATACTATATATTTTGGTATGATGCAAAAATGGAAACTGATCAAATATCAAATTCTCTATGTCACTTCTTTCATTTCACTCATTAATAGTAGAATATTGACTCATCTCTCTATGGATATACCAAACAAAATAGTTTTTTTGAAATCCAAATTTCATTATAGGGTAACTAACTTCTTTCTAACTTAACCATGGTCTTCCAACACATTTATAACATGGAAACTATATACAACCTTTATATGAAGTGTTGTTAAATGGAAAAACTAAAAAATTCTCCAAATTATTTTGAAACTCTGTTGAAATCCGATTGGTACGATATATCCAGCTTCTATCCATTCTATATTAAGGAAAAAAGTCATCTTCCAATCAATAATGCAAACCACAATTAAAAAGGTATATGTATTATAAAAAATAATACTATTAGAACAAAAAAACTTAATAGATAAATATAATTCAAATTTGTATTACAGGAGACTTATTTTTTATCACCAATTTCAACCCTTTCAGTATCAGAGATAAAATTCTTACCTATATCCTATAAAGGGATGATCAACAAGGTAAACCATAATGGTCTCACGAATCTTCCATGTCTATAATAGGGTGATATGTGTCATTATAGTTAGACTATACCATGATAATGCTATCATACCATATCTATCTATAATCTAATATAAAATTCTTTTTTTATATCCTCTAAAACATAAAAGTATTAATTTTTATAGTTATTAATCTAATGGAGTTTTTTTTAATGATCCATTAATAAGTCATGAATTCCTCCTACAATCACATCCATAACTAAGATATGAACCAAGTGTCTATTTATAAAGTGAACATATATAGTACCTCATACAATCATAAAATATAATTTATTTATAATCATCAAAATCCATCTACTTAACTCTAACCATGTATAGTATGGTAGTGGGGTGACTTTGTCTGATTTTAGGATCCAATAGAGGTGTTTCACCATTGAAAAGTTGGGTGGGGGTGAATAAGTTGATATTTGTATAAATTTTTCATTATATTAACATTGAACACTATATAAATATTTGGATCTAATCCAATTTTTTTAATATTTAACCTTACCTAGGTGTAGTAAAAATTAATAGAATAGGGACACAATATTGTTACATGCTTTAGTCTCAAAACTAGAAAAATCCTTACTATGATTGGTAAGATTTACCAATCATAGACTCTCCAATATAATCCCAATCAGTCACTCACTAAAATATTCTCTAGAATAGATAATATTATAATTTTCTATCCTCTAAGATGAACTGATTAGCACATGATCACCTATTCATGAGTCATAACATGATATTATTTCACTATAGCTCAGTATCTATAAAATATCACTAAATTAGATATTATCTAATGACTATAAATTATTAACATCTCAAATTTATGATTATTATATAGTATATGAAATTATAATCACATAAATTATGTGATCTATTCACAGAATATGTATCCTATATCATGTTGTTGGTTCAATAATTTTATTCTTCACGAACTGTTGTTTCTAAAATAAATTAAACGGAGTTAATTATTCTTAAATAATATTGATATAAAAAAACACTCGACTGGGAATTTCATACAACACACACTTCACACACACACACACACACACATATATATATTTCTTTATGAATGAAAATAATTTTCAAAATTAATCCTTTATATAGTATTGTTATTTTATTGAAAAAATCAACATAGAGAAAATAAAAAGAATACTTTCTTGTTAATCACATCACTAAAATTGTTTTAACACCTTTCCATTGAGTTAGTATCATATTTATAGGGAACTTTTAATCTTGACAATACATTATAATTCAATAAAATATGGTTACCCATTCAAATGTATGTGAATCCAAAAATAAAATCATGTTTATCCCGAAACCAATTTAACTTCACATTTATCATGTACATATTTAAACAGTATGCATGAGATAAGATTTTAATTTGAAAATTATAACACCCCATTCACATGAAAACTGCATCCACAAAGAACCAATGGTATGAATAATTCTACACATATAATATTATTAACATTTTTATGAGCTCCTAACGATTTCACATAGAATATGATGTTATTTATGAAACTAGAATCACATCACATACTGTTAACTTAAATAAAAAAGAAATAATGTTCTCATGGTATCTTCTATGCAAACTTCCACTTATTTATATATAAAAACAAAACAATGATAACTATTTTTATGTTTTAAGAGAACCAAAATCAATCATATATCAATGATAAATGGACCAATATTAAATGAAACAGATCGAATCAATAAAACTAAAACTAAACTAGAATCAATTAACCATACCAGAAGAAGGATTAGGGATTCACTTTCAATGTATACCAAAATTAGAAAAACACCCAATTGTAGAAGTGGATGTTCGACCAAAGGGGATAATCAACCTATGGGGGATGCTCGATTAGAGGGGATGATTGACCTAGGGGGATGATCATCGGGAGAGTGAACGCTCGACCTAGGGGGAATGTGTGGCCTCAAAGGGGATGCAGGAACAGAGGAGGAAGGGGAGGGGGATGCACACTAATCATAAGAGGAGGTGAAATGGGGATGTCTGTTGACCGAAGGAGGAGAAGGGGAGTTGCGTGAGAGAGCATGGGGGGAGGGAAAGGGACCTACAGAGGGGGGCTGCAGCCTAACGAGTAATGGGGGGGGGGGCAACATGGGTGGGAAAAAAATATTCTCCCCTCTATAACAAAATTTGAGTAAAAAACATTGGTATAGATTTTCTATACTGACAGTTTATTCAAAACTATTGGTATAGACAAACCCGAATCAGGCTATACCTACGGTTTATAAAACCAGGGGTATAGCTCTATAGGGTTAGACCCTAATTAATGTAGTGTTAAGTCATGCCCAACTATTTGTTTTGTCGTTATAGATGACCAATCTAATATTTACACAATGATAAACATCATTATCAATGAGATTGAATCAAAGAAAAAAAGACAAGGGATAGAATATCGGAACCAAGTGCAGGATCATCACATTATATTTATAGTTAATTTAATATATTAAGAATTATCTTTTGAGAATTGTTTCTTTTTTGATGGATCTCACAACATATCTACATTTTACCATTTTTTCTTTAAAGTAATGAAGAGAATATTCTCTCTTGAGGTTATCCGCATATGTTCCAAAAATCTTCGAACGTCTCTATAGGAATGTTTGAGTGCTATCAAATCAAATCCTATCGCTTGCATCGTTCTCCTTTGATAACCATGATAATAGATTCCATATTATTCTCCTTGATATATATATACTTAAGAGTGGGAGGTGGAGGAGGATATCTCTCCATTCTTGAGAGTGTTCTTGGAGAAGGGAGCTCTTAAGGGTTCCAATAGGATTCTTAATATCAGGTGTTCACAATGAAACAAATGAATTACATCTATTTGAAAATAATATAACTGGGTTTATATATTTCTAGGGTTATAAATAAATAATTTCAAAACTCACCTTTATTATTTATTTAATATATTATTGCTGTATATATACAAAATAATATAAATTAGGTGCATAATATTAAAATACGCCTCAATGAAGTGAAATTGAGATGAAGTCCCTTACTAAGATCATATCATTAATAAAATGAATCAATTATTTGTATTCACAATTAATAAACATAAAACTAGTGTAAATAAGGAATTATATAATAAAAATTAATTTCGCACATAACCATAGCACAAAATAATCAATGAAATATAAGTTTAACCCAATGAATGAAAATTGCGTTAATAAATCCCTTACCACTTGTAATCAGTCAAATCATAAGACATAAAAGTAATAATTATCAAATGAAACATTAAATAATGAGAAGCTAAAAATATTTATGATATTAGGTATCAAGGAGTAGTATGTATACACCACACATAAGATATATGTGGTGAATAAGGCATATTTCTCACAGAAATAAAAGTGAGATGAGAAACCCTTACCTCACACTTCCCTTTAGTGATGCATACTTTAACCTATTGTATAATGGTTTAAAGCGTGTTATAAAATAATTATAAAACTATAATCATATTTATAGTACCTCATTTGATACTTTTATAACCTCTTACCACCCTTTACTTAATAACATTTCATTATTTTCATTGTTTTGGTTCTGTTAGTTTCATGGTTTCATGATCGGTTTATTTGTATATAATTATGGATTTTCTTATAAAATGGAAATAAGACACCATAAGTGAAATAAATGGTATTAATGAAATTAAATAAGTTTAAACAGACCCATATGTCATTTTTATTTCTATCATTATTATGATTCATTTGATAAAATGTTATTGATAAATATTTAGTTTATTTTGGTGGTTTTTCCGACCATCACAAGTTAGTTTCATTTTATTTAATGTAATGTATAAATATTAGTTCCAACACTTTAAATTATAATTTAAAAATAATAATAATTTTATGACCATCCTTGAATACAGTAATGGGAAATGAAAAATCATTATTCAGGGAAATGATTAACTACCATTATTTGGACATTGGTTTCATTTATTTGAATATGAGAAGATAATAAATGGTATGGATACAAGATATTCCCTTATAAACATAAAATTGTAGTGTTTAAATTATTATATAGTTATTATCACTCGATTTATTAAGGGGGAGAGGTTATGGTAGAAGAAGAAAAGAAAATAACATAGGTGGTTTGAGAAAATTACCTCTTGAATATCACCTCCTTAAAAGATCTCTTAAAGACCATTGAATAGATATTCTGGTGATACAAGAGCACTTCAACATTTTCAGAGTGGTGAGGATAGGTGGTGTTAAATATTTTAGGATCTTAAATACTTTTGAGAATAAATGGGATGGCAAGGGGTGATATTTATACTTGAGGAGGGATGGTTTTAAGTGATTAAATAATGATTATTTTATGTTTAAAGCAAAATAAATTTGGGTGTAATTAATTAAAAAGAATTTGGATGATTATTAAGTTTTTTACAGTCTTTTTAGGGTCGATAAAAATTTCAACCAACCATTTAGTGTTGTAGTTTTTAGTTATTTTAAGCTGTTACCTTTAAACTTTAACCCGTTTCATTATTTTACATATTCTGCGATAAATATTTTTTTACCATGATAAATTTTTATGATTAAAAATAAAAATGACTTTATAAACTAATTTTTACCCTATTAGTATAATTATTGAATCTATTTTACCAAATTAAATTCATATAATTGAAAAAAACATATTTAAAATTAATCCTGAAGTCTAGATGGCAAAGCAAGTTTTTAAAGAGAAAATGTTAAAATATTGAAATCTTTTTATATAAAAAATCAATATGAATTTTATTTAAAGGACAAAATTTTTATTAATAGATCTATATTTAAGAAGTTTTTACTTTAAAATCAATTTAAAATATAATTTAACATTATAAATTATTTAGAATAAAAGATAGTTTTCAATTAAAATTCAGTATTTTTCATTATTCATCAAACAATTAAACTTCTCAGAAAAATACAAAAAATTAATTATAAGATAATTTTTATATTTCACTTTCAAAATGAAATATATATTTTTTCAAATGAAATTATAAATTTTTAAAATTCTATTTGAGAGTAGTCACACCATTAAAATGTGGATAAACTTTCTTTTAGAAAAATATATCATTTTTTGATTAAAATTAGATTTATTGTTATCTCAATCCTTTATAATTTATTAGATTAATTTAAAAATAATTTATTGGATATAAAAAATATAAATTTTATTAATATCTTTCAATAATAGTGGGTAATATAATTTATTAAGATAAAATTCCTTTTTGGGCATAAAAATTTCTTTTTAAATAGAAAAACACATCCTTTATATTCAATTAGTTTTTATTTTAATTTATAATTAATTGGTATCCAATAAATTAATTTGATAAACATGTTTAAACTATATTTTAATAATTTCTTTAATTTCATTCATTCATGAAATTGATCGCGTTATCGAGCGTGTAAAATTTGTTGTTTAATTTTGACTAGAATTGCTGTAGTATATCAACAACACTTGGTAAGTTATAGTTTCTCCACATGACCCAGGATTCTCAAGGAAATTTATAGTTTCTCTACATGACTCGAGACTCTCAAGAAAGTTATGAGAAGGAATAATATGCAATAAAGTTCTTAGAATACCTCTCGGGTAAGTGATTAAATTATTGGTCAGTACTAATGAGGCATGGGTTTCAAAAATTCATTAAACATCTATGAATGATTTTAAAATAAAAATTCTAGAAAAATATTCAATATCAATATTCATTTGAAAAATATTTTTCCAAAACAATGTAATTTTCCACACAATAGAATCAATAATGAAAAATGATTTTGGATATTCTTTTTAAGATCAATTTTTATCTAAAAACACAAAATAAGGAAAAAAATAAAAAATGAAAACATATATTTTTTAATTTTTTGTTATTTTTGTTTTGTTTAAACATAACTATGACATGTCATGATCCCCCACACATAAATGTTACATTATTCTCAATGAAAGTGTTTTAAATAAATATACTAGTAAATAAAGGTAGGGAGATGGGACAAGCTGATATGTGGTGTTATATGTGGCATCTATCAGATGGGTTTCATCCAAGAAATGCTGTGGAAAATTCTCATAGAAGTGTTTGAGCCTATTCCCATTGACAGTAATCCTCTGTCCACTCTTCTAATGAAAAACCTATATAGCACCAAAATGGTAAACATCAATAATGGTATAAAGACCGAGCCATCAGGAACGAAGCTTACCTGGGTGGAGCTTTAGTCTATAATTATACATGAGTACCTTCCTACTAATATGAATCTTATGATGATAAATCATGCTATCATGGATATCCTTTGTATTCTCTTTATAGATCCAGGAGTTCTCATATGTATCCTATTGAATTTCTTCCAACTCTTGAATCTGCAGCTTCCTATGCTCACCTGCATCTGAAGGATTCATATTATATTGTTTAAAAGCCCAATATGCATGGTGGTCTACCTCCACCGGTAGGTGACAAGACTTTCCAATCACAATCTTGTATGGTGAAATTCTTATTGGGGGTTTAAAAGCTGTACGATACACCCAAAGTGAATTATCTAAGCGCAAACTCCAATCTTTCCTTTTGGGTTGTGCCATTTTTTCCAAGATTCTCTTAACTTACCAATTTGAGGTTTTTTCTTGTCCATTAGTTTGTGGGTGATAAGAAGTAGAAAATTTATGATGAAAACCATACTTAAGAAGCAATTTTTTCGTGTTGAGATTGCAAAAATGTGAACCTTGATCACTAATTATGAATCACGACAAACCAAATCTACTAAAAGTTTGGGACCTCACAAAATCAACCACTCAAGATTCATCGGTCTTGGTGGCCTATTATTTCACCCATTTAGATACGTAATCAATAAAAAATAATATATAAAAAAATCCAAATGAATTTGGAAAAGACCCCATCAATTCAATTCCCCATGCATCGAAGAACTCACAAAATAAGAGGGGCTATTAGGTAATTTCATTTCACTTGGAGATATTCCCTATGAATTCACAACTAGTACATGAATTAAAAAACCGATGGGCATATATATACAATGATGGCCAATAAAGACCTAATTCAAGGACCTTTCGAGCCGTACATTGAGATGCAAAGTGACCCCACAAGAAAAAGTTTAACAGAAGGTCAAAACAGAGGTGAACTTATAGTTAGGAATACACCGACGAAAAACTTGTTCACTATAAATTTTCTACAAGTATGGGTCATCCCAAATGTACCATCGAGAATCACAATTACGTCTCTAGGATTGTGAAGTGATGAAATCAGTGGGGAACCTAGATGTTTATATAAAATTCAAAATGTCCTCATACCAAGGGGTAAGGTCCAGAACATCACAAAGGTTCTCACGAGGGAATAATTCTCCAATGGGGAGGGTTGAGTCAACATGATGGTCCAATGGTTGGGAAATACTACTAATGAGATCAGCTACCACATTTTTCACTCATATCTTATCTCTAATCTCATGGTCAAACTCCTAGAGGAGGAGTATCCACCAAATGAGGCGAGACCTAGATTCTAGTTTCTTTAGAAGGAAACGAAGGGCAACATGATCAGAAAATAAAATGATTTTTATCCCAATAAGATATGAACAAAATTTTTCTAAGGAAAAAACAATAGAAAGAAGTTATTTTTATGTGGTTTTGTAGTTTACCTGGTCTGGGTCAAGGGTATGCGAGGCATACACAATGATATGAGGAGCCTTGTCAACCCTTTGTGGTAAAACTGCCCCAACTGCAAAGTTAGAGGCATTAAACATAAGATCAAATGGGTGATCCCACAATGGTGGTTGGATGATGGTAGGTGATGTGAGACTCCTTTTTTAGTAAACTGAAAGCATTCTCACAATTTTTATCAAACATAAACTCAGAACATTTTTTGTAATAACCGGGATAAGTGCGATCATACTAAAGTCTTTAATGAATCAGCGATAAAAACCTGCACAACCAAAGAATGATTGCACCTCACGAACTCATTTTGGATATGGAAGCATTGAAATTAATTCAAATTTTGATTTATCCACTTGAATTACCTATTTTTGAAATAACATGCCCGAGAACTATCCCCCGTTAAACCATGAAATGGAATTTCTCATAATTTAATACAATTTATTTTTCTATTCAACGAAGGAGGATAGAACCTAGGTGTGACAAAGAGTTATCAAAATAACTTTCATAAACTGTGAAATCAACCATAAAAAATTTCTTGCAATTCTCAAGGTAATTTGAAAATATACTCAACATACAAGGCTAAAAATTACCAGGAGCATTACAAAGACCAAAAGGCATCCTTCCATATGCAAATGTGTCAAATGGATAGGTAAATATTGTTCTTCTTGATCCTTATGGCTATATGGATTTGATAATAACCCAAATAGCCATCAAGGAAACAATAATGGGACTTACCAGCCAATCATTCTAACAATTGGTTAATAAAAGGTAGAGGAAATTGGTCCTTCCATGTGGCTTGATTTTGTCAATGGTAGTCAATATAGACTCGCCAATATTTTTGAAAATGTGTTGGAACCAATTCATTCCTTTCATTTGACACAAAGGTTATTCCTATTTTTAGGCACAATTTGTAGTGGGCTAACCCATTTACTATCACATATAGGATAATTGATCCCCATAGAAAGTAATTTTCTGACTTCCAATTTTACCACTTCAAGGAGAGTGGGATTCAACTGGCATTGATATTGTCTTATAGGATTATCATCATCATCCCAAATTATATGTTGTATACAAATAGATAGGCTAATCCTAGGAATATCAGAAAATGTCCATCCTATTACCTTTTTACACTCTCTCAAAAGGTTGAGCTATTTTGATTATTGTTGTGGAGAGAGGTTATTTGCAATAATGATGGGAAATTGGTCAATAACCTCAAGATACACATATTTTAAATTAGAAGGAAGTGGTTTAAGTTCCAACACCAGTGGTTTTTGGATTGAGGGAGGGGGTTTAGGGGGAGTGATGTCTATGGAACTTTCTATCTTCTCATGTTTATTCTCTAAAGACATATAATATATTGAAATGATATTTAAAAAATCATCGATGGTCATGTGTACCTCAGAATGAACACACTCATCAATTAAAGCACAAAATTTACACTATTAATAAAATAAAAAACACTAAAAACACGAATCAAAACTCAAATCATCCAAGGGTGAAGAAGAGGAAAATCAATCAAAGTATGTGTTTATAAGAGAATTGTGTGTGTGTGCATCGTTTGAGAGAACTTCCATCAAATAAAAAACAAGAGTGGAGTTCTCTTGAATGGGGTGTTTCATAGCCTCAAGGATGTTAAAACTTAAATTTTCTCCACCGAATTCCATAGAAAATGTACCATTGTGAATGTTGATGATCATATTTTTTTTTGAGGAATGGCCTCTCAAAAATGTGAGGGGAATGTCCTTGAGTCCAGGTATCATCTATCACATGAATATAGAAGTTTTAGGGGAAGATGAGATTCTTCTCTTTTATATGGACTTCCTCGACTACTTCTAATGGGAATGTTGTGCTCCCATTGGCAAGTTTCACTATGATTCATGTCATTTGAAGGTCTCCAACCTGCATAGAAGTGTACATAGAGTAAGAAATTACATTAATTAAAGCACCTAAATATAATATAAAATCTGAATAGAATGTCCCCCCTATGGTGCAAGGTATTGTGAAAGTTTATAGATCATTGAAATTGGTTGGAATTATTGGTTGGACCAAGGCCGAGAAATTCCATCCCAAATTGATTCTCTTATTCCCCTTTAGTCTCCTTATATGGGTATAAAGCTCTTTAAAAAATTTGGAATATTAGGTGATTTTTTTAACTACATCCAATAAAAGAATATTAACTTTTACATTTTTAAATGTATCAATTATTTCTTTATCAAATGCCATTTTCTAATTATTCTTAGATTTAGAGAGTCTTTGGGGGAAAGGAATACGAATGGATTGTTCATGGGAATGCTCAATGATAATTGGTTTACCCTTTTGGTTTTGGTTTTCTTCACTAGAATATTTTATGGGTGGAGAAAGAGAGTTTTGAAGAGGGGGAGATAACTATTGTACAGAATCAGAAGGAGAAAATTATTCACTACTACAAAGTGTAATTGCACAAATATTTCCTTTGTCCTTCAGATTAGCAATGAGTTGGGATGGTAGTTATCCGGAACCTTGCATCTTGATCCCACTGATAGTGTTTTTCAAATTGTCTCACTTGAGTTTGTAGGTCTTGAATAGCTGATTGTGTGATTTGTTGGAACTGGAGGTTTTGGGATACCATTTTCTTCACAATGTCCTAAAGGCTTGGTTCAAATTTAAGAGGAGGAGGAGGATTATTCTGAGAATCTGAGGGATAAGAAGATTGCATACCTTGGCCTGTTGATACCAATTTTTCTTGGGGTCGCTCGGGTTTCCTTCTTGTTAGTATTATGGTTTTTCTTTCCACCAGGGGTTTGGATTTTGCCTAAATGGTTCTTTCTTGAAGGTTAATTCTTGCTGAAAAGGACGTACTGAGATTACTGCTGCACAAGACTCATATGAATCCAAAAGTTGTGGGAACTGGTCAGAAAAATGAGTGTTATCAGAACAAATAACACAATGTAATGAAATAGAAGTAGAGTTTAAGTTACCTTGTGCTTGATATAATTGCCTTAGATGGGTATACATATCATCAAGTTTATTATCTACCTTTTCTTATAGGGATAAATGACATACATCATGAAATCCTTGGGTTGGTGCAATTGCTCGTGTACCAAATTGTTGTGCATTTTGTGCCATGTTGGCTATTAAGTCACGAGCGACAGATGGAGTTTTATCAAAATGGGAACCACTAACTGGAATATCTATCATTCCATGATCCATGGAGACAATTACCTCATAGAAGTATTAAATTGGAATTTTTTCACTAATTTGGTGGTGGGGGAAAGTTGAGTAATGTCTTTTGAATCTCTCCCAATATTCGTGAGGGGTCTCTCCTTGTGATTGCACAATTCCACAGATTTCTTTTCTAATTGATGCAGTTTGAGAGGAACGGAATAAATTCTCTAGAAAGAGTCATTTAAGTTCATTCCAACCCCCAATTGTGGTATATAGATTTTATAGCCATTCTTTGGCCAAACCATCAAGGGAGAAAAGGAAGGCCCTAAACTTAATTAGATCCTCAGACACATTTTCGGGTTTTATGGTGGAGCACACTATATGAAACTCTTTGAGATGTTTGTGAGGGTCCTCATGAAGACCATGGAATTTAGGAAGTAGGTGGATGATTCCTGATCTCAGTTAAAATTTGGCTTCTTCCTCGAGATATTATATGTACACAGGTTGGTACTCCACATCCGGGGTGGTCAGTTCTTTTAATGTTTGATTATTTATAGCCATATTTTCTTGGGATTGATTAGGTTCAATTTTTGAGTTGATTAAGTACACTTGAGGTTCCAGAAGGGGTAACTCAGTGCTACTTGTTTGACCTACTCTATATTATTTTATTTGTGAGTGAAGTGTATTTTCAATTTTAGGGTCAAATTCAAGCAGTTTTTCTTTACCAGATCTTGTCATGCAACAATGATTTCCAATTTAATTGATTGATTGATTGTTATTATTTTTATTATTTTTATTTTTTTATTGAATATTATTGAAATAAAAATTCTTAATAAATTAATGGAGAAAAGAAAATAAAATGTTATACTACAGATTTAGAGAGATAGAAAAAAAAAGAAGAGAGAGAGAGAGAGAGAAAGAACACACAAAAAAAAAACGAAAAAAAATAATAAAATGGGGGGATGGGATACTAAAATGAGTAATAATGAAAAAGAAAAATAAATAAATAAAAAGAATGAAATAGAATAAAATGATCTTGGATCCCTGGTAATGGTGCTAAAATTTGATAGTGTTGTCAATCATGTCAAATTAGTTGTTTAATTTTGACTTGAATTTCTGCTGTATAGAAGCCACCCTAGGTCGTCTCTCGACGGAGCCTTAAATAATTAAACTAAAAAGAGGGATTTTATTATGAAAATAAAATAAGAATGATATTTTAGAAAACATGGGGTCGATGAATAAATATGTCAATAGAAAATGAAAGTGATAAAATAAAGTAAAAATGAACAAGATTAATTAAATGTGATCAACCTAGGGAAGTCTCTTGATGATAATCCTTCATCGCTTCAAGAGAAAGGGTATAGATATTTTAAAACTTGGTTTGTAACAACTAGTACCATATTGTTTCTATGTTTATGACAGGATACCTCCTAGGTTTTAGTCGAAAACACATAATTATTCACCGAACACTACTGATGATTGGGTGATTTGTGTTTGACTTCATAACCGAAACTCACAAAGGAAACACATGAAGAACTTAAAGTGTTGTCAAAATTTGCATGTTATTTATTTTTGATACCATGAAATAAATTTACATGGTCTTTAAAGTGCTTATTTAAGTTCTATTAACCAATATAAACCACACAAACACCATAATTGAATGAGCGAATAAAAAGGGATGAATGGTGTGTGAAACATCACATGAAAGGGTACCCCCAAACATGATCATTTGAGTTTGAGTATAAAATAACAATATATAGATCAATTAAATTAAAATATATGATGGAGAAAAAGAACATAAAACTTATAATTTAAAAGATCATTCAAAATAATACAAACATGATGCTTGGGATTACATCACGTTCCTCCCCAGGTGATCACAAGGGGTTTAGAAATCCATGGGAGGGGAGGAAGAAGAAGATGTTGAAGTAACACTTCCCATATCCTACAGAAGTTATAGGAATTATGAGAAGAATCCTTTGGGACTCCAAAATTTTAGCAACTTTCCTCTTGGTCTAATTCAAAAATAGAGTGCCCAAGGTTCCAATTTATAGGAAAAGTGGGAAGTGGTTTTGGGCACCCGGATTTATAGAATCTGCTTGGTCCATGGTTTTGGAAAGTTAGAAAGTCTTAAATCACCTTGAAAAAAACTATATAGTTGTTTGAAAACACCTTTTTTAACTCCATGTCAAATTTTGAGTCCTTATCTTGTATATAATAAGAGATATTTACCAAATATAGAGGAAATGTTTTGACCCTATGTAGATTCGTTTTGTTGGACAAATCAGTCCGTATGGGCCAATTAATGGATGAATTGGGCTTCAGTTCCTTCGGATGAAATGTAGATCATTAAATTTTGGAAAAGTTCACAAAGTATCACCCCATTTTAATTCACGGTTTAGTAGAGGTATGCGTTTTAGTCTACTGGTGTGCTTGGATCCCGTGCAGATTGGCCCATTTTTCTTGGACTTTATCATGGGTCATCCAAATCCCCTCCACCTACAATGTAATTATCAAAACAAGTAAAATTGTACTTTTTAACAGTTCTAAACACAAAATAATTGAATCAAACATGGATTTAAATTTTTTTATGCTTGTAATTTTCAATAAAAAACAGTTTAATATAGTGGCATATGGGAAAAAGAAAACAGTGAATTGTGGTACGATTAGAAATTCCAACGACTAGGTGATTGCTATCAGATTTAAATAATAACATCTAGTAATTTGTTTAAGATCAATGTGGAGTATCTTGTATGATATCGAACATATTTTTTACTTTTAAAAATATCATGATTTTACATTCTAATTCAATAAATATTATCCTCAAAATTTAAACTCTTGATTTGTAATCTTGGATTTTACATTTTAAAATACTATTGTGGAAATTTCACATAATAAAAAGGGTAAATAAAATGTCCTCATAAATTTAGGGAAAGTAAAATGATAGGGCCACCACAAAACTAGGTTTATATATAGGAGAACATTGGTGGGAAGTGAAAACATGGACATGGAAAATAAATATAACTATCAAGTTTTGATGGAGAGTGATAGATAACATGGTCAAGATAAGGTTAATGACCAAAAAACCATAGACTGAATAAGTCTGAAAAGGTCATTGTTATCATTATAAATGACGATAATAGGATAAAATTTTATTTCAAAATAATTTGAGAATATATACTTTCTTTTATTAACTTTATAAGTAGAGTATCACTCTTTTCTTCTAGGTTGATCAATTTCTGCTTTATTTAGTACTCCAAGAAATCAAGTTGAAATTTAAATGCCTAAAGTACTAGTTGATCATAAGATTCATAACTGGATGAAAACTCTTTAATTTTTTCCCTATTTATCATAATAACAAAATTTTCATCCCAGGCTATCCAATACATTTAAATCTTAATATGGTTAAGTAATACATTAATATCTAAAACCTCATAAAAATTTCAATAGAAAAAATTTCATGAATGGTTATCCTTACAAACCATCTAAAATATTAAAATTAAAATCTTTCAAAATAAGGTCCCTAAATTTTTAAAATCCACTTATCAATAATCTATGAAACAATATGATCTAGACCTTAATAATCACATTCCAAACATTTTAATACCTTCATAATATATTCTCTTGAAACATGGTAATTACCTGAATGACCAAAAACATATTGAAAACTTACATACTTCCTTATTCTTTATGTAAAACAAATATTATTGGTTGTTTTACTTAAATCTAAACATGTATTAAACTATAGTAAAGATAACGTAAACCAAAAAATAACTAACTGATTTCATAGTCATCAATTCTCTCCCATAATCATCACTTTATTATTATTTTAACATTGAGAACATATTAAGTGTTATCCTCCCTCAAAAATGTGTTTTAAAAAAGTTCAACTTTATACTAAATCATTTTTCTTGGCACAATTATACACATGATTTAAAATCCTTTAATAAATAGCTATTAGTACAATAATTAAAATTTTAAATAATATCATCAATAAAATACTTTTAAAAAATATTTCTTGGATCCAAAAACACAAGCACAATACTCATTACTTTTCATATATATCAATAACATAAGCTTGACCTTGATCCCACTTCTTCTTATAGGGAATATTCCCTTGACTCTTTGGGAATTAATTAACATAGTTCCCCGTGTCCTTACAATTGAATCATTTCACATTTATAGATTCTTTATTTCCCTTTCTATAATGATCCTTGTGGCCTTTCTCTATACACTTTTAATAAACTCCCATTCCCTTTAATAAATTACTAGGGTGGTTATTTCAATAATTATAAAATGTGGGAAATTAATTCATTACCTTATTCCCTTTATCAATATCTTTATCTTACATTATCTTCTTACCTTTATTTACATTAAATTCATAAGACTTAGTAAATTTTTTCTCTATCTTAACACATGATACTATATCTTTGTATGATGAGAAAGTTTTGGAGACCAGTTCCCTTTGAAGGAATGGATTTAAACCATCAAATAAATGATCAATATCACTCCTTGGGTTATGTATGTTGTGTTTAGCTTGCCTTTATAATCTTGTAAAGATGGATTCATACTTAGAAAAATTCTCATCCTCCCTTTATCTCAGACTCATGAACTGTCTCTCCATATTTTATCACAGTTTATGAGAGAAATATTTTTCAAAGAAAAGTTCCTTAAAATCCTTTAGTTCCATGTTTTCTATTTCCTCATACTTATTAGTGTTATTAATCAATATCCACCATTTATCCATGTCTCTCAAGAGATGATAAAATTCCATGACAACTTTCTCCCTTTCATCACTTCTCAAAGTGAGAAATATATTTTCAAAAGAACTTATCTATTAATTATCTATAAATGTATTTGTAATCCTATTGAAAGATGGAGGTTGTTGTCACATAAAGTGGTCTAACATTATTTCACCATTTTTTCGATCAATATTCTCTATATGAGTATGGTTATTGTTCATGACCTGATTCAGCTATCCCGATATAGTTATAAGTTGTTCTGTTCTAGTTGCAGCTCTAGATCCAACATAATTATCTTCACTAATATGGAAATCCCTACATGGATTATGTGAATTGATATAGTTATCATTCTTTCTACTAGGTTCCTTTTCTAGATAATGGTATACACAAGTTTAAGTCATTACATTGTGAAACATAATGTATAATAATAAAAATACTTAACATAAATTAAAAATTTAGGTATAATTAATCTATAAATAATAATTTTGGTTTATTTGGGAATATTTAAAAATTATTTAATAGGTTTTCATTATCTAATATATTTTTGTTAAATCTAGTTCCCAGGGTTTCTACTAAACTTTCATTGATACCTACTATAAAGGCCCCGACTCCAGTAACCTGGAGTTGGTGCTTACTTTATTACATTGGAACTAGGTACACAGAATTTCATACCAAAGGAATTATCATTTTAGGAGTCCTAAGGAACTATATACATACATGATACCCTTATTACATTGGTAATTAAAAATAAAACATAATACATAACAAAATCTTATAAACTGCATCCTTGAAAAATCATTCAAATATATCTTCTTCATGACCTGGGGAAATGAAAAAAATAAGGGCGAGATCAAATGATCCTTAAGGGTAAAGTAAAAAAGAAGTCAACTTGAGTCAATAAGTCATAATCAATATTCCAAAGTAAAATAATTGAACACATATTCCATTTAATCAGTAATTTTTTTTTACAATCTGAATCTACATATAATATCATAGTAAAAATATCAGGGATAAAAATAACTAAATTCTCAATGAAATTCTTAATTATTGGAATTAATTTTTTCTAGGCACATAATACCTTAATCATCAATACCTTTAATAAGAAAATTTGATCTTCATGGATAAAACACTTTTAATTGGTTCAATTTAATCATGTTTTGATACTGCTGATTCATCAAGGGGATTTTCTATACATGGTCCCAAACCATTCTTGCATGTACAAAGCATTCATTATATATAGAACAATTAATTTAATTTATTAATAAATATTAATTATCAATAATTATCTATAATGAGTAAAATATATGGATTTAACATTATTTCCCTAATAAATCAAATAAATTTCAAAGTAAACACTATATATGAAATACTATAAGACTTAGTAAATAATAATACACATGATATAAGAAGTATGGATATTTAAGAGAAATGAAATTTTCAATTAATTATGGTCATAAATAAAAAAATGGGAATTATATACACCAAAGAAAAGAAAATAGGTGGATAATATTAAAACATGCCTCAATGAAGTGAAGTTGAGAAAAAGTCCCTTAC
Organism: Viscum album; assembly: GCA_963277665.1. Classification (NCBI taxonomy): domain Eukaryota; kingdom Viridiplantae; phylum Streptophyta; class Magnoliopsida; order Santalales; family Viscaceae; genus Viscum; species Viscum album. The sequence continues at coordinate 622,454,144 of OY728145.1, forward strand.
AAAGATCATATCGTTAATAATATTAATAAATTATGTGTATTAAATATGAATCCACATAAAATTAATGTACATACCACATTATTTAATAAAAATTCATTTAACACATAACCTTATTATAACATAATCAATGAAATAGAAGTTTAACATAATGAATGAGAGTTGAGTTTAGAAATCCCTTACCACTTGTAATCAGTCGAATAATATGCCTCATAAAAGTAATAATTTTAATATGAAACATTTTATACCATAAATATAATTAGATACATTATATGATATATCAAAGGGAATTACACATACGCCACACACAAGAAATAAGTGGTGAATAAAGTATATATCTCATAGATATAAAAGTGAGATGAGAAACCCTTACCTCATACTTCCCTTTAGTGGAACATACTTTATCCTCCTTTATAATGGTTTAAATAGTATTAATAAATATTTACATAACTTTAATAATATTTATAATACCTTTTATGATACATTTATTACATCTTATTACCCATTCATTAATAATATTTCACTGGTTTCATTGTTTTGGGTGCGTTTGTTTCTTGGATTATTGATCGGTTCAGTTATGTATAATTATGGATTTTCTTGTCAAATAAAAATCAAATAATATATGTGAAATGAAATGGAATTAATGCACTTATAAAATTTTAAATCGTACCATATATCATTTTTTTCGGACATGAGGATGATTCATTTGATAAAATGTTGATCATAAATGTTTAGTTTATTTTGGAGGTTTTTCCGACCATTACGAACTAGTTTTGTTTTATTTATTATTATGAATATATATTAGTTATAGAACATGAAATAGTTTATAATATACCTTTTAAAATATTTTTTAATGATAATAATACTTTTATTACTATTTCTGATGAGATTAATGGAAAATGAAAGACCATTATTCACGGAGACGGTTAACTGCCATAATTTAGACAATGGTTTTATTTTTTTCAATAAGAGTATGTAATAAAAGGGATGAATATAATATATTACATTAGAAACATAAAATTATAGTATTTAATTTATTATAGAGATTTTATTAATTGATTTATTAAGGAGGCTAGGATAAGGTAGAAGAAGAAAATAATATAAGAGAGGTGGTTTAAGAAAATCACCTCTTGAATATCACCTCCTTGAAGGATATCTTAAGAAACATGGAATTGGTATTATGGTGAGACTAGAAAAAATTTAACATGGGTAGAGTGGATATAAGAAGTTTTGGTAGATATTTTAGGATCTTTATGGAATGTGAGGAGAAATGCGGTGGTATTTATACTTAATGATTGGTTGTTTTAAGTGATCCAATAATGATTATTCTATGTTTAAAGCCAAAGTAATTTGGATTTAATTAATTGACAAAAATTTGGATAAAAATTAATGTTTTAAAGGATGTTTAGGGTCTATAACCACTTTAAAAAAATATTTAATGTTGTAGTTTTTTGATATTTTAATCTTTTGCCTTTTAACTTTAATACATTTCATTATTCTACCTAAAATCTGGTAAATATTTTTTTCCATGGTTTATTTTTATTCCTAAAAATTAAAATGAACTTATAAAATAATTTTGACCTTCATATTAAAAATATTTAATCCATTTAAAAAAATTATATTCACATAATTTAAAAATTATATTTAAAATTAATCCTGCAGATGAGACAAAAAAATAGTTTTTTAAAGAGAAAATGTTCAAAAGTTTGAAATGTTTCTCTATCAAAATTCAATATTAAACTAATTTAGAGGACCAAAATTTTATTAATAGATTTATAATTTAACTATTGTTACTTTAAACCCTATTTAAAATATAATTTGAGATCATAAATGTTTTAAATGAATAGTTAGTTTTCAATTAAAATTATGTATTTTTCACTATTCATAAAAATGTAACTTCTTAGAAAAAACCAAAAAATCACCCTATATAATTTTTATATTTTGATTTCATAATGAATTATATTTTTTAAATAAATTTAATAAATTTTTCAAATGTTAGTTTTAGAACAGGTGCACCATAAAAAGGTAGAAAAACTGCCTTTTAGAAAAATATAGCTTTTTTAGGTTGAAGATTGGAATTATTCTTATATTAATCCTATAAAACATATTGTATTAATTTAAAATTTTTTGGATATGAAATTATAAATTTTATTAGTATTTTTCTTTAATAGTGATTAATTTAGTTTATTAAGATAAAATTCCATTATGGGCTTAAAAATAGTTTTTTAGTAAAAAACATATTCTTTTTATTCTATTGAATTGTATTTTAACTTCTAATTAACTAGTATCCAATGAATTCATGTGATAAACATGTGTAAACTATATTTTCATAATTTAGTTAAGCTCATTCATTCCTTCCATTCCAAATGATAGGTGATAACTATCACATTTAAATAATAATATTTATTTATTTCTTTAAGCTTGATGTGAAATATCTTGTATGATATGGTATATAGTATTACCTTTAAAAAATATTCGGATGGTACAATTTATTTTTGAGAATTTTCTAAAATATTTTAATTTTCAGTGAATAGTAAAAATAAAATTTTGGGTTTTTGGGAAATTTTTTGACTTCATATTTATGTCATTATTAAGTAATAATTAATTAACCACAATAGACATCCTAAGATATATTAATTTATTAATATTTGATATTTTTAAATATTTTAATAAATTTTGAAACCTGTAAGTGACTTTTTAAAGTAAAAAAATGGAAAATTTTATTTTAAAAGCATTATTTTGTGGAAAATTTAACATTCCATATCCCAAGTTGTATTAAAAAAATGGTGTTAGGTTCTAATAGATTAAAATATCATAAAATGTGACTCAAATTTCCAAAACCATGAGAAAAAACTAGGGGAATGCCAATGATTTTTCATTTTCCACAACCAAGATTTCCAAGATCTATATTTGAAAATTATTAAACAAATCATCCACTTTTGCTATAAATTTCCAACCATTTCACCCTTGCCCTTCACTCAAAATCCATCCTCCATGAATTTTTGCTCATTATTCCTCTCCAAGAGTCCCTAAAGGCATCCTAATGCCCCAATGTTCCAATCCTCAATGATTTAAGAGAATCTCTTTATAGTAAGGGAAATTATCCTTCCTTTATCTTTAAATTTAAGAAACCTTTTTTTGTATATATCTTATAAATTTTATATTAATATATTTTATTACCTTTTTATCATATCATTACTATCAAATTATGCTTTATCAATGGGATACCTTACTTCTCTATCATTTCACCCTTTCTAAATCCACATTTTACACCCCTCTTAGTAATGAATTTACAACTAAAATTTCTCCATTTTAAATGAAAAAGTATTATATTGTGAATATACAAACCATTAATTTATGCATGGGTATTCACCTATATTTTAATATAATTTATTTATTTATGTATTTAAATATAAGAAAATCACATTCCCTTTCCTTTGGTTAAAAATGATTTTATGTGCATGCCTTTAAGCACTTACGTACTCAATGATATTATATTAAACCTGTAATTTATTCTCCTCAAGTTATTGAGAAAATGATCTATTGTAATCAATGTGGGTCACATGAAATTAATACACATGAAGGGTTCACCCTTATTATACTCCAATTCATTGGGTAAAGAATTTAATCTCTAGATATGATATGTTTTGTGATACATTGGTTCATAACCTTTTTAATTTTCGTTTATGAAACCTTGGTGATAGAACATGGGGATATTCTTCTGAATGCATAATTTTTATATTGTATCCACATTTACTTATTAAAATTCATGTTAGTATTTTTATTATATTCCTGTTGTTCATGCCTTAATTTTATGCCTCATGTTCTTATTGGTATGTCTCATGATCACATGATATATGTCTCTCTTTCTTATTCCGTTATTGGGCTTCATGTTTACCCCTTTCCTTTGATTCGTATCCTCATGATATGAGATGCAGTAAAAGTAACCTAGGGTGAAACCTTAAATATTTTTTTAAGTGTATTAGAATAATATTTTATGTTTTCATGTATTATGTACCTAATTTACAAGGAACTAATGTTTAAAACATCCCACGTTTTGTGCCATGTAATGAAAATTTTATTTAATAAAATGGACGGATGCCCAAACTCTTCTCTTGTGGTTGACTTTGATGAGATTTGTAAGCTACCACATGATCAACCTACAAAAGTAAACTACACAAAATATTTCTCAGACTCATTATATAAAACCACATACCCCTTATGAGGATCAGGTAAGATCAAAATAACAGTCGATGTTAGAAGTAATTTCATCTCATAAAAAGAAGACTGACACTTTGTATCTCTAATGAATTTCACCCATTTCCTAGTATGATCAGTCAAAGATGATGAAAAATTTGGAAAATACTTGAAGAATCATCATTATTATCCAACAAGACCAAGGAAGCTCTAAATCTAAAAGACATTCCATGCCTCTTCCTATGATAAGACATCCTTTATCTTCTCTAGGTCAACCGATAAGCCATGATCATAAATCACATGCGCTAAGAACATGAGTAATAACATGAAGGCAATAAAAACCCATATTATTTCTTATTTCAAAGTGGTTTTTTAAACTCAATAACAAATAACATGGGTTCTATTTGAATTTTAAGTGTATCAATGAAATGGATAGATATAAACGATTGGGAGGTGCCATTATCAAATAAAAAATCACAACAGAAGATGTAATAAATATAGAACCTCTATTTATCACTGGATATGGATAAAATTATACTGAAAACTCATCTAACATGTGAAGGTGATTCACTATAGAGACTCATTACTGGAGAACTGGGTCCTTAAAAGCATCTGACTACGCCGTATTAGCTTTTGGAGATGATGATTCTAGACCTTATTGAGGTACAGATATAGCCTGGCAGGAATGCTACAGATGACCATAATGCCCACAAAAGTTTCACATCCTTGTATGTGAAGTGCTATAATGCCATGTGTTTCCAACCATTATACACTGATAGAAAGTCAAAGTAACACCACAAACTACATTTAGCGGTTCCAAAGAGTCCTACTGCTGAGAAGCACCTCCAGCACTCCTGCGATGATCCTGAAACATCCTCTTTTTCCCTGGCGTGCTATTGAAGCTACCACTAGCTTAAATAAAAGGGGAATAATATACATATTTTCCTTTCATATTCTTATCTACCATAATATACCTATCCATTACCTCCACATAGTTCCAAATCTTCAGTATAAATACTTATAATCAGATATTCAGTCGCATACCCTATAGGCAATTCTGATCTTTTTGCTGATCATTTTTTTCAACCTTTGGTGAGAAACAGACCAACATAGAAAACTGATTTCCATACATTGACACCAAATTATATCCCTACTACAAATAGAGTAACTCTAGATATTTTTATATCATCAGTGAATTTTAAAAAAAACTATTGGAAAAATAGAGTCTTTAAGCTCTTCCAGTCCAAGGCCACGTGCCAATCTTCTTGTACCATGGAATCCCACTATCCATTGTTGGGAACCTCAAGACTGAACACCATGAATTTGATCACGATACTGTCAGGTGTATACAATATGTTAAAATTTTAATCAATATTTTCATGCTAGTCCTCCACCTCTAGAGGTTCATTCATAACATTAACAGATGATGAATTTTTGTGTAAAAAACTTCTAAGATCGATCTATGCATCCTATATATCCTAGATGTACATAAAAAACTTCATTTTGAGTTTTAGGTAAATTTTTATATATGGTAAAAACTTCCCACATAATAGCCTTGATAAAATTATTATCCAATGGAGGATTCCCTTGAGACGCATCCACTGCACCCTCCTGAGGAACTCCTGGAACACATCTCAGAGGTATAATACGGTACAGAAAAAGAGACTACTAGATAATAAAATAATCTTAATTGAAACCATAAATATATAATAAAATACATATATTAATATAAAGAAATCAAAATAAGATACACATGTCCTAACATCCCCTGGTTACTTGATACACATTATTGTAAGAACTGGTTAGAAACTCACCAAAACATACCTCTCAATTACTAACAATCCAATATCCACTATACTATACATCCTAAGACAAGGAATATTAAATAAAAACATCCCTTGATACCGCACTATAAAGAAACCAACATGAATTCCATCTCAAACTGGTACCTGAACATAATTTTAACATACCTGAAGGGTATTCCTGATTTCCGCAGGTAATCAACAAGCAGCTGAGCATAAAAAAAAGTAGAAGGAAACTTTTTTTCCAACCTAAATTAGAAAAATTGAACACACACACACACACATATGTAAAGAAATAGAGGAAAAAACATGAATATATATGTCACAATATATAGAGGACAATGGAAGTGATACAACTGAAATAGTAGCAAAAAAACCTCCAAGAGATATATCCAACTATGAGGGAAAACAAAAATAAAATAGATAATCCAATAGTCTCTATGTGACAATGTGGTAAAACTCCCCCCATATCACTATTCAGATACCCAAACCTTGTTGACATAAAAACTCACCGCCTCACTGTGGTGGCGTACCTTTCTCTGCATAAAAATACATAACCAAGTCTATGCACCAATGAAGGGGTACACAAGGTGTGAGATAAATGGATCAGTATGGTCCCACCCAGGTGTTCAATATCAAGTCTCTAAACAAAAATCCAAGAATGATGAAATTCAAATAAAATAAGGCATGATATACAGTTTAAAAGTTTTTATATCAAAATCATTGAAAAACATTTAATTCCCCATATTTCCACATTTACAAATAAAATAGTTAAATATATTTTATATAATTTCACATAAATATATCAAAACATATATATCATTACAACAAAAATCATGCATCACATATCATATCAAATCCATGATAGTACAATTAAAATGTTGCAAACCAAAACAACACAAATCATCCAAAATCACAGACATCATGCTAAGGATCAAACAAGGTTAGGATAGCTAGTATACATATAATTAACATAGAAAATCATATGTGCATATATCCTTTTTGCATATGCATCGAGTCTAGATAAAAGAGAAAAAACCAATAAGGTGACCTCCCAATAGGTCTAATAGTTCCATAGAGCAATAGGACTAGGGAGAAGAGGAACTCCGCATGAGTGAACCCTATGAAAGTGGATGGGGCCTATTACTACACATTCCACCTAAATATCCAAGGCTTCCCATGTGCTCTATTTTCAAAACCATTTCATCAAAGCATTTCTTTATATCATGATTTGAAAAAAAATTCATAAAACAATTTCACAATGATTTGGAAAACCCTTTTTATTTACCAAAACCAGGGGAAGACTATCATTTATAAGAAACCCATTTCGACAAAAAAAACTTAAATCCGTTAATCATTCCATTTAATTTGATAAAACAATTTAACAAACTAGAGAAATGCATTTCACCAACACTGGATAGAGAAGGAACCACCTACCTAAAAACTTGGGTCACACACGTCTATAATGGGATCCCTTAATAGGAATAACACAACAACGATAATGGAGGCCCTTGAATCAATCTACACAACTAAGAATTGATGTAATTAAACAAACGGGCCGATGAATAGAAAATATCACAACATACCTCAAGAACAACACACCGTCCACACGACAACCAACAATGGATCTACCTTTAGAACATGACCGCACAATAGATCTAGAAAAGATTCAAGAGAATTACCAACATAGATCAATGGATCCAACAATATAATGTAACGATGATACCTATTTTAAAGCCAAAAAATAGGAAGAAAGGATTAATCACCCAGATTAATAAATTATAACCACAAAAATGTTCAATCACTAAACAAAATGATCCGAAAGGTTAGAGGTCTCCAAAATCGAAGGAGAGGAGTTATATGTAAAGAGAAAGGATAGATATGGATGAATGAATTAAATATCATCTGTGAAGAATCCTAAAACACAAAATCATGAAATTTCCTTGACATGTAATACCTTCATACACCATGAAATCCGCTGGGTCTATATACATTAAAAAACGCATAACCTTTTTTTATATTAAAACCACAATTTTCAATATTACATAGTGTATAATCCTTACACAACATGTAATTATTCATGTTGTACACTTAGATAATGACATGATCATGGTGATCAAATTCATAATGTCTAAACATGTTACAAATCATGTAATCACCCATCAGTCTATGAATATAGTGGAATATTATAGGAAACTCAAACCACCTCGGGCATTCATCAAACTCAGGGAAAAATGTTATAATCCATTAAAAATTTATACCCATACAACATTAATTTAAAATAAAATGTATCCCTGATCTTTAGGTTATTTTACATAGTAAATTTTCTCTATCCTTCGGATCCCAAGATGCACCCAATTAAATATGAAAATAGGTAAAGATAGAGGAATTACCTGAAAGTAGGTAACAGGATGTTACACCAAGGATGTGATGGGAAGAAGTATACTTATTTTTTTGGATCAGAGTAGTAAACTTTCATGGTTAAAATTTATTTTAAGGGGTTAAGAGTGTAGCACCCCAAGATTTTTTGATATAAACTTTTTAAATAAATTTAATATCTTTGATAGACTACAATACACACATCCCTAAGTCTAAATGAACCATAATATAGTATACCATTATAACATAGCCATTAAATTGGTGGGTATGAATAATAATAACTTAATTATAAAACCCATATTTTTTAAAAATGTATAAAATAAATTTATTTGTTGTTAATTGATAAAAAATAAAAATAAAAATCATTCGAAAGTAAAAGAAATGTTTTTTTCTAAAAAATTATTTTATATGCACAATTATTTTTTTAAATTAAATTATTCACTATTGGTGAATGAGTTTAACGAAATTTATATATTATATATTAAATAAAATTTTTTATGATTCATCTAATATATTTTTTTCTATTCATGAGATAATAATAAATCCAATTTTAGGCTTAGAAATTATACTTTTTTCAAAAAATCAATTTAATCATGTTTTTCGAATTTATTTTAAATTTATTTTTTACACCATTATAAAATTTACTTAACAAAATAAACTTAATTTTTAAATAAATATGTAAAAACTATCTTTGAGTTACATTTTTAGAATTTTCAGAAAATATTAATTGTTCACTGAATAATGAAAAATACTACTTTTAATTAAAAATTATCTTTTCATTTAAAGCATTTACAAAGTTTAATTTTTTTCCAAATGATTTTAATAGTAAAAATAGTTCAATTATTTTATTATTAATCCAATTTATGTCATTGGAATTAATTTTTTGTTTAATTTTTATATAAAAGTTTTTTACATTTAAGAAATCTTTTTATTTTGAAAACCGCCTTTCTTCACATTTGTGGGTTTAATTTTAAATTAAGTTATACCAATTATATGAATTTAATTTTTGAAAATTTATTCCATATTTTAAATAATAATAATTAATATTAGTTAATAAGTTCAACTTAATTTTTGGTCATATTGAGTAGTAAATAATAAATAAAAAATAATTACCACGATTAATGTTAAAACGGGATATTACGCATTACATGCGCTTTTTGTTAAAATTTATATTTCACACACATTAATTTTTTATTTGATTAATTTTATTTAATTTTATAATAATTGGGTCCAAATTAAATAACAAATACCATTTTTTTTCTTAATGGACTATTTATCTAGGTTAAATAAACTAGTCGACGTGGTGAAAACTAAAATGGTTAAAGAGCGAAACCGTAGAGGTAAAGGGAATAACATGTTTAAATAATATTTATTTTTTATTTTGGAGGTTTGTATAAACCCTATATTCCCCCTAATAAATTATTTATAATTTTTTAGGCACTTATTTTTATAGTGACTTCCCATTATTGAATAGTTTAAGGCATTTACAAAATGCCACTCTTTCTCACTTATAAACGAGAACCTTCTATCCTATTTTTTTCACACTTCAAAATCCTTTTAGTTTGGGAAATAACTAAATAAATATATTAATTAATTCACTTAACATATAATATAGGTATTTTTTTATTGTAAATTCCTCCTAGGAAGGTTTTTGGTGCAAACCTAGAGAGGTTGTCCAAAGAGGAGATATCGTTCTTTACCGAGCATTTTTATTTTATTTATTCTTCCACCTACTTAAAATAATTTTCAATTATTATAAAATAATAATACTTATATATTAAATATTCTGATATTATTTTATTTTAACTTCATAACCTATTTATATTCCTTTTCTATCAAATGGGAAACAAAACCATCGATCGCGTATACGACGGACTACCGACTCATGAACCAGTGTAATTAATTTTTTGTCACTACCTTTCAGGGGTGGATACAATGATGGTTTTAATATATATATATATATATATATATATATTTTATCTTTATTACATAATAATACTTATAGAATTATAATATCATATCTACATTCTTACCTTCTAATTCATTGAAAAAAAATAACTCGTTCGTGTGTACATGTGGACTACTATCTCCACAAAGCGATGCGATTCATTTTTAGTTTTGAATTACATGGATGGTAATAATGATTTATTTTTTTGAATATATATTATATATATGATATTATTTTTATTATTCAAAGTTTAATTATAATTTACCTTTCTTTTCATCAATTGAAAAATAAAAACAACATTGATGTGTATGTACGACCTACCATCTCCATGGACGGTGTAGTTCATTTTTCTATCTGTTACTTTTATAGATTAATTTAAATACATATATAATTAATATATATGATATTTATATCATGAATAAAATTCTTGATATTTTGTAACCTTTATCAAAGTACAAATATTGAAACGACCAAACCAAAACATACATGAATAAAAGGATCCGTTATTACCCGAAATAGTGATTTTAACAAAGATTTATCAATAAATGGGTGATAAATGATTATAAGTAAATCATAAATTGTATTGTATATATGATAATGGTTTTGGAATAAATTTATATTAAATCTATATCAGTTATATAAGAGGTTTGGACACATAAAAATTAAGTCGAACCTGAGGTATGGGTTTATTTCAAAATCTCCTTATTATTCAGGATTGTTTTTGTTTAATTCTCTACAAGGGGAATCATTTGATATTTATATATTAAATTGAGTATATTTTTTTCTCTTATGTTTATTTCTAAAAATTATATTTTTCCTTTTATTCTCATCTCTTTACGTATTCATGATATCAAAAAATCATTTTAAGGATAACTGACCTTCTTTTTCTACTTGTTTGTGGATCTTTATCTTCCATGTAAATATTTTACTTAAACTATAAAAAAGTATGTTTTTAAAATTATCCAAATATTTATTAAAGATATTTTTAACCATGTTATTATTTAAAAAAAATGTTTTAAAAGGAATATTTTTGTAATTTTCTGAACACCATTCTTTTTTCCCTTTCTACAAAAGTTTGAAAGGAATATTTTCTTGACTTATAAAGCATGAACGAAATTTACTACCATCATGACCAACCATTTATTCGAATATTAATTTATAATATTAAAATATTCTTTTCAAATAAAAAATTTTCCTTAATATCTGGAAAATTTTATATTTTAAATAAGTGATTTCAAAGTGAAAAAATGGTATTTTCCTTAAAAAATTGTCCAATGATATTTTCAAAATATTTTTATCTATGTTAAAATAATTTGATGAATATTATATTTTATTAAGTTAATAATCTTATGATACCATCAAAAATATTTCTATGGATCTTTTATGATTATATTGACAATGGATAATATTGATATTCTGTATTCTAGTTCTTATAATATGGGAAATTATTAATTCTAAGGCATGTTGATTTAATTGTATTTATTATTAATATAATGAGTCTATATTTAAATTATTATGTGATGAGTGGAGACAAGAATTATGTATACTCTTAATTCATTAATAGGTTTCATGAGATAAACCATATTGAGTATTTGGCTGAGGTCTTACCCATTTATGTAAGAAGTCTTTCCATTTGGCCACAAAGGTAAGTTTTGGATGTCCAACATTATGCACTCCGTCATTATGAAATTAGTTATTTATGGATATGAGATTATTTTAATTATTAAAATATCCATGTATAATTTTCTATCTCATGTGATTATTTATATGAATTTATTTGATCATTATTTATTCTTTCCTTATTATTCAGGCCTTATTAGTTTCTGCTATACACATACCCTTATTGAGTATCTGAGCTCACCCCTTTATTATATTTCCTTTACCTAGGACGCAAAGAAGTGTATTTGTATTAATATACAAGGATATAATAAAGGTAATAATGGCGTTATCAAATAAAATACTATGTTATATTTTATGTTTTCAAATGTAATGTGAAATTCATATATATAACTAGTTTTAAATCCTACTAAACTATTTAATCCTTTAGAATGCATTTCCTTATATCCTGTGATAATGAAATAAAGTAACCACAGAATCTAGGATACTAGGGTCAGGGTTTTTACATTTCCTTCCTTAAACTGTTATATCAATTTTTGTAAACCAAGATCTTTATTTTAATATTATTTAATTATTTCCTGTATGGATGATTATACTGATACTTCAGCTAAAAGAAAAGAGTTTTTTAGATAAAATGCTTCCCATTCAAATTTCATTATATCATTAACTATTAGATCTTATTTCAATAATATAAGGGTTATTGATGCATTATCATTTCTACTCAAAGCATCTTATACCTTGTTTACTTTACTTGGATGATGGTGAATTCTACAATCAAATTCATTTATCAGTTCTGAACACTATATATTCCCCACTTTCAACACTTTTTAAGTGAATATATAATTTTACTTTTTTATAATCCACACACACACACAAACACACACATATACACATATCAAATTTCTATCCATATAAATTATCACTATATATTTTGAAATAAAAAACTACCATCGTGATTTCAAGATCATGTTCGGGATAATTTTGATCATAGGGTTTCAATTTTCATGATGCATATACAATTATCTCATTTTGAATCAAAACAAAACTAATGACCTTTAATTAAGTATCACTATAAATAAAAAATCATATATTTCTTAATGAAAAGAAAAATATTGGATCATTTATAAATATTATTTTTAATTCCTAAGAACATTCATCACATTCCCTTTTCCAAATGGATCTCACTCCCTTTCGAGTTAACTTATTTAGTGGGTTAGATGAACAAGACACGTTTTTAGAAAACTATTGTTAATAACCCATTAATCTAAGAAAACATTGAAATTGAGAGACATTTATCGGTGTTTTTTCATTCTTCCACCACTTGGGTTTTATCAAGATCAATTGTAAGTTACCATATTCATGAGGAAAGAAATATATAGTAACCAAACATCACATTTACTAAATTTTACTTACAAATAATTTAATTTAAGGGTATATAAAGAAAATCCTTATATGTTTCTCATGATCCTTACATTTTTTAAAATATTCGAAAATACCATCGATTAATACTACCAAAAATTTAACCCAATACTCATGGAATAATATATCCATTAGATCAATAAATACTATAAGTTAATTAGTTAACCCAAAAGAAATAAAGAAAATTAGAATGGCCATACCATGTTCAAAACACTGACCTTGTATATATTGTTCATACACATTTTTCTTATGATATCCAACACTCTTTTCAATCAATGAAAAATATGGAGCTTCTAGGAACTGATCAAACAAGTCATCTATATAAGGAAAATGATACTTGTTATTAAAATTATTGCCATATGGTAATTTATAGACAATTAAAAGAGTCATAGAACTATTTTCACTTTTAACAAATAAAATAATAGATTCCCAAGTTAATGTTCTAGGGGTAATGAAACCCCTATCAAGTAAATTTTGTAATTTCATTTCTTAATTCTCTAGAATTATGTTTTACCACATTGAGGGAAAGAAATAATTTCAATTATCTTTCATTTAGTTTTAATTACTGATTGTTCCCCCATAGATTGAAATCTTGATAGCTTCTTATACTTGTTATTATGAGATCAATAAAAATCAACAAACTCTATCACATCCATCGCACTACATAAAACAATTTCCAAACAATTTTTAAATTCATAAGTAAACAAATCGTTTTATAAAACAGGTTTTGATCCTTTTTAAAATCTTTGATTTTTTTATTCATGGTATATAAGGTAATATGGTGCATACCAAGATAATCTAGTAAAATTTTATTTCCAATAAGCAACCAAATTCTCCTCCTAATTTAACTCTAGTAATTTTCTTTATATCATAAGTTAATAAATTTTAGAAATTTTTTTTTCTCAAAAATTAGATTTAAATACCATCCATTCTATGGTATCAATCTCATTATTATTCTTTATATTCTTAAACAAAGACAAAAAATGATTATATTAACCTTCAAGATGATAAATAATAAAGTTTTCCTTCTGATGCCCCGAACAACTGGAAATTTTAAAATTATTCTCCAAAGCATTGATCTATCTTTTAGATGCTACTGGGTTTGAGAGTCCACCAAATTTCGTAGGGTGTTGTTTCAGGAAATAATTTACTTTTTTCGTGTAACTATATAGATAATTTAGTATATATATTATATTGATACTATAATTTATCACCTACATTAATTGAGTTAATAAAACCTTAAAATATTTAACTCCAACTCCAATTATTTTGGGTTTTTGATTTGAAAGGATATTAACCTCATGTTTCCTTACCACTTTTTTAAACATGTTACTCTATGTGAAACAATTCGAAAATATAAATATATTAGATGAAGGAACATGGAAAACCTTATATTAATCTAATAATATATCATGATACTATAACCATGAATTAACATCCCTATATTATATTTTCTTATCAATATCCTAACCTCTAAAGTTTTCTAAAACCTGTTCTAATACCAACTATAACCATCCATATATGTCAAATCCATATTTTCATGATATATAGAAACTATTGAATTTAAAATCATTTACATGATCTTTTAGGATTATAGTTTTAGATAATTATGAAAGCCATTACATTAAAAAGAGAAAACTTCCACAAAATTTACTTTTTTTTACAAAAAAATGTTCTTAAATGAACACCCATATTTTGTTCACGATACACTTTATTTATCTAAGTCGGGTCTTTATAACTGAAATATTTACCTTGACATAGTTCCAAATCATCCTTAAATTCTATAAAATCATTTGAAAATGTGGCCTGATAAAATAAATCTTATTAAGGGATATAAAAATAAGGGAAACTTTTTAATCACTTGAAAAACATGAAAAACCATGAGAAGTTTCCTTTTTTACATAGTAAAAATTGGGCTGAAAAACCACTTACTTACTCATGAAATGGAATTAATTTTCTTAATATTTTCATTAAAAATATCACAATATTGTATAAAGGAAAATATTAATCACGAAGGTTACTTGGGATATCATATTCATATCACTCCTATAAGCACCCTTACAATTACCCTTATAATGGAATAACATCACCAGTTAATTCCATCATAATTTATTCACAAATTAAATCATTACCCAATACATTTTAGGGATATATTGATCCCACTACCCATCATATATAATTTATAAGAAATAAAAATAAATAAATAAACCACATATGTGAGTTCACATTCCTCATAAAAATCATAAAAAATTTATTTGAATCCATACACATAAACACTTATAGTTATCACTTAAAAATAATAGGAAATATCTATTTCATTGAACTATTTTTAAAATAAAAAATTCAAAAAAATGAAGTAAATTAACATTAGAAAACTATTGAATCATTTAAATTAAGATTCATAATTAATAACATGGAATATGGTGTAAAAAAGTGATCATTTAAAAACATAAAAAACATTATTTTCGAGTTTTGTAAAGAATGTCAAAATAATGACCTGTGGAGAAATTGTTAGAGATTCATTTAAAATTTTTGTAAATTTTTAAAATATAATAGAAAATTAAATTAATAAATAATATAATAAAGTAAAAAAATCATGAAACAATATAAATAATATGGGTGTGGAAAATAATATTTGAAAGTAAACTTCAAAAAATTTAAAAAAGTGTTTTAAAAAAAAATCTTATCGTGAGTCACATTTTCAAATTTCCTTGAACCATCACATTAAAAAAATAATTTAATTTAATTACATAATATAGAGTATTTTACATGTTCATTAACTTATTATCATCCCTTTTACTTCGTTTATTATCTTGTTTCCTTTTTTTATTAAATCAATTTGGGTCGCTTTGGGGTTTGTTTGATCAATTCCTACAAAACTAGTTTGGTATATTGAACATGGTAAAAGGTGTTATAATATAGTTTCATCATATCTAAATTTTTATAAATATATTTTATTTTTTATTTTAGTAGTGTAAATTTTTTACTGTTTAATAAGTTGTAAAAATTGATTCTAATTGAAAAAAGGGTCTTAGTATGCTCATTTTATGTAGTTAAATTTTATGATGACCAATTATTTGAAATATGTTAGATATAATAGAAAATTAATATTTTTAGAAAATTTATAATGTCATAAACATCATCTAAATACATTCGTTAATTTTTAGAACCATCCATTTAAAAAGGCGATGGAAATTGAAATATGTCATCGATGCGGGCGGTAGTTCACACATAACACAAAAAATGTTTTTATTTTACAATAAATGTGAGGGTGGTATAAACTGATTATTACATAAAAAATATAACATTATAGTATAATAATGATAAATTTTTTTATAAATTTTTTGTTATAATATATTTGAGGAGTTTGAAGAAGAAAAAAAACATGAAAGAACAGAGTTAAGATAATTACCTCTTCCTTTGATATGCTCTTTTCAATTAAACTTAAAGCCTATGAAAGAGAAGTTTATGAAAAAAGGGGATTGAGGATGTAAAAAGGTGTAAATAGGTATTTGGGTACATTTATGATAGAAAAAAAATCTCATATGATTCTTTTAAAAGGTTGGATCAGATCCCAATTTAGATACAAAAATTAATAGAGTTTTCGCAAATATTTTAATTTTAATGGTCAAGAATTTAATTTAAAAATAAAATGTGTCCAATAAATAGAAAATTTATGATATAATAGATCAGTTAACATCCAATTTAATCAATATGTTATTATTTCAATTGATAAATAAATTAATAAATTATTCTTTTTACATAAAATACCCTTTAAATCCATTTTCAAAGAAATTCACATAATTTGATATCAATGATATATAGATAACCATAAAATTTGAATTTAAATATTAATATTACTTATTAAATATTATATTTTTCTATAAAAGTCAGGAAATGCTCTATTATTTTCAAATGTTATCACTTTTAATATTTTTAAAAGTATTTACTCTGACTTTTCTACTGCTTGCACAAGCGTAGTGTCGACACTACTTAAGGATTTTAGATAATTATTGTATTATCAAAATTTACAAATAAATTAATAACATAAATATAATTTATTCATAATAAATATTATCATATAAAACCTTTAAGAATTCATTTTTATTCTTATCCTTGTCATAATAATTTTTTTTAGATAACAATTGAGTTGGGTGACTTTTTTATAAATAATAATTTCTTCTTATAAATGAAATGTCATATCCAAAGAAAGTGGATATAAAAAAGATAATAATTGAAAATATAGAAGAGTTAAATTAATAATTCCTCTATAAAACCATTCAATGATAGGGTTTTTGGATATTTGTTTGACCTTATACCTTAATTTAATTATCTTACCAAATTTGACCATTACCAAGGCGTCTAACTATTAGAATGGTAACTTATTTTTATGAAAAAAACGAAATGGAATTTGTTACCTAATTTTAATATTATAATTAAAAATTTTAATTTTTTTACAGGATTAAATTTCAATAGGTGGTAAAAATTATTTTTACTAAAATCATTCTTAATGCAATAAAAATATTTTTTGAAAAATGATCTTTTTCTAGGATAATAAAAAATATTCACATAAATTACATATAGTATTAATTCCCCTAAAATTTATTGGTTTATGGTTAAAAGAGGATATTTAAAATAAAATAAAAAACCATTGAATCACTATGAATACTTAATTAAAAGAAGAGATCCCAAAAATAGTTTTTATTAAAATTAGTATAACATAAGTTTTAAAATGTCAAGTATAGGTTTCTAAATTAAATTTATTAAATAAATTATTTTACTATTTAAATGATTTAATTTCAATAATACAGTTTTATAAATTCTTAATTAATTATTTTATCATGATGATTTCATATTAGCTACAATATTTGTAATTTCAGTATTTTCAATATTCACTAAAAAATCAACATTTTCCGAAAAATTGAAAAAATTCACCCTTAGATAAAATTGATATATTGAATCTATAAATGAATTTTATTTTATGAAATTAAAATTCTAAAATTTATAAATTTATTTTTTAAACAAAAATATATAACACATGGAAAAAATATTAGTAATAATAAAAACTACTTGTTTTTCAAGATGAAAAACCAGGTTATTTTTCCATATCATAATAAAATTATTTATAGGTTATAAAATAACCATTAATATGAATCAATAGAATTAATATTAATAAAATATAAAATTTATTCATTAATAATAATACCGGGGTCGTTATGACAGATCAACCTATAACAACATATCACACCACATGGGTTGACCAGATGCTCAAATCCATCACGGGTCTCATAGGACAATATCTCAAGAAAAAAACCCATCCCTTTCACTAAGGCCATTCTAGGCTATCCCCATTTATCATCTAGTTATAATGTGACACTTGAGTTAAACTATGTCTATTTCCTCGCACTGACCCTCTCTAGGGTCAACATAACATTTTAGCACCCACCGAGGTCTCCTGGGACTCATTATAGTATGAACACCCTACTTGGGAACCTGTCAGCCTATAGTCCTTTTCCTAACTCTAACATCAATGGGTCAGTCCAAACCACATCAAAATCCTACATGACCACCCAATCCCACTCACCGATAACCATCTCAAGCTACCTCATACCATGAAACTTGATATTTCTTTCCCTTGTAGTTAATTCATCCTCACAAGCCTCACCCAGGTCTTTTCCTACATCCCCCTTAGGAGAGTTTTCAAACCATCATATAAAGAAAAACACTATATTTTACACCAAATATATCCCTAATTTATTTTTACTAATCATATAACATTACAAGACTCTAATTGACCATTAATATGGTGATCCCCATCATGCATCAGATACATGATCATGCCACACATATCCACTAGGCTTAATCCTTCCATACCTATCCCACTAGCCTAATGAAACTAACCTAGTCTATGTACACCTCAAATAAAACTTGATGAACTTTACTAGTCATCTCATAAATCCAATCTATATCCTCACCCTTTGGTAATATCATCACCTAGAAATTCTATTTTCCAAAATTATCTCGGAGCACCTTCTCGGTACCCTAGTAGCTTAAGACAACCTTTTTTTTCTAATTCCTCAACTATTGGTGGTAGAGACAACACACTTGTGATAGGTGTAGTTTTTGGTCTAGGTGAAGCATCATTTAATTGTATGATCGACTCAGATTTTAGTCTTAATTTACTTGTAATCATTACTATACATGATTAAAATGTCGTGTCCAACAAAAAATAAAGATTTACTAACTAGATTAAAACACCAAAACTAGAAGAGAATGATCTTAACATATAATTTATAGTTAATTTATGAGAAGATATGGAATTACCTAAACTTGTAATTTTCTCTTCATTGATGACTCAGTTAAATAGATATCATTGTACCATCATTACGCTACAAGATCCAAGTGCATAATCCGTCTAGGAGTTACCCACACATGCACCACAATCTCTAAACATTGCCACAAAATTTCCAGGTGATAGCATAACAGATGCTAATTTCTTGTATTGTTCATGGTTGATCACAATATTATTCTTCTCGAAGGAAGAAGAACTATTGACATTCTCTTAAAGGATTGAGGGATGAGGAATAGAAAGCGCATTATAGATCTCTATATCCCTCTGTATCTATTGTGCACAAAAAAATTTAGTTATGGAATGTGATATAATTAAATATTTATTATGGTAGTTTTAGGGTTTGAAAATTACACCCAAGCCATTTTCCAACTTAAAAATTATTATTTCACTCCATTCCCAATAATAATAATAATAATAATAATAATATTAGTCACTTGTTGTGTGAAACTGATTAAGAATATAAAAAAATATCATTTATATCATTTAAAATCGGTCCATTAATCTTGGCCCATTTTCCCTCATCAACATTTAGTAATCCTTGAATAATGACTATTTTTTAATAAATAAATATCTTTTCATTATTAATCTATAAACATAATAAATATTATAGTCACCAAACTTGAAAGGAAATATTTAATATTTTTTTAGAACTATTATTTTTTCAAATAACTTAGGATAAAATTATGGCGATCAACTAAACCTGAATAAATATTATTTGTTCTAACATGTTAAATTGAATACTTGAATTTAACTAAGATTATTGATGCACTTATTGTTTGAACCTCTAGGAATATTTTTTAGTGGAATTTGTTATAAAAACCTAAAGTAAAAGGATAATGTCTAACAACACATCAAGGAAACCATATAGAAAGATGGTAATGTCTCAATGACATCCAACCTCTTATGAACACTCTACAAGTATTATGATGCCTTTAGAGTGATATCTGAAATAAAGTAGGTTTCATAGTAGTGAAATCAACTATATGTTAAATTTATCTTTCTTTGTCTTTCAAAAAAATTAACTCTTTCACTGAACATGATTTCCATGGATTTATATAGGTAAATACATTCCCATCAAAGGGCCTTATTTAATTTTTTCATAGGACAAAAGGGTTAAAATCATTTCTCACATCACGAATTAATAAAATATAACTTTTGACATACCCAACACATCCTACCTCACTACGTGGAAATATCATCATAGTTCTCATAAATCCATAAAAGTATGCAAGTCATGATATCCATTAATGATAATATTAATATCTAAGTATCAATACACAAATCCACTAATAGGAACATCCAATGAAAAATGGAAATATGGATTTCCTATTGGAGGTTATATTATTATAACCTTATATCCTGGATATTACCAAGGGAAAACACCATGAGAAGGTGTCTCAATGTCTTATAAGACTCCTACCATTGATATCATGTGTCTTCTATTTCTTGTTAGAAAATATCATTTGAACATAGAACATGGTTCCAGAACATGGCCATAGAACCTCTAGGTTACCATTATTGTGAGGAACTTCTATGACCTTTCAGCATGACATATATTATAAGGACATTATAAAATATAAATTTCATATTGAGTAATAGCAATTATATTATAATAAAAATTCATTAAAAATGAAAACATCTAATCATGTGCTAATAAAGTTGGTTCTAGGGATCCAACTTGAACATTCAATCACTTTCATTAGAGCCAACATACAACAAATTTCAGTCCACTAGATCTCACATGATAATCGTGCATCTACTAAGATAAATAATTATTCAAGGGGTTCCCAAAATTTTACTTTGTGGACACATTACTTACCATAACTTTACCTCATTGAGAAAAATATTACATGATATGAAGCTTCTAAAGAATATTCTTGGTCCTTTGGTGTGGCCTTAAATCTTTTGAGAGAGCCATCGCTACATTGTCATTATAGTAAACGGTGATAGGGAATTTATTTTTAGGGACCACATTAAGAACATGGAAAATATTTCGAATCCAAACCACTTCTTTGGATTCATAATAAGCTATAATATACTCATAATCTAATGTAGTGCCGGCCACAACTAGCTACTTTGAAATATTCTAGCACGTAGCTCCTCGATTGAAATAAAAAATATTTCTAGACTATGAATTGAAAACATTATGATATGTATGAAATCTTGAATATGTAAAACCCCTAATGACCATCTTTTCATCTTCTCTATACAACAGTAACATGTCCTTAGTTCACCTCAGATACCGAATGAATTCCTTAACAGTTGTCCAGTGATGTTAACCTCGATATTATTGATATATTCCTACCATGATCAAAGAATTTTTAATGTCAATCCTGATACCTAACATGGAATAAATGATATATCCCATCACATAAGCGTATGGGGTCTTACTAATTCTCTCTCTTTCTTCATATGTTGAAGGACACATTTTCTTTGAGAGATATAAACCATGGGACAATAGATCCAATTTTCTCTTAGTTTTTCCATACTTAACATCTATAGTATCTAGTCATTATATGTACCTTGTCTTAGTTTGAGAAACAAGTTGGATCTATCATGCATGATCTTGATCCCTAGAATACATGATACTTCACTAAAGGCATTCATGAAAAAACACTAGCTAAATCATTCCTTAACCTCTTATAAAAATGGTATATCATTTTCAATTAGTTATAGGTCATCTATATATACTACTATGAATAAACACACACATACTCTAAATCACTTATAAAAACATGGGTGACATTAATTCTTAATGAAACCAAATTATTTTATGGGTTCATCGTTCAAAATATCCAATGACCCAGATGATTTCTTTAATCCATAAATGGATCTATACAATTATTAAAACATTTTTTCATTTTTTGGAGTCA
Source organism: Viscum album (assembly GCA_963277665.1). Lineage (NCBI taxonomy): Eukaryota > Viridiplantae > Streptophyta > Magnoliopsida > Santalales > Viscaceae > Viscum > Viscum album. Next base: position 622,476,728 of record OY728145.1, read on the forward strand.
CAAACCATTTTGGTTTTGGTATATACACACGCTCTTGGATCTCACCCTCATTGAAAGCAGTTCTGACATGAATTTTTCAAATCTCATAGTGATAGTAAGATGTTATGGAAAAAAAAATTCTGAAGAATTAAATATGGAAATTAGGGAAAAGGCTTCATAATATTAAGTAACTTGATGTTATCTAAACCCTTTAGTCACTATCCATGATTTATAGGTATTTACTTTACCTACCATTTCCAACATTCTCTTGAATAACTTTTGGCACACAATAGGCTTTACATCAACTGGTGGAATGATAAGAACCAAAAATTTGTTTTGATAAATGATGCCCATCTTAGAGTTCCTAGATTCATTCCCCCATGCATATTTTGCGTTCTATAGTACCTTTTAATAGTATATATAATCATTATTTTCAACCAATAATGAGTCACCATTATTAGTGATTAGATAACTATATCTCTATGGTTCTCTTTCCTCTTAAGTGCTTCTATCCGATACTTGTATTTTCGAAACAAATTATTCCATGTAGAACTATGGAATCTGTTCTTGTTCCAACTATTGTGGATCTTGTGAATGAAGTTTATAGAAGTAAATATTTCTCCCACTTTACTCATTGAGGATGTGCTCCCTCTCAGGAAAAATGGTCCGTCTCGCAACATTCAATTTATTATACAAAGAGTTGTATAGATAATATACCATTATTTACTTAGGATACCCTATAGAGATAAAATTCATCCATTGAAGTGATAGTTTGTTGCTTGAGCTAATATTAACAAATTTCTTGTTACCATATGAACAAACATGTAAAAAATTGGGTTTCTTTCCATTCTATAACACAAAGGGAATACCATTTACGAATTTAGTTAGTACTAAACTAAGTAAGTATGATGCTGTCTATAATGAATTTCCCAAAAAGGTTAAAGGAAGGATTGCATGATTCATCATCTACTTTACTATGTACAGTGGTGTATGGTTACTCATTTCACTAAAAACATTCCACTATAGTGTATAAAGTGTTGTGAATTGAGATAAAATCCCATACTCCCATAGAAATTTAGTGAAGTGTTGGTTAAAACATTCACTGCCATAATTCGATTGAAGTTTATATATCTTCTTACCATTATGATTATAAAAATAATTCTTGAACTCCTTGAAATCCTCAAAGGATTGAGACGTATACATCATCAAGTATATATTACCATACCTACTCAAGTCATCGGTAAAAGTAATAAAGTATTAGAATCCACCTCTATCCTCTAATTGAAAAGGCACACACACATCAGTGTGCACCAAATCTAAAATCTATTTATCCCTTTCAACATGACCATAAAATGGTGTTTTGGTCATCCTACCTTATAAAATAGCAAGTGTCTTAAAATAAAAAGAGTATACGTAATTATATTGATAGAGATTTATCAAATTAACCTTGTTTACATGACCAATATAGCGATTCTATAACTAGGTGTTATATGAGTTGCACATATTTTTTTATCAATTGGAAATATTTGGTTTTCATAATTGAATACATAAATACCATTATTCATCAGTAACATACCATAACATATGCTATCTTTATAAAAGTAGTAACCATTATTTCCAAAGATGAAAATAATCCATCCCTATCTAATCCAGAAATGGAAATGATGTTCTTGGTGACACTAGGTACATAATAAAAATTATTTAAGGTCGAAATCAATACCACCAGCAATGTGAGATGGTAGTCTCTAATCACTATATTAGCCAACATTTCTCCATTGGCATCCCATTGATCCACCTCATATCTTGAAACCTTCAGAAATATACTTGGTTACAATATTTAGATACAAATATGAGCATAACAGGTAGTATATAATAACAGACTTCTAGATATTAAAATATTACACCCAATAAAGAATACACATGAATATTCCCCTTTATTCATTAGTTTCATGGATTTACACTTCCAATGACCCTTTTTTCCACATAAAAAACGTACCACATCCTTCTATTTTCTTTTCCTCTAGATATTTTTCTTCTTAGAAGGATAGTGCACCAAATAATTAGACTTGGAATGAGTATTTGACCACTTTTACTTGTTTTTAATCTTCTTATTCACTATAAATATAGTATATTTTTTCACACCCCATGTATTTATCAACCTGGAGAATAAGTTTAAGTTTTTCAGAATGTGTCTTCTTGCTATTGCTCATATTATAATCCCCAACAAAATTAGATATGTTTTTTTGGGTAGTGAAGATAGAATGATATCTATGCACAAATCATCAAGGATCTTAAAACCCATGATTTCTATGTGCTCAATATATCTACTCATCATGACTACATATTCCCTAGCTGAAACCAACTCTCTAAGATTTAATGTGAATAGTGCATTAGAGATCTCATATCTCTTAGTTCTCTCCTTATCTAGATAGAGATCCTAAAGGTGAGAAATGATTCTATAAAAATTCATAAGGTCATCTAGATTTATAATCTCATTGGACATGGAGAATAAAATGACACATTGGACATCAACTGCGTTGTCCACATTATTTAAATATATATATACTTCTTCCTCACTAGAAATTTTGGAAATGTTCCCAGGAAGTGGGATTTTCAGCATGTATAATTTTCATTTGTATTGTACTATCTTCTAATATAGGATACAAGTATAGAATCCCTCTATAAGTGATACACACATGATCCAAAATCTCTGAAATTAACTTTTGAATCATTTGGTTCTACAATGGTCGATCCTAATAGTTTTCATTGTTGATTGTTGATAGTAGTAGTATTCTTATATAAGGATTAATAACTCTTGATGTTCCCTGAATGTATTGAGAGAGGAGGAAGAGAGAGAACATTCTAGATGTCTAGATCTCCTCCCTATCTATTGTACACACCAAAATTTAGTTATAGAAAGTTATATAAGTAGATATTTACTATGGATGGTTTATGGATGGTAAATCACATAAAAACCCTTTTCCAACTTAATAATTCGTAATTGACCCCATTTTGAATAATAATAATAATAATAATAATAATTTTATATGTGAGACACATTAAGAATATAAAAAATATCAGTTATATCATTTCGAATCACAAAATTAAGCTTGGTTTGTTTTCTGTCATCGATAATTACTAATTCTTGAATAATGAATATTTATTTAATAAATAAATATCACTACATTATTCATCGAAAAATATAATAAATATTATATTTTCCAAAATTTAAAATAAATATTTAATCTTATTATTTAACTCACTTATTATTTCGAATAAATTGTAATTAAATCAAGGTGATCAACCAAACGTGAGTAAATATTATTTATTATAACATGTTATATTCAATAATTGAATTTAACCGAGATTTAAGATGCACATAGTATGTGAACCTATATGCTTCTTTCTCTATGGAAATAGACACAAATTCCTAAAGGTCAATGTTATAATCTTGAGACAAGCCAATGAAACCATAGATAAAGAAGTTAATTTCTCAATGACATCCAACCTCCCATGAATTCTCATTATTTAATATTATCCATTTATCATGATATCTCAAATAAAATAGGTAAAATACTAGTTACATCAACATATATGATATTTTTATATTTATTTAACTTTCTAGAAATGAAATCACCCACCAAACACCATGGAAATGGATTTATGTAGGCAGTTCTATACCTATCAATGGGCATGAGATATCAAATTTTGAAATAGGATGGAAGGGATAAATCCTTTCCTGCATTATCCATTAAGGAAATATAACTCATGAAATTACCAACACTTCCTATCTCACCACATGCATATGTCGTCATAATTTTCATCAATCCATCAAAGTACACAAGTCATGATATCCATTAATGAATATATTAATGTCTAAGTATCAATACACACATCCAATGATAGAAACATTCATTGAAACATGGAAATATGGATTTCCTATTGAGTGTTCTGATATCATAACCTATATATTAGAGACTACCAGGAGAGAACACCATGATAAGGTGTATCAATGTATTATAAGCCTTCTACCCTTGATATACTGTATCTTATATTTCCCATTAGACAATATAATCTGACTATAGAACATGGTTCAAGACTAATTTCATGGAACCTCTAGGTTATCTTCATAACAGGTAATAAATACAACATTTCAACATGAAATATATTCTTAGGAAATTATCACATAGAAATGTTGTACTGGGGAACAATAATTATGTTATCGGAAAACTTCATTAACAATGAAAACATGTAATTAAGTACTATGAAAGTTGGTTATAGGGAACCAATTCTAACACCAAAAGTACATCATGGCCCATTATACTCTATTTATTACATTTGAGATGAATAATGTTTTTTAGTTTGTAGTTAAATCACCCATCAGTGGAGAAAACTCCTGATCGCATTGTCGAGCACTTTAAATTAGATGTTTAGTTATACTAGAATTCCCGTAGTATAGTAGTAACCCTAGGTCGTCTCTCAACGGACCCCTAGAACATTAATTTAAAAATAAGGTTTTTATTTTGAAAATAAAATGGGAATAGGGTTTTATAAAATGTGGGTTTTTTATTATTTAAAAATAGAAATTTAAACTATATTACTAAGTGATAGAAACCGGTGAGAGAAATTGAGATCAACCCAGGTAAGTGTCCCTTGATGCGAAATCCATCATCGCTCTTAAAGGAATGGTAAGGATCATTGATTCCATGATTTATAAACACTATAAATAGTATGATATGTGAGTTATTACTATATTACCACCTAGTAGTTGATCGATTGATGATATTGATTGCTGAAAATAGCTTAGAATCAATAAAATATTATCATGTAAGAACCAAAATCATTCAAAGCATGACATAAACAATGTGATAAGATGTCCAGATTTAGGTCTATATAAAAAAGTTTTCTCAACAAAAACATGAATAATAATGGGTTATAAATTCTATATTTAATTAAATTATACCATCCATAAGAACACCCATGAAATAGAAGAGGTGAGAGAAGAGACAACCACACTCAAATCATCACAAGATCTGATTTCTGCATGGAAGCATGCCGATCCTTTTTTCCTTTGACCTGTATTATATCATACCATAAAAAATAAAAAATAAAATGAAATAAATGAATTAAAATAGACTAAAAACCTAAAAATTCAATTACCTTCCAATGGTTAGAAGCATGCAGGTTGAGATTACAATAAGAAGCACCCCCCATATTGATCATTAGGAAGTTTAGAAGTACATGGATGAGAAGAGAACTAAGATGGGTTAAGAGAGATCTAAAATTACACTAACCTTACCCCTAGTCTTGAAAAATAAGAAAATGTCAGGGAGGAGTAATTTCATGGTTAATTTCATCAAATTTTCTAAAAAAAGTGGTTAGGTATCTAAGGGGCTTGGTGACTATTCATGGAAGAATGCTTACTCTATCTTAATCCGGCTGGTCGACTGAAAAAAACGCATCAAAATGGCTTAAAATTCAGTGGAGATCTAGGACATAGATTATCTATAAAGTGGAGGTATAATTATTCCAATTTAATGTCTGAGGCCCTAGGTATGGCCCAAATATAGAAGGGTGGTCCAATCTGGACCGCCTGTAATTTCTTCACATTGTGGGCTATGTTTGAGCCTCCAAATGGACGAATTGAGTTACATGGTATTCTAGAGAAATGATAAAACACAATTTTCAGTATCCCATCGATTTTCATCCTAATTAGATTCACTAATTATCCATAGTGGATATTTAACTCCATAAGCGTGCTTGGCTTCTCACTCAGTTTGACCCATTTTGCTTGAATTCCATCCTAGGCTCTCCAAATCACCTCCACCTACAATGTAAAGACAAAAAAAGTAAAATTTAACCTATTTAATATTTATAAACATTAAATCATTGAATATATCATGAAATTAAAATTTTTATTATATTTGGAAAAATCAATTCAAAACCAATTTAAAATAGTGGTGTAAGGAAAGAAATGAATAGTGAATCACTATGTGATCACACCCCCACACCTAAAAATTTTAATTCATAGGAAAGTAAAATATCCAAAATAAATTATGCATTTACATATTTCCAAATTCATGAAGATTTAACAACAAATGAAATTTTAATTCATTAAATCAATGTGATCAAATCACAAACACACCAAGGAGTTATTCCCAAAGATCATTATAAAAGATGTCTCATGAATTGTATTAGATTGAATTTCAAATAGATGCACAATACCAAATTATAAAAGGAATTAAAAAGTCAACCATGTCACTAAATCTCCATGTGTGTGTGTGTGAAAACCATTCCATGATATTCTTTCCACTTTTTATCCAATAAATATAGGTTATTTTAACATTTTTTAGCTTAAATGATTTTGTCCACCAATCCTTCCCTATACCCTTTGAAATCTTATTTCAAGATTCACTCACTTAAGAATTCTTGGAATTCAAACCTTAAACTCCATACCTAGATATTACCATATGTTTTACATTTCATCACTCCCCTCCTTTGTTATTATTTTGGTGTTTATTTAAAATGTTGATTTTGGAAATAATCTCACACTCATCACTCAACCCTTGTTTTATCTCTTCACGACACTAATTGTAATAGTTATTACAAGATAAAAGGTTGAGGAGGTGTGATTTTTGGCCTAACCAAGACACAAACCTTTTTTTAAAGTTTTATTTTGTTTTTTTGAGGGTGTAGAACAATCAGATATCAGGTACGCACACATAGGTAAATATGGTACAGTAATAAAACTGATCGGATAAGGAATGAGCATATGAAAAAATCATTTTAGAATGCTGATAAATATTAACCTAACATACATTTAACTTATATTAAGTAATAAATATTTACAATTCATGGTTTGGTGAAAAAATGTATGGAGATATTAGTGACATAGTTTTCCCAAAAACTACTCAAAAAAGGTGTATCAATCATCTCAAAAGTTTCTTATTGATACAACCATTTAAATCATTTAAAAACAACCAATTTACTAAAAATCACTTACTAATGTTAAATTATTATAAATATTCATTTCATAACTGAGAAAAGGTTTCATTAAAGGTTAAAACATATTGGAATAAAAGATTTCAACTTGAATTTTTAGTAAGTTCCATGATTTAATGACCATAATAGGGGGAAGTAAAAATAACATAAATAAGGTGAAAAAGAGAAGAAGGAAGAAAGAATATGTAAATCCTAACTAACCCAAGAATGCACCCACTCCCACACCTAGAATGTGCAGTGTTCTCACAGTAATAAATGAGATTGTGAGAAGGTAGGATAAAACTTGGTGTGTTTCAATGGTATGTTGCTTCTAGAAGGTGGATTTACTCCACCAAATTCTTTGGAAAACCCTCATACAAGTATTCAAGTTACTACCCCATGACTATAATAGTTTGACCACTTTGCTCATACAAAACCTGCATTGCACCAAAAGAGAAAACATTTGTAACAACATAAGGACCAAGCCATCGGGAATAAATCATACTTGGGTGGAAATTTAGCCTGGAATTTTACATTAGGACCTTATCACCAATATGGAACTGCCACCGATGAATCGTACTATCATGAAAAGCCTTTGTATTCACTTTATAGAACCAAGAGTTCTTATATGCATCACGTAGAATTTATTCTAACTCTTGAATCTAAAGATTCATATGCTCTCATACATTAGAAATATTCATATTACATTGTTTAACATCCCAATTGGAATATTGTTCTACTTCCACCAGAAGGTTAAAATCCTTTCCAAACAAAATCCTATATTGTGAAATTATGATTGGGATTTTAAAATCTATACGGTATGCCCAAAGTGCATCATCCAAACACAAAATCCAATATTTCCTATTGAGTTGTACTATTTTTCCAAGATTCTCTTATTTTACTGATATGAGTTTTCTACTTGTATGTTAGTTTGGGGATGATATGAAATGGAGACTTTATGAACAACCACATACTTACAAAACAATTTTTTTTGTTGTGATTGCAAAAATGTGAATCCAGATCACTAATGATGAATCTCATCAAACTAAACCTGCTGAAAACCTAAGACCTCACAAAATCAAAAGCAACTCTAGAGTCATCAGTCCTAGTAGTCTTTGATTGCACCCATTTAAACACATAGTCAATAGCAGGAAAGATGTACATAAATCCAAATGAATTTGGAAAAAGCCCCATGAAGTCGATACACCATGAATCAAATATTTCACATAATAATATGGGTTGTTGGGGCATTTCATTCATCTTGAAGATATTCCATGTGAATTGACAATGAATACATGAATTGAAAAATCTATGGTCATACCTATACAATGTTGTACAATAAATTCTGGATTCGAGGACCTTTTGAGCTATACACTGAGAGCCAAAGTGGCCCCTTTAATACAAAGTGTTGTAGAAGGTCAAAACTAAGGTGAACTCAGGGTCATAGACACATCTATAAACAACTTGGTCACTAAAAATTCTCCAAAAATTTGGGCCATCCAAAATTTACCATTGAGAATAAATATTAAGTATTTGGGATTGTGAAGTTCTGAAATTATTGGGGACCCTAGATGTTGCTAGAAAATTCACAATGTTTGCATACCAGGGTGTAAGGTACAGAACATGACAAAGGTTGTTGTGAGGAAATAATTCTCTAATGGGGAGGAATGATTCAATAAAATGGTCCAATGATAGGGAAATCCCACTAACATGGTCAACTACCAAATTTTCCACTTTTCACATATCTCAAATCTCAATATCAAACTCCTAGAGAAGGAGCTTCCACCGAATGTGGTAGGTATTTGTTTTAGGTTTTTTAGGTGGAAATGAAGGGAACATGATCAGAGAAGACATTGATTTTATACCCCTTAAGATATGAATATAATTTCTCATGGAAGAAAAAATAGAAAGTAGTTATTTTTCCATGGTGGGGTAATTTTCGTGGGTAAGGTCATGGGTACATAAGGAATAAGAAATGACATGAGAATAGTTCTCGAACCATTATGATAGAACTACCCTGACTGCAAAGTTAGAGGCCTCACACATAAGTTCGTAGGGGAGCTCCCACCTTGGTGGTTAGATTATGGGAGGTGATGTGAGACTCATTTTTATTTAATTGAAATCATCCTCACAATTTTTATCAAAAAAATCAAAATCCTTTTTCAACAATCGAGACAAGGGAAGTGTGATCTTACTAATGTCTATAATGAATCAGCAGTAAAAACCTGCTTGGCCTACGAAAGACTGCACCTCAAGAGAACATTTTGGATATGGAAGGGATAAAATTAATTAAAATTTTGATTTATCCACTTTAATTTCATATTTTGAAACAACATTCCCAAGAACTATCCCCTGCTCAACCATGAAATGACATTTATTATAATTTAATATGATATCTTTTTCAGTGCAATAGATAAGGAAAAATCCTAGGTTTGCTAAACATGAATCAAATGAAGTTCCATAAACCATGAAATCATCCTTAAAAAATTCCATACAATTATCAAGGTACTTAGAAGTAATACTCAACATACATCATTGGAAATTACTAGGAGCATTACATAGACCAAAAGGCATCCTTCTATACGAAAATGTGCTGAATGAACTTGTAAATGTTGTCTTTTATTAACCCTCAAGGGCTATATGAATTTGTAAATAACCTGAATATCCATCATGAAAACAATAATGGGACTTAACATCCAATATTTGTAAAATTTGGTTGATGAAAGGTAGAGAAAATTGGTTCTTCCATGTGGATTGATTTTGTTAAAAATAGTCAATACAGACTCGACAACAGTTTTCCACACGTGTTGGAACCAGTTCATTCTGTTAATTTGACTGAGTTGTTATTATAGTTTTTAGGCACAATTTGCGTTGGCCTAGCCCATTTACTATCAAATATAGGATAAATGATCCCAGTAAAAAATAATTTACTGAATTATAATTTTACCACTTCAAGGAGAGTGGGATATAACATGCATTGAGCTTCCCTTATGGGTTAGACTCATAATATAAAAGTATATGATGCATAAAAATAGATGGTATAATACTAGGAATATAATCCTATTTCCATCTTATCACCTTTTTACACTCTCTTAAAAGGAAGATAAGTTTTTATTCTTAATGTGGAGAGAGGTTATTGATAATATGGATGGGCAATTGGTCAATACCCTCAAGATGGAAATATTTTAAATTAGAAAGAAGTGGTTTTAGTTCCAACAACAATGGTTTTTGGATTGAGGGAGGGGATTTAGGGGGAGTGAGGTATATTAAATCATTTATATGATTATTTTTATTCTCTAAGGATAGAGAATATATTGAAATAGGATTTACAAAATCATTGTGTCACAACCCATCCCCCGGGGCCCATGTCGTGACTACCCCAAAACCACCTTCCATAGGCTAGGGATTGGCGAATAGCATTGGAAAGTCATTTCCCTAAAACGGGAAGGTATTTCCTTTGAACCTACAAACATGTAGACCAAGAACATGACAAGATTCAAACCACTTAGTAAAAGTGCAGTAGTAAAAGTGCGTGTTCAAAGTAAAAGGGTTGGAATATAAGACCAACTGAAAAGATACAACTACAACAGAAAACATCTCATGAGATCATCGACCAAGAATACCACCTAAAGGGTAGGTACAAATGGTTTCCATAGCACTCCACATCATCCAGTCACTTGCATGTATTTCCAGGTCCTGGACCCCTAAAGTCTCACCCAAGATGCTCGTCGTCTGCACAAGACACAATAAGGTGCAAGCGAAATCCATGCTGGGGTTTGTATAAAAATACCCAATAGGGACCCCGAAACCCCCAAAGGTCTCTCATAATTACACAAAGGAAAACCAAAAATCATGATCTCAATCAAAAAGAACAAAGAAAAAGACTCAACTCAAACCAGGTATACAACTCAAATTTTAGAAATAAAGATGATTCATCTTAAACTATCACTACTACAAAAACGGGCAATAACAGCGCTAAAATCAGGCTTTAACAGCGCTAGAAAAGCGCTGTAAAGCTCAGCGCTGATAAAGGGGGGGGGGGGGGGTCCTTTAACAGCGCTTTTTTAGCGCTGTTAAATGTCACCTTTAACAGCGCTAAAAAAGCGCTGTTAAATGTCACCTTTAATGGCGCTAAAAAAGCGCTGTTAAAGGATACCTTTAACAGCGCTAAAAAGCACTGTTAAAGGAAACATTTAAGAGCGCTAAAAAAGAGCTGTTATATGTTTCCTTTAACAGTGCTTTTTTAGCGCTGTTAAATATCTCCTTTAACAGTGCTTTTTTAGCGCTGTTAAATGTCGCCTTTAACAGCGCTAAAAAAGCGCTGTTAAATCCCGGCCTGCTGCTAATAAAAAACCTGCACTAGTACAGCCAGCCGAGCAGACCTGCACAAAAACCAGTATATCAACCACAGACCTTCACAAAAACCAGTATATCAACCACAAGCATGTCATCAACCGATCACAACCCAACCAAATAGTGTTCTTACCATGAGTTAGATACCATCTACCCAGAAACCAAAACTACCTCATTACATAGTATCACAAAATATTCCTACACAACTCAGAAGATAAATACTAGAACATTCCACTATGCATTGTTTCTCCTTGGATTGCCACTTGGTTTTGACAAATCGTGCAGAGCCCGTGCTCCTTGAATCATTCTGCAATACATAAAAAGGATATCCTAACTCTCCCAACCATCACCCTTAGTAATTATGTATATTAATACAAAAAAGGTAACATATCATAAATTGGGGGACTGTAATGAGACATAAAGATTAACATTCTATATATAGGATCTATGTCTGGTAGGATTGGTTGCGTTGATACATGACTCTACCTGGACCTGAAAAATAGATATATGATCTCACTCCAGGACTTTCAGAGAGACTCCAACTATGTCTAGGACGTCCTGCTGAAGTGATCGTACTACCGTAAGTCGGAAAAGATACCAAAACCATCCTAGGAAGGATCATGGGAGCCAACCCTAATGAAATATGTCCTTGATATAGTGTTCAAAGAGATAAATCATGGTACATAAAATTATGTGTCATTTAAAGGGTCACATGCCTTGTCGCTTTACCCTGGGTAACTCCAATGTTCAGCTGCCTGTGTGAATATACATGTCATATCAATAGGAAATTACATGGCATGTTAAAAAACATATACGTTTTACCCTTTGATCTTGTGTCTTCTTATGCACCCTTTCCCTATGTTAGTACATGGCGTCGATCTCGTGTGATTCTTCCTATGTATCTATACAAGGGATAAACTGCGTAGCTGGCTCATTAAAGACGTGTAGTGGGATATATTCCATGTAGGAAAGCCATGTAATCCACCCCAGGTTTGACTCGTACACGTCACATATGACCCATGGATCATTGTACTAAAGTGTTAACACAATCCTAAGGCATTTGGTCGGTTTCCCGTATGTCAGTTGTTGATTTCACTTAAAAATAAATCCATTTTGAACAAAATAGAGGCAATTTGAGTGGTGTCGGCCACACCGGGCCTCAGATTGAGTCGGGGTTGACTCTTACACGTCAAATTTGACCCATGGATCATTTCCCTTAAGTTTCAACAGAATCCAAATGCGTTTGGTCGGTTTGCCGCATGTCAGTTGTTGATTTCACTTAAAAATAAGTCCATTTTGAACAAAAGAGAGGCACTGTGAGTGGTGTCGGCCACACCGGGCCTCGGATTGATGCGGTGTTGAATCGTACACGTCACACATGAGTCATTGATCGTTGTGAAAAAGTATCAACGCAATCAGAAGCCGTTAGATCGGTTTGGCGTATGTACGTAAAATATTGTCCATTTTAAACTAAATACATACACTTGGAGTGATACCGGTCACACCGCACCTCTGATTGAGGCGGGGTTGACTCGTACACGTCACATTTGACCCATGGATCATTGTCCTTAAGTTTCAATAGAATCCCAATGCGTTTGGTCGGTTTGTCGTATGTCAGTTGTTGATTTCACTTAAAATTAAGTCCATTTTTAACAAAACAGTGACACTGTGAGTGGTGTCGGCCACACCGGGCCTCAGATTGATGCGGTGTTGAATCGTACACGTCACACATGAGTCATTGATTGTTGTGAAAAAGTATCAATGCAATCAGAAGCCGTTAGATCGGTTTGGCGTATGTACGTAAAATATTGTCCATTTTAAACTAAATACATACACTTGGAGTGATACCGGTCACACCGCGCCTCTGATTGAGGCGGGGTTGAATCTTACACGTCACATTTGACCCATGGATAGTTGTCCTTAAGTTTCAATAGAATCCCAATGTGTTTGGTCGGTTTTCCGTATGTCAGTTGTTGATTTCACTTAAAATTAAGTCCATTTTTAACAAAACAGTGACACTGTGAGTGGTGTCGGCCACACCGGGCCTCGGATTGATGCGGTGTTGAATCGTACACGTAACAAATGAGTCATTGATCATTGTGAAAAAGTATCAATGCAATCAGAAGCCGTTAGATCAGTTTGGAATATGTACGTAAAATATTGTCCATTTTAAACTAAATACATACACTTGGAGTGATACCGGTCACACCGCGTCTCAGATTGAGGCGGGGTTGAATCGTACACATCACATATAACCCATGAATCGTTGTCCTAAAGTGTCAACACAATCCGAAGGCGTTTGGTCGGTTTCCCGTATGTCAGTTGTTGATTTCTCACTTAAAAATAAGTCCATTTTGAACAAAACAGAGGCACTTGGAGTTGTGTCAGCCACAACAGGCCTCAGATTGAGGCAGGGTTGACTCGTACACGTCACATTTGAAGGTGAGTATGCATACACGATATTTGACCTTCTTAGAGAAGGGTTTCTGGAAGAGTATAAAAGACATGAAGCAATGAAGATCATTAGAGTGTTGGAGCAAATGTGGTTGCTACAAACAATGTGGAAATCGGCTTGTGCAAAGCGACCTAAGTTAAAACTTGCAGGTATTGTACTCTATTTTTTTCTGGAAGGTTTCAGTTTAAATGCATTTTGGAATGATCATTGCTAGCCATTGTCTTTTAGGTTTTTTTGACAGCCGAGGGGAAAGGGTGGGGTCTGAAGACATTGTAGGATATGTCGAAGGGTGATTTTGTGTGTGAATATGTTGGAGAAATGTTAACTCCCGCAGTTCTGAAAAGAGTCACTATTTAAAATAAAGTCACAAGTTTAGATACATCTCAAGATGGTCAGTTTAAAGTCATTTTGAGGGACACTACTAAAGACATGTTCAGATATGCACACATCCCCCACTTTTAGATCATTGTCTACTACAATGATCTTCCAAACAAGATATGCATTAGAACGCTCATGATACATAGAGAAATTCACTGGAAACCTTCGAGAATGATCTGAAGCACAAACCATGACAGCATTATGTTTTTAACTTCAGCACCTCAATTGAGAATGTGACACCTTTCAGGACTTGGCGCCATTGTATGTCGTTTCGTCCACTGAATGGGTCTATCCTTTTATTTAATTTTTTTAACTTCAGTAAAATATTCTAGAAAGATGTCGTGGCAGATCCTTCACCATTTTGTTTTGCTGAACATCTCATTACATTGTTAAAAAAAAGCAGGGTGTCTTGCATGGGCAATACGTTCCTGTATTGAAGATGATGCACTCCCATTTATTCGAACCCACAAAACCACCCCTCATGAGAAAACAGGGACTCATATTTTTCTGGAAGGCGGGGAGGAACCCAGGCACCTGCCGATGACCGCCGCGCCGTGGGGTGGTTTTGTGGGTTCGAATAAATGGGAGTGCATCATCTTCAATACAGGAATGTATTGCCCATGCAAGACACCCTGCTTTTTTTAACAATGTAATGAGATGTTCAGCAAAACAAAATGGTGAAGGATCTGCTGCGACATCTTTCTAGAATATTTGACTGAAGTTAAAAAAATTAAATAAAAGGATAGACCCATTCAGTGGACGAAACGACATACAATGGCGCCAAGTCCTGAAAGGTGTCACATTCTCAATTGAGGTGCTGAAGTTAAAAACATAATGCTGTCATGGTTTGTGCTTCAGATCTTCTCGAAGGTGGCCAGTGAATTTCTCTATGTATCATGAGCGTTCTAATGCATATCTTGTTTGGAAGATCATTGTAGTAGACAACGATCTAAAAGTGGGGGATGTGTGCATATCTGAGAATGTCTTTAGTAGTGTCCCTCAAAATGTCTTTAAACTGACCATCTCGAGATGTATCTAAATTTGTGACTTTCTTTTAAATAGTGACTCTTTTCAGAACTGCGTGATATGAATGTATTTTGGAGATTTTACTAGTTCATGCATGATATGATGGTATTTTGGAGATTTTACTGGTTTTTTTGTCCAAAGGCCAAAGAAATGTGGTCCATCATTCTTGCATGTTACTCGTACACGTCACCAAGGACCCGTGGATCCTTCTCCTAAAGGATAAAGGCAATCCGGATGCGTCTGGTCAGATTTACGTAGGTCAGTTGTTGTTTCCAATTAAAGTGGTGTCCATTTTAAACAAGAGAGAGACCCTTTGGGTGGTAGAGGTCACACCGTGCCTCGGATTGAGGCAGGGTTGACTCGTACACATCACCAAGGACCCGTGGATCCTTCTCCTAAAGGATGAAGGCAATCCGGATGCGTCTGGTTAGATTTACATAGGTCAATTGTTGTTTCCAATTAAAGTGGTGTCCATTTTAAACAAGAGAGCGACTCTTTGGGTGGTAGCGGTCACACCGTGCCTCGGATTGAGGCAGGGTTGACTCGTACACGTCACCAAGGACCTGTGGATCGTTCTCCTAAAGAATGAAGGCAATCCGGATGCGTCCGGTCGGATTTCCGTAGGTCAGTTGTTGTTTCCAATTAAAGTGGTGTCCATTTTAAACAAGAGAGCAACCCTTTGGGTGGTAGCGGTCACACCGTGCCTCGGATTGAGGCGGAGTTGACTCGTACATGTCACCAAGGACCTGTGGATCATTCTCCTAAAGGATGAAGGCAATCCAGATGCATCTGGTCAGATTTCCGTAGGTCAGTTGTTGTTTTCAATTAAAGTGGTGTCCATTTTAAACAAGAGAGTGACCCTTTGGGTGGTAGCGGTCACACCGTGCCTCGGATTGAGGCGGAGTTGACTCGTACACGTCACCAAGGACCCTTGGATCGTTCTCCTAAAGGATGAAGGCAATCCAGATGCGTCTGGTCATATTTCCGTAGGTCAGTTGTTGTTTTCAATTAAAGTGGTGTCCATTTTAAACAAGAGAGAGACCATTTTAGTGGTTCAACATTCTTTCATGTTGCTGGTGCATATCATCTGTTAAAATGGAAAAATGACTCATTGGAGAAAGAATGTTTTATTTAATAACAATTACAATTTTGCTACGAACATTTACATACAACAATATTTCATCTTCTGATCCCCTTAACCCCTCTCAAAAATGACCACCAATTGTACGTGTCCCCAAGTCAGATCTTCATTGTATTTGTGTACAATCTGTCATCAGGTATGCGGCCCACTCATTTCTGAACACATCTATATCATCTTGTGAGTATGAGGATTTTCGGCAGTCATAGTAGTACTGTAAAATAAAAAAATAAAGAATTAATAAATAACTTAAACGAACTAGTAATTGTTTTTGAAAATACCTATTTAGGGATGCTAGTTTGCTGATGAAAAATGATCTATTTCATAAATTTACAAACATAATAACCGAAATCATTATCGTTTGTTTGTTTTGGACACTGCAAAAAAATTGATCATTAGGAGAATAAATAACTTGTGTTGAGATGTGTTTGGATAGTGAAATTTTATTATATATACCCTGATATTTGTCCAGACGTAGTACTTGCTCGCCTCCCTATGCTTAACCCCTGTCCTCATTCCTTTTTTTAGACGATATTGACACACATCCCTATCATAACAGAATCCTTAGTAAAAGATAATAAAAATTATATTACTTGATGTTTATACCTAAAACGTAAGATGTAGTGTCTTACAGATTCACAAAATCCATCATGTATGGTCGGTTTGATGGATATCCTAGCTTTGAATCCAGAAAATAAATCTTCGGAGTATCCAAGTTCACCGCAATTAGCAACCAATGTTGCCTAAAAACACAAAAAGGAATAAGTAATAAAAAAAGTGAAAATATAATTGATATGCTTTAATCGTAGAGTATTACCCCTGCATGGTTGGTATTAGGAAAAGTCTGTCATCTGTAATCTTGCGTTCAAATGTTTTCAGCAAGTCCTTCACTATTGCATCCCTTTTTGATGACTCTATTTTTTTTTGGTGTGTTGATGTGATATGAGGACTAACCAGTCCAAATCTTGGCTCATGGGAAAATCCCTTCAACTGTTTTTCAAAAATGCGTCTGTCAACAATATAAAATGCATTTAGTCATAATTTTCACATTAGATCAGCTTTTAGAAAATCAATTCATGGAAACATACCTCATATATACATTTACAACAGTGACGCCTAACCAACCGTTTTCAAGGATTTCATTTACATTTTCAGCAGCAACGAAATCTTGACTTTCCTCTCCGTATATATTATCTTCGAAAATCACTATATGACTATTACCATCTTTTAGCTTCGTATCCACATGATTCTTCAATGCTAGTAAATGTGGAAAGAGAACAGGTGGTGTTATTGTGCTTTCAGTAGCTCCTTGGGATCGATTGGTCGATCCTTTAGATGGTTTCGAGCCGATGTTAGTCACCCCCTTTCCTTTCTCCATCTATAACAACAATCATTGATTCAGACACTCTTTTCATTAATTGTTAAGGGTTTAGCTTGAAAATAAAAGGAAATAAATACCTATTTGTCTGCATGTACTCTTACAAGTTGTGCTGGCCATGCAATGAATGTCCCAATAGCCTTTTCGACCGTATGAATATCATCGTCATCAAGTGGAATAGGTAGCATTGCATTTGGCTCATGAGCTACAGTAATCGTCACTTTCAGATGATCTTTTGAAAGTGGTCTATTATACAGTGTGGCATCTGGGATATTGAACACTGTAGCCCTCGCTAAAAGGTGATAGGTGGGTGTTGACAGATATAAATCACAATCATTATCACCCTGTAGAAGATCAGTACAGATAAATTATCAGTGTTTGTCTGATTCATATTTCATGGGAACCGTTATTAGAATATTGATTACCACAGCTAAGACATTTTTTTAGGTGAATGGCTCGCCTCAAAGCTGGTGGGGGGTGGGGCAGGATGTTCATGCGGTGGTTGTTCCTGAGTTGTGTCCTCCCTTTGCTTCCCACCCATAAAAGTTGCTAGCAACTCTCCCTGCCATTGCAATTTTTCTTCAAGGGTTGCTATTTTTTCGCTCATTTGTTCCAATTTTTTCTCTGTATCATCCATTTTTTTCTTCTTCTCAAAATATACTCGGGGTGTCTCCCCAAACCCTGCACCTCTGACACGACCGTATTTTTCTGGCTGCTTCAAAGCCGTCGATAATAGGTCTGTATCAGCTACAGGAGTAGCTGATTCATGTGACTGTCAGATATAGGAAAAAAACTAATTATTTTTATGTAATAGCAATTTTAAACAAATCTTTTTATCATCGTGTCATACTTACACATATTTCCCACACTTTTTGTGTGTTCTCATCTATTAACTTCCCTTCTTTGTTCACACGTGCCTCCTTCCATAGCACATGACGTGGGATAGAAGTGTATTTGGTTTTAGATTCATCAATCTACATATAAACATAGAAAGATAATTATGATGTTGTTTATTGGCACCTAACAATATTACTGTAAATTTACAATACGTACCATTTTCTTTTCTAATGAAGCGTACCCCATCCTTGCTTTACGATAGGGGTATGTTGGATTTGATGCACATTCCTTATTTTCAGTACAGAGTTTCTGTTTCATAAATGAAATATTGACAGTCAAAGTGATGAATACAGGTATCCTCAGACAACGTATTATCACTCACAATGTACCTGAAACTTCTCATCCCCACGACGGCTAATAAATGCATCCCATGCTTCTTGGGATATCAGGTGCGCATAGACAATGGGTGGGTGCGGGTTTATTTTACCTTTAGAATCTTTCAGGTGATATCTTGTTAAAATAGTACGAAAACCTCGATGAATCTTTCCTGCAAGCCTTAGTACATAATCCTTGTGTGAGTCGTCTACTATAAATGTACTCTGCAAGAGATTGAGAAGAGTAAGACACTGTTTCATCATTTTATTTTCTAGTTAATTAAAGAAATAAATTCATAATGTTACCGTAATTTCTTCCCAGATCACAGCCTTCAAGCCGAACACAACATGGTGCCATGAATCTATGTCAATCGGCACGCGTTGCCGAGTGACAAATCCAATGTAACTGCTAAACATAGCCTTTTTGGGATTCACATGTTGGCCTCGTGCATTCCATCCGACATCAAATTTGATGCCTTTGCTTTTCGCCTTAAGAATTTTGGCTAACACTGTCAAACTACGACGCACCTGTGATTTCTGCGACGTCGGTCCTTCATTCCCGACCATTTCATCGATATCAACATCATCTATATGTTCATATACTATGATATCAACGGCATGTGCTGATGGTTGTTGGACCTCAACACTAAGAGAAGGAGCCGCAACAGCAAGAGCAGCAGCAGGAGCAGTAGGAGCACTAGGAGCCGTAGTAGTAAGAGCAGCAACAGGAGCAGTAGGAGCACCAGGAGCCACAACAGGAGGAGGAGTAGGAGCCACAACAGTAGGAGCAGCAGGAGCCGCATCAGGAGCAACAGTAGTAGCAGCATGAGCTGCAGGAGGAGCAGGAGCAGCAGCAGCCGCAGCAGCAGCTGCTTGAGAGACTTGTTCAGTCTCAAGGTTAGGAGCACCAGAATGTGCAGAAGTCATTATCTGCAAAAGTGGTTGAACAGTTCATTCAAATTACATAAATTCTGTAATGATAAGATAATAACATGAGATAAAAAGATCTATATTACAAACAAAATATAACCTGTTTACTGAACTCTCTTTCTTTTTTTCAAAGGTTGAAGAGATTTGACACCTCTATCGACAATCCAAATCCCTTCATTGTGGTATCCTCTAACATACAAAACATCATCTACATTGGGACCGCTCCGAATTGATTGTGATGTACCACTAAAAGGATCGTCCTCAAATGAATTTTCATCGGAACCCTCAATAGTTTTGGACGATAACAGAACAATCGACCACTTTCAGTTTGCGGGATCTGGAACATAAAAAACTTGTACCGCTTGTGATGCCATTATAAACTGTTCGTCTTTGTACCCTTCTTTACTAAAATCAACTTTCACAAATCCCCATTCATCTATTTTAACACCACTATTGTTATCAATCCATTTGCATTGAAAAATCGGCAATTGAAATGTCGTATAATACAACTCCCATATTAGTTTGATAATGCCAAAGTATGACATATTTGCATAAATTGGATTTCTATCCTTACTACCAGAAACATGCATCGCTTCAGCCACTAGTGTAACTCCACTATTTTGCATGGTACTCTCTTCATCATGTTCATCCATATAGAATGTATAACCATTAATTACATACCCACTGTAAGATAATACATACACACTTGGTCCAGCGGCTAGCCATAGAAGTCGTTCTGAAATTGAATTCAGATTTTCATCCAACTGCTTAAAAATATGGTCCTGAAACCATCCTATAAACTGGTGATTATGTGTATCTGCTAACCATTTTTCAGCCCTCGATGGATTCAACTGCCTAAGAATTTCTTTGTGAGTTTCAATATATGGAGCAACCTCCCAACTGTTATGCAAAACATAAAGATGAGCCTGCCCTCGATCTGTAATACTGATTGCTACAACTTCTCTTCCAGAAATTCCCCCACCCTCAATGCGTCCAGTGTGACGAGATTTCGGGAGACCAATGCTTTCCACATCAGAGAGGTATTCAATACAAAATTCAATGGCTTCATCAACAATATATCGCTCCACTATACAACCCTATGGCCGACTTCGATTTTTGACATATCCTTTCAAAATCTTCATATACCGTTCAACAGGATACATCCATCTATAGTGCACAGGACCACAAAGTCGAATCTCTCTCACCAAGTGAATCATCAAATGAACCATCATATCAAAGAATGTTGGCAGGAAGAACATTTCTAATTCACATAATATGATGACAATTTCTTTTTCCATAGCTGGCAATTTCCTCGTGTCTAAAACGTTGCTACATATAGCTTTGAAAAAGAAACAAAGTTTGGTTAACGTATGACGAACATTCTTGGGTAAAATGCAATGTAAAGCTATAGGAATTAGATCTTGCATCAAAACATGGAAATCATGTGATTTCAAACCTTTTAACTTCAAATCATTCATTGACACAATGTTCTTGATATTTGATGAGTACCCCTCTGGAACCTTTACATCATCAAAGAAGTTGCAAAACTGATATCTCTCTGCCCTAGAAAGAGTATAAGCAGTAGGAGGAAGAAACATTCGATTTTCACCTTTCACGGGAGCCAACTCTTCTCGTATTCCCATGTCAACCATGTCCAACCTTGCCTTAATTCCATATTTTGTTTTTCCAGGGGAATTTAGCAACGTTCCAATAACACTATCACATACATTTTTTTCCACATGCATCACATTAAGAAAATGTCTGACGTACAAACAATTCCAGTATGGTAATTCAAAAAAAACTGATCTCTTTTTCCAACCGATTTTCGTAAGGTTTTTCGAAAATGGTTTACCAAAAACAGTGTTCATATCTTTTACTTTCTCAAACATCTGATCACCTGTTAGTGGAGACGGTGTTGTGCATTTTTCTGAACTTCCATTGAATGATGTCGTCCAAGATCGGTACTTATGCCGACGAGGAAGAAATCTACGATGTCCTAGAAACACAGATTTCGATGAATGTTTCAACCTAATTGATTCTGTATCTTCTTCGCACATGGGACACCCTTGAGTTCCTTTAATGCTATAGCCTGACAAATTTCCATAAGCAGGGAAATCATTTATTGTCCCATACAACATCGCTTTCAACGTGAAGTATTCACTTTTATAAGCATCATACAACATTACACCTGAGTCCCACAATAACTTCAAATCCTCGATCAAAGGAGTCAGATAAACATCAATATCGTTACCTGGTTGTTTTGGTCGTGATATAAGCATAGATAACATGATGAATTTTCGCTTCATGCATAACCAGGGTGGCAAGTTATAATTTAGCAACATAACAGGCCATGTACTATGAGTGCTGGTTTGAAAACCAAAAGGATTCACTCCATCTGTAGATAACGCAAGATGAAGGTTTCTCGGCTCTTTTCCAAATTCAGGATACTCATGATCAATTTTCTTCCATTGAGGAGAGTCGGCCGGATGACGTAATAACCCATCTTTATTTCTTTTATCTTCATTCCACGACAATTGTCTTGCAGTTTCTTCACTTCCATATAAACGCCTAAACCTTGGAATGATTGAAAAGTACCATACAACTTTCGTAGGATTGGATTTATCTTTCTTGTATCGAGAAGCACCAAACTTTGGGCATTCTGTAAGTGATTTGTTCTCCTTTCGAAACAATATACAGTCTTTCGGGCAGGCATGTATTCTTTCAGAAATCATTCCCATCGAGCGTAGCATTCGTCTAGCTTCATTTGTCCGGTTTGGGAGCTCATTATCTTCCGGGAGCATTTCATTCAAGAGAGCAAGTAGTTCCGTAAAACTGACATCACTCCATCCATTGCCTACTTTCAATTTATACAACTTCAGTATAGCTGACAATGTTGTATACTTAGTGCAAGCAGCATACAATGGCGTCTTTGCACAACTCTTTAACTTCTCAAACAATTTTGGGCAATCACGGGGTTCATCTTGAATTGTCTTTGTCATTTCCTCAATACGATCTTCATCATCATTGACATCTGTAATCACATCCTCCATACGGTCTTCTTCATTATCTATATTTGTATTCATATCTGACGATCCATAAAACGCAGTTTTATCCCAGCCAGTAGCTACATTCGCTTTTTCTCCGTGTTTATTGCAACATTTATAACTCCGATCTATTCCGTGACATATCAAATGTTCTTCCAACTCCTCTGGAGTAAGTAGTCTAGAATAACAACAACGTAAACATGGACAAAGGATTTGAGAAGGATCCTTTGTGTGATCCTTTGCAAACTTGATGAACTCTTTCACTCCGTTCTCGTACTCTATTGTTAAACGATTAGAATCCATCCAATCTTTATTCATCTTCATCCTATTTGAATCTCAAATATTAGTATTTATGGTTCAAGTACAGAAAAGAATACTTCCAAATACAGTAGAAGGGAACCACTTCCTTGGAAGGAGATCAAGTAGTCTAACCTACAATCAAGATTCATAAAAAAGAATATTAGATTCACTAAAAAGATGATTATCTATCACTCTATAAGGAGGATATAACAGGAGATAGAGGATTTCCAATCGATGAGAGATACCTTTATCAGAGCACCGAATAGGGGAACCTAAAGGAGACTTTTAATAGGGGATCCTCTCATTATTTTATATCTTATCTCTTGGTAAATGGTTTCTGTTTTGTGTTAGAGTACTTTTATGGGATCATGTTGGTCAACACACCATTGGGGGTGTGATTAGAAGGCATCTGTCTTCGTAAGGGATGTTCCCTCATGGTTTGTGAGTATTGTTTCATTTTGGATTTATACATGCTTGATATGATATGTATTGAATAGAGAGTGATGATGTAATTTTTGGTATTTAATCAATATCACATTGATTGTTACCGTAGATGAGTGACCGTCATGCCTCATAAGGGTAGAGCCCATGTATTTTATGGAGAATGTGATATCTTGGTAGACCATGTAGGACCAGTTCTTCCACAACTAGGTGAGAACATAGACCAGTTTACGAATATTTTTCTTGATGATAATGGATTGAAACAAGAAATATTTCCCCCAGTAGTAGACTGGTTCTAGGATGTGTTTCATGAGAATTGATCAGGGCTACCACCTAAAAGAGACTTTGAGTTCATGATTGAGCTGATGCGTGGAGTTGATCCATTTTATATAACGCCTTTCAGAATGAAACAAGAATAGATTCAGGAACATAAAACTCAATGAGAGGAGTTAGATTATGAAGGGTGCATCTGCTCGAGTATGTCACCTTGGGGATCTCATGTTTTATTTTCCAAGAAGGATGACAGAACATTACATATGTGTTTCTATTAATAGAATATGAATCAGATGAAAATTAATAACAGATATCCACTTCTTTGTATTTTTTATCTATTTGACCAGCTGAGGGGTTCCATATTGTTCTCTAAGATTGATCTAAGGTTTGTTTATCATCATTTGAGGTTGAGAAATTCTGATATACTATAAACTAATTTTGAAATCATGTATAGTTTTTATGAATTCTTCATAATAAAATTTGTGTTGACGAATTCCCCATGGCATTTATTCTCTTGATGAGTTGAATATTTCACTTGTACCTAGACCAGATTGTAGTTGTTTTATGGATGACATATTGGTGTAATACCAAAATAATGATGATCATTCCCAACATCTGGACATCATCATGAGTACACTTAGAGAGAATCAGCTATACACAATCTATCTACATGAAAACATATACATCTTCTTCAAAGATTGTTACCTTAAGGCGGCGGCCGAGGGCGTTGCGGGTTGTGGAAGGCGGCCACGGAGGGCGACCGAGGGCGGCCGAGTGAGGCGGAGGGCGGCGGAGGCGGCGGAGAGCGGCCGAGGGCGGCGGAGGGCGGCCGAGGGCGGCCGAGGGCGGCAGAGAACGGCGGCCGAGGGCGTTGCGGGCAGCCGAGGGCAGCAGGCGGTGGAGGTCGGCCGAGGGTGTTGCGGGCGGCGGAGGACGGTGAGTGTACCGAGGGCGGCAAGCTCCGGCGAAGCGAACACAGCAGCGGTATTCGGGAGAAGAGTAGCAGGGTTACGGTTCCGCGAGGGCTTTAGCTGCGATAAAACGAGGGCACTGTGCGACCAACTTTATAAAAAAGTCGACTAAGGTTTTATCAGCGCTAAAAAAGCGCTGATAAAGGCTACCTTTATCAGCGCTAAAATTATAGCGCTGATAAAATCTAGCTTTATCAGCGCTTTTCTAGCGCTGATAATATTATGATTTATCATCGCTAGAAAAGCGCTGATAAAGATTCCCCGTATCAGCGCTACAATTATAGCGCTGATAAAGGATACCCTATATCAGCGTTGAAATTTGAGCGCTGATAGAGGTGTTCTGTATCAGCGCTTTTTTAGCGCTTATATAGGCGAACCTTTATCAGCGCTAAAATTTTAGCGCTGATACAGATCATATTTATCAGTGCTTTTCTAGCGCTGATAAATATTACTATTATCAGCGCTAAGAAAGCGCTGATAAACATTAGCTTTTTCAGCGCTGTAATTTTAGCGCTGATATAGGGTATCCTTTATCAGCGGTTTTTCTTAGCGCTGTTTTAAGGGCGCGCTTCCCTTGCCCGTTTTTGTAGTAGTGTATATCATTTTATTCCATTAGAAAGTTTCCAAAGCTGATCCATGAAGGAGTTGTTCCATTGTCGATCCACACTGGGTCGTAAGTCGTTGATTAATGATGGGCTTCTCTAAGGCTGGTCCTCATTGGGTCACACACTGTTGATCCTCACATGGTCGCTAGAATGATGATCCACATAGGGTCTGTATAATGATGATCCACACATAGTCGCTAGAATGCCGATCCACACAGGGTCTCTATGATGCTGATCCACACGAGGTTGCTAGAATGTTGATCCACACAGGGTCTCTATGACTCCAATCCACACAGGGTTGCTATGATGCTGATCCACACATGGTCACTCTTCAATTGACAACCAACCACATGATTCCCTGCACTCAGTGCGCTTGAGTTCCATAGTATCTGTTCCTCAAGATATAGGTTGTGCCTCAATAGCCATGACGTTTCACAAAAGATTAACCCAAGGAATCTCCATGTCGTAAGGATCCCAACACGACAGAAAACACATCAATCAGACACCCGGTCTGTGATTTATAGCCATTTTAGTGTCGATGGCCCGGTTGGATTCGGGTTCGATCCAACCTGGATGTACTCCAAATTTCTCCAAAACTCAGTTAGATTATCTCAAAAGGACCTTCTAATTCTAAGGATTGCAGCGTCGTAAATAGTTCGTAAAGTGGACATCTGGTTTGTTAGTTACAACCTTTTTAGTGTATCTGGGCCGAAAAGGGTGCGGGTCGACCCGACCCAGGCCGCGTCCGACCTAGGTCTGACCCAACCCGGTACCATGTGGTACCATCCTTCAGTCAGTGGGACCCATGAGGTGTAGGTCCCATTCTATGCCGTAGCGCACTGCCTTCCGCCAACACGGCCGGTTGAGGGCCGACCACCCCTACTGAGCACCGTAGCTTGTTACCACAACTTTCCTCTGCGGTGCGCGACGGCGCACTGCCTAATACCACTATGGCCGGCCGATACTGGCCAACTCCTTCACCCACCAGGACTGTTCGCCAATGTCGCCGCACTGGTGCCTCGCCGGCAGGGCTTCCGCGGGCCACCGGGTGAGTTCTTGTGGTCAGTTTTCCCTTCCGAATGCTCCAACATGGCTCCTGGGATGATTTTGTCCCTACGCGGCTCCAGGATTCAAGTTTCCATTGATTTTGAACATCTCCCACAAAGAACACAAAAAAAATTAAGAAAAAGAGGTTTCGAGCCTTTTTTGATTGGATCGCGCCCTCCACGTTAGCATCATAACAAGCAGGTATTAAATAAAAACATCACATAGTTATTGATTTAACCTCTTTCAATACTCACATAATAACCACCAAAATTTTTATACAATTGATGGATCAACTTGTTTTAGTTGATCCACATTCGTCATTCTTTTCAAGAATGAGGAAAATAATCAAGACATTACATGAATTTAATAACAACCTACACTTCAGAATCGTAGGTGACGTCGTGGTTGTGGAAGAAGAATCCACGCTTGATAAAGCCACCAGCGTTCAACGATCCTAGATCGATTCCTCCAAATATGTCTTTCGAGACTTTATTATTCGTTGATGGGAAGTTTTTTGACGCTTCATCAGAGTTCTCCCACAATACAACCAATCCCCCCAGTTTTCCCATGATGGAAATAATTAAAAGGAGGAGCTAAGAGTTTAACTCTCCTTTCAATTAATGGTTTCATTAATCAGTGAAATTAATTAATCACATAAATTATATGAGGAGTGGTTACATAACAGAAGAATCAATCCATTAAATTGATTGACAACTTAGCAGTCCTTCCACCATCGCTCAACCGTTGGTAGAATAATAAAATATAAATTTTATGATATTTTATTATTCTTTAAAAAGTCCATAAAACTAAATTTTTATCCTAACATACTATAGTCGGCATTAATCCTCCCTTAAGTGAATCCCGTCGCTATGAGTTCAATGGTACCCTCGTATTTCTATTCCAAGCACTGATTCAAAAGATAGAAAACACCACCCGCATGTTTATTGAACTTACCTTAAAAAGTGTTCAAAAATATATTATGGGCACACTGGGCCTCAAAATCAAGCGATTTCAATTTTCACAGACTTGTAATAATCCCATATAATTTAAAAATAATTATATGGAATTTTCGGGTCTTTACATTCTCCCCACCTTAGGAATTTTCATCCTCAAAAGCTATAAAAAATTAAGGAAACAAATGGGGTTACTGAGAACTTATCTGATCCTACCACTCCCATGTGATCTCTTGGAGATTCCCATGCTACCAAGAAACTCACACTAGAGTAATTGACCACCCATGAAGGACCCGTTCCTGTCAATCCTCTATCTCTACCAGGAACTATGCAAATGCCACCCCATCATCAATGTCCAACTCTCCCTAGTCGATAACGTGTGATGGATCATACACGTACCTCCTCAGCTTCGACACGTGGAAAACATTATGGATCCGGTGCATCTGTGGGAGAAGTGCTAGATAGTATGCCACCTCGCCTACTCTACTGAGGATCTGTAAAGGTCTGATAAAATTCGGAGATAGCTTGCCGCCCCGGCCAAACCTCCGTAATCCTCGTTAGGGTGAGACCCGTAGGAATAAATTGTCTCCCTTATCAAACTCCAACAATATTCATCTCTTGTCAGCATAAGACTTTTTCCATCTCTATGCAGTCTTCATCCTCTCTTGGACGATTTGCACCTTCTCCGTGGTAGCCTGTACTATCTTTGGATGCCTAAGTGCTGAATCCATTGGGTCTGTCCAGTGTAGTGGTGATCTGCAAGGTCACCAGTAATGGGACTCAAACAGAGCAATGTTGATGGTGGAATGATAAATGTTGTTATACTCGAACTCCACCAGTGGTAGGTGGTCCTCCCAACTACAACCAAAATCAAGGATAGAAGCACGAATCATGTACTCGAGTGTCTTAATAGTCCTCCTCATTTAAACATCATTTTGAGGATGAAAGGAGGTGCTCAAGCATAGAGGAATCCCAAAAACCTATTGTAATCCCTTCCACAAATGGGATATAAAATGAGCATCACGATATGAGACGATATTCATTGGCACCCCGTGAAGCTGTATAATATCCTGTATGTAGAGACGTCCCAAGCTCTCTACGGATCCCTACTCTCAGATGGGTAAGAAGTGGGCCGACTTGGTGAGTCGGTCAATGATAACTTAGATGAAATCATGGCCCCTAAACATATATGGTATCCCTATCATGAAGTACATGGATATACCATCCCACTTATACTATGGTACCTCAAGTGTTTTAGCTAAGCTCGCTGGTACCTGATGCTCGAAGTTCACTTACTAACAAATGAGGCATCATGATATGAACTCCATCACTGATTTCTTCATCCCCGACCACTAGTAATGATGCCTGAGGTCCTGGTACATCTTCACCACACCGGGATATACCACCAAAGGGGATGTGTAGAACTCCCTCAGCACCTCCTTTCGTAGCATCACTAGTACCATGGTGCGTCCTATGAAGAGGATGACGTGCTGCCCACCTTCAAAAAATCCATAAAGAGTCAATCCTGAAGATATATGATCATATCAGGCCTCGCAGTCAAAATCTACAAGTTGTGCCTCCCTAACTCCCTAAAATAGTGGGGGTGTAACTATCATAGACTGAAGTTAAGCTTCCCCATCACTATCCATTAAGGATAACCACAACGCGGCTAGCTACTCTGTCGCCTCACTCAGCAACTGTAGACCGGACCCCCTGCTATGTGCATATGCTACTACGTTCCCCTTCCTAAGAGTGCAAAGTATCTCAAAGTCGTAGTCCTGGAGTAACTCTAGCCATCGTCACTATCTCAGGTTCAGGTCCTTCTATGAGAATATATACCTGGGACTCTTGTGATAAGAGTAAACAGTAAACCATTCTCCCATCAAGTAGTCCCGCCACATCTTCATCTTAAAGACCACTGCTTCTAACTCTAGGTCATGGGTAGCATAGTTCTGCTCATGTTTTATCAACTACTAAGAGCCATAGGTGATCATCACTTGCTCCTGCATCAGGAAACATCCTAGTTTGGTCCATGGTGCTTCACAGTAGACTACATACCAAATACCCTCCTCCAGAAGCCTCAAGATGGGGGCACTCGTCAGCCTCTTCCTCAGCTCATGAAAACTCTGCTGGAATCTCTCCATCTACATGAAGCGCTATCCCTTATTTGTAAAATATAAAAAGGGTATCAAAACTCTAGAAAAGTTAGGTATGAATCTTTGGTAGCATCTAACCAATCCAAAGAAACATTGTACCTTAGTCACACTCCTAGGTGGGTCCCAAGCAAGCACTGCCTCTATCTTCACCAGATCCACTGCAACTCCAGCCTCTGAGATAACATGCCCCAGGAAGTGGACTTCCCATATCCAGAACTAAAACTTCAAGATCCTACCATAAATATCGTGCTCTCAGAGTGTATCCATAACTATATTTAGGTGCGTGGCCTGCTCCTCCTCCGACACTGAGTAAATAAAGATTTTATCAATGAAGACCACCACAAAGAGATCAAGGTATGGCTGTAATATCCTATTTATGAGTCCCATGAACACTATCCGAGTTTTGGTTATGCCTAAGGGAATCACCAAGAACTCATAATGGACATAATGACATCTGAAATCTATCTTCAGTACATCCTCATCTTATACCCTGAGCTGATGATAGCCTGATCTGAGTTCTATCTTTGAAAACCATTGAGCTCCCTTCAACAAGTTAAATATATCATCAATCCTTATCAGAAGATACCTGTTCTTCACGGTCACCTGGTTCAGGAACCAATAGTCCACAAACATCCTCAGACTCCCATCTGCCTTCTTAGCGAACAAAGTTGGGGATGCCCATGGAAAAAACTTGTCCTTATGATCCCCTTACTCTGCAAGTCTTCCAACTATACCCATAACTCACGAAGCTCCGCTAGAGCCATCCGATTTTCTGGTGTAGATATTGGTGCCATCCTGGGGTTCACGTCAGTGTAGAAGTCTACCTCTCTTTTAAGAGGTAGTACCATAACATCCTCAGGAAAGACAACAACATACTGGTCCACCACTACAGGATAACTCGGACTCCCCACGTCAACTGCTCTGAGGGTAAGGCTATCCAACTGATGTGTGATCGGCTACACCCTCCTCTAAGAAATTCTATCCTGAGCTCTAAAGGTTCCCTTCTTGCTGGTGAAGGAATACCTGATCCCATCCTCACGGGCACACCAAAATTTTTGCCTAAAATAGTCAATCTGAGCATGGACTGTGGATATCCAGTCCATACGCAAAATGACATCAAAATTTATTGACACTACTACTAGGTGATCCCAGCCAAAGTTTTGACCACCAAAAGTAAGCTCACACTGCCGGTACCAGTGTGTAATCATCAATTCCTATCTTGTAAGAGTCTATAATTGTACGGATCAAGACAATGGCTCTACTGAAATCTACAAGCTCTGAACGAGAGGTGTGGAAATGAAAGAGTGACTAGAACCTGTTTCTATAAGTACTAAAACAAGGGTATACTAAACACATATCGTACCTCAAATCATCCTTGGAGCACAATGGTCACAGGCCTCAGCTGTCTGTTTCTGAGCTCTTCACTGTCCACTTGCTTCCTGAGGTCGGGGTGGACCACCTGAAGGAATTGGTGGTAGAACCTAAAATCACCACCCACCACCTGCTGCATGGCCTGATCCTCTTCCACACCTGCCGCCCTACGATCCTTCTCATTCAAATATTTTCCTCTACCTCGGCGGTACCTCGAAAGTCTTCTGATCGTCTATATAGCGGGTCAGTCAGTCGCGAGCCATGTGGCCCTGCTCGCCACACGCGAAGTATAGTCTGCTCCTCTGCTGGCCCGCTCTCCCTCGTGAGCTCCACACCTCTGACCCTAGGTCCTGGGGTTATCCTCTGGAAGATCTGGCCTGCTTGGACCTTTGTGTCATCTGCATGATTCTTGCTGCAGATGACTCAGCTACATGTCATCTGGTGGTGGTTCTCACCGTCGGTGCCTACTCAGCTAAGAATCTATCCACCAATAATGCTCGCTCAAGTACTCTAGCCCGCGTCAGAATATTGAGTGACATCATAGAGGCTCTAATATCTTGTCGGAGACCCTGCTCAAAGGTCAGGACCCTTAAGAATTTGTCTTTTAATACGTTAGTGGAGTATGGAGAGAGGTCAGTGAATCTCATCGAGTACTGGGATACTCTCAGGTTTCCCTGCTGTAAGTACAGGAGTTCTTGAATACACACAGAGTGTACTGTCGTTGGAACGAACTCTCCCCAAAGAGGCTCTCAAATTCTATCCAGGTGACAGTTTCCTCATCGTGTAACTAGAGAATCAGGCTCCACCATCTCCCTACCATGCCCTAGAAAATACTAGCATCTACGATCACCATCTACTCTGCTAGTGTCCCAACTAGGCGGAAAACCCACGCCACATCACCCATCCAGTCCTCAGCTACCTAGGGATCTATCTCGGCTCAAAACCTTGAAGGCCTATACTGCTTTAACTTGTGAAACATGCTCAGTCGACAAGAATCTTCCACTAATAGGGATTGTGGAAACAACTTCCCAATGGGTAGTGGTGCGGCTGATGCACCACCTGAAGGTGCTATCATTATAAGAGGTCCCTACGCTAAAGACTCATCGCTCGGTGGGTCATTATCATGAAAACTATTTGGATTACTGACTGGTTGCCTACTTGGAGGCATCCTGAAAAGAAACAGGTGAACTAGGGTAAATAAGTTATACATGGTGATCTGACTCAATAGATTTCAAAAGTAAAACATTTCCAAAACACACACAATCAGTGTTTTCATGCACTGAGTCAGAAATCATAATTCTGGGTCCTAGTGTATGGACATGTTGGCAACCGCACCAACACTGGTCTCCCCAAATTGAAACCACACTCAAAGAACACTTAACACTATTGATCCATTGGAAATATCGGAGTACTAGTTCTTTGGTAGAACCAACATCCCTTTGATACCACTTTGTCATGACCCGTCCCTCAGGGCTTGTGTCGTGACTACCCCAAGCCTGCATTCAATAGGCCAGGGGTTAGCGACTAGCACCAGAAAGGAATTTCCCTAAAGCGGGAAGGAATTACCTTTGAACCTGAAAACACATAGACCAAGAACATGACAAGATGAAAACCATGTAGTAAAACTAGAGTAGTAAAAGTGTGTACTGAAGGTAAAGGGGCCAGAATACAATCCCAATAGAAAAGATAGAAATACAATAGAAAACAACTCCTGAGATTGTCCACTAAGGATCCTACCTAAAGGGTAGGTACATATCATCTCCACAACACTCCACGTCAACCAGTCACCTCTATGTACCTCCAGGTCCTCATTGGGTTGCGCACTACCGATCCACATAGGGTCGCTAGAATGCTGATCTACACAGAGTCGTTATAATGCTGATCCACACAAATTTTATAGAATGATGATCCACATAGGGTCGCTATGATTATTATCTGCATAGGGTCTCTAGAATACTGATCCACACAGGGTCTCTATGATGCTGATCCACACAGGGTCACTATGATGCTGATCCAAATAGGGATGCTCTTCAATTAACAGCCATCTATAGGATTCCCCACACCCGGTGCGCTTAGGTTTCATAGTATCCACTCCTCAAGATATCCATTGTGCTAAAACATCCACAACATTCTACAAAGGAGTAACCCAAGGGACATCATTATCGTAAGGGTCCCAACGTGACAAAAGGCGCGTCAATCAGATGTTGGGTCTATGAGTTATAAGCATTTTAGTGCCGAGGACCCGATTGTATTCGGGTTCAATCCAACCCGGATGTACTCCTAATTTCTCCAAAACATAGGTGGTGTATCTAAAAAGGGTATTTTTGTTCCAAGGATTCAAGTTCCATATACGGTTCGTCAAATGGACGTTTGGTTTGTTAGTTATGACCTTTATAATGTATTTGGTCCGAAAAGGGTTTGTGTTCGGTCTGACCCTATCAGACTGACCCGAATCACCCAGACCTGGGTAAAACCAACCTAGTTCAGGTCTGACCCAGGCTGGCCTGAATTGGCTGGACCGGCCTGAGTAGGCTAGGCCACAGCGGGCTCCTCCCGGTAGGCCGCGGACTAGCCCGGCTCGCCTTAGTTGGGCGTGGCCTGCCGAGCAACCCGACTCGATGGCAGGCATGGTCCTCCAGCTGGGCGACTACCCCCATTTCCAAATGGAAAATCTATCTGGGATAATTAATTTGAGGCGGAAAATGTTGCTGATGTCCAACTAGCAGGACCCGCGGGGCGCGGGTCCCCTTCTCCTCCAACACGGCTTCGAAACTGAAACCTCCTCACCACAGCGCACCACATTTTTCCAAAGCGGCCAACCGAGGGACGAACACCCCTGTTGTTAGCCGAAACTCAATGTAACATCTTCTATACTTGGCATGTGACGACGGGCTGCTGACTGCCCCTGTGACTGCCCGATGCCAGCTGCAGCCGTCGCCCGCCGGCGCCGCCGCACTGGTTCCGTGCCAACAAGACTTCCTCTGGGCACAGGGTGAGCTCCGGTGGTCAGTTTTCCCTTACTAATGCGCCTATGGGCCTCTTAGGATGCTTCCGTTAATGCATGGCTCCTGGATTCAAGTTACTGTTGAGTTCGAACTTTTCCCAGGAAGAACGTGACAAAAATCGAAGCA
The DNA here is from genome assembly GCA_963277665.1 of Viscum album. NCBI lineage: Eukaryota > Viridiplantae > Streptophyta > Magnoliopsida > Santalales > Viscaceae > Viscum > Viscum album. Next base: position 622,510,849 of record OY728145.1, read on the forward strand.
GCGGAGGGTCCGAGCCTTGTTCGTTTGGCCTGCACCCTCCGTGTTAGCATCATAACAAGCAAGTATTAAATAAATACACCACATAGTTATTGGTTAAACCCCGTTCAAATCTCCCACAATAACCACCCACAATTTCCTAGGATTTGCGGATCAAATCGTTTTGGTTGATCCACATTTGTCATGATTTTAAAAAATGTGGAAAAGAATCAAAATATTACTTAATTTTATTACAACCCCTACTTCGGAATCGTAGGTGACATCGTGGTTGTGGAAGAATAATCCACACTTGATGAATTATCCGACGTTCATCGATCCTGGATCAATTAATCCAACAACGTCATTCGAGCCTCCGTTCTTCGTTGGAGGGAAGTTCGTTGGTACTTCATCGTAGTTCTCACACAATATCACCAATCCCCCTATTTGGAAATAATGGAAATAATTAAAAAGAGGAGTTAAGAGTTTAACTCTCCTTTCAATTAACGGTTTCATTAACCAGTGAAATTAAAGAACCACATAAATTAGACGAGGAGTGGTTACACAATAGAAGATTCAAGCCGTTAAATGGATTGACAACTCAGTGGCCCTACCACCATCGATCAACCATTGGTAGAATAATTAAATAATAATTTTATGTTATTTTATTATTCTTTAAAAAGTCTGTCAAACTAAAATTTTCTTCGGACCTACTACAGTTGAAGTTAAGCCTTCCTTAAGTGAATCCCTGAACTACGAGTTCGACAGTGCCCTCATATTTCAATTCTGAGTACTGGTTCCCAATATAGAAAACACCACCCACATGTTTGCTAAAAGTACCTTAAAAAAAGTTTAAAAATCCGTTTTGGGCACACCATGCCTCATAATAAAGTGCCTTCAATTTTTGTAGACTCATAATAGTCCGAAATAAATAAACAATATATATGGAATTTATGGGTATTTACACATTGAAAGTCATGGGTAGCTTATAATGAACACACTTATCAATTAAAGCACAAAATTTATATTTTTTAGAACCCACACAACTCTCAAAATATGAATCAAAAATAAAATCATCCATGGGTGAAGAAGAGGAAAATGAATGAAAGCATTGGTTGAGGATAAAATTATGTGTGTGTGTGTGTGTGTGTTATTATAGAGAACTTACAATGAATAGATAGGAAGAGTGGAGTTCTCTTTAATGGGGTGTTTCATTGCATTAAGGATGTTAAAAATTACCTTTTATCCACTAAAATCCATGGAAAATGTAACTTTGTGAACTTTGATGACAATATGTTTTGTTTTTTGGAATGCACTCAAAAGTATGAGAGGATCATGTCCTTGGGTGTAGGTATCTTCCTTCTTGATAATGTGGAAATATATGGGTAATATGAGATTCTTCACTCTTAAGAGGATGTCCTCAATCACTCTGGATGGGTGTGTTGTGGTCCGGTTGGCAAGTTTCACTATGATTCTTGTCAGTTGAAGCCCTCCAAACTGCAAATAAGTACACAAAGGATAAGGAATTACATTTATAGATTCAACTAAATCTAACATTGAATCTAAAAATAATGTCTCCCCTATGTTTTAAGGTATCATGAAAGTTCTCGGATCATTGCATTTTATTGGAATCTCTAATTGTATCATGGCTAAGACATTCCTTCCCAAGTTGACTTCTCATTACCCTTTAGTCACCGTCTATGGGTGAAAATTTCTTTAAGAAATATTCCATAATGAGGAATATATTTAACAACATCTAATAAGGGAATGTTAACTTGAATTTTTTTAAATGTATCAATTATTTATTTATCAATCTCATTATCAAAATTTTTCTTATATTTAGAGTGTATTTGAGGGAAAGGAAGAGGAATTTTTTTTCATGGGAAACCTCAATGATAATTTGATTAACATTTTTGTCTTTTTTTTCTTTACTTGAAACATTTGAGGGTTAGAAAAGGGAGTTTTCACAAGGGGAAAATACTTATTGGTTAGAATCATTGGATGAAGAAAATTCTTTACCACTAAGAGTGTGATTGAACAAAAATTACCTCTTTATTTTGGATTAACAGTAGGATAGGATGGTAGTTGTCTAGAAACATGCATCTTAATCTCATCAATGGTGTTTTCCAATCGTCCAACTTGAATTCATAGGTCTTGAATGACCGATTTTGTGGTCTTTTGGAACTAAAGGTTTTTGGTCACCAATTTCTTCACCACGTCCTCAAGGCTTGGTTTAGATTTGGGAGGAGGAGGATTGTTTTGATATGTTAAATGATAAGATGGTTTCATACCATGGCCTTATTGATATCAATTCTGTTTATGGTAGCTTGAGTTTCCTTTTTATTGGTGTAGTAGTTGTGCTTGCCACCTGTGGTTTTGATTTAGACTTAATGGTTCTTTCTTGAGGGCTGGTTCTTGTTAGAATGGATACCAAAGGAATACTAAAACACAAGACTCATATGAATCCTGAAGTTGTGGGAATATAGTATATCTTGTCATTGTATACACCATCAAGGGATAAAGGGAAGTCCCTAAACTTAATTAGGTCCTAAGACATATTTTGGGGTTTCATGGTAGCGCACACTATGTGAAAATCCTCTAGATGTTTGTGAGGGTCCTCACCAGGAAGACCATGAAATTTTGGAATTATGTGGATGAACAATGATCTCAAATAAATGTTGGATGATTCCTCCAGATATTGGATGTATGTTGGTTGGTACTCCACATTTAGGGTGTTCAGTTCTTTTAAGGTTTGATTATTTATAACCATGTTTTATTGGGTTTGATTTGGTTAAAATTTTGATTGGTTGAGAACTACTTGAGGTTCCACATGGGGTACCTCAATGTTAGTTAATTTTACTACTCTAGATGACCTCATTTGTGAGTGAAGCATCTCTTAAATTTCTAGTTCAATTTCAAGCAATTTTTCCTTTTCTGATTGAGTCATGGGAATAATTTGTGAATTTTGTTTTTGTATTTTTTGGTGTTTTTCATGATGAGGGATGGATAAAATAAAATCAATTAATAAGGGTTAAAGAGGAAAAAAATAAAATTTTATACAATAGAATTAGAGAGATAGAGAGAAGAGAACAAGAGATAGAGAGAGAGAAGAATAACACAAAAAAAAACAAAGAAAAATAAAAAAAAAATGCAAAAAAGGGGGGGGGATCAAAATGAGTAATAAGTAAAAAAATATATTAAAGAAATAAAATAAAATAAATAGAAAAATGATCTTGGATCCCCGAAAATGGTGGAAAAAATTTATCATGTTGTCGAGTGCATTAAATTAGATGGTTACCACCAGAAAAGACTTGTTATATTTATTAAAGGAAAAGTGGATCAACAACCTAAAAATAAAAAGATAATCAAGTTGGTTTAAGTAATGAAAACTGAGTGCATAAACTCAAATATAGTGAGAAACCTCCATAGCAAATGAACCCTAATTAAAAAAATGAGAATTCTATATTCTGGGGATTCTCTTGAAGAAAGAAATTATGAAACCATATTTCCCTCACACTGGGTATGCAGGATGGACAACTGATTTTTCATAAGGCTCTTACGCCTCCTGAATGAATATTAAATGGGCCATAGAATAAGGCCTTTACATAACGCAACATTTTAGACTAATAAAGAGTCCATCAAAATCTTTGATAGAGAAACGTACCATTATTTATATATGAGTAGGTCCAAAACCAAGACACAAGCTTCTTTTTGCAGACAATCACCACCCCCATAGAATTTAGATAAAACTACCATGACTGAGACTCTAGTATCTCTAATCACACTTCCACCACACATGATACCCATCCGGTAGGAGCCATCAGTGTTAAGTTTATACCCAACATTTAGGGGACATCATATTATCCATAATACTAGGCTCAAATGATAATTTTTAAGAGAGGAAGATCTCGGATGAAGTTTCATGACATAAGGAGCATTGTCTACATCTTTACATGACCTGCATAGATCTAGAATAAGGTTTTGGGTTTTGAAAAAGATACCCATGGAAGAGCAGCCTAAATGCTGATGTCAACTGTTATTCTTGGATGACCAAAGCATCCAAAAACTGACAGTGGGGATAAAATCCCTATCCTTTCTCTCTACATAAGAACAAATCGCATTTTGGAACCAGACGTAGAGGAATGAATTAGCAGAGTGGGACTGATCAAACCAGCTGGTGAACTACTTAAAAGAACCCCACAACAGATTGGCCACATAGAAATTGAAAAATATATTATCCGTAGATTCTGAGGATGACTCCTTACAACAATAACACCTTGAGGAAAGGCTAACTCCCACATGTTTGATATTTTAATCATAAGGTAATGAATTATTCCAGACCCACCACACAAAGAACAAGAATTTACATAGAAGCTCTCTACACCAAAGAATATCTCTCCACCAGTCCCGAGGAGCAGAAAAGTAATGAATATTAAATAAATCTTTAAGTGAGAAGGACCCATATGAGGATCCTGAAAAAACACATCTGTCCGATTCACTGGTCAACCTGATGTTATCAACAAATTCCAAGTGGTGGTCATCCAAGGTGGCACAAATAAGAAAGGGATGGGAAAAAGCCTCCCTGAAGCTAATTAAAGGAGTTGGACATTGTAATAACCCAAGATTTTATTAATGGAAATTAATATTGATCTAAATGAATATTATGTAAAATGACTATATAACATATGCACTTTCTTGGTTTTATGGATTCGGATTTCAAAATATCGTTAATAATTATTACCATTGCTAATATAACCGTTGAATAGTGATCACATGATTCGTATAAATATATGGATTTAACAAATCCAACTTACTCAGTTAAAAGGAAGTGATGGTCTCATCTAGAAGACTTTCCCCGTACGAATCCCATTTCTCAGAGCTCATAAAGGAGGTGGCTTCATTGGGATTTTCTCTTGACCAAGCCAAGGCCGAGCTTCAACATGTTTAGCTCGAGTGGAACTGCCTACAAAAGAAGTAAAAGTTGATAGAAATAACCACCCGAGTGATGTTATTTGAGCCACCCCAGGAGTCTGTCACCATATTACACCTTACCCTTCAGTCTTATGTGGGTGTTATAAGGGGTTATATAACAAGGCCTTAGCGATATGATTATGTGCATTGTTTTTTTATAGAATAAATATTATACATTCATTTTATTATTGTTACTTTATAAATAATTTTTAAAGCACAAATAGTATTTTTAGTTAATATTCAATTAAGAAATATATTTTGAAGAATTAATGGATTTTTTAATTAAATAATATTTTAATAAAATATTATTACTAAATTAATTTTTATTATATATAAATTATTGTATAATTTTTATGAATACAATTGAATTTTTTTATTAAGGTTTGAAAACTATTTTTGTCAAAACCCATGAATTTTTGATAAATGTCAGTTTTTATTTGAAAAGTAAAAATTAAAATATTTAGAAAATTATTTTAATAAAATGAATAGTATTTTTGGAATTAGGATATCTAAATTATTAGATGGCGATTTTTTCATAATTTTCCAAGATATTCGAATTTTTGGGTAAAAATTAAATACCGTTTAAATATATAATGTGTTTTATGAAATCATAGTGACCGAATAGTGATGTAATAAAATATAATAAACATTATGTTCAGACAATATATGTTTTACCATTAAAATAATGTGATTTTAGGTTTGTTTGATTTATTTTACAAAGATTTAGTGGACCCTACAAGACTTATAGAACATTTTAACTTTTTTAATAGATTTTTTAAGAGTATGACTCACCTCCACATAAGAAAGCCTAATATTTTAAGAATTTAGGACATTTAACTTATAAAATAATTTTTCCACTCCCCTTTGGGAAAAACATGGGAAAACATCATGGGCTTGTTTGTGGTTTTGATTAGTTTAATGTGTGGTGTCCAAAACATAAATAATTAAGAATTCCCTCTTTCTTCCTATATAAACCCACCCAAGCTCCCACTTCCTCTTCACTCAAAGACTTTTTATCTTGACCCAGATATGACCTCCTCTCTCTATAATCCTACCAAGGAACACCAATCTTCTAATAAACCTCTCTTGACTCTCCCATGCCTTTGGGATCACACTTCCAAGTAAAGAATTTCATCCATTCTCAATTTTGTCCAAATTTCTTTATATTGTTATGCCCTTTTATTTTCAATTAAAAATATTGTAGTATGATTTATAAACTCCCCCATACTAAACATATTATTTTGTTAGTGATTTTATATCCCTTTCTCTATCATTAATTCCTTCCGTGCACACCCATTACCACGTCGAAATTCTAGGAGGAATTTCTCTCTTCTCATTCATATTCAAGTTTTTTTTTCTGTTTTATAAATCTAAATTCCATTACATTTGTTGAGACATGTATCTATATGATCCCCTTACTTTACATTTCATGTACATATTATGAGACATACATTTCTCTCTCATCAACCATTTTAATGAATTCTTATGTCACATTGTTATGCTGTTGAAATTAAACCGTGATTTTTCTCAAGGCAAAGTCATTGTGTAGTGAATACCATGACCATTTCTCTATCAAGGGTAATAACCTTTATGAAAATTTACTTATTTATTATAGAGTTTCATGTATAAATTCCACATTCCTTTATCGTGGAATAGATGATGAAATTTAATGAAACCATGTTGTATGATCCATGTGGAACACTTATGCATGAAATGAAATGTTTACAAAGGGTTATCCTTGACAGCGCTCCAATGAATTTGGTAAAGATTAGTGTCATGATACATCCAGTGAAATAAAGGTTTACTCATGATAATTCAATTTAAATGAATTTTTAATCATGCTCCATGTTCAATGAGCCTTGGATCGTGCTAATACCACGTTAAGTGTTGTTGCCACATTTTCATGTTATGATAATCATGCTATATCTTGCCTTTATGTTAACGTTTTTTTATGCTCCATTGATATGACTATTGCCTAATATGTTCTTTATTATTCATTTTATGACTTGTTTACTCCCTTACTGGGATTTATAGCTCACCCTTTTCTTATACATGTCCTCAGGTTATCCCATGCAATGATAAGTACGAGGGAATATAAAGGTCTTGTAAAGGAATTTTTCAATAAAGATATTGTGTTTCATGTGTTAAGTCATTATTTAATGTTCCTAAGCCCAAAATACACTAGAAAACTCAATCTTCTATGTTTTATCAAGTGAATTTTTATGTAATAAGTCAGGTTTAGGTGTTTAAGAAAGACCATGGTTGTTATAGTTGGTATCTGAGGATAAGTTTAGTTATTTTTGGTATTAGGATTAGAAAACACTAGTGAAAGCCTTTGGGATAATACTAAGTATAATAAAAACAAACCTATGTTTTGGTGAGTATTAGGTAAGTGTTTTATCTAGGAAATACCTCCATGTCTGGATACGAGCAGGTAGAGGCGTCTCTAGAACAGATGTACCTAGGAGTGAAAACTCCGACAAGGAGTTTCGGACTTAACCCAGGGTATCCTAGTACATGAAAAAGTGATTTTATAGACTCTTGGTTAAGACACTCCCAATTGATATGCTTTGGTAAATTCACAAGCTTAGTATGAACCAATGTTAAGGGAATACAAAAAATTCCCCTAATAATAAATTTTGGGAAGTAGATCACGAATAACAAATATTGAAGCCTATAGATTCATAAGTTAAGGAAATAAAAGTTATTTATAAGTTATCCATTTTTGTCCTTGGATTACCCTTTATGTGTTACCCCCAAAATTTACTTTTATTCTAGCCAATGGACGGTAATAGGAGGACTCAGTCTAGCAATTGATGCAAAGATCAATGCAATGACTGTTCTAATGAGATGCCCAATCCAATGGGATCAGGAATAATGAAATTTATCACGATAATATCTCTGTTAACTCAATATTTTAATATAAACATGGGTCAAGAGTAATGTTCAACCCCCCCTAAGAAAGAACAAGTTGCAATCGAGAGCTTCATGATTCAAAGACCTCATATTTTTGATGGATCATATGATCCCTGAATTACTGAACAGTGGATCAAATCCATTGAAAATATCTTCTCCATCCTTCAATTTTCTAAACAAGAGAAGGTTCTTCTGGATTCTTATCGTATGGAGGGTCAAGCTGATCAATGGTGGACATTAACCAAAAATATGAATCCTGAGGAGGAGATCGAGGTTTTGGAATGGAAGGATTTCTGGAAAATGTTTTTTGATAAATATTTTCCTCGCACCCTCTGACTTAAGATGGAAAGGGAATTCCTTTCCTTTAATAAAAAGATGAAGAATCCATCAATTCGTATGAGTCAAACTTCACAAGGCTTAAACGATATGCCTCAGACTTTGTCGTTACCCTGAATGCATGGTTGACCGCTTCTTTGGTGGGCTGAAACCTAGACTACAGAAATCCCTGCTGATCCTTGACTTCGATAGATATTAGGAAATTGTCTGATGTGTCCTCAAAGTTGAAATGGAGATCGATGAATCTTAGGGGTATCATGGGAATAAGAAACCTAAGGTGGACTTCAATTCAGGTGTCCCAATGGATAAATCCAATAGTGCTAAGAAAATATATCACCCCATTTTCCAAAGGTGCGGAAAGAAGAACTCTAAAAATTTCCTGAAGGGGATGAGGAAATGCTTTAGGTTTGGAAGAGAAGGGCACCTTGATATTAACTTCTAACAAGAAAAACCCACAACTGTGGCAAAGGATAGGAACACTCTAGTCAACCCTCAATTTTTTTTTTCATTTCTTCAACTACAAAGAACCGGGTCACCTTTCAAACCAGTGCCCTAGGCCAAGGGTTTTAAGAGGCAACCAACAACCTCCAAGGTAACAAGGGTGAGCTTTTTCCATCACTACCATCGAAGTGAACCCCGACAATGAAGTGGAGATAGGTACACTATTTATACATTCAAGAATAGAGAGCATACATTTTGATTATGGTTCTAGGCATTCTTTTATATCCCAAAATTTTAGTAGAACAATCCCAACACCACCAAAAATCATGGAAGTAAAGATGTCAGTGAGAATGAAAAATGGGAAAATCATTGCATCACATGAATATAACTCCTCCATGATCACAATATGTGTATTGAACTTCCCAATTAACCTCTTCGTACTCCCTCTGGTAGAATTTGATGTAATTCTTTGCATGAATTGGATTTCCTTATATAGAGCCAACATAAATTGTCGTGAGAGGGAAATCACTCTCCACCTGGTCAATCGACCCTAGATTCTGTACATGTTCAAAGAGGAGGATGAATCTTTTTTAGCACCATTATCTTAAGAGTGGATATGAATGCCCTATGATCATGCTTATCTTTCTCAGATAGTTGAGTCTAAGGAAGTAACCATCCTTGAAGACATGCCTATTGTGAGGGAATTTGCTGAGGTGTTTCCCGAGGAATTTCCTGGTCTTCCTCCTAGAAGATATGTTTAATTGTCAATTTATCTTATACCTAAGGAATTTAGAATATCCAAAACTCTATATAGAAAGGGTTTTGTAGAGCTTGAGGAGCTGAAGAAACAACTATAGGAGAATCTAGATAAAGGGTTTATATGCCCAAGTTCTTGACCATGGGGTGAACTAGTCATTTTCGTCAGGAAGAAGGATGGTCCAATGCGCCTTTGAATTGATTATAGTGAGATCAACAAAGTCACGATTAAGAACAAGTATCCTTTTCCTCAAATTGATGACTTGTTCGGTTAGTTATGTGGGGCACAATAATTATACAAGGTGGATTTGAGGTTTGGATATTACCAAGTAAGGGTGAAGGAGGATATCCCCAAGAATGATTTTATTATAAGGTACGGGCAATATGAATTCATTGTATTGAATTTTGGACTTACTAATGCTCCATCAAGATTCATGGACTTGAGGAATGCAGTCTTTAGACATTACCTCGACAAATTTGTGGTAGTATTTATATATGATAATCTAATATACTTCAAAACCAATTAGGTTCATGAGGATCATCTAAGAACCATACTGGAGACCTTGAAAATAGATAAGCTCTATGAAAAGTACAAAATGTGTGAGTTTTGTTTAAAGGAGGTCTCATTCTTGGGTCATATAATCACAATAAATGGGATATCTATAGATCCCTACCAGAAAATGACAATTGAGGGATGACCAAGGCTAAGATCGGTAATGGATATCAGTAGCTTCCTGGGGTTAGCTGGATATTATCACCAAACTGTGAGAAATTTTTCATGCTTTTCCAACCCTCTTACTAAGATAACTTGAAATGGAGTAAAGTTTTCTTGAAGTGATGAATGCTAAGAAAGCTTCAAGGAGATGAAAAGGAGGCTTATCACTGTGACCATGCTCAGAATACCCACAAGTGGAGAACTTTTTGTGGTGTTTAGTGATTCTTTGAAGAAAGGATTGGGTTGTCTGTTGATGCAAAATGAAAATTTCATTGGCTATGCATCAAGGAAATTTAGTGTTAATGAGAAAAACCATCCAACGCATGACCTAGAGTTGGCTGTAGTGATCTTCGATTTAAAAGTTTTGAAACATTACCTCTTTGGGGAGAAGTATGAAATATATACAGATCAAAAAATCCTCGATTATATATTCACATATAAATAGTTGAATATGCACCAACAGAGATGGTTAGAACTGATCAAAGTATACGACTTCTCAATTTATTACTACCATGGGAAAGTGAACAAGGTGGCAGATGCTCTAAGTAGAAAGGATCCATAAATTATATCAATGATGAGAATTTAAAAGGATCTAATCTTCTTAGATTTGATGAATATGGACATGAGAATCATAAAGAAAGGAACATAATCAATCCTTTCACAAATGATTGCTCAAAAGCCTCTTTTGGAAAGGTTAAAGGATGCTCAAAAGGATGATGTGGGAATTCATAAGAAAGTAAAAAATACCAAAAAAAGGAAATCCTCAGAGTTCAATGTTAATAAAGAAGGAATTTTGAGATTTGGGTCAATACTATGCGTTCCAACAAATCTGGAGTTGAAAGAAGAACTTTTGTTTGATGCACATAGTTTGAATTTCTTTATTAATCCAGGGAACACAAAAATGTATCGAGATCTACAAGAGAATTAGTGGTCGGAAAAAATGAAGGAGGAGATCGCTGAGTATATATCAAAGTTCCTAGTATGTCAACAAGTGAAAGATGATAGGCAGAAGTATAAGGGGATGATGCAACCATTACCCATACCAGCATGGAAATGGGAGAAGATCACCATGGAATTTTTCACCAGACTTCCTAAGACATCCAAAAGAAACAATTCCATATGGGTTTTTGTGGATCATCTTATAAAGACTGCACACTTCGTTGCAATTCAAGAGGATTTTTCATTGGATCAATTGTGATAGATATATATCAGAGAAGTGGTAAGGCTGCATGGAGTACCACTATCTATTGTATCCGATTGAGATCTATGATTTACCTCTAAGTCCTGGAAGAGTCTTCAATATAGTATAAATACTAAGCTGAACTTTAGTACGACTTAGCATCCTCAAACTAATTTCCAATATGAGAAGACTATCAAAACACTTGAGTACACGTTGAGATAATACTCAATGGAATTAAAAGGAGGATGGGATCACTATCTTCCTCTAGTTGAGTTCTCTTACAAAAACAGTTTCCACTCAATCATCCAAATGGATCCTTATGAAACCCTATATGTGAAGAGGTGCAGAACACCGGCATGTTGGGATGAAGTTAGGGAGAGAAAAATCCTAGGTTTAGAAATGGTCAAAGAAATAGTGGATAAGGTTAAGACCATCCAGCCGCACATTAAAGCTACTCAGAGTCGACAAAAGAGCTATGCTGATAATTATGGGCGAGACATAGAGTTTGATGTCGGAGACATGGTATTCCTCTGTATATCACCATGTAAGAGAGTTATGAGATTTGGGAAGGGAAAGATTAGTCCAAGGTACATCATCCCTTTTGAGATCCTTGATTTCATTGAAGTAGTGGCCTATCGACTAGAATTCCCAGCGAACCTATCTCAAGTACATGATTTATTCCATGTATCACTCTTGAGGAAGTAAATACCTCACCCATCGCATGTACTCAATCCATATGTGGGACAATTGGAGAATGCCCTCTCATATGAAGAGAAGCTGGTGAATATATTAGATCATAGGGAAAATGTTCTACGAAATAAGACAATGGACCTCATGAAAGTGTTGTGGAGAAACCAAAAGTTTAAAGAAGAAATGTAGGAATCAGAGGAAGTGATGAAGTAGAGTTTTCCACCTCTATTTTAGTGTGGGAAAAGGAAATTCCAAGGGTGAAATTTCTAAAGGGGGAATATTATAATGACCAAAACTTTCGTTAATGGAAATTACTATTGATCTAATTAAATAATACATAAAATGGCTATATAACACATGCACTTTCTTGTTTTTATGTTTTTGGATTTCAAAATACCCTTATTAATTGTTACCATTTCTAATATAGTTGTCTAATAATGATTACATGATTAGTATAAATATTGGGATTTAACAAATCCAATTTACTCAGTAAAAGGAAGCACTAGACTCATCCTGTAAAATTACCCCATATGAATCCCATTTGTCAAAAAGGAGGTGGAATCATTGGGATTTTCTCTTGACCAATCCCAGCCGATGTTTCAACATATTAAGATTGAGCAGAACTGCCTACAGGAGAACTAGAAGTTGATAGAGATTACCACCCGAGCGATGTTATCTGAGCCAGCCCAAGAGTCTGTCACCATCTCAAACCTTACCCTTTGGTATTATATGGGTGTTATAAGGGGTTATGTAATAAGAACTTAGCACTATGATTATGTGCATTATTTTTTATTGAATAAAGTGTATACATTCATTTTATTACTGTTACTTTGTAAATAGTTTTTAAAGCATAAATATTATTTTTAGTTAATATTCAATTAAGAAATATATTTTGATGAATTAATGGATTTTTTAATTAAATAAAAATTTTAAAAAATATTGTTACTAAATTTATTTTTATTAAATATAAATGATAGTATAATTTTTATGAATACAATTGAAATTTTTATTAAGGTTTGAAAGCTGGCTTTGTTAGAACCAATGAATTTTTGAAAAATGTTAGTTTTTATTTTAAATGTAAACATTAACATATTTTGAAAATTATTTAGATAAAATGAATATTTTATTTGTAATCAGGTCTTCAAAATTATCCGACGATGAATTTTTCATAATTCTCTAAGATAGTCGAATTTGTGGGTAAAAATTAAATACTGTTTAAATATATAATTTGTTTTATGACATCATAATGACCCAATAGTGATGTAATAAAATAATATAAACATTATTTTTTTCCAATATATTTTTTACCATTAAAATAATGTAATTTTAGGTTTTTTTGATTTATTTTGCAAATCTTTAGTTGACCCTCCAAGACTTATAAAACATTTAAATTTTTTTAATTGATTTCGTTAAGAGTATGAATCAACTCCACACGAGAAAGCCTAATATTTTAAGAAGTTCTGCCATTGGCCTTATAAAATAATTTATTACACTCCCATTTGAAAAAAACAATGGGAAAAAACCATGTTCTGGTTTGTTGTTTTGATTAGTTTAATGTGTGGTGTCCAAAACCAAAATAATAAAGAAATCCCTCTCTTTTCTTATATAAACCCACCCAAGCTCCGACTTCCTATTCACTCAAAGCCTTTGGAGCTCGACCAAAATATGAAGTAATCTCTCTATAATCCTCCCAAGGAACCCCAATTTCCCATGAATACTCTCTCAAGTCTCTCCTAGGACTTTGGGATCACACTTCCAAGTAAGGGATTTCATCCTTTCTCAATTTTGTCCAAATTTCTTTATGTGTGTTATGCCCTTTTATTTTCAATTAAAAATGTTGGGGTATTATTTTTAACTGATCCTATACTACCCTCATTATGTGTTGAATGATGGGATACCCCTTTATGTCTCATTAATGCCTTCCGTGTACACCTATTACCAATCCAAAATTCAGTAAATAATTTATCTCTTCTCATTCACATTCACGCAATTATTTTGTTTTGTGAGTCTAAATTCCATTATATTTTTCGGGATATGAATCTATATGACCCATTACTTTTAATTTCATGTACATATGATGAGACACCACTTTCTCTATCATAAAACATTTTTTTGAATTCTTATGTCACATTGTTATGCTACCGAAATTGCACCGTGATTTTTCTCAAGCCAGAATCATTGTATAGTGAATACCATGCCCATTTATCTATCAAGGGTCCTCAACTTTATACACATTTACTTATTGATTATAGAGTTTCATGTATGAATTATACATTCCTCTATCATGGAATAAATTATGATTTTTAACGAAGCCATGTTGTATGATCCATGTGGTACACTTATGCATGAAATGAAATGTTTACAAAGGGTGCGCTCGGACAACACTCCAATGCATTGGGTAAAGATGAGTATCATGATACATCAAGTGAAATTAGTGTTTACTAATTATAATTGAAGTGAAATGAGGGTTTACTCAAGATCCATGTGCAATGAGCCTTTTCTCACGCTAATACCATGTTAAGTGTTGTTTCCACATTTCCATGTTATGATAATCATGCTATATCTTGCCTTTATGTTCATGTTTCTTTTATGCTCCATTGATATGACTATTACCTAACATGTATTGTATTATTCATTTTATGCCTTGTTTAATCCCTTATTAAAACTTATAGCTCACTTTTTATTATGCATGTCCTCCGGTTATCCCTTGAAATGCTAAGTATGAGGGAATGTAGTGGTTATGTAATATACGTTTTCAATAAAGATGTTGTGTTTCATGTTTTAAGTCGTTATGTAATATTCCTAATCCCAAAAGACACTAGACCTCTTGATATTCTATGTTGTATCAAGTGAATATTTTATGTAATAAATCATGTTTAAGTGTATAATATAGAAAATGGTTTTTATAGACATCCTAAAAATCAGATAACTTTCCATGAATTGTTATGAAACCCGAAACTCATGTCACCCTTGTCAATAAGCCACCAAGAATGCTGTTGAAGATTAGGTTGGAAAAGAAATATTAACCATTAAATGATGGATGATATGTGTTTAGATAGGTTCCCTTTAAATCTATAAGTGTTAACCATAGGTTTTCAACACAAAGAAGTACCCTCAATCATTTTCCAAGTGAGTTTAGCATGAAGACCCTTCATGGTTTCAGAGATACTCCTTATGTTTATACCCTCATATTTAACCGATTTAGCTACTATGATCCAAGAATTCCATTGAAATTTACCTTGAAAATGACCATCCAAAAGGAAGGATAAAAAATTACTCTCAATATCAGATAAAACCTTTTTGCGAACCCTCAAAGTGGACAAAATATACATGGGGATTGAAGATAAAAAATACAAATTCAAGGTGATCCTCCCTCCAAATGATAAAAATCTATTTTTCCAATTAAGGATGTGCCCCAAAATTTTATCAATGATTATATTGAAGTGTCTGATAAGAATAATGTAAGGATACATAAGATCCCCCAAGTAATCCATGGAAATGACCCTTTTTTCATACCAAGACTCGCTTCTAAAGCACTATTCATTCTCACTGATCATTTAATAGAAACATAGAAGTTACTTTTATACTGATTAAAAACATGACCAATCAATGTATAGTAAACCTATAGGGCTTAATTAACCCCTTGAATATATCTTATTCTTCCATTTAAAAACAAGATAGTATCATCTTCAAACATAATTTGGGAAATAGATCCATTCACTTGCTTATTGAGGTAGGTAAAAATATTTCCCATATCATTGAAATAAATAAAATAACTGATGAGAGAACTTGACATTTGATAAATGAAAATGGTGAAAGGGGTTCCCCTTTCCTTAGAACTCTTATCATTAAAAAAACCAAATTGTTTTCCCATAAAAGACACAACCGACCAAGAAAAGCTAAAGAAAAAGAAGAGAAGGTCTATCACCCAATACAAGAGGCCCATATTATAAATGAACTTAATTATGAAGTTACATTAAACTATTTTACACACTATTCACATATCCAGTTTTATGGTAATGTTGCTATGAAAAGTCTTCAGGTTAATGTCACTGACCACTTATAGGGCCAGGTAAATTGATTCTTGGATAGATCTCCCCTTCAGAAAACCATGTTTTCCTCTGCCACCTGACTTTGGAGTAACGGAGAAAGTATAGAGTTGAGAAAAACAACAAAGAATTTGTACAGTACATTACACAAGCTGATAAGACAATAATAGAGTAAATATATTGGGTTTTTTACTATAGGCACACATATCTGTTTTATTGTACAAGCCACGTGAGGGAGGTTACCTCTGTTGAAATAATATTGCACTGCACCAATAAAGATATCTTTAAAAATGTACTAAGTATCCCTATAAAAATCAATAGAAAATGAGCGAAGTTTTGGAGTAATGTTAGTATTTAAGGAGTCGAGAGAACTGTATGCTTCATCCTCTCCATGGGTTGCCTATAATTTCTCATTAACTGCTTCTAAGACTGATCTAATAATGTAGTAAAAAAGGTATAAGGAACTGATAGGATAACCACATACCATAGATGGATTAGTAGCAACTAGTAAAGACAAAAAATGACCACATACCAAACAACATAACAAATATTTATCATTAGTATTGGATTTTCCCC
This sequence comes from Viscum album, assembly GCA_963277665.1. Classification (NCBI taxonomy): domain Eukaryota; kingdom Viridiplantae; phylum Streptophyta; class Magnoliopsida; order Santalales; family Viscaceae; genus Viscum; species Viscum album. The sequence goes on from OY728145.1 coordinate 622,527,452, forward strand.
CAAAATGTAGTTTCGGGCTTGAGAACATTCACTTTTACTTAATACATGCCTGAAAAAACATTGTGTTTCTATCTTATTCCTTTAACAACTTTACCCGAGTCTTCTCAAAAGGAACTAGTTCTTGTTTTAACAGAAGAACATACAGATTATCCTTCTTGCAGTGGAGATATACAAAAACCTCTTCATCCTAGATAGCCTATAGACTCGACTCCAGCCTCTGAATAACACTGCTAACATCATCAATTTCTAGACCACTTATGGGAAGACGGATGACCCAATAACGAAGAAGACCATTAAGATGTATCATGTTGTTATGAATGGACATACATGTGTTTCCATTTCCTGAACGATTCCAGGAACTCTTCATAATAAACAAGAAATCTAGATTGGTAGACTATGTAGAGGAAATGTGAAAAAATCATCAGGTTTCCTATTTCCATCCAAGGAAACTCAGAGCGAAGAGTGATTAGAATACCCCTAAACTAGGTGAAGGGCTTTGATATTAGTAAAGGATGAAACAAATAAAGTAACCGATACAGATGAATCTATGATTGACGTACCCAAAATTGGTTGTTTCACCATGTAAATGGATCCCCATAGAAACCCACATCCCTGATATTGTTACATGCCATGAACAAAATGAAGGCCCAACCATCTTTTCTAAGAAAATAAACGCATCCCTTTTTCTCATCAGGTGAGACTATAATGTTGAAGTCACCAAAAAACAGCCAAGGCACATATCATAGGTTGATATAACTAAAATACTCCCTTAGTGACTCCCGAGAAAGAGCCTCACACTTTTCATTGATAGCAGAAAAACACCAACTTATAAAATTAGATGTTTGGTTTTTCTAGAATTTTTGCAGTATAACAATAACCCAAGGGTATCTTTTGATGGGGCCTTAGATAATTAATTTTAAAATAGGTTTTTGTTTATGAAAATAAAAGGGTAATGGGGTTTTAAAAAACTTCAGGTTTTTTTGATTTAAGAACAAAAATTGAAACTATATTACTAAGTGAGGGAAACTGGTTGGAGAAATTATTATCAACCCAGGTATGTGTCCATTGTTGTTCAATCTATCCTAACTCTCAAGGGAATGGGAAGTATTGTTGATTAATTGATTTATAAACATTGTATCCAGTATTATATTTGTGTTATTTCTAGGTTTCCACAAAGGATTTGATCAAACACTGATATTGATTACCAATGACTGCTCAGAATCAATAAAATATTGTCAATGTAATAACCAAACTCAATCAAGGCATCACATCAACAACGTGATGAGATGTACAGATTTGAGTATATATATAAATAATTTATTAAAAAAAACATTCATAATGATGGGTTATACCATTTTAACTTAATCAAGCAATACCATCCATAAGCACACCCATGAAAGAGAAGAGGTGAGAGAACAAGCTACCACACTCAAATCATCACAGGATTCGATTTATGCATGGAAGCATGGGGATTCATGTTACTTATATTTTTATTATACCATACCATAATAATAAAAAATAAAAATAAAAAATAAATGAATTAAAATAGACTAAAAACCTGAAAATTCAATTCCCTTCTAATGGTTACAAGCGTGAATCTCGAGATTACAATAAGAAACACCCCCAAATTGATCACTAAGAAGTTTTAAAGTACGTGAAGGATAAGAGAACTAAAATGGGTGAAGAGAGCTCTGAAATTACACTAAACCTTACTCCTAGTCATGAAAAATCTAATAATTAGGGGTAAGAGTGATTTTATGGTCAACTACATCAAAGTTTCCACAAAAAGTGGTCAAGCATCCAAGGGGCTAGGTGACTATTCGTGGAATAATTTTTTACTCCATATTTATCTGACTTGTTTACTGACTAGAATGAATTAAAATGACTTAAAAATGGGTGGAGAGGTGGTAATTAGAGTTAAATATCTAATGGAGGTGGAATTATCCCAATTGGAGGTTTGAGGCCTAAGGTATAACCCAAATATAGAAGGGTTGTCAAATCTAGCCTGCCCAGATTTACTTCAAATTATGGGGCATGTTTGGGACTCCAAATTGATGAAATGGGGTTTACTGTCTTATATAGAAATGTATCCGAAATGGATTATTAATCTACCTCCAAATTTTATTCCAATTGGATGCACAAATTATCCACAGTAGATATTTAACTCCACAAGTGTGCTCAGGTTCTCACGTAGTTTGGCTCGTTTTTCTGGAATTCTATCCTGGGCTCTCCAAATCACCTCCTCCTATATTTTAAAAAAATGAAACAAGTAAAATTACCCTATTTAAAAATGATAAAAATTAAATCATTTAATCTAGAATTAAGTGTACATTTTTATCACATTTGAAAATTTCAATACAAAACTAGTTTAAAATAGTGGTATAAGGGTGGATATGAATAGTGAATCACTATTCGATAAAATCCTATCACATAATCCCAAAACAAAATACATATACATAGGGATATATTTAGTTAAACCTGCCTCATACAGAATTACCATCCTTGATAAGCTCCACTCATCCTCATCCAAGATCGAACATGCTTATTCAGACTCCTGAGATCCTATCTCATGCCATAAATCCCAAATAATAAATTATAAAAATTATATAAAAAATTATTTAGTTTAATAAAATAGGAATAATAACCTAAATACTAACAAATTATAATCCACTCACCCAACCCTTTAGTACCATGGTGTGTTCCACTCCATACACACACCTAGACCAAATGAACATAAAATCCACACTACAATTACTTAAAAATATGTTCATTTAAACCCAATATCACAAAACAAGTATAACAATTTATAGGGAAACATAACTTCAATGAAATAATTAGAAATGAAATGTGATCACTATGATCAGATATAATCTATAAATTCTAGAAAAAATACCCATCATCCTAGATGATTTCATCATATTCTTGTGAAATTATCGCTAAAACCCTAGCCAAAATCATAACGAATCAGTGATGAAAAAAAGGACAAGAACAAAGAGATAAGGATGGAATAATATTCAACTAATAATTGTAAAAACATCTCAAGAACCACCCCTATAGAGGGGGAATCATATAAAAGGAGGGGGGGTGTACAAGCTGAAATGAACTTCCCCACGTAGCTATTTGACTAATAACCTAAGGGGCCAATTGGAAAATTATCAAACTAACCTTAATAAACCCTCTAGAAAATTGTCATAGTTTGAGCATGGGGGATATAGAATAGTGCTACCTCACCTGACCAGGTCATGGAAATAATATTTTGTTTCATGGTGTGACCAACCCCATGTAGAGGGCCTGTCCCTCAACCTATCTCTTTCATGACATGACCACCGCAAGAAAAGGTTATACCCCGACACCAAACACCAAGGAAACACCACCTATAGGGGTTATGGAATGATTGAACTTGGTAGAGGGTTGATCCCCCAACCTATCACTATTTCAGTGTGGATCCTATGGTTTAGGGCATGAAATGCTTCAACCAAGGGAGGCATAAGCATAACCGTGTTTCTTATGACATGACACCGCATTACCCTTATAGAAATTCCCCTTTATACTGTCCATGATGGAACCACCAAAGGATAACAACATGACAAAACACTGATAACCAAAACTGAAAAAGGGTGTTCCTCCCAGCCCCACTAAAATATTAACTTGAGCACCTGAACATTACCTGAGTCTCAATACAAATCCAAAAACAACTTCTTTAGATGTTCCATCTCTCAATATTTGGATCTGAATCAAAATTATCAAAACATCCCCTTCTCTTGAACCAAAATTCAAATCCCTTTTAATTTTTCACAACCTATAATGACCTGTGGTTTTCAACCTCCCCAACATAACACTTATCATCCCAAAGAAGTATTATTGACCATCAACCACTAATCCTGACCTAGATTGGTTATCAATTAACATCTAATTCACTATGTTCCATCCCTGAATTCTGAACGAGCTTCCACTACACAAAACACACCTATAGTAGTCCAAAACCTTTCTCAAAGAATTTTCTACATCTATATATAAAATTTCATATAAAAGTAGAGTTCAGACCACCTATAACTAATCTTTACATAGAAATGATCAATTGCACCCGCAAACACACTGTGTCATCTATCAATCATTATTCCTTAATTTCGTAAGGCATGAATAGATTTTATAAACACCCAAACCAAAGTACAAACTTGAAACTCAATTCAATTACATAATAGGATCAAAAACCACTCATACCAGTCATTATTCTCACACACGATCATCGACACACCTCGGATTTGACTCCCCATCAGGACACACCTAATTCCATACCAATCCTGATACCACACATAGAATCCATACAATACCATATACAAGTCCCAAATATGGTATTTACTAAGGAAAAAAATTACATTGGATATTCTCACACACTAGAACTCTTGTGTCACCTCGACCATCTACTAACTGGTATCCTATATCCACAACCCTTTAAAAACTTTGGTTATACCTCCATGGCCAATAATATGATCCTCACCATAGTAGTTTCCTTATTATCACTTTGATAAACAAAATTTCCAATCACCATAGCTCACATTCAATTCATTACCTTAAAAAATGATTCGACTTGGTCATCCAACTCATACCTAAGTTACATTGTAAAACACCGATCAACACCAATTCCCAACTCCCTAGGAACACCATCATTAATATTGGAAGAAATTACATCCATAATTTGGGCTACACATTCTAATGAACAATGGTGTGATCCCCACTATATAGATTCCCTTAAATTTTTCCTTGATCCTAATGTCCACAATATTTTAAACTTCACACACGTGTAACCTTTCTCAAGCCATGATTATCCCATCCTGAGAAATACCTATCTAGGATCAAGCTTGTATCTACCATTCCATCACAATATGATCCATTCCCAATTTCACCTATCGCCATAAAGGGATATATCTAATTTCTATCCAACATAGTAGGTTTCCATTCCCACAGGTATCTTGTTAACAACATCGATCTTCAACGCACACACAACTGCTAATTAATCTATAATCAAATGGGCATCACACATCACAAACATACACTTTCCATTACACCTAAATAATTTTCCTAAAATCCATTCCAATACTCACGCTCCTCATCTTAGGAAGAGTGGAACTCTAAGATCCATCCTCCTAGGTTTTTTCACATTATCCATATTGATATAATATAAATCTAATGGGAATACTCATCAATACTTCCTAACTACACAACCTAACTTAGACTTCCCTAAGTTACATCTCATTGAACTTAGGTTAATGTGATTAACCACTGAACATGATCCTCATGAATGACAGTCTCCTATATCCATAATATTATTAATGATTTAATTTTAACTATCATAACATATCATCTATGACAAGTCATTCTACATTATAACCCTCCACTCAGACAACATTCCAAGACCAGTATCATTTAACCTTTCTCTACCAATCATAGACCCAACCATATAAGGATAAAATATACTATCTCATTAGAAAGTAAAATAAAATACATAGAACCAGGCATCCCACTAATCTCGCTTTCAAAACCTAACCTTGATAACAAAATAATCAACGTGATTTACATCATATAATCCCATGAAATTTCTTTGATCACACCACATATATGATTGCACAGCCCACATATCAACCTCAATGCCACTACTTATTCTTACATAGTCTATAATTGTACCCCACATAGGCCACATATGAAGAGGAAAAATATCTAACCCCATATCAAATATCAACATGAAACTCACTTAAAAAAACACTCTAAGGATCTCACATATATATATTAGGCATCACATGAAAAATCAAACACCCCTCCTCGAGAACCCAATCTCATTGGGAATACATATACCAGACTACCTCTTAGAGGATCATTTCATATTCTTTTTGAATATCCTAATAACATTATAATATGATTCTTATCGAGTAAAACCATAGTCATAAAGTTCATTTACTATAATGAAACCAATAAGATATATGAGAAAACACCATATATTTTATTATTGACACTTAAAGTAATCTAACTAGCATGAAAATCTCCCACAAGGGGTCCATTAATGAGGAATCAAATTCATGTAACAACCAACTATGGGCCACTATATATCCCTTACATAAAGGGACTATATAACTATTATTAGAGAAAATACCAAACTAGGATTCAAATTTCCTACCATTAGTAGAAAAAACGAATTCTAGATAAGTAGAATAACACTAAATTGTTATATGGGAAAATTATATAAAAGTTTTTTTGATAATTTAAACACCTGAACCCTTTATCGATAGTGATATCAATCATACACCATCACAAGAATATCACGTGAATCATACATTCTAAGAATAATTCATGTATAGAAGCCTATTTCTAATGGTCTAAGAGCCAAGCTTATAAATATCAATCCCTAAGACACACATCATACTTGAATAAATATCTCAGTCTAAAAAAAATCCAGAACAAAAATCCTGTATCCATGGTAATCAGGACATCCCATCAAAAATTTTGTTCATGATGCACTATTTTTAGGTCCATTACAAACTCCAACACATACTTATTCACCATTTACCATATCCTGAATAGTAATACAAAGAAAAAAAATTCCATAATACCACTTTATAGTGCATCTTCAACCATGGACCAATCAATAGTGTTTGGGACAAGGATGTAATAGGACCTCTAGAACACCTCTTCACATATTAGAGGCTACTGACTAGTAATGAGAGTCTAATGTGTAATCGTGGGGAGACTATATTATCATATCAAAGTGAATAAATATTATAAATAACCAAGAAAACATCCAATAATAAACATTATAGTGTAAAATAGAAAATAGAAATCCATGTTATAAAAACATGATTTTATCATAGAAGTACACATCCCAACTAACCACCCATCAACCGATCACATATATAAAATGTTAACAAAATAAATAAAGATATAACAGGCTCTACTTCCATTCCTATGGATCACCTAAGGTCAATACCCACACTCTATCTGAGATATCCCACTCGTTCATGCAATAATAGTCCATTAACCTATCTATACTTGAAAATAATGAGGTTTTCTTGGGTACCCATGTGCCACGATTCGTTGATCAAGGTGTGAGGTACAACTTTATAGTAGGAAACCACAAATATTGACCCTAAAAAACTAGTGAATCGTTGTTTGGATGATGTGATATTCTTATAATAATATAATATAATGTGGAATCACAATAAAATAATCAACATCAATCCCTATGTTTTAAGGTGGAACCCATGATAGAATATAACAGATTAGGCTTGTGAATGATGTATCTGATCTAATCACACCAACCAATCATGGGGAACTATATCATACCTTTGAATAACATGAGAAATTCACAAGCTAAAACTCTTCCTACCTAGTAATGATATAAGAGCCACCACGGGGGAAACTCATCCTTTTTCAAAATAATTTTAGAAGCACCCATGGGGAAAATCATCCTACTCCAAAATCGTATAAGAAAACAATACACCTTGGGCCAAATCAGATCATCCTAAAACAATATAATAGTTATACACTTGGGGAAACTCATCTCACTCTATAACCAATTAGAATACACCTTGGGGGTCACACCCCACACTAGAGAGGTACCAGGCCTCCATTACCCATGGTCACATCCTACCCCAGGTGCCTGAACCCTCATTTCACATATCACACACACACACAGTCACAAATATAAAATATATCCACCCAGGGGGTACAAATAACCCCAAACCCCATATTTCACCAAATAGGTTGGACACAAAATTGAATGCATTACGAGTACCCAAGTTCAACATCTCAAGCAAATAACTTGTTCTTTCCAATATATCCATACAATTATACCCCCATTGACCAAGAATTTATAAGGCGACACTCTAGATTGATGATACCTGCAACCCCAAATTGACCCTCTATAGGGTAAACATAACATTGGGGAACCCACCAAGGTCCCTTAAACCACATCCTAGTCTAGAAACCCTACGAGAAATCCTCTTTGACCATATTCCCTTTCTTATATCCATCATCAAGGGGATATTCCAAACCACAACAATATCAACATCACCACTCAATCCCACCCAATAAGGACCATCCTAAGCCACCTGATACCACAATACTAAAAAATACAATTCCTAGACATCAAATCATCCTCATGCCCCTCACAAAGTTCCTAAACCACATCTCCATTAAAATATCTCTCAAACCATTACTGAAAGGAAACCCCTCTCCATCACACTAAGTCTATCCATAGAGGAATTTTCATGCTCATGGAATAATCCCAGACTGTAATCCATCCTCAAGATGGTGATCCTATTCATTAATGAGATATACGATCATCCCACCCCTCTCCACTAGGCACAATCCCACCATAACTATCCCACTATCCCAAAGAAACTATCCTTAGAGATGAAAATATTATATGAAACCCAAGGATATTTCCATGTATTCTTGTAAATGAAACCAAAATCCAATCCCACTAGAAAAATTAGCACCGATTTATACTATTTTCTAGTGTTAAGGATCTTCCATTTTCCAAGACACTCCCTTAATTTCATGAGTTATGAATAAACCAATTAATTTTAATTCACAGTCCAATCACCCATAAATAGTAATACCACATATCAGACACTTCATAAAAAAAATTCATAAACTTATGAAGATTTCAGGGGACCACCTACCTTATATAGAGTTATCATCCTCACTATGATCCACTTGTCCTTGACCAAGCCTGAACAAGCTCATACCATCTCTTGAGATTATATATCATTCCATAAATACCAAATAATTAATTTTAAAATTTTTATAATTAATTATTTAATTTAAACAAATAATAATAATTTCATAAATACACAATAAGACATACTAACTCACTAAAATCTCGAGAAAAAAGTACAGTCCACTCCCAAAACACACCCAAACCTAAGCCACCTAAAGTCCCTAATTATATTACTCATTGAAATAATTAATTAAACCCAATATTAAAAAAATCCATTAATAAATTTATATAGAGACATACCTCCAATAAAATGGTGAGAAATTACATGTGATCCCTACCTTTGGGTATCCTCTATCTATATTGAGTAAAATCCCCATCACCCCAGATAATTTCCTCCATGATCTAATGAATTTTTTTACCAAAACCACAAACAAAATACTAATGAATCAGTTATTCTATAAGTGGAGAATAATAATTAGAAATTAAGGGAAGAATATGTCCCTAATCGTCAAAAAATTCCTTAAGAATCACCACCCCAACGGGGGAATCATATGGGAGGAAGAGAGGGTGGAATACCATCTGAAATGAACTATCTCACATGGTTGTTCAAACAATAATTAAAGGGGGGAAATGTCAATTTAATTTCACCGTACTAAAATAACTCACCTAGGAGATAACCACACCACAATCATGGGGATCATGATATGACATTAGCTTACAAGGCCATGTCATGGAGGGTTATGCCACTACCTCCCCCTCAGGAAAAGGTGTCACCCTCACCAAAAATGGTCATAATGTGACCCCTGTGGGTCACGAAGAAAACACCCCATGAAGTAAAGCCACATATACCTATTAAAACAGTGGAGTGACTTCTATGGATACAATGCAATGTTTCTCACCCTGGGGATGCAACACCTCATGATTTAAGAATATATTTTCTTTTTAAATAATACAATGTTTGATATCCTATATTACACTCTATATAAATATAAAGTTAACAATACTTTATTAAAATGTAAGGTGAAATTAAATAAATTATTAATATGCAATTTGAAAAAAATAAATTAGAAATCATTATAAAATTATATGAGATAAGGTTAAAAACACTTAAAGTTTAAAATGTCCATTTTTTTAATAAAAGCAGTTCTTATTTGCATTATTTATTTTCATTTAAATGATAAATTTATGAAATTTATAATTTTAATTATATTTATTTGAATTTATTTTTTAATCCAACATGTAAAAATTATCTTAGGTTGAGTTTTTTGGGATAATTCAAAAATGATAATTTTTGGGTGGATGGTGAAAAATTCCGATTTTACAAATACTACAAATTTTAGGACAATATAATGATATAATAATGACATGAACGTCTATGAAAATTTTCTTCTAGAGAAAATATATATTCAATAAGTAATATAAAACATTAAAAGATATATTGTTGAACTTATAAATCTATTCTTGGAAGCTTGTAAATCTATGTAATGTTTTTATTCAAATAAAAATTATTTTTGTTTATTATTTTTTAATCAAGTACTCAAAAGGTATGTTTAGAGTTTGGTTTGGTTTTATAGTAAAATAAGTCTCTATTTATTATAAATAATCCAATTAATTCCATAATAATCAACTTTATACTTGATTTTGGTGAAAAATCATTTTTATTCTTAAAAAGAACATTATTCTAAAAACAGGTTTTCATTGCGTTTTTAGAACTTATATAAAAATTATTTTTAAAAATTATAGAAATTGAATCTTAAAAAATGGATTCCATATTTAGGATAACAATTTTATAATTTGGTTATGATTTTAGTTTTATATTTAGTATAATGAATAGTTACTAGGGTAAAAGTTTGTCACCATGAAAAAGGTTAAAAGGGTAGGAGGAGAGGTGTTAAACTAAAAGATAAGGATTCAAATATGTAAAAAAATTTATAAATATATTTTTTGGGTGTATTATGACCTTAAATTATCCTATATTTTATATTTTACCAAATTGGATATACTTTCCATTATAAAGACATTTATTATATTTTAGAATTTTTAATATTCAAAAGGCGGGCACTCCTCTCACTTATAAAAAGAAACTCCCTCTCCTCAATTATTCACACATATTAAGAACTTTATATCCAAAATATTTCATTGATTAAATAAAAAACTCTCTTTTACCCATATTATAGGACATGTCTCTCTAGAAGTATAATCCTTGAAGCCTTCAGGTGTATGCTAAATCAAGGTATCCAAAGAGGAGGTATAAGTCTTAACCGGATTCCTTCAAGTTTATTTCTAATTATACCTCATTAAAATATATTCTAACTATGAAAATATAATGAAATAATTATCTTTAAAATATATAAATTCATTTATGTTTATATAAAAATTATTTTTTATCTCCTATCAGTGTAATGGAAAATGAAAACATCACTCGTGCATACATGTGGGATACCACCTCCAAGAACTGATGTATTTCATTTTTCATCACCGCATAAAATGGTTGGTTATAAAGATGTATTTAATTTAAATATATACATATATATGATATTTATTTAATAATTATTAATCTATAATGATAATAGATTATCTACCTTCTTACCCTCCAATCTGTTGGAAAATTAAAATATCACTCTTGCATACGTGTGGACTACCGCCTCCAAAATTTTCATCACCACCTCAAATGGATTGTAAAAATAATGAATTTAATGAATAAATACTGTATTTATAATATTATTATGATTATTTATAGGTAAAATTTACATATTTTATTTGTTTCTCATCCATTATGAAAAAAATATCACTCATGCGTATGTGCAGACCAGTGTCTCCATGAACAATGCTTATAATTTTTCATTATCATCTTACATGAATAGTTATAAAAGTAAATTAAATTTATAAAAATGACTGTTAGAATTGTTTTTTATATTATGGGGACGATGGAACCATGAACCGTTTAACCACAGAAAGGTCAATGAAACTATTTTTGACCAAACAACGCCAAAATATTCGATGTGAACTTATAAGAATTAGTAACTAAATAGAACATGATAATAAATGGAATAAAAATGATAATAATAAATTAATAAAAATTAAAAAGTTTCTTATGTAATAAAGTAATTAATATAATTTATTATTTAGGAAATTTAAATATATAAGTGGAAATCTGGGACTCGAGGTATGGGATTTCTCATTTAAATTTCCATTTTTAGAGACTTAGTCTAGTGTCACCATTTTTTGTTAATTTATGTGGGGTATGAAATACCATATGGGTTCATTTTATCATTAATTTACTGAAATTAATGTTTTAAAAATACATTTTAATTTATATCCTTCAATGTCCTTTTTATACAATAGTTACTAAAGTCATAAGGGATTTTTATTTAAAACCTTATTTTAAATATTTTAAACACCTTCTATTCCATATCCATGTTATTATGAATATTTCTAAAATGTTATTATTTATACTTATAGTTTTTTTAAATTTTATTTTAAAATAAATTTAAATTTCTTTTAACTTTTTTAGAACTGTATCTTTTCATTGTTTTCCAAACTATTTGTTTTTTAATTTCTATACAAAAGTGTAAAAATGTTTTTTTAACATTTATTGATTGATATCCTTTTCCCTCCATCCTAGAATTTATTCATTATCAATATTTGTCTACATGTTTTAATTTTTTTAATGAAGATATAATTTCAAATATTCTTTTAATATTCAATTTTTAAAATGTTTTCAAATGAAAAAAACATTTCTTCTGATGTTTTTTGAAGTAACTTAAAGTGCTTTTACTTGTGGGAATGAATAAAAATTCATATGAGCTTTATGATGATAATGAAATATTTTTTGTGTTTTATTGATGTTTTTATTCTTGGAAATTATTTATAATGATATGTGGGTCTGTTATTGTAACGACCTGAATCCGGAGCCACTCAACTGGTGCCTGATACCCGGTTCGCTACATGACCTCAAGCACATTTCCACAAACTCCAGAGGCTTCCGACTAGCAGCGAGGGACTTGGTGAGTCATTGGGGAAACTATGACCTCATTTGGAAAAGTATAGAAGGGAAAGGAAATAACAGTCATTAGTGGAAGCAGTCAACAACATACAATAACTAAAACTATACAGTGGAAGCAATGAATATATAGTAATAATGATAATGATTCAGTAGGTACAAGTATCTAAGGAAAGCAACAAACAAAACAACATGTTGAAATACAACTGAGAAAAAAAGTATGAAAAGTAAACAGTAACTCCAACAGTATAACAAGCCTAAGCTCGGTCCCATGCTCTCCAGCTCAAACTAGCAATCTTGTACCTAAAGTAGAAGGGACACAATCCCTATCGACACCTGTAACTATATAACCTATTTGGAAAAAAAGTAGGACCCAAACAGGGTGTGAGACTAGTCCCAGTAGGCAACCACCATAAGATCTGTTCCCTACTGTTAGTGAGTAATATATGAGAAGTAATGAAAGTAAATGTAGTAATAAACTAGGAGTACACAAGTAAAAAATCCTACCAATTACCATTCAACTTCATTTAACAATTTATTTAATCATTTAATTAAACAACCAAGGAATCTAGCAAAGCTCTCTATTCCAAGTTAAACAGGAAACACAAGAGTCATAAAAATACTACCTAAACAACCAAGCAGGCTAAAAGATCCAAGCTTGTGCTTTGTCTTGGTAGACTCATATAAACCAACAAAACAATCCACATTCACACTGACTCTATGGGTGGATTAAACTAGTAGAACCCTATAGTCAAGTAAACATATAATGTCACAAACACTCTGGGAATCACTCACGTCAATTCCCCTGTGGTCTTGCAACGATAGCCACAAACTCTCCGAGGAAGCTCTTACATCTAATTACTCCTGCGGTCTCGATACGTGCGTAAACTAGGGACACTCTTAGGAAGCACAAAGTCCAATTCCTGTAGGTCCTGCATACGAAACTAATTCCAACAGGCCCCTTAGAGAAGCACTTAATCGTGTATTCCCTCTTTGGTCTCCCGCACCAGGTTCTCAAAGCCCTGAGCAGTCCAATCGTGTGTAATCGACTGTCAGCAGCCCTAAGTAAGTTTATAAACTACTTGAATAAAATATAAAATGCATCAAAAGCATTAAAACAGCAAGCAACACATGCAATCCGTTATAACAAGAAAACTAGAAATTGTAATAGGGTTTCCCTTGCAGGAAAACTGTGTCAAACAACGATAAACTACCAAATAGGGATAATACCCTTGGGGTGATCCTCAATCATGAAAAAAGAATATTTTATTGCCAATTAACCTTAAGATAACAATAAATATAAAGGAAACTAAACAATAGGACCAAAATCCCGAACCCGAGATACCCGAAACATGGGAATCCATCACTTTGTCACAAAAACTCAAAGACATTCAAATTAAGGCAACAAACAACCTACCTAGATCCAACGAGATCTATATACTTGATCCTCGGCCCGTGAATCATCCTAGAACAAAGTAGATCTGCAAAAACGTATATAACGTTCAACAAACGATAACTCTCATAAGAGAAAGAATTAGGAAATGTGGCCAAAGAAGAACCAAGAACTCACCGCTGCGATACTATTCCAACTAATGGTGTTCGATTCGGATAACCGGTGATGGATCGGTGGCTCAGAGAAGATTCAGACTCCTATAATGCTCTGGACGGAAATAGGCGAAGAAGAAGATAGAAATAAGGATGAGACGTGACCCTGATCTGATTAACAAAAAAAAAAAGAATGCACACAGTGTGTACTTATGGAGTACACAACGTGTACTTTCCTTTTCTGTACTCTGCATTAGGAGACCTCCAAGTCACCTTTACATGGCCGTGTGTGTGGCCATGACACCACCAGCACATAGCTTCCAGTGGCATCAAAGTACACGATGTGTACTCATAAAGTACACGGCGTGTACTCATAAAGTACACGACGTGTACTCCGAAAATTTCCATATTTTCCTCTTTTTCTAAAAAACTACCAGAAAAGGAAAAACATACCTTAAAATAAGATCTGGGTTTTTACAAACTTCCCCCCTTAATGAAATTTGTCCTCAAATTTCCCTAACAAGGTGGCGAAGAAGAAACCTCGAATAACTTTGGCCACTGTGATCGCATATCGGCCTCCCTCTCCCAAGTCTCATCCTATACACGACGGTGCTGCCAAAGAACCCGTACCAGAGGAACAAACTAGCCATGAATTACCTTTGCAATACAATCAAAAATATTGATAGGATGCTCCTCGAAAGATGCATCCTGGTCCAGATCAACCTCCTCAGGTTGAAAAACAAGAGACGAGTATGAGAAATAACATCGAAGCTGTGAAGCATGGAAGACGTCGTGCATAGCCTGGTACCTATAAGGTAACTGCAACCTATAAGAAACCAGACCGACTCTCTCCAGAACCTCAAATGGCCCAACGTATCTCGGTGAAAGCTGACCCAGTCTTTTGATCCTATTGTGTCCTGACCTTGGGTAACACGTAGGAAAACCTGATCTCTGACCTTGAACTCCAAAGTTCGTCTCCGCTGATCAGTATAAGATTTCTACCAAGACTGTGCAATATCCATCCTTTTCAGAATCAAATCACCTGTTCTGTGGTCTCCTGAACAAGACGAGGTCCCAACATAGCTGCCTCTCCTACCTCCAGCCAATACAAGGGTGATCGGCATGACCTACTGTAAAAAGCCTCGTAAGGTTCCATCTGAATAGTTGCTTGAAAACTCTTATTGTAGGAAAAATCTACTAGAGGTATATGTATCTCCCAAGAACCTCCAAAATTAAGGATGCATGATCCTAGCATGTCCTCTAGCACCTTAATCGTTCTCTCTGACTGGCCACCTGTCTGGGGATGGTAAGCTATACTTAGAAGTACCTGTGTACCCAAAGCCCTCTGTAGCCCTTGCCAAAAATGCGATGTAAAGTGGGCGTCCCTATCTGAAATGATAGTACTCGAAACCCCATGCAAGTGCACAATCTCACAGATGTACATCTGTCCAAGCTCATCAACACCAAAGGTCTCCTTAATCGGCAAGAAGTGAGCAACCTTCGTGAGCCTGTCAATAAAAACCCATACCGGGTCATTCCCTCGAGGTGATCTCGGTAAGCCCATCACGAAGTATATCATGAAATCATTACACTTCCACTTGTAAATCGGTAGATGCTGTAAAAGTCCTTCCATTCACTGGTGCTCCACCTTCACCTACTGAAAGGTGGAAGACCTCATGACAAAACCAGCAACATCTCTCTTCATACCTGGCCACCAATACTGGCGTTGTAGATCACAATACATCTTGGTGACGCCAGGATGAACTACCCAAACTGAGTAATGAAAGTATCGCATCAGCACCTCATGTTGTCACGACCCGTCCTCGGGGCCCGTGCTGTGACTACCCCAATCCTGCCTTCCATAGGCAAGGGGCTGGCAACTAGCACCAATACGTAAATACCGGTAAAAAGGGAAGACATTGCCTTTGTAAAGCAAACCAAAAACACCACAGAGCAAGCATGCGGAAGTAAACACTAAGTAAAAACTGGTACAACAGTAAGTGTGGAAAAGTAAGTGGGCAAAAATACAAACCCAAACTGAAAGTAAAGTACAACTCGAAAGGGAAAACAACAACTGAAAGGTAAAGCCGCAGCGTCGAACCGTCCACTAGAAGTCCCACCTAAAGGGTGGGTACAGATAGCCTCTACTATTCCTCAGGTCCAGCCGTCAACTCTGAGTACGTTCCTCCTAGTGGTCCACCTCTAGGTACCGTCCTGCTCCGCAAGCCTCAACCACGATCAGCGCTGTCCGTCGTCTGCAACCAACACAACGTAGTGCGGGCATAGCCCGTGCAGGGGTGAGTATAAGCTACTCAGTAGGGACCCCGAGACCCCCGAAGGTCTCCCAGAATCCACAAAGGATAAACCAAAAAATGAAAGATACAATCATGAAGTAACATCCGACACGGCTTAGGTATATGCCCATACATATACCTAAGTCATCAATTCTCGTTCGGCTCCAACATCTGAGCCCAAGTACAACCCAGTCCACACAGGAAAGAAAAACGTAAATCCACATAGGATAGCACAACACAATCCACATAGGAATGAAAAATGTAAATCCACACAGGATAGCACTACACAATCCACATAGGAGAGAAAAACATGATTCAGCTCACACAGGTACACTTCTTGAATGACGATAGAGATGATCATATGTAGCCACTGATTCATCTAAGCCGTCGGGCCCACAAAGGATCGGTTGGTACTGACCCCCACAATGACCCACATAGGATCGATTATGAAGTTGAACCCATAGCTATTGGGAAACTCCTTCTCCATCAAGTACAGTGGTTATTCCGCTACAACCAAGCGCTTCCCTCTTACCTTGGACTGCTGTAGTACTCCACCTATCGAGTACTGTGGGCCTGCTACTACAACCAAGCGCTTCCCACCATGGGTCTGCCGCTACAACCAAGCGCTCCCCCTCATAGCCTCTAGAGGTACTCCTTCTGTTGAGTACCACGGCTCAGCCGCTACAACCAAGCGCTCCTCTGTCGCGGGTCTGCCGCTACAACCAAGCGCTCCCCCGTGCTGCTACAACCAAGCACTCCTCCGTCATGGGTCTGCCGCTACAACCAAGCGCTCCCCCTCATAGCCTCTATAGGTAATCCTTTTGTTGAGTACCGCGGGTCTGCTGCTACAACCAAGCACTCCTTCGCCGTGGGTCTGATGCTACAACCAAGCGCTTCCCACTGGACTATCTGTAACACAGCAAGTCATTCGATCAACAGTCGTCAAGTCTCAACCAGCTCTAGGGTTTCCGCACACAGCATGCTTGTTCCGGGAGGGTCCACTCCACGAGCCAAGAGGTCGATGCATAAACTGACACATATTCTGGAGTTGATGTATCCCAAAGGTACCGTAGTGGTCACTACCGAACCCACAGAGGATTCTGGTACTGTCTTCATTGTCGTCGCAGACGTAGC
The DNA here is from genome assembly GCA_963277665.1 of Viscum album. Classification (NCBI taxonomy): domain Eukaryota; kingdom Viridiplantae; phylum Streptophyta; class Magnoliopsida; order Santalales; family Viscaceae; genus Viscum; species Viscum album. Next base: position 622,545,141 of record OY728145.1, read on the forward strand.
CAGCTCTAGGGTTCCCACACACAGCAAGCTCGCTCGGGAGGGTCCGCTCCATGAGCCGAGAGGCTGATACATCAACTGACACATAGTCCAGAGTTTATGTATCCAAAAGTTCCGTATCACCAATAGGAACTCAACGTCGCAGACGGCGCGTCAAACGAACGCCCGGTCTGAGAGTTATTGACTTTTTCGTCCAGGAGCCCGGTTGGGTTTTTAAGGAAAAACCAACCCGACCATACTCCACCTGCGTCCAAACCTTGGGAAGAGTAATCCAAAAGATCTGTCTCACTTAGAGGAAATCCTCCAAAGTCGACGGCACGTCAATCGGACGTCCAGAGCTCATGATACGAGCGCTTCCGCTCCGGGGGCCCGGTTGGTTTCGTGTACAAACCAACCCGACCAAACACAAAGTATTCCGAAACCTTAAGTGTGATATACCGAAACGACCGTCTCGATCCAAGTATCGGATCGCCGCTGACGGAACGTCGTTCGAAGGCCCGTAGCTCATGTTATGGCCAAATGACCGAAAAGATCCCGGAACGGGGTATCTGGGCCCGGACTTACCCGACCCGGGTCCGGGTCCGACCCGGCCGGCGCGACCCGACCCGGTCAGGGTGGCCCGGCCCGGCTTGGGCGTGACCCGGCCTAGGCGCGACTCGGCCCGACCGGCGCGGGCGCGGCCCGGCCGCCTGGTGGCTCAGCCGTGATGGACGAGCGGGTGCAAGGGGGCGCCACCCCCCTTGAAGGTTCCGCGACCCTGCGTGGGGGGCCGCCTCTCGCCAACAGACGCGGCAAGGTCGCGTTCTTCCTCCGCGGTCGCAAGACCAGCTAGCACTGCCGCGGCTTTCAGCTGCGGCGGGTCTTCCCGTCGGTGCGCCGGGCGCCGCCTCCGGCCGCCGGCGCCATCGTGCCGGCGTGGTGCGCTGGCAGAGACTTCCGCGGACCACCGGACGCGCTCCGGTGGTCTGATTCGCCTGCGGTCTTCTCCAGTGATCGTCTCGGGACCCGACCTTCACTGCATAGCCTTCAAAACGCCCGAGCGGCTTGTTTTGTCATCGTCTGCAGTACGCACACCAAGAACGAAGGGCGGTGGGTTCGGACTTGTTCGTTGGTCCGCACCCACCGCGTTAGCGGTTTGAAGCAACACCATAATTTCTAGCAATTGATAAACCGCGACCCGCAATAATAATCCGTGGACCAACTTGTTAATTGTTTGGTCCGTGTTCTTGCCTTGGAGAAAAAAAACATGAGTATTATCATTTTCAAAATGACCCCTACCTCAACGTCGTCGTCGGACGCGAGTTCTTCGCAGAATTGACCATTGTAGAAGAAAAGGATCGTCGCGTTGCGGAAGGGAGTCTCTGTCGCACGGTACTCGGCGTCGCGTAGACAAACTCCGAGGATCAAGAACATACAGATTTAATTATAACAATTAAATCCATGTTGATGTTATAATCCACAAAGAATTAAAAGGACCGCAATCCACTACCTCAAGATGCTGATCGAAGATTGTCGCAGGGATGGATTGTCGTGGAAGAAGCGTCGCGGAGGGAGAATCGTCGACGTCACGTCGTCGATCTCCGGGGGTCTGGCGTTCTTCGTCGCCCTTCGTCGTAGGCCGGAGTTCTTCTCATTCTTCGCATTTTTCGCGTTCTTCACGAAGGAGGATGAAGGACTTAATGTTTCTCTCAAAACCTCTCAACGAACAATCCTCAAGAAGACATGTGTTGGTCTTATTTCATTACATGCCAACAAACGAAAACAGGTTAAGAAACGAACAAATTAATTCATATAATTAATTTCAATGAATTAACCGCCCAATTAGTAGGGGCGTTAAGAAATTAGAAAACGCGTCAGTTGACTTTCATTAAAAAAGGTTTTCGCGGGTCCGTTACTTAGGGGAAAAAATGGTGGGGCTCGTGCGGGCCCCACCTCACAAATATCCTACCAAGAGGGTAAAGTATTTTGGATTGCACCCTATCCGCTTCAACTCAGCTTAAGAAGCTTTAAGTGGCTTTTAAGTGGCTTTAAATGAAATAAAAATAATGTTGTCGTATGACTTTATTTTATTTCTTTACTTAACCCCAAAAATTTAAAAACCACACCCAAGAAAACACAACCTCAGAATAGGCGTTTCTAAGAAAATACCGACTCTGCGATTCCATCGGTGCCCTCATAATTCGATTCCGAGCATTAGTTCAAAAGTTAGAAAACCCCGCTCGTTCGTTCACTAAACGTACCGAGCCGAACTTCCGAAAATGATTCCGGGCACACCGGGCCTCGGAATCAGGTGCCGTCAGAAACTGAGTTCTTGTAAAATTCCCAAAAAAATTAAGAAAAAAAAATTTCCTTGAAATTTATGAGTCTTTACACACGTATATCTACTGGCACCCATATGCGTCCTTGGAAATGGAAGATCTCACCCTCGCCTACGGTCCATCCGGGAAGAGGGTCCTCTCTTGACATGCTTTCCCATAGGACTAGGCCTTCAGAATCTGATAGCTGCCTCATTCGAACTCAGTCAAGAAGGGTAGAGGTAACAACTATAGAAGAAAGAAAATTCTGACCCTATCTGTCGTGCACCTCCAAATGCATTTTAGAGAACAGATCCATAATCTTCCACTTGCTGCTGGCCTCCTAAACTGCCTTTATTTGTGTCCTCCGACTCTGTGTATCTGCCACAACATTTCCTTTCCCAGGCGTATAAGCAAGCTCAAAATTGAAAGACTGTAGGTACTCAACCCACCCCTACTGTCTCAGATTCAAGCCACACTGCATGAAGATATACTTAAGGATCTTGTGGTCAGTATATACCAGAAAATGCTCTCCCAAAAGATAATGTCTCCAACAACGCAAATCATGAACAACGACTGCCAACTCCAGGTCGTGCATAGGATAGTTTATATCATGTGGCCTCAACTGCCGTGATCCATAAGCAACAACACAATCATCCTGCATGAGCACTACTCCAAGACCGATTCCATATGCATCACATAAAATTATATAACTCTTGCCCGGATCCAGCAAAACTAGAATCTGTGCTGATGTAAATCTTTACTTCTTCTCTTGAAAGGCTGTATCGTAGGCTTCTGACCAAACATACTTCACCCCCTTCTTGGCCAAGACTGTCAATGGTGCTGCTAAGTATGAGAAGTCCTGTATAAACTGCCTATTTTCACCAGCCAAACCTAAGAAACTTCGTACCTTGAAGACATTATTCGGCTGCTACAAGGTAACTACTGCTCTCACATTCTCTGGGTCTACTGATACTCTCGTCTCTGAGATGACATGACCCAGGAATTGATTCTCGTCCATCCAAATGTGGCACTTTGAGAGCATAGTATATTACTGATTCTCCCTCATTATACTCAAAAATATCTCAAGATGGGTATCATGGTCATGTTGAGTGTGAGAGTACACCAGGATATCGTCCACAAAAACCACCATGAAAGAATCCAAGTAAGGATTGAAAATTCTATTCATCAGCGCCATGAAAACTGCTAGTGTTTTTGTGATACCGAACGGCATAATCAAATACTCATAAAGACCATACCTGCTCCAGAAGGCTGTAAGAGGTATATCAGATGGTATGACATGCAACTGATGATAGCTGGATCTCAAGTCGATCTTCGAGAATAATCTGGCTCCTCAAAGCTGATCAAAGAGATCACCTATCCATGGAAATGGATATCGGTTCTTGACCGTCAAATGGTTTAGCTTCCGATAATCCACACAAATCCGTAAAGTACCATCCGCTTTCTTTTCAAACAGAATGGGCGAACCCCAAGTAAAAGTACTAGGTCAGATAAAACCCTTTTCCTGCAACTCCTCCAACTATTTCTTGAGCTCTTGTAACTCAGGTGTATCCATCTTATAAGGAGTTATGGATACCAGTGCTGCTCCTGGAACAAGCTCAATAGAGAAGTCTACATCTTGTTCCAGAGGCAAACCTGAAAAGCCTTTTGGAAAGACATCTGGAAAGCAATCCACCACTGGAGTAAAAACTATCTGAGAAGTCACCTATTCATCCAAATATAAGCTAGAAATCTGGGCCGTAACACCACTCAAACCATGATGCTATGGTCCAGCTCTGCTTTCCTGGACATCCCATTCGACCTTGTAAAGAAAAGATCATCCCTATAGTGATGTGAAACTAACCCTACGATGATAGCAATCGACAAAGGCCTAGAAGGGAACTAACCAGTCCATCCTAAGAATGACATCATAGCATGTCATCTCCAAAACATAGTGATTCCACAAAAAACAACACCCACCAACCTCGAGGGGGTAGTCTAAGAACGGACGCACGCTGGCAGTTCTAATTCCCAAAGGAGTGTCTAGCGTCATCATATCCTCATAAGTATAAACTATAAGTCTAAGGCTTTACACATTATGCACAGAAATAAAGCTATGAGAAGCTCCTATATCAAAAAGTGAAAAGGATAACGATGAGGCTACTAAAATCCTACCTCGAATTGTAGAAGGTCCAGGATCCTGCTCCTGATGAATCTGCTTTACTGCAAAAGTCTGGCCTGCACCGCAGCCCTGTGTAGCAGCCTGAGATCCTTGAGCTGACCCTCCTTGAGCCTGAACACTACGTCCATGGACTCTACCCTAGCCGGAATTACCTGAAGAACTCCTGCCCCTAGTCTACTGTGGAACTAGTAATCCTTCTCTTGTATGCGGAGTTGAAACTAATCCTCCGTCATTAGCCGCTGGAAGGAGAACCTTGAAGAAACACAAGAAATGACCCATCTTACCACAAGATCGGCACTCCCCTGGGTCTCTCTAGAAATGAGGGTTCTTATGACTGATTTTTTCACACTGATAACACACCAGTTGGTTTCCAGAAGGAAGATCCCATCTACCAAAAGAAATACCTCGCTTCCTCAGGTCATATTGTGTAGACCCTCAGTGGCATTTCCTACTGTCTATCTGAAAAGAATCAGCCCTGAATGCTGAACCACCCTGGTCCACAGCTCTAGTCTCCCTTAGATTTCTCTCCATGATAAGTTCCTAGTTGACTATCAGAGTAATAGAAGTCAACTGAAAGACGTTCACCTGTGATCTGATGTCCGGTCTGAGGCCTTCCTCAAACTTCCTCGCTAAAAACATCTCATCATTCCTCAGAACGGGAGTGAAATGTCATAACTCTGTGAAGAAGGAGGAATACTCCATAACTGTGAGAGTACCCTACTAAAGGTTCATGAACTCTCTGGCTCTGTTAGCCCTCAACGTCACCGGGTAGAAGTAGTCGTAGAATGTACACTGAAACTCGTCCCAAGCCATAACCTGTTGGTGCCCTGCATGCAAAACCACATCCCACCATCTCTTGGAGGAATCTTGTAGCATATAAGTCACGAGCTTCACTCACCTCTCCAGTGCTGTCTCCAGGTGCTCGAATATGGATAGCATGGATTCTAGCCATGACTTCGCAACCTGTGGTCCTCCATCCCTTGTCGAATGTCGCTAAACAGTAAGTCAATAGAATAAAAATGAAACCTCCTCTGATACCACTTTGTAAAGACCCAAATCCGAAGCCACTCAATTGGTTCCCCATACCTGGTTTTACACATGATATCAAGGGCATTTCCCAAAATTCCAGAGGTGGCCGACTAGTATCGAGGGCCTTGGTGATTCATTGGGGAAACTATGCCCTCATTAGGTAAAGTATACAAGGGAAAGGAAATAACAGTCAATAGCGGAAGCAGTCAACATCATACAATAACTGAAACTAAATAGCAGAAGAAATGGATGTATAGTAATGATGATGATGATGTAGTAGTTACAAGTATCTAAGGAAAGCAGCAAACACAACAACGTGATGAAATACAACTGAGAAACAAAGTATGAAAAGTAAACAGTAACTCTAGCAGCATCCCAAGCCTAAGCTCGGTCCTATGCTCTCCAGCTCCAACCCGAAATCATGTATCTGAAGTAGAAGGACCACAATCCCTATCCACACATACAACTATATAACCTATTTGGTGCGAAAAGCAGGATCCAAACAGGGTGTGAGACTAGTCCCAGTAGGCAACCACCACAAAATCTGTGCCCTACTGTTAGTGAGTAATATAGTAGAAGTAATGAAAGTAAATGTAGTAATGAACTAGGAGTACACAATTAAACAATCCTACCAATTACCATTCACCTTCATTTAACAACTTATTTAATCATTTAATTAAACAACCAAGGAATCTAGAAAATCTCTCTATTCCAAGGTAAACAGGTAACACAACAGGCATCAAAAGACTACCTAAACAACCAATCCAGCTAAAAGATCCAAGCTTGTGCTTTTCCTTGGTAGACTCATCTAAACCAACCTAACAATACACATTCACACTGACTCTCTGGGTGGCTCAAACTAGGATACCCTTATAGTCAAGTAAACATACAAAGGCACAAACACTCTGGGAAGCACTCACGTCGATTCCCCTGTGGTCTTGCAACGATAGCTACAGACTCTCTGAGGAAGCTCTTACGTCTAATTCATCCTGTGGTATTGATAAATGCATAAAATAGGGATACTCTTAGGAAGAAAAAAGTACAATTCCCATAGGTCATGTGTATGAAACTAATTCCAAAAAACCCCATAGGGAAGCACTTAATCGTCTATTCCCTCTTTGGTCTCCCACACCAGGTTCTCACAGCCCTGAGCAGTCCAGTCGTGCGTAATCGACTATTAGTATCCCTAAGTAAGTTTAGCAACTACTTGGGTGAAATATAAAATGCATCAAAAGTAAGAAAATAGCAGGAAACACATGAAATCAGTTATAAAAATCAAACTATCAATTGCAATAGGGTTTGCCTTGCAGGCAAACACTACCAAATGGCGATAAACAACCAAATAGAGGTAACACCCATGGGGTGATCCTCAATCATGAAAGCAAGCATATTTTATAATCAATTAACCTTAATATAACAATCAATCTAAAGTAATTAAACAATAGGACCAAAATCCCTATCTCGGGATACCTGAAACATGGGAATCCGACACTTTTACACAAAAACTCCAAAAAATTCAATGTAAGGCCACAAAACACCTACGTCAATCCTAGGAGATCGATCTAATTGAACCTCGGCCACTGAATTGGACTATAAAAGAGTATATCAGTAAAAAATTATAAAACTTTAATCCTACGATAACTCTCATAAGATAAAGAATCACGAAACGTGGCCAAAGAAGAACCAATAACTCACCGCTGTGATTCTATTGCAACTGACAGTGTTCAATTCGGATAACCAGTGATGGATCGGCTGCTTAGAGAATATTCGGCCTCCTCGGAAGCTCTTGATAGAAATATACGAAGACGAAGATGGAAATAATTATTAGACGTGACCCTAGTATGAATAACAAAAAAAGAAAGAAAGTGCACAATGTGTACTTCTTGAGTGCACGACGGGTACTTGCCTTTTCCGTTCTCTGCTTTAGGCTGCCTCCAAGTCACACTTACACGGCTGTGTGTGTGGCCTTGAGACGACCAACACATGGATTCCAGTGGCATCAAAGTACACGGAGTGTACTCATAAAGTACACGACATGTACTCATAAAGTACACAACATGTACTCATAAAGTACACGGCATGTACTCCGAAAATTTCAATATTTTCATCTTTTTCTCAAAAACTACCAAAACAGGAAAAACGTACCTAAAAATAAGATCTGGGTTCTTACAAACTTCCCCCATTAAAGAAATTCATCCTCAAATTTTCCTAACAAGGTGGTGAAGAAGAAACCTCGAACAACTCTGGCCATTGTGATCACATATCGGTCTCCCTCTCCCAAGTCTCGTCCTATACACGGCCGTGCTGCCATAGCACTTGTACCAGAGGAACAGACTGTCCATGTAGTAACTTTGCACTACTATCAACAATCCTAATAGGATGCTCCTTGAAATATGCATCCTGGTCCAGCTCAACCTCCTTGGGTCGAAAAACATGAGACGGGTATGAGAAATAGCGTCGAAGCTGAGAAACATGGAAGACGTCATGCATAGACTGTTACCTCTGAGGTAACTGCAACTTATAAGAAACCAGCATGACTCTTTCTAGAACCTCAAATGGCCCGACGTATATCGATGAATGATTACCCTGTCACTTGGTCCTATTGTGTCCTAACCTCGGGGTAACAAATATTTTATTCTAAAAACTATTTTTATTGACTTATATTAAAATTTTATTTTCATAATTTACAGAAATTAATTGTATCAAAATGGATTTAATATTATATATCAACATGATTATATTATATAATAATGTGAATTTTAATTTTTTTTCATAAATTATGATTACTATGATTAAAGTTGTTGACCATGATAATGGAAAAATGTTATTTTTGAAGAACTGTTTTATTAATATTATATAATTTTTATCTAATCAATAAAATTAAAATATTTTAAAATTAAAAAATTAATATGATATTTTGAATAATATAAATTCATGTAAAGACACATTTAATTGGTAATAAATGCTAAATAATATTAAGAACACATAATTTTTAAAACACCATTTTTCTTCAAAAAACAATTTTTATACATATAAAATGTTTGTTTTATGTTATTTATAAATTGAATTAGTTAAAATAGATATTAAATTTAGTTTCATTAAACCAAAAATTGGTAATATGGGTGATTTTACATTTTTAGTTAAATAAAAATTATTGAGTTAAAAATAAGTTACAAATGTAAAAATTGAAAAGTTAAAAGTAAAAACCATAGAAAAGATGACTCCTGAAAGGTCTAAAATATGCGTGAAAATTATTTTGAGATTATTAATCAACCTAATGTATGCCATGTTCCATTAATTTTAAATTTTTTGGTTTCTTTAATGTCTCGACCTAGATTCCACTAAATAATTTTTCTCAACTGGCTCGCCATATGGACTTAGGCACGACTCCTCATATACCAGAGGCTTTTGAGTACAATAGAGGACGAATGATATGTTTTTTTGGAGAATATTAACTCATATAAAATTTATTAAATAAAAAAAACACTAAAAATCATCCATAATAGTAAATAATCAAAGTGCGACAACTATAAATATAAAAAAGGTGGTAATAATAAAATGAAATACTGCAAAGACTTGAACAACCATGTCATATATTTAACACTAATCCACCACTGGTTAGATCACATATATAGGGGTAAATAAAATAAATGGAAATAAAATTACATATTTATACCATTAACTATAAGAACTACGATATACCGAGTCTCCAAGACACCACCGAGTTTCTCCATCATAATCACAAGAAGCCACATGAGTTGATCCTCAAAATCATGAAACTATTAACCATATCACTATCCATCATTTATCTATGATCAACCTAAAAGTATTGATTATCCACTAAAATAGGATAATATTAATTGTATATATTATAATATTCATATTATTAATTATTCATAAATACTATTTGTATTGAATTTTATAAATTGAACATTATTTTAAATCATGATTACAATTATTGATTAAAGTGAACTACTACTTCACATATTAATACAAATTTTTAATCCCTGAATTTTCTTAATTTGAATTTCATAGTTAATTTTCAGGTATCCTATTCCATTAGGAATAGTTCATTCTTTTTGTGAACTTGAATAATCACTTGTGAAGATGACCAAAGTGGGCTTTCATGGGAACATATTCGGGGAAAAGTGAATAGGATATCATCCAAATAAAATTAATATAGAAGCCAATATCCAAGCCTAATTATTATAAAATTTGATCTGGAGTTATAGAGAATCATGTTAGACATTTCATTAAATATAGGACAAGGATAATTATGATGTCTGAAGGGATCCTAGGTGGCCCAACTTGAAGATGAAATTCTAGGCTAGATTCGGTTTCACATAAAATAACCCACTATTTTGACCCTGTAGGAAAAACCAACATCCATTTGGGGTGAAGGTTTATAGTATATTAGGAGAAATATGTATTTTAATTTTCTTTTTACATGTACTTACACAATTCGTCCATGTAGAAATTCATTTCAGTGCCTCTTTTTGTGGATGCAAGTTGGGTCAGATTTTTTTCAAGGGTGGAAAAGTATTCTCTCCACTAATTTTCCACCCACATTAGCCAAAAACTATTAATTGGGGTGACTTAAACTATTGGTGGATCTAAAAAAGGCTTCCAAAAATCCTATTTAAGGCTATGGTGTTGGAGGATTTAGGGATCTTTCTATGTTGTTTTTATTTTAATGTTACTCTACCAATTTGATGTTGTAATCACATTTCTCAAATTGTAAGTTGTTCAATTCACCTTAGTTTCTTAATAAAAGTTCTTCTTCTTAATGTATTATATTCTTATTCGTATCACATTGATACCATTGCTTCAAGTTGTGAAGTTATTCATACCAAACCTTGTGAAATTCATCATACAACAGTGGAGTGATTATTATTTCATTGTTTTTTCACTTATTCAATTCCACCCTCATGACTCTACATTTGAATTCCATTAAGAGCATAGTATCAAGGGAGGGATAACCCTATTATGGTTTTATCTAATGTATTATCAATGGGTTGGATTGTATTTTATTTCTCACACCATAAATGTTTAATAATTTCTTTGATTTGTTTTATTTCATTCAACGGTTTTCTCTCTTCCTATTCCTTATTGAATTTTATTGCCAGACTTTTCATGTAATTATTAGATTTTTTACCAATAAGTGTGCATGAAAATGATCCTATAAGTGTATAAGTGATTATCATGTGTATGTTAAGGTGCTAAAATATTAATTAATGAGGTTATATTGATATAATTGAATAAATGATTCTCAAGTTAATGAAATTGAAATAATTTATAAGAAAGTCTTCCAATCAATAACCTATAATAACCTAGGATCAACTCATAATAGTAATTTTAATTAACTTAGGTATTTTATTTCTCATTTAAACCCATATAAAATCAAACCAGATTTAGAAACATCATAGAAAAAACTCTCTAAAGAATTTACATACCTATAGGTTTCTTCTTAGGTCTCTCAGGATGCGACAACCCATGATACACTACAACCGACCACTTAACCCTAAAAAAATGGTAAATTTAGTTGATAAATTTTTTTGGAACCATATATGGAGACCTAAGTGAGTCACATTGAAACTCATTTTATTCTACCAAATTTATCTTTTCCAACTCACATTTCTCTAATATTTTACCCTTTCTATTTTTTTTGTGTCCTGGGAATCTCAAATCTGAGATTTAGTTTACTCAAATGGTGCCTCTTCAACACAATTTTATCATAACCCCATCCTAGAATCAAATGGGAAATAAATATTGTGAACCACCTAACTTAGGTATTCTATTTGATCAAACCTTGAATGATTAACTCACACTTGATGAGATTCACAATCATTTGGATGATGACTGTTTAAAGGATAAATTTTCCACCCTCTCAAAGATAGTAAAAGAGATCAGTCTTGGGGAAGTCCATGGTGTTCAAACTCCTTAAAATTCTATTACTCAAACACCGATTGAACAAATATGACAAGAAATAGAATGAATTAATTCCTAGGTTTCATTATTTAGATTAGAACTACAAAGAATTGAAATATTAATCAAACCCATTCCCACTCATGAAATCCCTTCATCATCACATATAGTATAATATTTTCTCCCATAATCCTCTCATGAATTTACTTAAGAACCAAAATTTTTAATTTAGATATATGAATAATATAAATGAATTGTTTAAGGGTTTTTAAATTTTTGGGAAATTTATTTTTGGATTTAAAAGAGGATAATTTGACATTAAAGATTGAGTGTTATGATTATAGCTCCATTGATGATTATTTAGAAACACCAATCAGAAAGAATTTTGAGAAATCATGAACTTCAATTCCACACCCATTATTGAAACTGAACTTCCTAATTTGGTGTTTGAATATTCTATTCAAAAGGAACCAATTCTGTTGTGATATTTTGAATATCAAATTGAGTTCTATTCAATGTCCAAACCAATGTCTAAAATTGTTTGCCAACCTGAGCTTGAATTCATGGTCCATACATCCCCTATCATGGTTTCTTTTATAGGGGATAATCAGAAACATTCTCTCATCATTTCATCCACTCTTGATGATAATAATGGTAAAATTATCCTTGATGTATTAAGGTATATTAGAAAATAAATTGGATGGACCCTTTTCAATATTCATGGGATTAGAACATTCATTAAAACCTATATGGTTTTTCTTGAATCAATTTAAATTCCATCCTATCAACCCCATTAGAGACTCAATCATAATATAATTAATGTGGTGAAAAATTTAATCCTTAAAAGTTAAAACTTGGTGTTGGATAAGTTGGGGGGTCTAAGTTGAGCTAAACAAATTTAAACTAAGATTTTTCTAGGAGGAAACCCGTCATTAAAATGGATTTTATTTTATTTTTTTTATTATTTTGTGTGTAAAAAAAATAAATTTCAAAAACAAATATCTATTCAAATATTTTTCTTCTTATAACTCTTATTTATTTTTTTATTTTCTTTATTTTAAATTTGATGTTCTTCTCTGTAATATATATTTTATTTTATGTGCTTATATATATATATGTATATTTATATTTTAAAAAATGGGGAAAAAAGGAAAAAAAAGAAAAACCATATATATATATATATATTTGTGAAAAAGGCCACATAATAGGTCTTGGGGAATACACCGTCGTGACCGGAGAAACGACGAGACTCGAACCAGTGACCAATGGGAAACATGGGAGTGCGACTTACACTAACCTAAGAATTATAGTGTATCTTTCTTCTATTTTATTTATATATATATACTTATATTTGAAATTATATATATATTGATTATTTTTACTTTTTCCTTGTATCGATCTTTATTTTTATAAGATAATATTTATATTTTTTAACTTTTCCTTTTATCTTTGTTTATTTTTATTTAAGGGAACCTCAAGGGGTTGCCATTTTTTTCTAATAGTATTGGTTTGCATGATTCAGGTGACCCAGAGGCTGTGGTATTTTTAGGAAAATCAAATATATTACAATATTTAAAACACAATCTTCTATCATTTATGAGTATTCTCTACGTGACATAGAGATCAAGGTATTAAATGGGAGTGGCACAAACATCAACTTCAACCACCAGGTGAATTCATTACATGATTCTCATTTTGAAATTTCAATTTTTGAACTAATCTCCAATAACACTACCCCATTCTAAATTTCATTTTCTTTAAACACTGGGGACAATGTTATTCTATGTGGGGGGGGGGGATGAAAAGAAAAAAATAAATAATTTTTTATGCCAAATAAAATTTTATGTTCATAAATGGAATACAAATTTTCTTTAGCCTAGAACATGATAATACACATTGAAAACCTTGAAATTAAATTTTGAAAAATATGAAATGCCTTAATTTTGAGTTTAATACATGTATAAGTTCACAATCATATATTTTGGAAAGTGTGGCTATCTAATGTGATTTTTCACCATTTAAATTTTCATCCAATTAATAAATAAATTCAAAAAACACATCCTTTGGATTGTGGTGGTATTAATTTGAGTTCCTAGGGTCCCATAATATATGTAATAAGTTTTAGTGATCATTTTAATTTTAACATGAGTACTAAAAAAATCAATATATATATATATATATATATAATTGTGCGTAGAGCAATGGATTGACCTAATGTGTGGATTTAAACACTTGGGGATCATGACTCCACAGTTTTATGGCCTAGAGTTGGGAATTTTATCTCCTTGTGATAATTTGATTTTGTTTTTTATTGAGTTAACTCAAGATGATGCCCGATTATATAAGATTCACTTGGTGCCCTAAGGTCTTTGATATTGGGAGTTATTGAAAAAGTTTTGATACATGGGTTGAATCGACTGAGTTCAATTCCAATTACCATGGAAAAAGTGAAAAAGAAAAATAATAATACTCATATTAATATTAAAATGTGATTCCACCCAGTTCTTCCATAGTTTCCCCCATGAATAAAGATAAAGCACCATATCTATTGTGTTTGACAACAGATCATCATGCTTAATTGAATTTGGATAAAATGTGGTGATGATTTTGAAAAAAGGAATAGACTTGGGATCAATATATAATTTTGGACCTATCTTGTGTTAAATTATGTTAATGTTTTTCATAATTTATTGGTATGGGAATTTTGGTGAGCATTGTGTATTATAATGTTTTTAGAAAAGGGAATTGAAATTGCATATTTTTTATATAAATTTTTCTCGGGACAAGAAAAACTCAAGTTGGTGGGTGCGATTATCCACTTAAAGAGGAAAATATTCATTTTAAATATTATAATATTCAGGTTCTTAATTATTCATAAACACCATTTTTATTTAATTTTACAATTTGAACATTATTTCAAATCATGATTTCAATTCTTTCTAAAAGTGAACTATTACTAGGTACATTTTGATACACATTGTTAATTACTAAATGATCTTAATTTGAATTTCATATTTAATTTTCATTTTTCTCATTCCATTGGAAATATATGATTCTTATGGTTCACTTAAAGAATCACAATGGAATACGACCAAAGTGGGCTTTCATGCCAACACATTCTGAGAAAAGTTAACAAAAAAAACCCAATAAAATTACTGTAGTAGCCATGATTCAAGCCCAATGGTTCTTAAACTTAAACTAGAGTTATATAAAATCATGGGAAACATTTCATTAAAAACTTTCCAGAGCTAATTATGATGTTTGAATGGAGTTCTAGGTGGGATAAGTTTAAAATGAAATTCTTTCCCCGATTCAGTGGCCCATAAAAATATCCCACTATTTAGACCATATTTAGAAAACCCAAAATCCATTTGGTATGAAAACTTATATAATTTTAGGAGATATCCTTAGATTAATGTTCTTAATTTACGGACTACCCCAACTTGGCCATATAGAATGTAATTTTGATTCCTCTGTTTGGTGGATCCATGTTGGATCAGATTTTTGTCAAAGGGGGAAATGTCTTCTCTCCATTAACTTTCCACCCAATTAGAACAAATACCATCAATTTGTGTTACTTAATCTATTACTGGATCAACCCAAGGATTCAAAATTCCTATTTAAGGTAGTAGTGTTGGAGTATTTATAGATATTTGTGTGTTGTTTTCATTTTAATGTTATGTTTCCAATTTGATGTTGTAATCACATTTCCCAAATTGCAAGTTGTTTAATTAACCTTAGTTTATTAATAAAAGTTATTATTATCCAATTATTATGTCATTATTCATGCCACATTGATATTGTTAATTCAATATGTGAACCTATTCACTCCAAACCTTGAGAAATGTTTCACACAATGTTGGAGTGTTCATTATTTCATTATTTTTCACTTCTCCAATTCTGCCATCATGAGTATAATTTACGATTCCATTAAAATAATAGTATCAATGTAGAGATAAACATCTTATGGGTTTATCTAAGGGAGTAGAAAGGGAATAAATATGATGTGGTTTTTCACTCCATAAATGTGTAATAATTTCTTTTATTTGAGTTTTTCATTAAATGATTTTCTCTCTTTCTCTTCCTTATTGAATTTTTTCACCACACTTTTCATGTGCTTAATAGATCATTTTCCAAGAATTTCTCATAAAAATGATTCTATAAGTGTATTGGTAATTATCATGTGTATGTGAAGGTTTTAAAACATTAATTTATGGGGTTATATTGATTTCACTAAATGAATCCTTCCTGTGTTATTAAAATTGAAATAATTTAAAAATAAATTCATCCAATCCATCCCTTATAATAACCAAGGATCAACCCATTCTCATAATTTGAATTCACTTAGGTCAATTAGTTCTCATTTAAAACCAGCTAATACCAACCCAATTTTTTCCATTTCATAGCAAAAAACTATCCATAGAATGTACTTGTACTTATGTTTCTTCTTAGGTATTTGAGGATTTGATAACCCAAGATACACAACAAGTGACTGATTAACCTTAAAAACTTAGGTAAATTTGGGAAATGATAGGTATAAATTAGTCTTGGATGCACACAAAGGTGTTTGTATAGGGGGTAGAAAATAAATCTCAGCTGACCACCCCCAACGGTGAACCTATAATATAATATCATAAGGGCATGCACATGAGATATGATCTTCCTATATGAGGAATAAATAGAAATGATAAATAAAATAAATCCAAAATAGATCCTTGAGTTTGTGAAACTAATCCAAAATACATACTTTAATCCATAACAAAAAAATATTAAAACAAGTTACATCTCTACATGGGATACATATCCTAACCATGGGTTCACCCAAACTCATCTATAATCATTGTGATAAAGAATTCAAGGTAAAAACTAGACATCCTATAAAATATGAAGCTTTTAAATTATATAAATAAAACTAGGGAAAAAGTTACATAATAAAGGCATCTATGTATAAATATAATCAAGCATAAAATTATTTCATTTATCCTATTAGCCCATCTAAGGAATTCTGTATCAGGAACCCATGTGTCACTCAAGGCATAATATAACCTCATTTTCCTTATGAGCCTACGCAAGGAATTCTGTATGAGGAACCCAAGTATCACTCATGGGATCAAATAATTTCATTTTATTGTGGTAACACCACGTTCACTAATCTCACCTAGAACACAAGCCCATCCAAGGAATTCTATATCATTAATCTGAGTATCGCTCAAGGCATAATATAACCACATCTATCCTATGTTCCCATATATGGAATTACATTTAAGGAATCTAAGTATCACTCAAGGAATAATATAGTTTCATTATCCCTATGATCCCATCCAAGAAATTACATATAACGTATAAAAGTGTTTCTAAAGGAATAATCTAATCCAAATCAAAAAAAGTACCTTTGGGTATCTAGATAAAATAATATATGATCATTATGTCTCTGTAGCTGAACCCCATGAATTACATCTTGGAATCCTGATAAATACATAGTTAAAAAAAGGTAATATAATTAGTTGGATCATAGAAATTACTTATAATAATTCCTGTCATATACCTCATCATGGTAGGAACATTTTGTAAATATATGGAACCACCTCTAGAAATCATAACTATATCAATAGAAATCAAGTGAATGGACGAATGAATGAGTGAGGGTGACTAAATTACTATACCCACCACCACTTCCGAAACATCTCAATATTTTCATGTTTAGTATGAGTTCTAAGGTGAAAACTACTACCATCTCTACACAAACCCATAATACACAAGATTTTGTTCCGTTAAACATCAAAGCATCGATTGGGTCCCACAGTTAAAACATTGGAGAGGAATCCTACTTGGGATCCTCTATGTTAGAACACAAGGAAATAAATCCATCTTGGGATCCTTGTGAGAAATAAATAGATGAGGCATCCAACATAGGATCCTTAAATAGAATTATAATTAAGATAAATCCTATAGAGAATCCAAGGATTGAATTTGTAGGAGAAGGCATCCTACATGAGATCATATTTATTGAAACACAAGCGGAGGAATCCTAAACATGATCCTTAGAAAGAATTAGTAATTAGAGGGATCCTATATGGAATCCCAGGAAGTAAATAATCTATTTGGGTAACCATGTTCCACAACCGTGTATCTAACGTTCCATTTACTCATGGTATATAAGGGAATATCCTACAAGGGATAAATACTCATAAGAAAATATACATAATCATAGGTGATAGAGTATGGTTCACGGCCCATATCAGACCAAGGTTTCACTCTAGGTTAGTCAGAATGCCCAAAAAGTAAGTCTCATCAAGTCACATCTTAGTTCTATTGATTTGGGATTATACTGTCATCTATTAGGTGAAGAACTTTTTGAACCCATTCTAAGTCCACTAATCATTTTCTATGATCCACAAGAGGGTATTATCCCATTTCTCACTTACAGTGATAGTTATATTCAATAACTGATGGAAGAACATCTCCAATGAATATCCCTCACCCCAAATTAACTTTTTTGAGTCCTAAAATCATCTCAAGGGTTTTACCATCATGATCTACATGGAATAAAACTCAAAATAGTATAATCGGGTGCCTAACTATGACTCTATGGCATCAAAACATGAAAAACCATAAAAAAGTTGCATGGGAGAACTATATGTCATGTACACCCGAGTACAATATGTGTACCCTAGAATCCACACATGGGTATGTAATTGAATTAGATATGGTGTGTAAAACCCATGTACATGGCATATACCCTGCATAGGGTACCTTTCCATGTACTTACCTTGTCCTAGCCATGTGTTTTTGTCTGTCAGTGTACTTTACACATGGTGTGTAACCTACACGGGGTATGGATGTGTACCCCAGATGAAAGAGTTACCCTGCATAGCTATCTAGGAATGTGATTGGATACATGGATGAGTATGAATACAAGATGTGTATGCCCAGTACATAGTGTCATAAAACATCTACTGGTCTTGTACTCTACTACATGGCTAAGTACGACTACAAGACATTTATACATAGTATATTATGTGTACTCCAAAAAAGCGATATCTGAAAAATAGTAAGAACACATGGCATGTGTTTATGAACTACATGATTTTTGATCATAATTTTAAAATAGGAAGACCCTATAATTTACTAGAAACATCTTACTTTTAAACAAAATCTATAGACTGAGCCAATAGGGGTCCTTAATAGTCATAAAATGGGATTAAAACTAAAAATTGGTAAATATATAGACACATATGATATAAAATTAAAAACGACAAACTTTTGGTAAGAATCCACTGAATTGTTTTCCATTTTCGTGATTTGCAGCAACCGTATAATGATCTGGATCCTCCCATGATCTACGGTGACACCTCCTTTCCTCTCTCCCCATCTCTCTCTCTTTATATCCATATACTCTATTGGTTGGCGTGAATGAATCCCACATTGGGTGTGCATGAGAATCTAACTTATAAAATAGAAAATAAAAGTGGAAAGAGAAAAGAAAAAGAGAAGAAAAATAAAAAGGGGCCCGGGCCCGAGCCCGACTGTGGCGCCTGAAATGAGTTTTTATATTACTTAGGAAAACCCCAAATCTAGACTCAATAATGAAGATAAAATATCAATATTTCACTCCATTAGAAAGGTATATACAAATTTTTGTGTGTTAATAAATTAATATTTAATTAATTAAATATAAAATTTTAATTATTTCATGAAAATTTGAATGGATCATATTTGCACCAAACTCTTGTCATAGGGAAGTCACCCTATTATAGGAATAAAAAAGGGGTCAAAAAATTATCTGAAGTCTTATTCTATGGAAAATGACCATTATACCTTGTAATAGAATTAAAATTCAAAATTTAAAATTTCTACTAAATTTTAAAGTATAAAAAAACATCGGTATTTACATATTTGATCCTCTAATAGTGTAATGATATCATTGAAAAGTAAAGCGATATTCTCAAAATTTCTTTTTTTTCAATTATAAAAGTGAAAAATTCCACCACTTCATGAAACACCCATTAGTTCAATATCCTTCCTAGAAATATACCATTTTAATTCTCATAGAAAAATATTTATAGTTAATAATCCTTTAGTATGAATTAGTTATCTTAATCCCTTAATTTCTAAAGAAACTTTCAAGAGAATTTTCTGAGTCCAAAAGTGAGTATTACTTAATACTTAACATTTTATTCTTTATATTTACCTTAATAACTATCCTGAACATAGTTATATGATAAACTCAGTATCATTATTATTTCAGAGTTTTATTATATTAATGGTATGACGTTTATTTACCCATTTCCATACACATAGAAAATTAAATGAATGTTAACCATGTGTTATGCAGACTACTAAATCCTTGTAATAATAGTTTTTGTTTTTCATATTAATTTCTTTATTTATCCACACCACTTGAAATATGATTCAGAAACTTAAAAAACATTTTCATAATATCATTATTCTTCTTTTATAGTTATATTAAACATTTCCTTGACCCTAATCATCCATTGCGATAGAGGGTGTTCATGTTTGGGTCAGTTTAACGACTTATATGAATAATGATATAAAATTATACAATTGATGAATATGGGAACTTAAATAATAATATTATTATATTTTAATAATGAATTAAATATTTATTTTTGGTTGTGTAATTATTATATTAAGTACATGACTTATTATTTAAATATCATATTTGGTCGCAATTTTTTTAAAAAAAAGATGAAAACGATTCAACTTTCATACAAACATAACTAATGACTATATAATAAATAAATAAAATATGATAAAAAATGGTTCAAAATAAATTAAATATAGAAAAACTAATTATATTTAAAGTTATATAATAAAATTAATTTTATTATTATTGAAGTTAGGTGCATGCACCAAATGAATCTGGAACAAGGTTTGGGTGTTCATCTAAAATTGCTCTCTTTGAGACAAGTTTTTTGTTATACAAATAATTTAGTTTATGTAGTGTATATTTTTTTATTTTAGATATCAAATCATGAAGTACTTTTAATCATGGAATGTGATGTTCAATTATAAGACCACCCTTTTTAATGGGTTTGGATTAAAATTTCACTTAACCTGCAAGGGTTATTTATCTCAAACTTTAATTCCCTAAGATATATTTATGTTATACACCATTTTTAACATTGAAGGGTGTATTCAATAACCATTAAGGTATGTTTTTATATATATATTTTTATTCATTTAAATAATAATCCAAATCAGTTACTTTTTATCTAATGTATTTTGACTCAATTGTTACCCAAGTTGTAAGGCTTTTTAGTATATCAATTTTAATTCATTGAGTTATTATTATTTCTCTTGTACTTATCTCATATAACCTGGGAACATTAAACCCATTAATTATATTATTTTACATATATATTTTTAAATATATTCCATATAAAACCTCATTTTGAAATATTTATTACTTCAAGGAGTGTATTTATCGTAAAGGATATTGATATATAAAGTCTCATTTCCTTGAGTAATATTGTTTCATCATAAACGATTTTCCTCAATTATTAGGTTCTTCCCTAATAATACTTTATTATAGGGTAATTTCTCTACCAATGTGCAGAAATAAAATATTTTCGTATAAACGAATGCTCTATTAATCTATTTAAAATGTGAGTTTTAAACAAAGGTATTTTAAAATTAATTGAAAGGGGTTTTTTTCATTTCACATTTTCTTACTCTACTAATTTTTTCAATATAAAAAGTATGTCATTTAATGGATCCATTATTTTATATTATTTTTTGTGTGAAGGATTTTCAAAATATTTCACATCACCTTCTCAAAAGCTATATTTGAAACGACATATAAATTTGCATGTTATGCCATTGTTAATTTTTTTTAAAAGATATTTTAAGTTTGTGGTTCCATTTACCTTATAATTTTCAAAATTATTTACACTAATGGGTTTTATGTTCCATAATTTATATACTAATATATATATATATATTTATCATTTGAGGGATTGAACTCACATTATTAAACAATTTGATACTTGATCCGTTCTTTTGTGATATCTTTCAAACCATTATTTTGCAAGGGTGTTTTCATTTATATGAATACACTTTATGTTTAATTTATTTTATTTAGGATATATTCTTTTAAAACCATCAAAATTATTTTTCTATAAGTTTTATATAAAACCTGATATTTAATTATATTATGTTATATTTTCTTCCTAAAGAAACTATAACACAATGCACATAGATTTATTCAAGAGTGTGATAAAGTAATAAATTCTTAAATTTTATAAATTGAATTTGAATAAATTTAATTCATTTTATAATTCATAAAGTCGAATTTATATTTTGATTAATCTTTCATATTTCTTATAATTAGTTGTCTTTCAAATTTATAGTGAAAAATATCGATGTTACAAAACAATTACTTTTATGATATTATAATTATATAAAAATTACATTAATGATTATGAAACATTATTAATAGAATATATATATATATATAAGAAGTAAAATAATTCAAATAAAAATATAATGTTGATCTTAAAAATATATACTTAATAATTTTAAAATCTAATTAATTTTTTGTTCAAATAAAAATTGTTTCCTTTACTTTAATTTTAATCAAGTGTTTATGTGGTTAATTTCAGTTTTGGTTTGGTTTTGAAGAAAAATAAGTATACCTTTATTTAACATAATCTAATTAATTCCATTTGAATCAATATTATACTTTATTTTTCTCCAAAATCATTTTTATACTTAAAAAGAAGTTTTTCAGAAAAAATATAATTCATTGTGTTTTACAGGTTTGTTTTTCAATTAATTCCTAAAAATTATTGAAATTATATTTTATAAAACGGGATAAAGCTAAAATTATATTGTTTAAAATGGCTTAAAAACTCATATAAATCATTTTTATCATCATATTTATAACCTATATCATATCTTATTTGAATTTGAGTCATTTTAGATCTATTTTTATTAAGTAATACATTAATATATTTTAATCATTTTAAAAAATTCGAAGTGTTCCATATCCCTCAATTATTAAAGGACACCACCTCTCCTCTCTTATTCACACTCGAAGAGCCTCTTATCTCCACCAGGACCATAAAAAATAATTTTATAACATAACTCCCTACGTTCTATAGGTATTTTATCAAAATACCATCCTAGTAAGTCATTAGGTATAAACCAAAGGACGTTATCCAATAAAGAGGTACAATTCTCAACCAATTGTTTTCTTTTTATTTCTTCTTTTACCTCGTTAAAACATCTCCAAAACATTATGATATAATAACGTTAGTATATAACATAAAATTAAATATTATAATTTTTTTGTTATAACTATTTTTCATATAATTATCTGTTTAATTTAAAATGAAATCATATTTCATGCGTATATGTTGATTACTACCTCGCGAAGATGCTATACTTCATTTTTCACCACTACCTCTCATGGTTTCTAATAATCATAGATCAAAATTTAATAATATTATATATATACATAAATATGATATTTATGAAATAAAAATTATTACATAAATAAAATTTATAATTTAACTTCTTACCCTACCACCCATTAAAAATGATAACATCACTCATGCGTCTGTGTGGAATACCACCTCCACAAAGAGATGTGATTAATTTTTCCTATATGAATTTCAGGAAAGATTATAAAAATGTATTTAATGAATATATATGATATTTACAGAAATATTAAAATTATTTATATGATTCAATCATTATTATTATGAAGGTACTAAAACTATTAAACCAAAACTTATATGAAAAATAAAACAGTTAACTATCAGAAATGATGCTTTAAAAAAAATATTAATACATTAGCATTGAAATCTAATAATAGAAAAATATATCATATTATAATTATTTATATTTTATTTTTATAAAATAAAAATAAAAATAAATTTATTATACATCAATTTAAAATCACTTATGAAGTGAGTCATACATGAGGTAAGGGTTTATTTTAAAATCTCATCCTAATTCTAGATTATTTATGTTCAAGTTTATATCAGAGAAATTATATAATATTTATATATTCTAAAAGATATATTTTATTCTAATATGTTTATTTTTAGGGATTTGACACATTATTTACATTTTTTACCTTCTTTGAAACTCAAAATACCAAAAGAATATTTTAAAGGAAATTCCACTTAGTTTTTTATTTTGGGAAAAAATATTTTTATTCCCTAACAATATACTATTTAAAAAATTTTCAATTTTTTTATAATATACCCCAATAATTTATTAAATTAATTTCTACCATTATATTACTTTCTATAATTTTTTTAAAAGGATCTTCTTCTCATTTTCCAAATAAGGCCCTTTTTATCAAAGGTGCGAATGAAAACTTTATTTTAATGGTTATATAATGAATTTTTTCCCATAGTAATTACTATTAGTTTTATTTAAGCGTTTTTTACATTTATAAATGGTTATTTTCATATAAAAAACTTTTTCCTTATATTATATAATTTTTTAGAGTTTAATATTAGTGATTTCAAAATGAAACAAGTATTTTTCTCATGAAATTTTCCAAAGATATTTTAAAATTATTTTCATCTATATCGACATGATTTGACGAATCTTATAATTTATTAGGGATATAATATATTGATCCTATCCACTATATTACTGAGGATAAATTATGATTATATTTTTTATTAATTATATAAAATATTAATATAATATATAAAAGTTTTTTAATAAGAATATTTATGTTAATTGCATATTGAATTGTTATTTATTTCTTTCATATGATGAATGAATTCGACTTAGTATGTGATGATAATATATTTTTAAAGTCCCTCAAGACATCATTGGGTTTCATGATAAAATATAATTTGGGTATTTGGCATGTACCTTACCTATTTATATATGATTTCTTTGAACAAGGCCTTGATGATGAGATTATGATGTTTGGAATTATGAATTCTATCATTATGAAAGTATTTATTATTATCTTTGTAATTATTTATGTGGTTATTCTATGGGTGGATATATTCCCCTTTTATGATATTATTTATAGGAAATACTTGTTTATTTTTTACCTCTTCCATATTATTAATTCTTTATTTATTCTATGATAGCTTCATTTGTATGATTTACATTAAAAATTATACAATATCACAATTTATTATGTTTTACTTTCACTAGGATAACAAGAAGCGATATATGAATGATTTTAGTGGTTTAATAGAATATATAATAAATTCATCCCTTAAAAATTTAAGTTATATTTCATGTTTTTAGATGTAATGTGGGAATCATGTATGTATCTACTTATCCAAGACTATTAAAATATTCAATCCTTAATGTTATGGTCCCTTGTATATTTTGACAATATAGTAAAATAACTAACAAATTCGAGTTACTAGAGTTGGGGTGTTGTATTTTTATTCGAAGGAAGTATAGTATTAACCATGAAAACTAGATTTAAAAAAACATAGATTAAAGAATATGACCTTATGATAGACTGTGAGGATAAAAATACGTGTAGGATTATACCATAATGTTTTGGTAAAATAGAGATTGTTTCATTTTATTAGAAAATGTATCCCTATATGGATACTATAAAGTGAATTCCGATGTGGTATTGATACATATATTCTTATAGATTTGAAAGGAGATAATTGGTTATTTACTCGATTATCACTGATGCATGATGAGTAGTCATAAGACTACACACCTTGGTAGAAACTCCTAGGGGGATATTCTTTGGTAGATTTACATACTCTTTATAAGCCACTATGAAATATTATAAAATATTTCTATAACTTTCAGAAATTCGAAAATATACAAATCTTATTATTATAAGATTTACTATGCATATATTTTCAATTTATGTTAACCGTTATAGAAAATTATCAATCATATACTATGATTTTAAATCTTTAATGTTTTTATGCTAATTTAATATATTCCATTTTTTTAGAAATAGAGCCTAGCATATGGAATCGAAATCATATCAATGCACATAATCTATGAAGGGATTTACCTGATCATAAAGACAATAAAGGTAAAAATAGAGCTGGAGTTGATAAAATTATAACTATATTAGGGTATATGACTCAATTTATGACTAATAACATTTCTAGTTTGGAGTGAACTACTGAATCCCAACACGGTGGAAGAATGTTGGACCGATTCATTCAACAAAAACCACAACCATTCAATAGTAATACTAATCCATTAGTAACTATGAAATGGGTCAAGCCCATAGAGAATATATTTCTTTATTTGTAAAGTATTGAATGAGAGATTTATCATGGTATTTTATTATCTTAAGGGATACAATGATCAAAGTTGGTCATTGATCTTTGAAACTATTGACTTAGAGAAAAAAAAATAGTATGATGTGGAAGACTTTCAAGGGGATATTCTTAAAAAACACTTTCCTTATGAGAAACGAGCTGATACAAAGATTTAATTCCTCAATCTAAGGAAAAAGGAAGTAGAATAATATGTTAAATGTGAAGATAATTTTATAAGGTAAAAAAGTATTATTATATTTTATATACATAATCAAAAGAGTAAGAGTGATCATATATTTGATAGGGTAAATCCTAGAAATCATAGGAAATTAGTCTCTCATACATTTTTAGTATATGAGGATATAGTATAAAGTACCATTAATATAGAGAAATAATTTCTTAAATATTATGTCTTTTTATAGAAATAATGTAATTGAGCATTCTAAAAAATTAAAAATTGAAAAGGGGAAGAATGTAAGGGTGGAATTTATGACTTGTAATAATTGTGGAAAGAAATACCATGGAAAATTATTATGGGTAATAAGAGTTTAATTCATGTATGGAGATAAATTCTATCAAGATCATGATTTCAAGGTAAATAAATAATATTCCAATGTTAAACGGTTCAACTATAAGTGGATGGAGCACAATTTGAATGAATTGTCTTGGAATCAAGATAATTTTTCCTAGAAAATTCAAAGGGATCAAGACTAAGCTTATGTAATCAGTATAGATGAGTTTGAATTTCCTAAAGATATAGTGGAATGTATGTTTATTGCAGACACAAATTTTGTTAATTATTTTTTTATGTATCTTTATACTATTTTATATATTTCTCGTTTTACAAGAAAATTAGATATTTCCCTTGTACATTAAGAACTGAATTTTCAATCAATAATCCTTGTAGAAATATTAATACAAGAATATATTAGTCATTTCACATTATGACACATGGAATTAAACTATTTTAAAACATGATTTTTATACATTTGGTTGAATTTGATATAATCCTTAGTTTGGATGAAATTTCAAATTGTAAAGAAAAAATTTATTTATGAGAGATGAAGATTACAACTTGTGATGGAGATATAAAATCCATTGTCTTTAGAGGGAGACCACATCATCTGAATCATCTATGAAACCACCTATATTATCTCTCATTAATGAAATTCTTATAGAATAATATTATACACAAACTATTAATAAAAAATGTATTCTTAAAATAGAGGATGTACCTATAGTGCAGGAGTACAATGACTTGTTTCCTAAAGAACTACCAGGACACCCTTCTGAGTGTGATGTTGAGTTTTCCATTAATCTCATCCATAATTAAAAACTATGTCTAAGACTCAATAAATGATGGATATAGAAGAATTAATGGAACTAAATAATCAAATATAAGAGTTTTGTGATAAGGTATTTATATTCCCTAGTGTTTCACCATGGAGATACCCTATTCTTTTTTAAGAAGAAATATGGGTCTACGAGGGTGTGCATTTTTATAGGATAATCAATTAAATTAATAGAAATAATAAGTATAAAATTCCCCATATTAGTGAATTATTTGGTCATATTTGAGTAGATAAAACTTTTTCAAATATTGATCTTCATTCTGGTTATCATCAGCTACAAGTGAAGAAGGTGAATACTCCTTATATTACATTTAGTATGGGGTATGAACATTACAAATTTATAGTAACACCATTTAGATTGTCTAATGGACTCTATATTTTTATATATCTTATGAATAATGTATCTAGGGATTATATTGATAATTTCATTGTGGTATTTATGGATGATATATTGATATAATCTAAAATCTATGATAAATATAAATGTCAATTATGAATCATTCTTAAGAATCTTAGAGAAAATGAGTTATATGGGAAATTTACCAATGTAAATTTTGGATTTAGAAAGTTTCTTTTCTTGTACATATTGTTTAAGGTTGGAATATTAGTTTACGCTTTAAAGATAAAGGAAGTGATAGAATGAAAAACACCAATGAATATAACCAATATACACAGTTTTATTGCATAAGTTGGTTAATATTGATTATTTGTTTAAAATATTACTCAATTATCAAACCTATTGATTAAGTTCATAGGTAAAGGGGTTAAGTTCACATGATTATAAGAATATAAATAAGGTTTTAAATGATTAAATTGGAGATTAGTCAAAGCACAAACACTGAATTTACCATCAAGAAGGGTTGTATTTGTGATATATAGTGATGCAACAAAGAAAGGTCTTGGATGTATCCTTATGTAAAATGATAGAGTTTTTTGATATGAGTCACGTCCATTAATGATTTATGAACAAAATTAACCAACCCATGATCTTGATTTCGATGTAGTAATATTTTTGTTGGATGTATATAGATATTAAATTTATTATGAAACATGTGAAATATATATGGATCATAATTTTTTTAAATACATATCTTCATATAAAGTTGTTAATATGATTAAAAGTTTATGGTTAGAGGTACTTAAGGATTATTATTCCTAAATATGTTACAACAATGTGAATGAAAATTAGGAAGATGATGTATTGAGTAAGAAATATAATGGATATTTGACTAAAATTAGTATTGAACAGGATCTTATATACATGGATTTTGTAAAGTTATACAACCACCCGACCCCAGATAGCCCTGAGATAGTGTATGCTATCAATTTCATTTACATGATCACAATTAATCAAATATTGAAGTAATGTAGAGTTTAGTGGTCTTAGTAAGCCAGTTACATAAATGAGTCTTGTATTAAAAATGAATTCACTAATTACAACATAATTTTCTTCTTCTTTATAAATAAATAAATAAATTCGAGCATAGATTTATTCCATCTAGTATATCCATGAAGATATTTCATAGTATGCTTCTTGGATTCTTAGGGAAAGAAACATAATAAGGGTGAGATAAACTGCTCATTAAGGAAAAAATAAATCATAAGCAATATTGAATCAATGATAATAATAATTATGGCGTGGTAAATAATAGAACACACATACCATATAATTAAAAAATAAGAAGGAAGTGCATAAAAAATATTGAATGTTAATAAATGGAAACACATTCCATTTAAATAACTATATAAGGAAAAATAAATATAGAATGGTAAGAAAAATTTTTTTTTATTTAATCAATGAACTAAAAATGAAATGTATCCATAGATATGTTGAAGCAAAATCTCATTGATGAATAATAACTGAAACTGAATAAAGGAAATGATTTCTTATTGGAAGTCACATCCAAGGCACATGAAAAACAAAACCGTCAAGAACATTCATAAGACGATTAAAAACTACGGATAGAAACACATTTAATTTTCACAACTTATTTGTCACATGAGAAACTTTCGATGCATTAAAGAGCTATATAAATCCTGAGATCGACCTACAATTACCTATTCAAAATCATTCCTCATATCTAACAGTTGAAATAAATAATATTCCTTATCAAATATCGATATTGAATAAAGAATACATAATAACACATATTTCTAAAAATAAATAAATAAATATAAAAGTAGACACCATATGTAAAATGGTATATGATTTTGGAAAAAATAATATCCCTTATAAATGAAATGGATAATTAGGGGAAAATTCAATGTTCAATGATCATATGAGATTGAATATTTAAATGGAACTAACAAATGAATCAAGGAAGTGAATATTAATAATTTATATGTTCAAATAAATAATTAAACATAAAGAAGAAGAAGAATAAGGATAGTATCAATATAAATAATTCCAATTGGAGTAAAATAAATGGTTTTTTTGATGAATGGAAATATTATAAAAATATCTTAAAAAATATTCTTGAGGAAAATATTGTTTTGTTTTGAAAAAATGTATTTTAAAAAATTGTCTTTGAAAATCACTTTTGAAAACATTTTCATTAAAATGAAACCTTTTAGACATGCAAAGTAATATTCAAAGGAATGTTGGACAGTTAGTCTGTACAAACTGTGTGATGGAAAAATAATATTCCTTTTTCACAATTAAATATTATAAAAATGCCCTCTCAGAAAAGCGAAAAGAAGATTCTTTTGAAAAAATTAGTAAAATAAAAAAGGGTAAAAAAGTATTTACCAAATCATTTTAAAATAATTTTTGAAAATATTTTAATAAAACATGGTTTTTACAAGAAAACATATTCTATAACTAATGAGTGAAATAAATTCAGGTTTTCCTAAAAAAAATTTCTAAAACATTTTTAGTACCAAAGAGTGAAAAAATATTACTAATAATTGAAATAGGAAATGAATAACCAAATGAGATAAAATGAAAGGTTTTATTGAACAATTGGTATATAATTTTCTCAAATATAAATACCATTTAAAGATCATTAAAGTTATTGGTGAGGAAAATAATCTTTAAACATTCCAAAGTTCCCCATACCAGTTTGAAAAATATTAAATCATAAATATAAATAATTTATAATATTAAATGGTATTTTAAATACCATTAAGTTAAACTAATTAATGATATAATATATAAAAATGAGCAGTATATACACTACAAAAAATAATTAAGTGGTGAACTTGACATTTATCTCACAAAAGTAAAATTTGAGATTAAAATCCCTTACCTTGAGTTTCAGTTCAGGTGAACATCCTTTAACTTCCTATATAATAAACTTATGTTAATTATCTACTTGACTGAGAACGTTTTTCATATTTATCATTACTTTTATTTTTCTTATTACTATGCTGCAAATAATTTCTTATACAATTAAGTTTACATCAGGTGTCTTGAAAAAATCCAATTCATGTGTCGTAAAAACTTTAGTTAGTCAACTATGGTCAAATAGATCATTATATAACATCTAAAAAATAATTATAATGATAAAATTATCATATTTATACTTTAATTATACTTTTAAAATTAATCATTAAATATTTTTATGAAAAATGAATCAACATTACGATCATAGAGATGATAGGTTGTACGTACGCATGAGCAACGTTATTATTTTTCAATTATCATTATAGATAGAAGGTATGTAGAATTATATATTTAAAAAATGATCATTATGTAATAAATACCATATTATTTAATAATATATACTTATATATATAAATATTGTGATGTAAAATAATCACATCGTGTTGAAGAGGCGGTAGTCCACACGTCCATGGTCGACATTATCACTTTTTAGTGTTTGAAAGGATAATAAATAAAATTATATATATAAAAATATATTTATAAAAAGGTAATTATTTAATTAATGTCATATATATGTTTTTATGTCTCATATTTTTAATTTTAATAACCTTTTATACATTCGATGGATCTTGGGGACAAATCACATCGTTTTCAGGGGAAGTAGTCCTCAGTTCCTCAAATGATGTTATCATATTCCCAAAAAATAGTGTACATAAGGTTATGTGTTATAAAATAATTATAGAAGTGTAAAGACATTATAAATATCATATATAACATATATAAATAGAGTTTTCACCATAATTTCAAACCATTAATGTTGGTAAAGTAAAAATTAAAAATCATCAATTTGTGCGGCAGTAGTTCGCCGTAAAAAAAATAATATGTTCCTTACCCATTAGATGTAAGTGTGTGTAAGTGTAGGTATAAAAAATAGAATAAAACAACCTATTATATTTAGGATACTGTTTTTGTTATATAATTTTATAATAATAATATATGGTGGGTTTTATTATGGAAATAAAATTTAAAATCTTGAGAGAAGACATTACGTCTTAATTGGGTAACTACTTTTGTTCTGTGCCAAAAGGATTCCTTGGAAGACATTATACCCAAAAGGAGGAATCAAGGATGAGGGGAGGGATGTTGGGAATCTATATGGGTAGATATTGGAAGAACCTAAGTGGTTTGAGTGGTTTTAGGAATGGGGATATGTGGTGTCCTTTTATAAGGGAGGAAAAGGACTCACTTGGTATTTTTGTAAAGAAGTTAAGTGTACCCACATTTTCTTCCTAAAAAAAGTCTTCAAATACAAAAAAACTCAATAATTTAATATTAATGGATTAATTATTCTCATAAAATGTTCTTTTTACAAGTGTATAGATCATTTGGGCCCTTAAGTGAAAGGTTTAGTCCTTTATTAAGCTTAATTTCACCTTAATAATTTTTATTAATTATAATCACTTTTATTGATATTTTTGTTCAAAAAAAGTTGGAATTATTATAAATTATATATAACTATAATTCCAAATATGGAATTAATTTTTCAAAATTTCAATCATATAAGTGGAAGAAATTAATTTCAAATGCATCACGTAGGAGGGATGATAATGTGGGTTTTCAAAGTAAAAACGTTTGAATGTTTGATTTATTTTTATAATTGATTTCAAAGTGAACCTGATTCCAAGGACATATATTTTATTAATTTATAAAAATATTATCTAATTAATCTTTAAAGCAAATTAAAATTATAATTTAAACTTATAAAAAATTTAAATTAAAATAGTTTTGAACTAAAAATCAGTATTTTTAACTTTTCATTGAAAAATAAAATGATTTAGGAAAATATAAAAAAACCACCCTAAAATAATTTTTAAGTTTTGATGTAAAATATGAAGTTTATTTTGAAATATTAAATAAATTAAAGTGTCAAATTTAATATTTAGAATGGGTTCGTCATTAAATGGTGGTAAAATTGCCTTTATAAAAATATATGTGTTTATGTGTAAAGTAGGGGTTGTTCTTATTTTATAGATATAAAAAATAATAGATGAATAAAAAACATTTTATTTAATATATAATATGTATATATAATTAAAATAATTCATAAATTTTAATTAACTAATTTTATTAAAACAAAACTCCTTTGGAATCATATAAATAAAAATATTTCTTTTTATATCCAATTGGTTTATATTTTCGTTTCTCACTAGTCGGTAACAAATAAATTCATTTTATATTTATATAAACCATAAATTTTCATAATTTAGTAAATACTATTCATAACCGATAACATAATGTCTAGGTCATATCATATTATATTAAAAAAATAGTATTTTAAGAATACATTGTTATTTAGTGAAACTCGATCTTATGTATAATACAGGATATCGAAGAAGATCAGTCTTGCATGTAACATAAGCTATCGAGGAAGGTATCTCTTGTGGGAAATTCAATCTAACTCAGTGTTTCTTTCAATACAAGATATATCATGTATTGAATATATTTAAAATATTAAATATATAGTAGAGTCTCATGATATTATACCCCCTACGCGTTAAGTGATGCTTTTCCTGCACACTATCAAATAAGAAGTTATACATTGCAATTTAATAGTGTTAAATTATCCCTACTTTAATTAAATGGTTTCCTCACAATTTAAACTTGATCTTGGTGATATATTGTTTAATGTTTCGTTCATTGGAATTCCTCATCATGAGAAGTGTTTGTAAAATATCCTCTAGAAAAGAGATAATGGGAAGTACATGGGTCACATGGAATAACATATAACTGGGTCTAAAAGTAGAAGAACATCAGTGGAAAGTAGAGATACATACAAGGAGGAAAATAAGAAATATTTATAACAAGTGATTTTTGTCATCAATAAAAAACAAGTGATTTGATCAATAGAAAGCTGAGGGCCTCAAAGCCATAAATCTACAATGAATTATAAGACCATAAGTTAAACAAAATCTATGGTATTAGGACAATATTTTATATCAACTTCATTTTCTTAGTGTTGGGTAATTATTTTACTAAAAAAGAATATAAGGAAATATTCTTACTTTATATGTTTTAGTTTCATATAAACAATCCTAACTTTTGGTTGTTCTTTGATTAAATTCTGTTCGATCCCTTTAATTCCCGAAATTAGTTACCATAATGAATATTTTTTATATGTGAAGAACTAAAAGAAACTTATAAAGGATCATAAAGCCTATATAAGTGTGACAAGTCTTACTATTTTCCTCTAACTATCTTCCAAAACCAATATGGTTAAGATAATAATCTCTAAAGCCAAAAATCAATATTGCTGGGTTATCATTAATATTTATTCATTAAATTGTTTAACTAAAAACCAAGGCATATTAAAGAGGAAGTTGTGCAGGTCAGTGGTTAGTGTGAAACCCTAATCATCCTTCAGTCATGGGTTTAAGATGCATGGTCGGGTCATATTTGATTGGTTGTCACCATAATTATATGTTTCTTTTTATAAAACCAAATTAGTATAATTTCTAAAATAAATATGATGGACATCTTGAAATAATGTTAATCACTAAATATAATTTTAACTATGGTTTTAAATAGAACCTCAATACATAAATACTTCATCCATTAATTTTCCACCTTGGTCCTTCCTTGGGTGAGGGTTGACCCATAATATCATTTATAGTATTTATTTATCACGGCACTTCATCTTTAATCTAAAACAACCTAGATTTAACTTAGATTATTCATTATCAAAATCCTTTATAATTATTTTTAAGGAAAATGTGAATTATCTTAAGAATATCTGCCAGGACTAACAAACTAGGTTTTTAGTAAGGCCCGTTGTCATGTACTAGGTTACCCTAAGTCTGACCTGTAACACCTTTCAGAGTTATTACTCTTAGGTACAAATCTACCCAAACAATATCCGCTTGTAGTATCGAAAAAGGGATATATTTATATTAATACCCACATGATCTATACCTTAACAAAATTTCTAGGATATTCTTATATAATTATCCTAAAATTCTACCTTTTGGTATGTTCTCTAATCTATGTTTTCTTAAATATAGTTCCCAAGTTTTCTACTAAACTTGCTCTATTACCAACTATAGTGACTTGACCCTAGAAATCCTAGAGCCATTGTCTGCTACCAATTTCATTGAAATTGTTCCTAGGAATAAAATCTAAAAGGACCAAAGAGTTAATTAGTCTTGGAAAAACAGATACATAAATGAGTCTTTCATTACAAATGAATATACTAATTACAACATAATATTTTTATAAATAAATAAATAACATTGAGGATAACTTTATTTCATCTAGTATATCCCTACATTTATTTCACAGTTCACTTCTTGGATTCTTGGAGAAGGAAACATAATATGGGGGAGCTCAAATTCTTATTAAGGAAAAAATATAGCATAAGAAATAAAAAATCAATGCGAGTAATAATTATGGAATGACAAACAATAGAACACACATACCATATAATCAAAAAATTGAGAAGGAAGTTCATAAAAAATATAGAAAGTTAATAAATAGAAACACA
Source organism: Viscum album (assembly GCA_963277665.1). Taxonomy (NCBI): domain Eukaryota; kingdom Viridiplantae; phylum Streptophyta; class Magnoliopsida; order Santalales; family Viscaceae; genus Viscum; species Viscum album. The sequence continues at coordinate 622,580,037 of OY728145.1, forward strand.
TTCCATTCCAATAACTAGATAAATAAAAATATATATGGAAATCTAAGAAACTAAAACACATTTCATTTAATCAATGAATGAAAAATGACATGCATCCATAAATATGTGGATGAAAAATCTCATGCATGAATAATAACTAAAACTAAATGAAGGAAATGATTTCTTAATAGAATTCATTTATAGGGCGCATTAAAACCTATAGCATCAATTACTTTCACAATAGAGTTAAAAAAAATAGATAAAACATATATAATTTTCTCAACTTATTTGTATCGTGAGAGCCTATCGCTGAATCGAGGAGCTATATAATGTCTGGGCTTCACCTGTCATTTTCTATCCAAAGTATTCTTCATATATGATAGTAAAAATAAATAATAAACCTTATAAAATATCCGTGTTGAATAATGAATTATAAATTATCATTATTTAGCCAAATAATTAAATAATTATTAAAGTAGACACCATATGTAAAATGGTATACAATTTGGGCAATAATACTATCCCTGATAAATGAAATGGATAATTTTGGGGGAAATTCAATATTCAATTATAATATAAGACTAAATATTTCATGGGGAATAAAAATTGAATCAAGGAAGTTAATGTGAATAGTATCCTTAGACAAATCAATAATTAACCATCCAGAGGAAGAATAAGGATGATATCAATTCAAAAAATCCCATATAGAGTAAAATAAAGGGTTATTGTTTTTTATGAATGGAAATATGATAAGAAGATCTTATAATATTTCTTGATGAAAATATTTTTTGTTTTAAAATGTCATTTGAAGAAAACATTTCTTTGAAAATCACTTTTGATTTTTTTAAAATGAAACCTTTTAAACACGCATATGAAGATTCAATGAAATGACAATGGGTAGATCCATGAAAACCATATGAGGTAAAAAGAACATTCCTTTTTCATGGTAAAAGGTTATAAGAATGAATTTAGTGGTGATAAAAAAGAATATTACTTTGAAAACATTGGTTAAAGAAAAAATAGAAAATATGTAATTACCAAGTATTTTGAAAAGCATTATAGTAACACTGGGATTTTATACGAAAACATATTCTCCAACTAATAAGAGAAATAAATATGAGTTTTCATAAAAACATTTACTAAAACATTTTTATTTCCATAGATTAAAAAAATATTACTAATACTTGAAAATGGTCATGAATAACTATATAAGGGAAAATGAAAGTTTTTATTGAACAATGGTTATATAATTTCCTCGAATGGAAATACCATTGAAATATCTTTAAAGTTATTGTTATGGAAAATAATATTTAAACATTCCAAAGCATCCTCTACCACTTTGACACATTTTAAATCATAATCCTCCTGAAATAATATTATTAAATAGACGTTTTAAATACCGTTAAGGTAAATTAATTAAGAGTATAATATATAAAAATAAGTAGTAGTGACACCACAAAAAATAATTATGTGGTGGACATGAAATTCATCTCACGGAAGTAAAAAGTGAGATGAAAATCATTACCTTAAGTTTCTTTTTAGGTGAATGTCCTTTGAATTATTTTTTAATAATCTCATGTTAATTATCTACTTTCATGAGAAACTTTTTCAGGATTAACATTAATTTTATTTCACTTTTTACTATGTTGTGTTGAACTATTTAAACAATTATGTTTACATCAGGTGTTTGAAAAAATTTGATTTATGTGTCAAAAACAACTTTGGTAGGTCAACTATAGTCAAATGGGTCATTATGTAACATCTCCAAAATAATAATAATTACAGAATTTTAATATTTATACATTAATTATACTTTTAAAATCGATCGTTAAATATAGTTATGAAAAATGATTCAACGTTATGATCATAGAGACGTTAGGCCGTACAAATACATGAGTAATGTTCTAATTTTTCAATTAGCATTATGGAAAGAAGATAAGTAGAATTATATATTTAAATAATGATAATTATATAATAAATAAAATACCATTTAATCATATATACTTATATATGTAATTCTTTTTATGTAGAAGGAATCACATCATGTCGAGGTGGTAGTAGTCAATACATCTACGACCAACATTATCATTTTATTATGTGTGAAAATATAACATTGAAAATGATATATATATATATATTTATAGAAATATAATTATGTCATTAATATATTATATATGTTGTTTATGTATCATATATTTATTTATTATCATCCTTTATACATTCCATGGATTGTTAGAAAGAATCACATCACCTTGAGGCGGTGGTAGTTCACATTTCCCCAAATAGTGTTATCATATTCCCACAAAGATGAAGTGCATAATGGTATGTGTTATAAAATAATTGAACAAGTATAAATAAAGTATTATTATCATGTATAACATATATAAATAGGGTTTCTATCATAAAGTAATACCATGAAAGTTTGTAAAAAAAGAGCAATAATCGTTTTGTGAGGTAGTAGTTTGCCGTACACATAAACAATATGTTCGTTACCACTTATATGGATGTGTGTGTAAGTGTAGGTAAAAAACTTATAGTACAAATATCATATAATATTGAGGATAATTTTGTTATTATAAATGAATATAATAATAAGATATGATGGGTTGGATAATGGAAATAAAATTTAGAAACTTAAGAGAGGATTTTGCCTCTTAATTGGGTAACTACTTTTGGTTTGTGCCAAAAGGATTACTTGGAAGGATTTATTCACAAAGGTAACTTTGAAGGTAGATGGTAGTATTTTTTAAAGCTATATGTTATGATATTTTATGAACATAAGGGGTTTTAGAGGTTTGAGGAATGGGAATAGGTGGTGGAATTTTATAAGGTATAAAAAGTAATCACTTGGTATTTTTGAAAAGAAGTTCGGTGTACCCAAATTTTTACCCTAAAAAAGTCTTAAAAAAATAAAAAACTAAAAAATGGATGGTTAATGTCTTAATTATGGATGTAAAAATGGTTTTGTACTAGTGTAAATGTCATTTGGTCCCTTAAGTAAAAGGTTTACTCCTTTATTAAGGTTAATTTTACCTTAATAATTGAAATTAATTTTAATCACATTCACTATTATTTTTTGTAAAAAAAAGTTCGTATTATTATAAATTATAAATAATTATTATCAAAATATTTAATATATTTTTCCAAATTCTAATCATATAATTCTCGGAAATTAATTTAAAATTTATCCTGCTGGCGGGATGACAATGTGAGTTTTTAAAATAAAAACGTGTGAAAGTTTGCTATGTTTTTTCAATTAATTTCAAAGTGAAAATGATTCCAATGACATAAATTTTATTTATTTATAAAAATATTATCCAATTAAACTTTATTAAAAATTAAAATTATACTTTAACCTTATAAATAAATTAGATGAAAAATCATTTTGGAACAAACATTCCGTATTTTTAACTATTTATTAAAAAAAATGTTTCAAAACAATATATAAAAAATTCACCCTATTTTAATTATTATGGTTCAATTTATAATATGAAGTTTATTTTTAGATATTAAATCAATTAAAGTTTCAAAATTCTGATTTAAAATGGGTTCACCATTAAAAGGTGAAAAAATTTCCTTTATTAAATATATGTTTTTATGAGTAAATTAGTGTTTGTTTTTATCATATTAATATAAAAATAGATATATAAAAAATATTTGATTGAATATATACCATATATATTTCATTAAAATCATTCACTAATTGTATGTAACTATTTTTATTAATACAAAAATCCGTTGGAATCGTATAAATACTAATATTTCTTTTCATATCCAATTGGTTCTTATTTTTATTTCTCATTAGTTAGTAACCAGTGAATTAATTTTATATTTACATAAACAAAAAAAATTCATTTTTTAGTTAATAATATTCATAACTGATAACATAACATCTTGGTTATATTATATTATATTAGATAATAATATTTTAATAATACATTGATATTTGGTGAAACTCGGTCTTATATGTAATAAAGGATATCATGGAAGGTCACTCTTGTGTGTAACACTAGCTATAAAGGAAGGTATATCTTGTGTGAAATTTAATATTACCCAAAGGTGAGTTTATTACAATCTATACCATGTATTGAATATATTTAAAATAGTAATTTTATAGTAGAGTCTCGGGATGTTATATTCCCTTACGTGGTTGGTGATGCATGTGACACACATTCTGTAATTCAAAGTTGTACATTAAAATTGTGGAGTTTTACAAGTTAGATTTGAAAATTTCTAAAGAAGGGAAACATCATGTATATTTAAAATGATTTCCAAACCATCCTTATTATAGAGAAATAAAAATTTCCCAGATTTATGTTGATAATATTAAAAATAAATTCAAATATATGAAGGAAGGGAAGTTAGCATACTTCATCTATGAAGATTGTATAGTGAAATATTTAAAGAGGTTATGTGTTTCATTTATACCTACACTAAATATAGAATTATTAGATGAATTCTATAGCACAAATTTCCCTATACACCCCATTTTCACCAAAATGTGTTCAGATTTGAAGGAACATGATTTTGTGATAATAAGAATTGGAAAATTATTGACTATGTACCATGATGCTTGGTTTATAAATAAGTACAGTTTTAGAGAAAACATCCTAAATGATTCATGAAACCTATACTTATTCCTATGTGGAAATGAGATAGCATTAATATTTACTTTGTCCTTAGATTTCCCAATACTTGAGAAATAATGATTCCATATGGGTTGTTATTAATCACCTTACCATGTCCACACATTTCCTTACTATACAGAAAGATCTATCACTGGGGTTCCTCATACAACTCAATATTAATGAATTTTTAAGATTGTGGATTATATCAGTTTAATTTGTATCTAATCATGATCCCTAGTATACATAAATATTCTAGAAGATTTGATCAAAGTCTCTCTACACCGAGCTATAGTTTTGAACAAATTATCAGCCCCAAACTGATGGTTAGTATGAAAGGAATATTTTGACATTATAAGTCATGTTGAGGTCATTTTCACATGGTTTTCATGGAACATGGGATCAATATTTACCTTTTTTGGAATTCAAATATAATAATATATTTAGTTCAATAATTAAAATGATACCATATGCGGCATTGCATGGAAATATGTTTTTCACTCCAACTTGTTAGGTTGATGTTCGTGAATTGAAGCTTATAGAAATATATATTATTTATGATACAATGGTGGAAGTAAAGATAATTCATAATAATATTAATGCAGTTCAATTAGAAAATAAATTATGATGATAACCAAAGGAAGGATTTATAATTACACGTGCAAGATCATGATTTTTTGTTGGTATCTCTCTAGAAATTCATTATTTTTTTTTGAAATAATGTGAAATAAGTATTAGGTATATCAAACCTTTTGAAATCATAGAATGAATTGGAATTGTGGATTATTATTTAGTAATGCCACCTGGCCTCTCTAAATCTCATAATGAGTTCCATATCTCTTTATTAAGAAAGTACATGCCAAAACCAATGCATGTGATCATCTTTAGGGAAATATAATTTTAACTATATTTATCCAACTATGAAAAGCCTATCCTTTTTCTTATCACTAGAGAATAAGTGTGAAAAAATTGGATGAATGAGCTGGTAGGGGTACTTTAAAATAATAATAACATAGAAGATTCAATATTGGAACTTAAATAAATTATGATGTATAACTACACACATCTATTCATGATGTGGTATTTTGAAAAATTTTATGGTGAAATTCTGTAAGGACAAATTTAATGCCTGAGATTTAATTATATTATGGTTGTTTTTCAAAATAAAATATAATATAATGAGAAAATATTGGTTCAATAATTTAATTAAAACATAAATGTTCAAATATTATTAATTAAATTTGAATAAATTTATTTCAATTTATAATTTATAATTTATAAATTATCTTAGGATTAATTTTTGAGATTCTTCATAAATATTTTAGTTTTATGTGAACTATGAAAAATAATGATTTTACAAAACTATCACTTTTATGAATTAATATTAATATAAGAATAAATTTTAGATGTATGAAACATTTTTTCTAGAAAAAATATTTATTTAATAGGTAGTATAAATCATATAAAAATATTATGTTTAACTTTGAAATATATGATTAACATTTTGGAAATCTAAGTAATGTTTTTTTCAAATACAATTGGTTTTTTATTATTCTCTATTAAACAAGTATTTATAAGGTTCCCATAAATTTTAGTTGGGTTTGAAATAAAAATAAAATTAATTTTATTTAAAATAATCTCAATATTTCAATTTTAATAAATGTTTTACTTTTTTTGTAAAATTATTTTTATACTTAAAAAGCATTTTTCTAGAAAACATTTGTTTGTTGTGTTTTATTAGTTTTTAAATTATTTTTTCCACTTATTGAAATTAATTTTTATGAAATGGTCTTCATATTTTAAATTATAATTTATAATTTTTAATGAGGAAACTTTTATTTATTTCACTATGAATAGTAACTTTGGTAAAAAGCCACTTACCATGGTAAGTGTTAAAATGGGTCAATATTTTTAACAAAAAATCATTAGAGTTAAAATAATTTGAAAACCTATCTAAATAATATATGATGGTAATATTTAGGCCCTATATGTAGTGAACACACCTTAATAAGCCTAAAGTTGATTGCTACTACAATTATATTGGAATAATATACAAGGAAACTCATCCTGAAGGATCGAATAGTTTATTAGTCTCATTAAACTTGACATATACATGAGTTTTACATTAAAATTGAAAGAAATTGCACATATTTTTTTTTAAAAATAACATTATTTCATCTTGAATAACCCTGCATATCAGTCATAATAAAATTCATGTATTCTTGCTTGAGGAAACGAAATAAGGGTGATCTTAAATGATCAGTAATAGTTATGTACTTTAGAATCTATCACGAATCAATAAGAATAATCAATATAGAATGGTAAATAATTGAAAACACAATCTATTTAAATAACTTTACTGTAATGTTAAGATAATTTATAATCAATATTTAAAGGTAAATAACTGAAAAAAAATTCCATTTAAATCAATAAGATGAGAATAAAATGAATCCATAGATTATAACATAGAAATAATCTCATAGATAATTAAAATTTAATTTGAATGAAGGAAATGCTTAATTATTGGATGTCATATTTCCTAGTCACATGATAACTTTACCATAAATATATATCCTCAAGATGGTTTAAAACATGATGGGTAAAATCTATATGATTTGTGTCAAGACCTTTCATAAGACACTCTATCAAGATCTATCCTTGTGTCATTACTATCCGAATTATTCATCATATGTTAAATAATCCATTTAATTCATAAACAATGTGTCTTATCAAAAATCCATATTGAGTGAAGAATAAATATTTATCAATATTTTCCCATTTAGTCAAATAACATTCAAAGTACACAAAATATATAAAAATGTTATATGGTTTAGGTAATAATAATATAAATCACAAATGAGCATGTATGTTTAAGAGAAATTTAATGTCCAATGATCATAGGATAGTGAAAATTTTAAGGGAAAGTTGTTAACTAAAAAAATGAATCAAGGAAGTTAATGTAAATACTTTCATTATTAAAAATGATAACAAACCATACACATGAATAATAAGGACGGTATCAATATAACATATAAAAATTTCATTAATAATAAATTTTTTTTTTCTTTGATGAATAAATATACCATAAAAATATCTTTAAAAATAATCTTGAGGAAAATATCCTTTTCATTTTGAAAAACATATTTCAAATAACTTCGGAAAAAATAAAATTTCAGAAATTATTTCGAAAACAAATTTCCTTGAAAATAATCATTGAAACTTATAAAATTATCTTGAAAATATTTCATTGGTAATGATGGCTAGAAATTATGTTCATGCTGTACAAGTTAAAACAAGGCTTTCGTTTACTTTTTTAGTAAAATCCAAACGAGAATTATTTTGATGAGAGTATACACATTACTTTGTATTTTTTTTGAAATGTAAAAAAATTAGTGATAATCCATTTATTAAGTCATTTTTAAAAGGTTAATAAAATTTTGAAAACTTTTTTAGAAGAAAATGTTTTTTAAAGGAAACATATTTCTAACTGAAGAGAAAAATGAAGTCATATTTTTTTACAAAACATTTTCTAAAATATTTTAAGTTACAATGAGTGGAAAAATGTTACTTTTAATCAAAATATTTCATTAATAACCTGAGGAGAATAAAATCGAATGGTTTATTAGAAAATGATCATGTAATTTCTGTTAATTCACATTCAAGAATAAAAAATCTGGATAAGAATGAGATTGTGAAATAAACCCTTAAAATGATCATAACATTGAAGTGAGAATTGATAAATGAATAGATTAGTTATATCCTCTATAAATAAAAAAGTGGTAATATAACATAATATAATCAAAATTCATTACACACATAATTTTAGCATGACCTAATCAACGAAGTAGAAGTTTTACCCAATGTGTGGAAATTGAGTTATGAAATCCCTTACTCTAGGCTTCCTTTTGGTCGAATACTATTTAAACACCTATATATTGGTATTAAAAATGTTAAGAACTTATTAAATAACCATATTAATATTCATTATATCTTATATTATCCTTTTATGACATCTTATCAACCATTTTTTTGAGAATATTTCATTATTTTCATTGTTTTGGGTTTTAATTGCCTTGTTTTTCAAGTATGTCTAGACTTAATATGTTTTATTTCTATTCCATTGATTATGATTGATCATATAAAAAATGTAAGCTGTGATGTAAATATCATACATATCCATTATATATATATTTTGTGTAATCTATAAAATTTAGTGATAGGAAATGAAATATACCATCCATAGTGATGGTATATTGTACGTACGCATAAATGCTATTTCCATTATCTTATCATATTTAATGAAAGTAAAATAAATAATATATATATATATAATATCATTGAAGTATCATTATTATTTCATATATATCTTATATACTTATTAAAACTATCCTTAATACATTCCAGGTTAAGCATGAACGAATCACATCGCTTTGCGAGGTGGTAGTCCATCGTACACTCAAGAGACGATATTTTTTTCCCACAAAATAGAAATAATGAAGGTTTGTGTGATATAATAATTACTTAATGATAATCAAATCATTAATATCATATATATCTTATATAAATAATAAATCCATCATTATTCTCAACCTTAATTAGGGGTAATGGGGAAACGAACGACATCGGTTCGCGAGGTGGTAGTCCACTGTAAACAAAAACATTGATTTCAAAACACATGTAATTGAAGTGTAAAAAGTTGTATATAAAAAACTTAACATAATAAAATATAATTACATTTAATATACTATTAATATTATACAGTCATGTTATAATAATATTTAAAGGAGGTGAAGAAGGAATTAAAATAAAAACACTTTTAGAAGAACATTATCTCTTCTTTGGGTATTATCCTTAGGTTTGTACTAAAGGTTTCTAAGGTGTGATTTCTACCAAAAATAAGGATTATCTGATGGAGGGAGATATTTGGGGGAGTTATTTGGACACATTTGGTATAATAAAAATGGCTTGAGAGGTGTAAAGAATGGGGGATAATGAGTACCCTTTTATAGTTGAGGAGGAGTGTCACTCTTGTAAATACTCAATGGTATTCACTATTAAGAGGTATAACATACCTAATGTGGATCAAAAACTTATAAATAACATAGGTTATATTTTATGTGTTCAATAAAAAACTCTACCACAAAAAAATAATTCCTATTTATAATGTTCTTCCTTAACTTCTATGTTTCATTATTTTACAATTTTGGGTTTCTCAATAAGGTAATTAGTTTTATAACCTCGATAATTTATCCATTAATTCTAAATTAAAGTTATTATTATTAGAAAAGTTAAACACAATTATTCTAAATATGATATCCAATTAATTAAATGAACACCCCATGTGTGTTGGAAATTAATTTTCACAGAAGCACATGTAATGCGCAAAAATATCGCTTTAACTCTAATCGTTCTAACAATGTTTTTACTATTTGAATGTCTATTTTTTCATTATAAAAGACATATTCGTCCATTAATGGACCAATTTTTTTTAATAAAATTTAAAAATTAATTGGAATAATGTAGTGTTTCTAGTAATTTAAATAATTTATAATAAAATAAAATTAATGTCAATTTTGACAATATAAATTTAATTTGAATTACAAAATATCAATACAGTAATGAATTTGAATATTTTAATTTAATAGATATTTAAATTGAAATATTAATAAAAATAATAATGTAACACAATTATTCTTTCAATTTTCTTCACTTTTAATATTTTTATTATAATATACTTTATTTGATTATTAACTAAATAATTACTACATTGGGGTTTCTTAATAATTTTAAGTAACAAATTCAGAAATAAATATAAAATATAAATTATTATGATAAAAAATAATAATATATATTTAAAAATAATATATATAACCAATCCAATGTGGTTTTTTTCTTTATCCCAAATCTTTATTAATATTAAAGTCAAGGGAGCTATATTTTTTGTCTTTTTCTTTACTTAACTTATTATATAGATCAATATCATGGGAAAGTATCCCAAAAGGTCATATAATTAGACCCTAAGGTTACAAGGGTCGAAATATCTCCATATAATGGGTTTGAAAAAATGGTTAGGTCATTTTACACTATTTATTCTAAGTTTAGTGAGTAAGTAAAATCATTTTTAACTTAACAAATTTAATTAATTTTAACAATTTTCAGTTATCATTTTTGTAAAAAATAAAATTTTTCTCATTTGATATTATAAATTATCATTTTTAAAAATATGGAATGAAATTTTTCTAAATTCAATTATGAGAGTTGGAAAAAATTTATTTAAAATTAATCCCGCGGATGAGACGGGGAAATTGGTTTTTAAAGTGAAAATGTTCAAAAGTTTTCTATGTTTTTGTGTATAAATTAAATATAAAAATTATTCCAAATAGTTAATTTTTTTAATAGATGTATAATTTATCTATTTTTACTTTAAAACCAATTTAATATATAATTTAACATCTTAAATTATTTAGATGAAAATTTAGTTTTTAATTAAAATTTAGTATTTTCACGATTCATCATATAATGTAACCTTTAGAAAAATAAAAAAATAAACCTAAGATTATTTTGAAATAAATGTTGCAAAAATTAATTTTGTTTTTTGAAGTTAAATTTATAGAAGTTTCAATTTTTTTTAAAACAAGTGCGCCATTAAAAGGAGAAAAAACTACCTTAAAAAAAAAATTTTTATACATAAAATTGGATTTGTTATTATCTTATGACTATAAAATATATTTGATAAATTTAAAAATATATCATTGAATATATAATATATTAATTTCATTAATTTAATTCACTTACATTAATTAATTTAATTTAGTAAGATAAAATTACTTTGGCACATAAAAATAGTTTTTTATGAAAATATTTCTCTTATATTCAATTAGTTTTTATATTATTTTCTAGTTAATTAATAACAAATGAATTAAAAAATATATTTTAATAATTTAGTTATTGCAATTTATAAATTCAAAATTTAATTTATACGAGATAATTTTCATTTTAAATAAAAACATTAATAATATTCGGTAAAACTCAGTCTTGCAAGTAACACAAGCTATTGATAAACTTTTTTGCATGTAACACAAGATAACTTAATTTTTCATGTGTTAAAAGCTATAGAATATATTGAATTTATGTAAAATATTAAATATATCATGAAATATTGTGATTTTATATTACTTTGTATGCTTATAATTTTATAATTTTCCGGGTTTTACATTATCCCCACCTTATATAAATTGAATCCCCACAAATTAAACATGATCTTAGAAAAAAGGATTGACATTTGGAAATATCATTATTTAGAAACCCACATATTAAAAGTGTTAATTAAATATCCCATTAATAATAATTAAAGGTAATTATGAAGGTTATATGGAATAACACATATCTAGGATTCTAAGTTCGAGAACAATAGTGGCTATTGAATACATAGAGAAAGGAATAACTATAAATACCATTGAGAATGAGGTCCCATCTAGAAAATCTGATCATGAGGATATTATTTAGAGGGATGTAGATCATGATCTGAGGGAAGAGGAAATTCTAACTGCTAAACGAAAGGGTAAGGAAATCGTGTTGGATGAGGATGGATTGAAATTGGTAACTCCAAGGAAAACCATGGATTCCCCATGTTTGGTTTAGTGGGCCTTGACTATACTACCTGATGTGAAGGATAAAGTGCATCTATATCCCCATGATACTTCCTCATTATAGTCTATGGAAACTAAAATGGGGATCGCAAAAGTTTCATCGGATTCTCTCTCAATGAGGATAAGGCATATTGAAATTGTGATAGAGGTGAGTGAGCTTATTTTAGTAGACCCTGAGCATGATAAAGACATAGTCCCTTTTGTTTATATATTAAATAGATCCAAAATTATAGAAGTGTGTCAGGATTAGTTTGGTAATTCTTTTGATATCTCAACATTGATTTGAAAAAATTATCTCACTAGAGGGAAAGACCTTGAGAAACATTTTGTGGAGTAAGAATCACTAGATTTGGATGAACATGATAGAACATGGTAAGATCCAAAGAAATGTTAAATAAGAAGACTCCCGGGAAGTCAGGATCGTCCTTGAGGAAGGGGTGGTAGGCATAAAAATAAATTATCTTTGATGTTTCTCTTTTAGTGTCCCTTGGTGCCACATCATGTCAATACTTCCTCCTTTTTATTATTTTCACTTTCCCAATTTTTTAATAAAATTTATAGGACCATTGTGTTTACTATAGTTCAAACTATTTGGGTATTATTATATGCCATTAAGGATTATATTAACCCTAAAAGATATCAATAACTTTTAAAGTATGCCTATTAATACTCAAATAATTTTCCCACTAAAATATATACTTTCCTTAAATTTCTCTAAAATTTCTTTAATCTTGGTAAACTCTCACGAAATAATTTCTACCATACCAAAATTTTATGACGTCCTTATATACTTATCCTCAAATTATATCTTAAGATTATGTTCCATAATCCATGTTTTCTTAAATCTAGTCCCCATGTTTTCTACTAACCTTCCATTGATACGAACTATAGAGGCTTGACCCTAGTAAGCCTGGAACTAATTTCTACTAGAATTACGTTGGCATAAGATATAGGGAAACCCATCAAGAAAAAACAAATAGTTTATTAGTCTTTGTAAACTAGATACATATGTTGTGGTGTTCCTTAGTCCGGCATATTTCATGATAGTTTCTCACATTATGATTCATATGTCCCCAAAAAAGTGACCGAGGGAATTATTTTACAAGCCCCCACATCAAAATCCACATAAATGTGTATCTTAATTTTCAAATTTCCAAAAATATCACAAAGTGTAAATTTTACCTGAAATATAATCCAAATCAGGGGTGAAGTTTTCACATATTTCTCATAGGGTTGATATTTAGAACTTTCAAGACTTGAAAAAGGGATCAAAACATGTGTTGGATTTTCAAAATGTGTATTCTTTCATGACTTGTTCTGCGCTGCATTATCTTCTCCAAACCTTCGCACCATGTAATGTAATTACACGATGTGTAAGTGTTATGTTTAAGTTACGCATCCTCACAGAATCCTAAAAAATCCAATATTCATCTCTTTTATCTCCTTTTCTAAGTTTCCATTGTATCCTTATATTTAACAAAAACAAGTAAAATTTTCTACCATTTGGAAATAATAATTAATTAAATACATAAATTAATTTATTAAAAAATCATAAAATATTTTCATGAAATACACATATCACTTAATTATTGGATTTCATGTTTCCTAAGAACATGGTACATTTACAGTCAAGATCTATCCCCAACAGGGTTTAAAAAATCTTGGGTAAAATCCATCTGATTTGTGTGAAGACCTTTCACAAGACACTACTATCAAGATCTATCCTCCAGATAGTTTAAACTACTTGGTTTCAAATGTGGAGGGTTTTATTCCAACTTCTTTAGTCTCATATAACTGTTGATTCGTCTAGTGGATTACTTTAATAGGTACCTAACCCGTGTCATACCTATCCAAATAATTCATCATATATCAAATAATTGATTTAATTCATTAAAAATGTGCCTTATCAAGTACCCATATTGAGTGAAGAATATAAATTTATCAATATTTATCAAATTATTAAAATAAAATTCAAAGTAAACACTTTATGTCAAAATGGTATATGGTTTAGGAAATAATCATATCCATCACACAACAATGTGGATATTTAAGATGAATTTAATGTCCAATGATCATAGCATAGTGAGTATTTCAAGGGAAATTTATTGACAACAAAAATGAATCAAGAAAGTGAATGTCAATACTTTCCTTAGTTAAATTGATCACAAAATATACATAGGAAGATTAATTATGGTATTAATACAACATATAATCATTGGAGTAAGAAAAAGGGTGTTTTTCATTGATAAATAAAAATTACATAAAAATAAATTTGAAATAATTCTTGAGGAAACTATCATTTTTATTTTAAAAATCAATTTTGAAAACTAAAATTTGAAAAAAAATGTAAATAATTTTCTTTGAAAATATATTTTGAAACATAAAAAAGAGCATTGAAAAAATTTGAGTGGTTAGGACATATTGAAATTCGTTTCATGCTATACATGTTAAAATAATGTTTCCTTTCAAATTTTCAATAAAAAAATAATGACCATTTCTTGGAAAATGACTTAAATAATAATTTATATTTTTTTACAGTGTAAAAAAGCGTGTAAATTACTCTGGTAAATCATTTTTAATATGTTAAAATATTTTTGAAAACATTTTTAGAAAACATGGTTTTTGAAGAAATTATATTTCTGACCAAAAAGACAAATGAATTTGGATTTTCTTGAAAACATTTTCTAAAATATTTTAATTACAAAAGAGTGGAAATAATGATACTATTACTTGAAAGAGTTAATTAATTACCAGAGGAGTGGAAAATGTAATGTTTTATTAGGATTTTTTCAAGTAATTTACTTCAATTAATATTAAAGAATAAATAATCTTGATTAGTATAAGATTGTTAAAAACCCTTAAAATGGTCCTAACGTTGAAGTGAGTATTAATAAATGCATTGATTATGTGTATCCACTGTAAATACTCATTAAATAATTGGAATTAAAACATAATATAATGTAAAGTCATTACAAACATCATATTAGAATGACATAATCAATGATGTAAAGGTATAACATAATGAGTTGAAATTGAGTTAACAAAATCCCATACCTTAAACTTTATTTTGGTTGAAATATCTTTAACCTCCTGTATAGTGGTTTCATCCATGTTACTAACTTTTTAAAAATCAATATTAATGTTTATGATATCATTTGTTATCCTTTTATAACATCTTATCAACTGTACATTAATGATATTTCATTATTTTCAATGTTTCAGGTATTAATTTCCTAGTTTTTCAAGTATATTTTTATCATGACCCAACCTACCGGGTCCGACCCGTGAATAACCTAATACAACCAGCAATAAGCTAGGGGATGGTTACCGGTGCCAAGTAGGCATATCCAAAAAATGGTAGGAATTATCTTAACATAACTACACACACACACATCTTCAATCCCACAAAATGCTGAAATGTAAGACAACTGAAAGGATGTATGCATACATCTTTGATTCCAAAATAGAGTACAATAGTAAAAGTACTAAAAATAGAAAAGTAAAAAAAGACAAGACCAACCAAAATTATAAATAGTAAAACCTGATCTAAGGTTGAGAAATAATTCAAAATCATGCTCTTGGAAAACATCTCGTGATATCAAGATCCAACTATGCTCCAGCTGCTCTTTATCCTCCCAGGAAACCGTCAAAATGGGTTGTTATCTGCACAATACGAGGTAAGTGTTGGAAAATACCATTAAAGAGTTAGTATAAAAGTACTCATTAGGACACCCCGAAAACACTAAACAAAAAGAAAAAAAATATTAGGCTTAATAATAGATATACTAATCTATGTATAATGAAACAACCTAATTATACTCATGGGAGACACCACACCATTAGGCGATCATAACCAAATGTCAGCCATAAGATTTTGATCAAAGAAACACTTGTTCTTAGAGAACTCAATCCATGAGCCATGTTGTCATCAGATACACTCAGAGAAGAGGTCTTACTCATTGGGACCCACACAAAGAAAGCACACTGGTCTAAGAAGACTATGATACATAGATAGGGGTCACACCAATAATCGCTGGGGGACACCACAAATGAAATCCAGATCAACCTGTTATATAGGGTATCATATGTTAATTATTCCACAAACCCTACTGATACAACCTGGTAGATGTAGGATCAAAGACCTTGTCAGAGAGGTCACACCTATTCCACAAACTCTAACTTGGGATGATATAGGATGACATTCCAGTCTCGCGGAGGGACACCACAACTCTATCTGAGACTCATCCTCGGGAGGGGATCATAATCTAGATATTTTGATGTAATGACCCTCCATTCCATTGAGTAGAAGACAAAGGGAACACACTCAACCTATACTAGTCCAAATGAGGAAAACAAAGAGCCTCAAGCACTCTTTAAGGGACTACATAGAATATCCCAAGGGGTACACAACATGTCCAGCTATCCCATGTCAAGACCATGTTGAAGATCCTCACAAAACATGTAGTATATATATATAGCATGTAGAATGAGTAAAAAGTGATTAGAGACACATGTTATCCTACCAGTTTCACTAAGCTGTGTCCGTGTTCCAAATATGTTTCTATCTATCAGTTTGTGTATGCCAAGCCGTGTTTGTGTGGGAGTACATGGAATTTCCATGCCTCTGTACTCCAACTTGTGTTCGCGTAATTCCAAATTACACACCAGGTAAACTGGGGAGGGTCACACTCTATGTGATAGGGTTCACATACTGTGTTATCATCATCTTCATATCGAAATCCTAGCTTTTATTGATGGGTACCCACACACCGTGTAATCCAGGATTACATTCCGTGTGTATTAAGGGTTTCCAGAATCCCTAGTTCTTCCTCCCACTCGGCCCTGCATTTCCACCAACTTGGAATATATATTTAGATAAGACAAAAAGAATGGATCTATCCCAGATGATCCTCTCCATTGACGAGAAATACCCTTTGGCAGTTTAATCTGATCAGAAATCAAATCTGTTCATCTGAATCATGTTCTATTTATGATGATCGAAAATCAAGGGATTACAAACTGGTTTTAACCATTCACCACCACCATGGTTTCTCTTCTGTTGTATTATTGGGAGTTCATATCTACATTCTTAGATCATTGCACAAATCATCACATGCGCAATGATCGATCCTTCGGTAGGGTGTAGAACTGCAGACCAAGGGGTTTCCCATGATAAATGATAAAAGTAAAAGAAAAAAATAAAGAAGAACCAAGAGGAACAATCCTTTGACATTAATCATCTCATCCTCAATTTTTTCTTTAATAATGATAAACAAATAGGATTGAATAATCATGAGAGACCTCCCAAATAAACCCTTCCCTCAAGGTGATCGATTCGCAAATAAATCCATTCATCGATTGATTTTTGTTCCTCAAATAAATAAATAATGTGGAATTAAACAAAATAAAACACACAACCTACCTAAATTTTGTTTAATCATTGAGGAAGAATGGATGCCACGTCTCATTTTTTTGGAACGATTCTACAAATCTAAGGTTGTGATGATCGATTGATCTACGATCCGTCACCGTTCACCTAAGAGGATTCTCCAAAGATCTCACTTACGTTCCTCCAAAGTATCCAGGGTTATGCATCTAACTTTATATATCAAAAATTGATACCAACTATCATTGATGCTGGTCAAAGTTTAATTATTTATATACCTACTAACTACAGTATATGTGGCAAGAAGGGTAGAACCCACAAAGAAGGAAAATTTGACCACTATTCTTCTAAAAACTTTCAAAAAGACCCCATTGTTGTCAGTAGTGAGGTAGATTTTATATTTTTTACTTTTATTTTTATGTATTTATTAGGAAGTAAAGTGACTAAACATTTTAGATCTTCTATCTAAAATAAATTTAAGTAAGAAACAGTTGAAAACATTGAGAAATAGGGATATAGAATGCTGATGAATGAACAATCAATTAAAACACCTAGGAAAAAACCTCCATTCTACTAGTTTTAAAGTATTCTAATTCACATAAAAATTTAATGCAGTGTACCACCATAAAGAGAATGAATTACCTCCCTCTGAAAGAGTTAAGTCACACAAGCAGATTGATTTCAGAGTTCACCACTCCAAAATAAATGAACTATGAAAAGTTTGATTTGAAAATGAAAATAGGTCGAACTCGTCGTAAGTCCTAAAGTATTGTGAATTTATTATTTATTTTTAAAGATATATCCATGATCAATCTCACTGATTTATTGTGGAGTTTTGAAAATTATGTTCTAGAGGTAAAAATCAATTGAATGTATTCAGCATTAATCTCACTGATCAATTATGAATTCCCGAAAATGATTAAGTGAAAAAAAAGAATTTAAAGATATATAGAAGAACTTAACTTTCTCCCCAAACTAGAGGATTTAGCCTAAAATTATCTCTATTATGTAATCATAAATCATTCGATTACAAGAAATAAATTTTGATGAAAATAGAAGAAGAGATCTCCCTCTTCAAGTCTGAACTACTGTTGCTCCTGAACCTAGGCTCTCAAAGAAGTGGTTCTATGCGAAGTACTCCAAGAATTGCTAGCAGTTGTCCCTTTGCTCTAGACATAATTCGATGATCCAATGAATTGAATGAATGTCTCCAAAATTATTCCCACTGCTCTACTCTTGAATCTAGCTTTCATTTTCTGCACGTCACCCCCTGTTTTCGACTGACTTCATGTGTCCTTTATTTGTCCACCACACATGTGCATTTTTTCATGTCTAACACGGCGCGCTATATTTACCCTTGTAACTAACTCCCGGTGAGTTAGTTGAGTGAACCCAGACGTGTTTCTAACTCTTTCGTAAACCTATAGAATATAAAACAAACATAACAATTAAAACATGAAAGAAATTTAATTAAAATATTAAATTTATTTTTTAAATAAAAGTTATATTACATATAAAAAAGTTAATTTATAGATACTTAAGATAATAAATGTTATTTACATAATTAAATATTATTAATATAGTAATATTTTTATTATTAAAGTATTGAATTTTTAATCTAATATTATTTATTTTATTATTTAATTAATGTTAGTATTATTAACATTTAGTTGAAACATCTTTGTTAAATTCTTAAAATAGATTAATATCAATTATTTTATTAATTTAATTATTATATTTATTTTGTTGAAATTAAATTATAATGAAAGTGTTAATATATATATTTTAGTTAATAATTAATTTTATTTATAAATCATCGTTGTTATTGTTTTATTTTTAATAAATCTTATCAATTTATATTTTATTTTATTTTATAACTTATTTATTTATTTATAATATAATTATTCTATATAATTATTATATATTATATTATATTTATTTGTTTAATATATTAATTATTTATTTTTACCTTTATATTTCTTTATTTTCTAATTTCATTAATTCACTTCTTCACCCCCTAATTTGGCACACAGAGTGGGGGGGGGGGTGGGGGTCTTCAGTTCCTTCTCTAGGAAGGAAGATACGCGGCTCGACTCAGCCTCCTCACCCAGTGACGACTTTAGCTCATCCTTTCAGTGCATTCATGTGACGGCTCTGACTGATTCGCCTTATACCTTCAGTGCAACATGTCACGGTGATAGCACTGCTTGAATCCTCAAATGGCTGCAAACAGATGATTTAGTTCCTCCCTTCTTCGACCTCAGTTCTGCCTCCTCCTCCACAAATAAACCTTGGAAAGGTGAAAAAATCCTGACAAATCAGCTGTAGGCAGTGCACCTCTTCTTCAACTGATGGTGGTTCAAGTTCATTTCTAGATCCAGTGAAGGGTTACAATTAGTTTTGATTTGTGATGGGCTTGAGAAATCTGGAAAGTTTATTTTCTGATCTGAGCTGAGGTTTCGGTTCACGTAGAGACATGATGGTGAAGCAAGTCACCTCCAGAAACTGGTAGTGGAGAAAGACTTCCCTCCATGGTTTCGTGGGGGGGGGGGGGGTGGGAGTGCCTTCATTGCGGTGCCATAGGGATTACAATGCCAAGATAAAACAGTGGTTGGAACTTTTTGTGCCACCATTTCTGGTGAAACCGTGAGGATATGGTGCAAGATGCAGTTGGGTGACAATGTGAAGGGATGAGACCGTGAGGGATAATGGTAATGATGGAGCGGGGAAACAACGATGTTGTGTTGTGACTATAGGAAATGGTGGGAGGGGTTAAGTTGTTTCAAAGTAGATGGGGTACATGAGTTGCGATGCGTGAGTTTATGATGCCATAGGAGAGAGTGAGAACTGGTGAGAGAGCAGAAGGGAAATAATGGCGGCATGGGACAGAGATAATGAATAGAGTCATGGTGGAACCGCAAAAGAGAAAAACAGTGTCACCACAACACTTAAAAAAACAGAAGAGTAAAATAAATTAAAACTTAAATAAAATCAAAAAAATATAATTAATTAAAACTAAAAATTAATTAAAAAAATTGAAAATTTATGTACATCATAAACATTAATAAACTTATAAAACCATTTAAACTTGAGTTAAATTAATATTAACTTCAATTTATAAAACTTAAATTGGAACCAAACTAAGATAAAAATTAAAAAAAACTAAATTATTTAAATTTAATATAAAATTTAATCATTAATAAAACAATATTAAATTATTTATAATAGTTACTGTATCAAATTAAATTAATTAAAGTAAACAGATAATTATTATATTATTATACAATTATGTTAATTAATGAAATTGAATTAAATGGATTTAATAAATGTAATGACTTTATAATCTTAAATTTACAATTAGTTATTTGTTAAAAGATGAATAATATTTAGATTATGCTACTTTAATTAATTAAAATTTAATACATGAAATGTTAAATTAACATCTATATTATTTAAGTGTAAAAGAAAAATTAATTAATTAACTAATAAATGTTAAATTATTAAATATACAGGCAACAATAACTAAACTAAATAAAAATTTATTAGACTATAAAATTAAAGTAAGATATAAATAATTTTTTAGAGGATGAAAATACAATTTTAATTAATAAATTGATTAAATAATAGATTTAATTCTAAAAAAAAGTGCACTTAATTAGTAAAAATTACAAAAAATAACTCATTAAGTTATTAAAAATTAGTTAAACAAATATATGGAAAAACTATGTAAAAGTAGAGCCACATAAAAATCTCCTACACTTAATAATTTTTTGTCCTCAAACAATCCCATGTTTTATTACCCTATGAAAACAAAAATATATTATTCATAATACTACTCAAAATGTAACATGTTTCGGAATATCAATAGAGGACTTCAAGATTATCATTGGGCTTTAGAAAATGAATTATTCAAATTTAGTCTTGCCTAGAACAAATAATCAATGGCTAATCAAGATAGAAAAGATTCATCAATCAAAGAAAGTGTCATGCCTCATATGTGGTACAATTTAATTACTCATTTCAATCCAATCTCACGTTATAAAACCCAGAGTGGCAACAGGAAAAATATTAGTGGAATTAAGATCTTAACCAGAAGAATTTTATAATTTGACTTTTCCCCTAGGATCAAAAAATAAATAATTTTTTGAATCACCTTATTGATTAAACCTAAAGAAACTTCATATAAATAATTTTCCCCTTCTTCATTTGGCGTTCATCATTCCCCTCACCTTAGTGAACTCATTTTTGAACTTAGACACTTTATTTTATTTTTCCCAATCCATGTATCACGTGCTAGGCACTGTGCATACACACTTATTCAAGGTGTATAGAGGTATTATAGTAAATAGATACGCACCCAACATCTAGGGTCTTATATATTCACAATGGGATCCCAGATGCCTTAATTACTCCAGGTTCAATTTTTTTTATGAAAACCCTTTACATTGTCTCATTTAGGTGATTAATTTAATAATTAATAGATGAATGAGTCCCCTAGGATAAAAATAAAACTTCCAATTCCAAGGTTTATGATCATAAATCCACTAATAGGTTACCCATATCACTTTCAAAAGTAGTCCTCAATGAAGATCTCATAAAACCACAAATTATATTCACTCAACAGTCGTCCAGACACAATAATTTTAGATCAAAGCAGTTATAAACTACTATTAAAGCATCATCCTTAATTAAGACCCAATTGGGTACAATGTACATCCTAAAATTATAAAAGAATTTTGAAAAAGTTTAACCCTTTTTTACAAAAATATTGAAGTTAAAGTGAGAATTGATGAGATTACAATTAAGAATAGTTTAACATAGTCAAGAATTGACCCCCTTCCCAAAACATAAAATAAAACTTTGTACCCAAAGTTTAATTCCAAATGTGGATAAGAATAATTATTTGAAAATGAAAGTTCATAGTAAATTTTCAATTAAGTAGATAGATGACATGTATAAAGGGTCTCAATAAGATTCACAAGAATGTTTTTTTCCACAATAAATAACTTAAAAAAAGGTACACATGAATGTACTTGTGAAATAATGTCGAAAAAGTAATGATAAACACCCCAACTTAAAGTATATTGAAAAAGAAGCACAAAAAACCTGACTGCATGAACCCCCCACATTTAGTTTAAAGTAGTGGATGATTTTAATAACAATTAAATTCAATTTTTTTAAAATGAGGAACATGCATAATTTTTATTTTCAGATTAGTGAAATGAAGAGAAAAGTTTTTAGTATTCAATATTTGTTGTATATTTTCCAAAAAATATGTAACATAATTTCTTATGCAAGCAGAATTTTTAAGGTAACAACCACTGTCTCACCGATAGTAATTACTGGGACTTACTGTGAATTTTATTAAAGTGGACAGGAGTAGAAAAATGAATACAAACTAAATAATAGAATACGTACCTAAATTAAAGTTTATCATTAAAGCTTCATAAATGGAATTCCACTCCATAAATGACACAACAACAACTTATTGATATCTCTTGTAACAGAACAACAAAACCAAAAACAAGTCATAACTAGAATTAAAAAAACAGAGCACAAAAAGAGAACTTTATTCATTGTTAAAAATGAGACAAAGTATAGAAAAAAACCCATGGGTTTCCTCCCATGCAGTGCTATGTTTTAAAGTATTCATCCAGACTTTATTTAAGATCAATTTTCTAGTATAGTGAAGGAATGCATGCTCTTTTGTTGTCCCTCAAAATAAAGTTTCAATCTCTGACCATTAACCAACAAGTGTTTGTTCTATTCACCTACAATTTCAACAACTCAATTCTTTATTACTCTTAAAATAGTAAACAGACCAGACCACTTGGACTTCAGTTTTCTAGGGAAGATATTGAGTCAAGAGTTAAAGAGTAAGTCCTTCTATCTAGGTGTAAATTCCTTTTTTTGTCTGATAGAATTTGGAAATATTTTAGTTATATATTTGTAAATTATTGAATTATCATAAATCTTATTACTAATCTCATCTAACTCACTCATCTCCAGTAATATCCTCTCACCAGCACTCTTAAATTCAAAGTTTAGAGCCTTAACTTCCTAATAAGACTTATGTTGCAACTCCATAGGTAAATGAAAACATTTCCTAAACAATAAACTTTAAGAAGATATACCTATTGGGGTCATGAAAGCAGTTCTATATGCCCATAAATATTTATCTAATTTAAGAGACCAGTACTTCCTCGAGGTTGAACCAATTATCTCAAGTTTTTTTTAGTACCCCATTTTATATTTTCACTTGTTCACCAGACTGTGAATGATAAGAAGTTCCAGTTTTAGGAACATAACAATATTTTTCTGTCAAAGTCTTAAATTTTTAGTTCTTAAAATGTGTTTAATTATCAATAATAAAGGCTTTGGGAACTCCAAATCTTGAAAAGATATTATTTTTGTCAAATTTAATTAAATAATTGGCTTGATTGTTGGGAAATTTCATTTCCTCAACCCATTTTGACACATAATCTACAACAACAAGAATATACTCATTCTCATGAGATTATGGAAATGGACCCACGAAATCTAAACCCCATACATAAAAAATTTCTACTTCTAGAATTCCTTTTTGGGGTAACTCCTACTTCCTACCAATATTACCAAGTCTTTGACATATATCAAAACCAAATACAATGTTCCTAAAATACTTAAAAAGAGTAGGCCAATAGAAAGAATACTGTAAGACTTTTGAGTAGTCCTTTCACCACCATGGGGACCTCCCCAAGGTGAGGAGTGACAACTCTCTAAAATAGGCAGCAACTCTTCATCAGACACAATATACTAAGGATACCATCATCACATCTCTTAAATAAAAGGGGATTATCCCATAGATAATATTTATGTTCAAAAATAAATTTCTTTATTTAGTTACTAGACAGATTTCTAGGAAAGACACCTACTGCCAGGAAGTTGAAAAAATCTACATACCAAGATGATTGCCTGATTAATACAGTGAAAAACTTTTCATCGGGAAAGGAAGTGTTTATTTCCTTATTATCTTCAGATTGAGGTAGAGGAAGTCAATATTGGTGGTCAGTAACTAGACTTTTAGCTCCCTGCTTATCCCTAATCTCTAAATCAAACTCTTGTAGAAAAATAATCCATCTAATCAGCTTGGGTTTTTTTCTTTCTTGGACAGAAAATACTTTAAGGCTGAATGATCAGATAAAATAATGACTTTTGAGCCTAAAGGATATTGTCTAAACTTATCTAGAGAAATCAAAACAACCAAAAAATTCATTTTTAATGGTGTTATAATTAGTTTGGGTCTCATATAGCAGTCTACTATCATAATAAACCACATGTAACTTCCTATATCTCCTCTTTCTAAGGAAAACACCTACAACCATATCACTAGAATCACACATAAGTTAAAAAGGTAACTTCCAATTAGGTGAAGTGATGATGGGTGATGTAGTGAGTTTTTATTTTAACAGATTAAACGATTTCAAATAGTTTTCATCAAATTTGAAAGGTTCATGCTTAAAAAGCTTAGGGAACAGGGGCTTAGTTATTTTGGAAAAGTATTTTATGAATCTCTGGTAGAAACTGGCATGCTCTAGAAAACCTCTAATACCTTTAACATTTTCAGGAGGTGGGAGATTTTTAATGACTTAAACTTTAGCAGTATCAACCTCCATACCTCTCTTGGACACCTTTTGACCAAGTACTATACCTTTTGTGACAATGAATTTACACTTCTCCCAATCAAGAACACGGTTGGTTTCAACGGATATTTCTAAGACTAACTCTGGTTTTCCAAGACATGTATCAAAAGTGATACCCCTAATGGAAAAGTCATCCATGAAAAATTCAATGATTATCTCAATAATGTCTGAAAAAATAGTCATCATAAACCATTGAAATTTGGATAGAGCCCCACACAACCCAAAATTCACCCCCCTTTAAGAAAATGTCCCAAAGGGGAATGTGAAAGTGGTTTTTCATGATCCTCTAGAGAAACATAAATCTGGCTGTAACCAGAATACCCATCCAGGAAACAGAAAAACTAATTTCTCGCAAGCCTATCAAGAATTTTATCAAGGAAGTGTATTGGAAAATAATACTTCCTAGTTTCTGCATTAATCTTCCTATTATAAATACATGCTCTCCA
Organism: Viscum album; assembly: GCA_963277665.1. NCBI lineage: Eukaryota > Viridiplantae > Streptophyta > Magnoliopsida > Santalales > Viscaceae > Viscum > Viscum album. The sequence goes on from OY728145.1 coordinate 622,605,804, forward strand.
TTTTGTGGCTTTCCTAAATTGGATTGCTTCATTATTTTCATTTTTTATTACAATGAGATCTCCCTTATTGGTAAAAAACTGGACAGGGCTAACCCAAGAACTATTAGAAATTGTATATATCATTCCAGTTTCCAACTATTTAATCACTTCCTCTCTCACAACTTCTTTCATGTTGGGGTTCAACCTTCTTTGACACTCTACCCAAGGATTATGGTCAGGCACCATAGGTATTTTATACATGTATAATGAGGGACTAATACCATTGATATGAGCTATGGTCCATCCTATGGTAGATTTAAACTTTTTAAACAAACTCAATTGTCTTTGTTCTTGTTTTTCATTGAGCTCAGCATAATTATGAAAGATAAAGTTGAATTCTAACCCAAAAATAAATATTTAAGATGGGAAGGGATTGGTTTTAATTCAAGAGTGGGTGGTTCTACACTAGAAGGAAGACTCTTAGTCTTGTGAGGTCCAAGATCTTCAAAATATATCTTCTAAGGAGTTTTAAATGATGAAATATTTTCAATTTCATGTTAAGATTCAGAATTAACAGTGCTTTTATTCAATGTAAGCAGTATACTGTCCAGACCTTCCATATCATAATTTAACAAGTTTATATAATAAGAATCACAATTTTGTATTAAAAGTTCTCCCTCTACACCATAAAAGTGTTCATAAAGGTTGTTGTTAATAGAAACACCCTAAAACTCACTCTAAAAGCTCATAATTTCAGAAATAGTGGAGTCTTCTACAGTAGAAACTAAACTGTTGTCCAGTTATGTAAAATTTTCCAGATTAGGTGTTTGAGCCGAATTTTGAACTTATAAGTTAGATTTAATAGTATTTTCATCTTCTAAATTATTTTCATCAGAAACATATTGATTTTCATATTTTTTTGAGTTTCAGATTGAGTTCTCATCTTCTAAGGACTCTACTATTAAACAATTTTTAGAAAATGTCGCTCCTTTAACATTTTAAAACACATTGAACTCTTCTTTTAGTTGTCAAATTTTAAAAATAAGATGAACCTTAGAAACATCAATAACAAAACCACTTGTGTCCAGGAGGATATTAACTCAAATGATGGGACCCTCTTGATCACACTACATATCTAAGGCTAAAAAGTATGCAGGAAGAAAAAAAATTTCCCAACCCCAACTAACAAACCATATACCCTACCCACAGAATGAGTGAAAGATCTATCAGCTAACTACAGTATGACTATGGTGGGTTGAAGATCCCCTAAAATCAACTATTGAAATATTTAGTATGGGAGCAGGTTAATACTATAACCTAAATCACACAAATATTTTAGATGATCAGAAATTCCTAAGGTACAAGGGATAACAAAGCTACCCAGGTCTTTCAATTTAGGTGGAATTTTCTTTTGGATTACAACACTACACTCTTCAGTGAGGTTGTATGTAGCAAAATCATCATGGTTATTTTTGTTAGAAAAAATTTTCTTAAGAGATTTAAAATAATATGGGATTTGAATTAACGATTGAATGAAAGGAATGTTTACTTAAAGTTATGAAAAGATAACATGGAACTGAAGAAGTTCATCCTTGGTGTTACTTTGTGGTTTCAACTTTTCAGGGAAATGGATGGGTGGGGAAATTATTTAAGGATAGTGGGTATATCCATCACATCTTCCTCAACTTTTTCATTTTATTTATTGCTTTTATTTTATGAAAAATTTGGAGCATGGGATATAGGTGACAAATTCAGAGTCTCTTCATTTTCTATAGCTTTCTGTGAATTTACAGCATGTGAACGAAGCAGTTTTTTATTACCAGATTAAAAAAGATTTTAATTTTGGGAATTTTAATGGTCCTTTTCAATAATAGTTTGATTACTAAGCCCAATTCTAAATAAAACAACCATGGAATTCTCTCTAGGGTTATTTTTAGTTGTGCTTGGATGTATACCTTTTTCCTTAGATGAAAAATATCTAGAAAGTTGGTCGAGTTGTGTTTCCATGTTTTGTATTATCACCTTAGTTTTAATTTTATCTGACTCATATTGATTTTGATGTTTGGTTAGCTGAGTTATGTATCATTCCTTTTGAGAGTTAATTTTATTTAAAATTAAATCAAGCTTAGAAGACATTTGATTATCATTGGTTCCTTGTGCATTTGAAGACTCACTCGTTTTTTGAATTTGAAAGTTTGATCATGGTTTGATAGAGTAATTAAGTGTAGTGGATTGTTTAATTAAACATTGATATTTCCAAGATATATTTGGATGGTTCCTATATACTTGATTGTATTTTTTAAGGAAATTATCTTCTTTAGGAGGCATTCTAGGACCATAGTTAAAAATGATTGAATTTTCTTGTTTTTGGGTTGGCATATAAAAATTAGGGACAAAGATTTCAGTATTCCCAAACATTCCACATTGTGAACACTGTTATCTTAAAGATTGATTGGTGTTTTTACAGCCATGTTGGTTAACAATTTACTTAGATTTATGGTTCATTAAAGATTGATGTTGGTTGGTGATTTCAACAAGTTGTTCTTGAGTTTCATTCATTGAACCAGTATTTGGGTTTCTGTTCACTGTTTTTCTTCTTGAATTTTTATGTTGTGAATTTAATGTGAGATTATTAATTTTGTTTCTAAGTTCTTCATTTGTCTTGTCATAGTAATTTCCCCTAGCAGCCTGATCAACTAGATTCTATCCATAAGATTACATCCCTTCATAGAAGGTGTCCATGAGAAGGTGAGATGGGAGTTGATGATGGCGACACTATCTGAGAAGGTCCCCGAATCTATCCCAAGATTTAGGGAATTCATCACTATCCTCTTGATAAAAACTAGTGATTTTTGTTCTAAGTTCACACTTAAGTATTTGGGGACAAAATTTCATGATAAATGAGTAATATACTTGATCCCAGTTTTCAAAAATGTTTTCATCTAGGTTCAAACCCAATTTATAGCATTACCTTTAAGGAAAAGGGAAATACTCTCATTCTTAGATCTTTCTCTCTGAGTCCTAGAAGAGGGAGTTATTGCATAGTATTATAGAAGTCTCTAATGAATGAAAGAGATTCCTCATTAGAGAGTCCATTAAAATTAAGCAACAATGAGACGTGAGATTGTTTTAGCTTATAGTTCCAGGCACTTGGAGATAACCTAATGGAAGATGGATTGCTTGAAACCTAAGGAAGTTGGAACTCCCCCATCATAGGCCTCTGATTTTCTTCTAAAAGTTCTGGATGTTTTTGGTAGTTGTTATTAAGTACTCTATTATTTATTTTCTCCATTCCTATTTTTCTTTTTTCTAAGAGCAGTTAAATGTTTGTATATTTCTATGTTCAGTGGTTATAGACTAACAACATAGTGTCTTGTGCTCATACAAAGCATATCAACATTTCAATTAGCACAAAATTAGAACTGAATAGAAGATCAACAATATAGAAAATAGTATCAATTCAGTAAAAAAATAGATTTTTTGCAGTTTTCAATTAATCATTTTTTTTTATTTTTTATGTTATGAGATCTTTTTTAGTTTCTTTTATAAAAATAATGGCTCATCCCTTCCACAAAAACAATTCCAAAAACATGATACCAACCATCATTGATGCTGGTTAAAGTTTAATTATTTATATACCTTATAAATATAGTATATGTGGAAAGTAGGGTGGAACCCATAAAGAAGGAAAATTGGACCACTATTCTACTAAAAACATTCCAAAATACCCCATTGTTATCAGCAGTGAGGTAGATTTTCTATTTTTTACTTTTATTTATTTGTATTTACTAATCAGTACAATGATTAAACATTTAAGATCTTGTATCAAATCTAAATTGAAGCAAGAAATAGTTTAAATCATTGAGAAACAGAGATATAGAATGCTGATGAATGAATAATCAAGTAAAATGATAAGGAAAAAAATTCCATTCTACTTGTTTTAAATTATTCCAATTCACTTAAAAGCTAATGTAGTGTACCATCATAAAGAGAATGAATTTTCTCTCTCTTAAAGCCTGAATTTCTGCTGCTCCTGGACCTCGGGTCCCCAGGAAGTGGTTCTCCAAGAAGCACTCCAAAAATTTCCACCCATTGTCACTGTACTATGGACCGAATTCAATGAGCCAATTAATTAAATGAATGTCTCCAAAATAATTCCCACTAATATGCTCTTGAATCCTACTATCAATTGCTGCACGTCACCCCCAATTTTACACCGACTCGATGTGTCCTTCATTTATGCACCACACACGTGCATTTTTTTCATGACTGACATGTCGTGCTATCTTTGCCCTTATAACTAAATCCCAGTGAGTTAGTTGAGTGAACCTGGACGTGTTTCTAACTCTTTCATGAACCTATATGATATAAAACATATAGAATAATTAAAACAGGAAAGAAAGTTTATTAAAATATTAAAGTTATTTTTTAAATAAAATTTATATTACTTATAAAAAAGTTAATTAATAGATAATTAAGTTGATAAATGTTTTTCACTTAATTAAATATTATTATTAAAATAATTAATTTATTATTAAATTATTGAATTTTTAATTTAATATCATTTAGTTGATTATTTAATTTATGGTAGTATTATAAACATTTAGTTGAAATAACACTATTACATTCTTAAATTAGATTAATTTCAATTACTTTATTAATTTAATTATTATATTTATTCTATTGAAATTAAATTATAATTCAAGTGCTAATAAATTTATTTTAGTTGATAATTAATTTTATTTATAAATCATTATTGTTAATGTTTTAGTTTTAATAAATATTATTAATTTATCTTGTATTTTATTTTATAACTTATTTATTTATTTATAATATAATTATTCTATATTATATTTTTTTGTTAAATTTATTAATTATTTATTTTTACTTTTATCTTTTTTTTTATTTTTTAAATTAATTAATTCACTTCTTCCCCCCAAATATGGCACTCAAAGGTGGTGGGGGGTCTTTGGTTCCTTCTCTAGGAAAGAAGATACGCGGCTCGGCTTAGCCTACTTTCCCAATGCTGGTTTCAGCTCCTCTTCCAAGCGCATTCATGTGATGACTCCGACCGATTCCCCTTATCCCTTTGGCACAAAAGGTCATAGTGACTACCCTTCTTGAATCTTCAAATGATTGAAAATATATGATTCAAGTACTCTCTTCTTCGACTTCAGTTACGCTTCATCCTCCTCGAATTGGCCTCATCAAGGTGAATACATCCTGGCAACTCAGCAGAAGGCGGTGCTCCTCTTCTTCAAATAATGGTTGTTTAGGTTCATTTCCAGATATGGTAAAGGGCTAAAATTAGGGTTTATTCGGTTCTTGAAATTGAAAATTTATTTGACTTTGTAAAAATATTTATTTAATTTTGTTTTCAGTGGTCTGGTACAAGAACACCATTTGTGATGGTCTTTATAAATCTGGAAAGTTTCACTTGTGACTTGAGTTGAGGTTTCGGTCTACTTGGAGACATGAGAGTGAAGCAATTCAGGTCCCGTGACCTGTAATGGTGATAGACTTCCCTCCATGTTGTTGCGGGGGGGGGGGGGGGGGTTGCATTCTGGTGACACAGGGATTACGGTGCCAAGAGGAAACAATGGATGAAACTTACTGTGCCACCGTTTCGGGTGAATTTGTGAAAATATGGTGCGAGATGCAGTTGGGTGACAACGTGAAGGGATGATGCCTTGAGGGACGATGGAAATGATAGAACCAATAAACAACGATGTTGTGTTGTGACTCTAGGAAATTGTGGGATGGGTTAAGCGAGTTTAAAGCAGATGCAGTGTGTGAGTTTCCATGCGTGAGGTTATGATGCCCACATAGTGAGTGAGAACCAATGGGACAACAAAAGGGAATTAATGGTGGTAGGGGAAAGAGATAGCGAGGGGAGTCATAGTGGCACCACAAAAGAACAAAACGGTGTCCCCGTAATACTTCAAAACAGATAGAAGAGTAAAATTAATTAAAACTTAAATTAAATCAAAACAAGATATTTAATTAAAACAAAAAATTAATTAAAACAATTCAAAATCTAAATACATCATAAACTTTAATAAAATTATAAACCATTTAAACATGAGTTAAATTATTATTAACTTTAATTTATAAAACTTAAATTGGTACTAAACTAAGACTAAAATAAAAAAAACTAAATTATTTAAATTTAATATAAAATTGAAACATTTATAAAAGAAAGTTAAATTATTTATAATAGTTACTATAAAAAATAAAATTAATTAAAGTAAATATCTAATTATTATATTATTAAACAATTATTTTAATTAATGAAATTGAATCAAAGAGATTTAATAAATATAGTGAGTTAATAATCTTAAATTTATTATTAATGTTTTGTTGAAATACGAATAATATTTAGATTATGCTACTTTAATTAATTAATATTTAATACATGAAATGTTAAATTTACATCAACATTACTTAAATGCAAAATAAAAATTAATTAATTAACTAATAAATGTTAAATTATTAAATATACAGCAAAAAATCACCAAACTAAATAAAAATTTATTAGACTATAAAATTAAAGTAAGATATAAATTAATTATTTAGAGGCCAAAAATACAAATTTAATTAAAAAAATTGATTATATAAAATATTTAATTTTAAAAAAGTGCACTTAATTAGTAAAAAGTACAAAAATAACTAATTAAATTGTTAAAAATTAATTAAAAAATGTGGGAAAACTATATAAAAATAGATCCACATCAAACATAATCATATATTTAAATATAAAACCACCGATTAATCAATGAAACTCATAAAAATAGTTTCATTAAATAATTTAATTCATTTTATGCCCATGAAAACTTTTTCATGAACGACCCGTGCTGACTAATGTTAAGTCACATAATGGATAAAACTACCATTCTAAACTCAGTGGCAGCCTCTTATTCTTGGTATGCTAAACCATTTAGGATTTGTTCGAATTTTTTAATGAAAAACGTCCTCATGTGCTATTAAAGATACTTAATATATTTGAAACATTTATTCTGAGAAAACTGGGCCTCAGAATTGCATGCCATCTCAATTTTTGATCTCAAAAATAATTCATATAATATTTTAAAATAATACACAGAATATACGATACGTTACATTCTCTCTACCGTGGGGATTTAATTATCTAAAAAGGAAAAACAATGACAAATTAAAAAGATGAGGATAATTAGAAAAAATATGAGCCTCCCACTCTCATGTGTTATCCTAGACATTCCTATGATACCACCAGACACACCCTAAAGGAATCAATCACCCATTAAGGATCCTCTCACACAGATCCTCGATCTCAACTGGGTACTCATCAAAGGTTGCTCCATCCTCGATGCCCAGGTCACCCCAGTTGATACTATGTGATGGGTCTTGCACATACCTCTTCTACTACGACATATGGAATATTTCATTTACCAAGTATAAATATAGATGTAAATATAAGTAGTATGCCACCTCTCCAATAATACAAAGTATCTGGAAAGGGCCAATGATCCATGGTGATAGTTTTCCACCTTGGACAGATCTCCATAATCTATAATGATGTGAAATCTATTGGAACATGTGGTTTACTTCATCAAACACCAAAGGACTCCATTTTTTATCAGCATAAGACTTATAATGGCTCTGTGCAATCTTCATTTGCTCCTAGAAGATCTGCACCTTGTCTATTGTAGCTCACACCAACTCCAGGTCCATGAGTACTGACTCACCTAGGTTGGTCCAATAAAGTGGTGACCTACAAGGTCACCCATACAAATCCTCAAACGAAGCCATACCAATGGTGTAATGTTAGATACTTTTGTATGCACACTCCAAAAATGGTAGATGATCCTCCCAACTATGGCCAAAGTCCAACATGCAAGCTTGCTGCATGTACTTTAGAACCTAAATGGTTCGCTCTGTTTTTCCATTAGTTTTTGGGTGGAACACTTAGATCAAGCCTAACTGGGTCCTAAACGACTACCGTAATCCCTTCCACAACCAGGATGTAAAGTTAGTATCAGGATCAGAAATAACTGTCAATAGAACTCTATGGCGTTGAACTATATTTTGTACATAGATGCCTCCAAATATATCTTCTAAACTCTGTTCTCAGATAGCTGGGAAGTGGTCTAAATTGGTGTTTTAGTCAACAATCACCCAGATGGAATCATCTCCCTAAGAAATATGTGGTAATCCTATAATGAAGTCCACATATATCCCATTCCACTTCCATTCTGGAAACTCAAGGGGTTGAGCTAGACCAACTGGAACTTGGTCCTTAACCTTCACTTACTGACAACTGGAACTTGGTCCTTAACCTTCTGGAAACTCAAGGGGTTGACACACCATGTGACAGGGGTTACACACCATGTGATCCTCATATTTATCCTGAAACCCAAGTCAACATTGAAGGGGGCCGACCCACCATGTAATCCCAGATGACACGCCGTGTGTATAAGGATTTTCTATAATCACTGGTTCTTCCTCCCAATCACACCGATATCACCACCACCTCGGAATCTGACTTCAAAAAAGCTAAAAATCATGGATCTTCCCCATCCGAGCCTCACCTTCGACGAGAAACTATTTTTGGATTTCAAATCTAATTGTAAATAGATGTTATTCACCTGAATCATTTTCCACATAAGAAGCTCTAAAATCAGGGGTTTGAAACCAGTCGGATCCACTCTCTTCCACTGCTCGTTCCTCCGTTGCATCATACCAAGATCAGAACTAATATATTTACTATATTTCAAACATTTATTCTGAGCACACCAAGCCTCTAAATCTCATTCTATCTTAGCAACCAGTCTAAAAAATAATTCATATAATATTTAAAAATAATATGTAAAATATCCGATACATTTGAGTTCTAACTTGTTATTTTTTATTCTTCTTAATTAAATCATGAATATATAATATTTAGAATGTAAACCATGATTAAAATATCTTATATATTTATTATATATTTATTTATATTAATCCAGAAAATTTAGTGATAGGAAATGAAATACATATTTCATGGAGATGGTTGGTCATACATATGCATAAATTCTATTTCCATTATATTGTTGTATTGAAAGAAATAAAATAAATACTACATATATATATTATCAAAAAAATATCATTATTATTTAATATATATCACATATTTTTATTAAAATTATACATAGAAAATTACTTGTAAATCTGGAAAGAATCACATCGCTTCGTGACGTGGTAGTCTGCCGTAGAAACGCGCGACAATATCGTATTCCCCAAAAATAGAAAACATGAAGATATGTGTGATATAATATTTCCAAAATCATGATAACATCTTAAATATCATATATATAATATATAAACTACAAATACATCATTATTACTAGCCTTGAATGGTGGTAATGGAAAAAATGGACGACATTGGTTCATGAGGCAGTAGTCCGCCATATACACGAACGAGGATTTATTAACCCATTTGATGGATGTGTGTGAATTTGTAGGTAGTAACATTAATATAAAAACATATCATTTTCTTATAGTAAATTATTTATATAATCATGGTATAATAAGAATTTAAGGAGGAAAAGAGGGAAATAAAATAAAAATGGTTTTAGAAGAACATTGCCTCTTCTTCGGGTATCCTCCTTAGGCTTGCACTAAAACATTATAAAGTTTTATTTTTTTCCCAAAATAAGGATTATTTTATGAGGTTATAGATTTTAAGAAGTTATTTAGGTAGGTTTTGTATGATAAAAATTTCTTTCGAGGTGTAAATAGGCGGGGAGAGTGAGTTCCCTTTTATAGAAGAGGATTGGAATTCTTGTAAATACTCACCGATATTCACTATTGGGAGGCCTCCCTTACCTCATGCAGCTACAAATTTAATAATTATGGATGGTATAGTTTATTTGTTCAAGAAAAATCTCCACCGGACAAAAATAAATAAATTTTTATAATTATCTTTGTTAAGTTCTATGTTTCCTTATTTTACCATTTTGTTTGTTTCACTAAGGTAGCTAGTTTTCTAACCTAGGCAATCCATCCATTCTGGATAATATAAAGAGATAATTATTAAAAAAAATTGAACAAATTATATTTAATTTCATATCAAATTTATAAAATAAAAATTCCTTTTGTGTTGGAATTTAATTTTTTCAAAAGTGTTAGTAATGAGAAAAGATAATTCCTTAACCCTAATCGTGCTAACAATGTTTTTACTATTTTAGGGTCAACATGTTCATTATAAATGATAAATTAGTCCATTAATGAAAAAAATTTATATTAATTAATATTTATAAATATATTAGAAGAAGGTATGTTTTTTATTATTTTTAAACCATTTATTAAAATATCATTTCTAATAAAATAACATTAATGTCAAATTTGACATTATTCACTTAATTTTAATTTAAAATATCTATACAATAATATAATTTGAATATTTTAAGTTAATATATGTTTAAAATGACATATTAATCTTGGATAATAAGGGAACACAATAATTCATTTAATTTTCATCACTTTTAATATTTTTATTATCATTTATTTTGTTTGATTATTAACTAAATCATTACTGCGTTGGAATTTATTAAAAATTTTAAGTAACTAATTCATCTATAAAAATTAATGATAAATTATTATTATAATAATAAAATAAATTTTATTTTTAAATGATATATATATATAACCAAACCATTGATGTTTTTTTCATATCCCAAAAATTTATAAATATTAATGTCAAGAAAGGTACATTTTTTACCTTTTTGTTTACATAACTTATTATATGTGTCACTATTCCCAGGAAGCTTCCTAGAAGGTCGTAAAATTGTATCATGAGGTTAAAAGGGTTGAAATATGTCCAAAAATTAGTTTTCTACAAATTTATATGCCATTTTACGCCATATATTCTCAGTTTTACCACTAAGTAAACTCGTTTTTACCTTAATCTCTGTAATTAATTTTAAACATTTTCAATAATAGTTTTGGTAAAAACTTAAGTTTACATAGTTAGACATTATAAATAATGATTATCACAAATATATAATCAATTTTATCAAATTCAGTTCACATAAGTTTATTTTTTAAACAAATTAATCTTGCAGATGGGATGAGAAAATCAATTTTTATAGTGAAAATGTTCAAATATAACTATGTTTTTATATATAGATTCAGTAGAAAAATTATTTAAATGAATTAAATTGGATTATTAGTTGTATAATAGATCCATTATTACTTTAAAACCAATTTAAAATATAATTTAAAATTATAAATTACTTAGATTATAAGTCAGTTTTCAATTAAAATCCAGTATGTTTAACTATTCATAAAAAAATAAAACTTTTTAGAAAAATTCCAAAACATTTAACATAAGTCAATACATAAATTACACTTTAAAAAATAAGCTTAATTTTTCAAATAAAATTTATAAATTTATAAATTTTTTTAAAAATAGTTTTCATTAAAAGGCGGCAATACTACCGTTATAAAAATATAGATTTTTATGCATAAATTTAGATTTGTTCATATATTATTCCTACAAAATATATTTCATGAATTTATATTTTTTCTATTGAATTTATAATATATAAATTTAATAATTTCTGTCCAATAATAGCAATTAATATATTTTATTAACATAAAATGTCTTCGACGCATAAAAATACTTTTTTATAAAAACATTTATTTTATATTCAATTGGTTTTTTATTAGTTTATAATTAATTAGTAACTAGTGAATTCAACCATGTATTTTAATAAGTTATTTGATACTATTTATAACCACAAATTTAATAGTTAGGAGAGAATTTCCATTTTAAATAATATCATAAATAGTATTTAGTAAAATTCAGTCATGCATGCAACAAAAGATATCAAAGAAACTCATTATTGAGTGAAATCAAATATAAATTATTATTTCATGAAATTGGAATTTATATAATATATTAAGTATATTTAAAATAGTAAATATATCATAAAACCTCAGGATGATATATTCCTTTCTACACTTGGTGTTGGGTGAGATACACAGTTTTGAATAAAATGTTATTATTTTAGAATTTTTAGGGTGGTACAATCTTTCATTTTTTATTTGAATATGATTCATTTTGGTTCTATTAGCCTGGAGTAATACAATAAGATATTTTATTCTTTAGAAATATTACTAGTGTATCCTTTCCCCCTTTATAAAAAAACCGCCTCTCATATCTTCTCTACAATTCAAGAGCCTCTTAGCTAGGATAATACCTGCATAATAATTTCATAACATACCTACACATGTCATAGAGGTATTTTTTGGTCATCATAACATCTTAAGAAGGATTTAGGTATAAACATAAAGAGGTTTTTTAAAGAAGTGGTATAATGTTTAACAAGTGTCTTTTTATTATTTCTTATTTTACCTCCTTCATTCCTATCGTAACCATTGTATAATAATAGAAGTATCTACCATATAATAAAATATTATTATATTTCTGTAATAACACATTTTAATAACTTATCCATGTAATGTAAATTGAAAACATATTTCTTAAGCAAGTTAATAGTACTCCCTCAAGAAGAAGATGTATTTCATTTTTCATTTCTGCCTCTCATGGTTGGTTATAATTATTAATCCCTATACAATAATATGATATATATATATATATAATATTTATGGAATAATTATGATTTTATAAATATAAAATCTCATTTACCATATGTTTCTTCCATCCCTTAAAAAATGATAAAGTCACTCACGCGTACATGTGAACTACCACCTCCACGAAGCAATGTTATTGATTTTTATTGTATGACTTTAAAAAATGATTATAAATATGTATATAATGAATATATGTGATATTTATGTAAATATAAATATTATAAAGATCATGGAAACTTGATAAATATTAAAGTATTGAAACTACTGAATCAAAACTTATATAAAAAATGAAACAATTAACACTAAAAAATGATGTTTTTAATAAATAATTACTAATAAATGGGTGTTGAAATGTTATAGTTGGATAATATATTATATTATAAGTATTTATATAATTATGATATATATGTATAATAAATTTAAATTTATTATTCAAGAGGTTAAATAACATTTGATGCACGTTAGACATAAGGTACACGTTTATTTCACAATATCAACTGTATTATTGTTTTTTATTTAAATTTCCACTAGATGAATTATATTATCATAATATATTTTAAGAAATATAATTTAGTCTCTTTTGGAGACTTATTATTTGTTCAATAATTTGTTCCATTTTTGTCATAACACTAACTCTAGTAATCTAGAGACGATGTCTACCTTATTAGATTGGAATAAATACAAGGTGTCTTATTCCATAAGACTGATTATTTTAGAATTCTTAGAGAACTAGATACATACATGATACCCACTATAAATTGTGAATAAAATATAAAACATAATAAAAGAAAATACTTGATGAGCTCGAAACTCATCCAAAATATTCGTCTTTATATCATGAGAAAAGGAAACAAAATAATGGAGATCGATAATTCTCATTAAGGGTTTAATACATAGGAAGGTATCATGATTAAATAAATTAAAGCCAATATGTCAAGGTATATAACTGAAAAAACATTCCATTTAATCTATAACTTGAGCACATAATTCATTCATGAATAATATTAATGAAAAAATATCACAGATAATAATAACTTTATTCTAAATAAATAAAATATTCAATATTTTACCACATGATCTCAGATATCTTGATATCTATTCCATAAATATATTTAACAAATATATTTTAAAACTATGGGTAAAAAATCATTTAATTTGGCTAATTTAATTGTCTCATGAGACATTTCGATTCATTAAGGGGCTATATAATTCTGATCCCACCCATCAATTCTTATCTAAATCATTCCTCATATTTAAAATGATCCATTTTATTCAGGACCAATATTCCTTATCAATAAATATTTTTTTGATTAAAGAATATAGATTTATCAAGATTTTTCTTAGTCAATCCAATAACTTATATAGTAAAAAACGATTTAAAAAATGGTATATGGATTAAAAAATAATAATATCTTATACATAACAATATTAATATTTATGATAATTGAAATTTCCAATGAAGAATTATCAAAATAAAGTGATTGTCTCAAGATAAATTTAACACCTATAAAATCAATCAAGAGATGAGAGGTAACCATTAGTTTATTAAGAATATACATTTTTCAATAAAATCAAGTCTTTGAAAAAATAAATGGAATGTATATGAAGTATAAAAATAATATTTCATAAAATAATTTTCATTGTAAAACCATTGAAAATTTATATAATAAGAAAAATTTCATAGAATGGATGTGGGGATGGGTAAGTCCGTTATCACTAAAAATATAAAAAAATTATTTTTACTTTTTTGTAAAGAAAGTAAAAAACATCCCTTTCAGAAAAAAGTTGAGAGATTACATTAAATTTTTTTCTAAAAGTAAAGAATAACTTAAAATTTCCATAATAAATCTTTTGACTAATATAATGGAATTTTTAATACAATTTTGAAAAATAAGGACATGGAAGAAAAATATAACCAATTTAAAGAGAAATAAAATGAGTTTTTATTTTAAAAATTTATTTTCTAGATTAAAGTACCAAAGAGTGGAAAAGTTAGAAAAATATGAAGACTACTTAAATATCTGTTGGATAACAAAATTATTGGATCTTATGAGGGATAAATTATAATATTACTTAAATGAAAGTAAAGGAAATCCAAAAATAAATTAAGATTATAAAATAGTTTCTTATCTCTAGTAAATTTTTAATTGTATCCACTTTTAATAATAATCTTTAATTGAAACATTAAACATCATTAATAAATATGTATTAATGTTGAATACACAAAATGGAAGCATATACACCACCTAAGACTAAATTGGTGCGTAATAACAAATATGTCTAAGTGGAATGGAAATTGAGATGGAATACCTTACCTTGAACTTAACTTTTGTTGAACCTATATTAAACTCTTGTATAATAGTTATAAATATTTTGTTAATTTATATAATAACCATATTCATATTTATAATACCATATATGATCCTCTTATAACAACTTACCGCCCGTTTACTGATAGTCTTTTATTATTACTATTGTTTTTAGGTGTTAATTTCCTTGTTTTCCTATCCATGTTTTGTTTTAAAGTTCACGTTATTGTGTATAAGATATAGGTACATCATATAAATAATGATTTTATTTTAATACATATTATATTTAATCATTAAATACATTTTTATATCCATTATTAAGAGTTATACATTAAAAATGGATAACATCGCTTCATGGAGATGACAAGTCTTACATACGCATGGGTGACAATATTATTTTTTTAATGGGTGAAAGGGGAAGGTATTGGATGATATATTAATTTTAAAAAATTAATATGATTAAATATGTATCATATATATTCATTATTTCCATCATTAAGACTGTACATGTGATTCAGTGATAAAAAATAAATTACATCTGTTCGTGAGGTTGTAGTCCATCATAAACATTAGAGATAGATTTGTTTACCATTTGATAAAGAAGTATATGGATTAATATTATTCCATTAACATAATAAAATAAAATTATATTGGATATATTCGTGTTATTATATTTTAATTTTTAACACATAATTTAAGGTGATAAAAGAAGAAGTAAAAAGAAAGAGTAGGGTGATGATGATTACCTTCTGTTAGAGAAACAACCATTGGATATCTTAATAAGGACCCTTGAATTTGTCTTTGGGGAGAAACTTATCTATATTATATGTATAAGGATGTTATAGAGTTATTTTATTAGGGATTTTCCAAGAAAAATGGATTGAGTTTTGTGAATAATTGAGAAGAGGGAGTTCCCTTTTATAATTGAAGAGGAATGAAATTTCTTTAAATACCCATAACTGTTTAATAATGTTAAGTCACTATCAGTAGAATTAGCTAAATAATTTATAATTAATTGGGTGGAGGTATGATAATATCACTCCAAACCTCAAAAAAAGAAACAGGTTTTGAGTAAGTCATTTTTTTCCTACAAAGTTACTCACTTTTAGCATTTGAGTTTTTACCACGGTAACTAGCTTTTTAATCTAGGTAATTTTTCCAATAAGAATAAATAATATGACAACTATTAAATAATTTTAACCCAACTATTATTATTATGAAATCAAATGTATCAAATAAAAATTCTACATGTGTGCAAAATTTATTTTATAACTAGAGTATATAACACACAAACCCCTATTTTAACTATAATTATGGTAATTAATTTTTAAAGTTTTTATTATTTATTATGGAGAAAAAAATGTTTAAATCATTAAAAATTAAAAATTATAATTATTGAAAACATGAAATAAATTTTATCAAATTAAAAAAATTGAAAGATTGTTTTTAAAAAACAAACTCAGATATTGTGTCGAATAATGATTTTTTTAGTAATTTTATTTTTCAAGTATAAGATGATCTTGTATTAACTATACTACTTTTATGTAGGTTAAAAGGAGTAATAAAATTATGTATATACTTATGATTGGGGTTGAATTTTAGTTTAAAAACTTTTGACTAAAAAAAACACTACACTTTATTAAGTGAAAAGATTGGAATCACAGATCGTCTGATGATTAGAGTATAAGAATAAGAATCAATGATTTTCTGATTATATTAGTGTATGTATTAATAATTATAGAATATATAACAATAAAAACAATTATAATAAATATCTGTAAAAAAATTCTATCAAACTATGCAGAACAAAATAAAGAATTTTAAAAACAAGCAATACAATAGCTAGTAAAAGTAAGAATGATTTCATGCTATATGAAAATAATTATATCTTTAAATCTCACTATGGGAAAAACCGATTATTGTGATGGGTTATTTGCGATGGGAATAAATCTCGTCGCAAAAAATCTGATGAAAAGCGTATTTGTGACGAGAATATATTCTCATTGCAAATGGTCAGTTAATTGCGACGAGAATACAGGACCTGTCACAATAGATATGGTGTGGTTTGTGCTCCATCTAAGTTTGCTGAGTTTTTCAGGTCTAATGAGGTTGCATTATATCCTGGTTGCAAGATAAGAAAATTAGAAGCAGTTAAAAAATTTATGGCTATTAAATCAGATAATGGAATGTCAAATAACTATTTTGATCATATATTTTCTTTGGTTAAAGCACTGTTACCTGAAGGAAATGTGCTTCCTGCTAATTATTATGAGAGCAAGAGACTAGTTCGTAATCTGGGCCTTAGTTATCAGAAGATTCATGCATGTTCAAATGATTGCATCTTATATTCTAGTGAAAATGAGTCGTTGGATAGTTGTCCCACATGTGGAAAATCGAGGTATAAAGAATCTCAATCAGGAAAGTCTGGATTGATTCCTGTAAAACCGTTGAGATATTTCTCACTTACACACAGGTTGCAACATTTATTTATGTCTCAGAACATAGCGACAATGATGTCATGGAACAAAACCAATATTTCAAATGGTAAAAGCTTGATTCATACATCCGATGGTGATTCATGGAATCATTTTGATCAAGTGCATCTGTCTTTTGCTTTAGAATCCCGGAACGTGCGATTGGGTCTTTCTACTGATGGTTTTTGTCCATTTGGATCTTTTGGTAGTCAGTATTCCTATTGTACTGTCTTTATAACTCCGTACAATTTACCTCCATTGATTTTGATGAAACAACCTTATATCTTTTTGACTTTATTAATACCAGGACATCCAAAAAGGAATATTGATGTTTATTTGAAACCATTGATTGATTAATTAAATTCATTGTGGAGTCATGGTGTTGGTACATATGGTGCTGCTGCAAAACAGAATTTTGTAATGAAAGCTGCATCGATGTGGAAAATTAGTGACTTCCCGACATATGACATGTTATCTGGCTAGAGTACACATAGTCCAAAATCATGTCCTTACTGTATGGGAGACAAAAAATAATTTATGCTTGTGAATGGAAAAAATTCTTGTTATTTTGAATGTCATCTTAGATTTATTCCAATCGATCATCCTTTTCGGAGGAATAAATCTCATTTCAAAAAAGCCAGAATTGAAAGAGATGAACCTCCAAAAATGATCTCAGGTACAGTGTTACAATCAGTTTTATTTTCAGTACCTTCCATCACTTTTGGACCGACAATAAAGCAACAAAAAATTCATTGCTTTGGGAAAGAACACAATTGGACAAAACAGAGCATTTTTTGGAATCTTCCATATTGGTCTGACACATGTTGGATGTCATACATATTGAGAAGAACTATTTTGATAATTTATTTCATACAATTTTGGATACACCGAGTAAAACTAAATATAATGTAAAGGCACGATTAGATCTTTCCCAAATTTGCGTGCGACCATAACTTGAATTGTTTGAAAATGTCAGAACACAGAGATTAATGAAGCCAAAAGTAGCTTATACACTGAACAAATAGCGTCGCTTATTATTTTTTCAGTGGATTGCAGATTTGAGACTTCCAGATGGCTATGCTTCCAACTTGGGAAGATGTGTTAAAAATGGTCATATTACCGGATTAAAAAGTCATGGTTGTCATGTTATAATGGAAAGACTTATGTCTATTGGATTAAGAGGTTTTTTGAATTATAATATTTGGTATTCGATAACAGATATATCATATTTTTTCCGAGACTGGTGTGCGGCGACAACAGACTACAATGCACTAAGCAAACTGGAAGAAGCTGTTGTTTTAATTATATGCACACTGGAAAAAATATTTCCACCAACTTTCATTGACTCAATGGAACATTTGATATTACATTTTCCACATGAAGAAAAATGTGGAGCTCCCGTTCAGTTTTGAGGGATGTACCCATTTGAGATATGCATGCTGAAATTGAATAAAAAAGTACGTAACAAAGCATCTGTTGAAGGCTCAATTGCTGAAGCTTATTTGCCAGTGGAAATTGCTTTATTCTTCTCTCATTATTTTGAATCTGAATATCCCTCAAAATTTTACCGCATGGTGTGGAATGAGTGGAATTATGATGATGATATGAACATTAAATTATCAGTTGTCAATCAGCCCGAACATGGCTTTGGTGGAGTTCATGATAGATGGATTTCAGATGATGAACATTATAGAGATCATACATATGTTTTACTCAAATTTGAAGAAATGTCACCAATTATACAGTGAGTGCTCATATCCCTTAATCTACATATTCTGTTACAATAAATTAATCATATTGTATTTGTAGGTTATATGATGATCGTATCAAGAAACAATTTTCACAAATTACAGCAGCTGGCTTTGAAGAACGTCGGCAAAACATTTTTGCCTACTGGTTTCAAAAACTAGTAACATACATTATTTTTTGGTTTTACCTGTAAAATCAATTTATTACATGTAATAATGATAAATGTTTTACCCATTTTTAGGTATCTGTACATGCTGATAAGATTGATAGTCTATTGCGTATATTGAGTAGCCCACCATCCAAAATGGTTAAATCTTATAATGCATATGTGGTGAATGGTTATCGCTTTCATATACGTGCATATGGGGAATCAAAGAAAACAATGAATAGTGGTGGTTGTTTGAAGGGATCACATCATAGAGATATTGAAGTTGAATTTTACAGCATGCTTGAAGAAATTATTGAACAATGTTATTTGGTACGGAATTATGTAACAATTTTTAAATGTCGATGGCTAGATACTGAGAGAGGCTTGCGTTTTCATCCGATTCATTGAATTGTTGATATTAAACATAAAAGTCTTCTTACAGTAAATGAACCATTTTTATTGGCTCATCAGGCACATAAAATTTATTATGCAAAATACTGTGCTACTGCAAAAGGGTTGGATGATTGGTGGAGTATAATTAAAGTTAAATCTCAAGAAAATCAGTTTACTCATACTTAAAGTGGTTCCATTAAGTCCAAGTAAATGAAATTTTTCAGGACACTCCTCAAAACACATCTTTTTCACAAAGAGACATGAATATTGAGGATGACACCCCATAGTTAAGGGTCGATGGTGATGATGTTGTCAATGATGTAACAACTAAATGTGAAATGTCAAGAGATGATGAAAGTGAAACTAATATGGAAATTGATGATGTTGATGAGGAAGATGAAGACATTGACATTGAAAACTATGAAGATGATGATGAAGATGAACATTGAAACAGTAAAATGATGGTTAGAATCATAACAAATATATATCTATACATAATAGTTATTTTCAACTATTTGCTAGTAACAATCATTTCGTGTTTCAGATGGACTTAGAATCGTATCGTCAGTTGTTGGAGGCTGAGTTACCTATGGATGATGAGGTTATTGAGTCATCTGACCCTCAGGCTATTGGCACTATAGGGAGCACTCAGAGGGGGCGTGGTGTTTCCAGACTAATGATTCTAGATCCTATCCCCGAGCGACATCCACCTCTTGGATTCGATGCGCACATGCAGTGGTATGGTAACCTGTGTATCATTTGTTCTTTTTCCACAGTTTTACGCATATAGCTATTGGACAGGGGAGCGCTATCTTGCACAATTATTTTTCTCAGCCCTGGCTCACATGGGATCAGATTCCCGCTGATGTGCAGGCCGCCATGTTCAATCATTGAATGGTACATAATTAAATATTATTTATTTTGAAATTTAATTCATTAATAACATTATATTAGGGTTTATGGTATCCCATCAACGAGATCATGCGCGCCACTATCCACCCTGTATGGGTGGTGTCTATGCGTGAACATTTCCGTCAGTTTTTACATAATTTGAGAAAGGCGGCTCTGAGGAAAGACGAAGTGACATAATTTGATGAGTCCTTTAGAGCCCACCGACCAGAGTACATTTCATCTCACGTTTGGGATAGATTATGTACACACTAGTTGGGTGGTGGGTTTAAGAGGAGATCTGCATTGGGTCAACATAATCGGGGAAGACAAGAGGTGATGTATCGATCCGGTAGTCGTACATTCAGTGCGCATAGAGAGCATTTGGTAAGTAATTTTTTTAATATTTTATACAACTTTAAATATAATCAGTTTATTTTATATTCATATAGGAAGACGATCATCCCAGTATTACGACGTACGACATTTATCGGAGGATGTACACTGATCCGGCTACTGAAGAGATTAGAGGTGACCGTCAGCATCATATTGTGGCCAGTATTATTTTATTTTTAGTTTTAAAACTTAATTCATACAATATTTTCATTATTTTAATTTATAATTGAAACTTAAGGAGTCATATGAGGCCGTAACCTCTCAGACACAGGCTGAGAGTCAAGACGAGACGGGTGATCAGACTAGTGCACACCATTTTGATGAGACACCATGGATGCGGGCTACCCGGTATGGCTTCGACAAGGACCGAGTAGTTGGTATCGACTCTCATTTGACTCCTGCAGCTTATTATGGTACTGCTGCGATATCGGCGTCCGGATCGAGAGGATCTCGTGGAGAGGCATCATCTTCTGCCTCACAGTATCAGGAGCAGCTGCGTGCTCAGAGTGAGCTTATAGAATATTTGTGTTAGGGGCAGGAGCAGATGCGTCGGCAGCACAATGAGGAGATGCATCGACGACAGGAGCAGATGCGTCAGTAGAATGATGAGTAGAGGAGTCGATATGAGGAGCAACATTAGGAGCAGATGGAGTACATGCGTCATCTAACTCGTAGTTTAGGGATGAAGTTTCCTCCACCACCTCCTCTAAGTCCTCAAAGTTATCCACCCCCAGTGATTTTTTTACATGTAACAAACATTTGAGTTCGTAGTTTATTGTCATATGAACTATTTACAATTCCTCTTTCATATTGGTAAGAATATTGCATGATTTAATTTGTTTTTTTTTAATATTTTATTACTTATTAGTATTATTTTGAATGTCTTTTTATTTTAGTAATATTACTTTTAATATTTTATATTTGTTGTTAACATTGAGAAATTTATAATTTTATAATTTTAATAATATTAATAATATTAATATTATTTTTTCATAAATGTGTATGTTTATTTTAATAATAATAATAATATATTATTTTTTTATATTATTAATATTAGTATTATTATTATATAATATAATATTATTTATATTTATATTTTTTTTTGATATAAATATTTCGTAATTATATTATATAGATTTTTCATTATTAATATTATAATAATATAATTTCTTTATATTATTAATATTAATAATATTATTATATACATATTTTAATAATAATAATATTATATTAATTTTTTATATTATTAATATTTTTATTATTATATAATATTATATTATTTATATTCATATTATTATTATTTTATATTAATATTTCATAATTATATTTTATATTTTTTTATTTATATTATAATAATAGAATTTTTTTATATTATTAATATTATTATTATTTTTATATAATATTATATGATTTATATTAATTATTTTATTTTATTTTATTTTTTTAGTATTTGTGACGGGAGTATTTACGATGGGGTGTCCCATCGTAAAATATTTTTTTTACTGTCCCATTTGCGACGGGAAGAATACCCGTCGTAAAAACTATTGTTGCGACGGTCCGTCGCAAATACCTACGTCACAAATATTTTTTAAATTTCCCATTTGCGACGGGTCAGAAACCCGTCACAACTAATATATCTACGATGACCCGTCACAAATTCCTTTTTTATATATAAATGAAAAACAATTTGCGACAGGGAAAAAATACCATCGCAAATACTATTTTTGCGATGGGACCGCTGCAAAAACAACTATTTTCAATGCCGTTTTCTATAACGGGCGATTTGCAATGGCGCCCCATCACAAAAGGTCTTTTGCGACGGGATCCCGACGCAAATCTCCCGTCGCATATATTCTATTTTCTTGTAGTGACTTAAGAGTAAAGGTATTTAGGGCCCCTGATTAAAGGTATCCATAGTTTTATACTTAATGTAATTTCTGTCTTTCCTTTCTAGGAAATCCCCCGATACAGTGATTGGAATTAGCTTTGTCTTCCTATCCTTGGAATCCCTCGATATGATGGTCAATGTCTATCTTCCTATCCTTGGAATCCCCTAATTGGATAAATTAGATTCACCATATTCATATGACCATAATACCATGATTGTAAAAATGACCAGATGTAGAATATAATATAAATAGTTTTAAAGGAAACTACCATGAGAAGGATTCCTTAGAATTAAAACTATCTAATATATTAGAATGTCTTGGAATGAGATGTTCGTGAAGAGAAAATTTTAGAATCCTTGAGTTGAAAAATATATCAGCTCAAAAATCATTAAATGACCATTTATTAATAAGTGAATCTGTAATGTTCATATTTTGGACTTAGTTTCAACATACTCTGACATTATTCACCAGATAACTTATCATGATCTCGCATAACTAAATGTCTGACATCATTTTTTAGCACCATTAAAATTTGAAATCGTATTCCTCTTAATAGAAACAAAATGTATATATTCCAATTATAAAATTAGGATAGTCTTCTAGAATTCCTTTTCATTTTTCAATATGATAATACTTTTAAAGATTAATATGATGTATCATTACAAGTATCAATTTGATGATCATGAATTTTTTTAGTACAAGAGACAAGTTAAAAGTATAACCACTCACCAAGATAGAGGCTTGTCCAATAAATTATATCCATCCTTTATACAATGGATCTTAATGAATAATAATAAGTTTACACTCTTATTAAATTTGAGTTATTTCTATTTTAAGTAATATTTATTGTTTTCTATAGTAACACAGTAAAAAACTCAAGACATAAAAAGATAGTAATCATACTTTTCAGAAGGTGTTTATGATTTCCCAAACTGAAGGAATGGACTATTAATACATAAAAACTCTCACTCAAAAATCTAACTGTTTTTGGAAAATAAAAAACAAAAAACATAAATGAAAAATAATAACTTGAGAAACTTAAATCCCTTTGTTATTTTATGAAATTTGAAGATATTTTTTATAGATCCTGTTGAGGTGATAACTTTTCCATGATACGATAGAAAGTATTAAAGCATGTACCCATTTAAGAATACTTCTCCCCCTTATTAATACTTCTCCTTATAAGTATAGTATCTCTCCATTTATTAAAAAGTTTCTACCTCTTTATAAAACCTTCTCTCTCTTTGTGATTTTTAAAAAGGAAGGGAATGAATTCATCCTGAAATGTTAGTGAGAGATAATAATAAAAAATATTGATGTAAAATAACCACCCATACAAGAAATAATTATAAGAGCATGCATCCAAAAATAATTGGAAAATATTAAAGGAATAATTATTGGATGAAAATTATTTCAAATATTACAACCATTCAAATGTTTGAAATTATACATTGAGAGTTAAAAATTGAGAAAAATATTCATTATTTCTTCATCAACTTATTTACAAATCAATTATTTTTCTCAAACTCTTCTTGATCCACCTAAATATTTATAATATTTTCTTTAATAAATGCAAACTTTTGGACATCATTATTTAGAGTTTTAACTTATTATTTCATCAGGATCAATTTATCTTCATAATATCTCAACCAACTATTATCTAATTTCATAATATAAACCTTTTATTTCATAACATTTATATCTTCTCTATGATAATTAGTAGCGTCTATACATTATTCCATGATCTTCACTCGATCCTAAAAACATGAATATAACTTGTTGACAGATTCATTATTTTCTAAATTTTTTTATTAACTTTAATAAATTGATTATCATGTTCGCTGATATTATAATCCACTTTAATAGACCACTTCACAAACTGGTTGTATTTTATTTTTAGTTTTTCTGAAACTCATTCTTTTTCTGGTACTGATGGTTTTTATTCTTCATCTATTTCTATTTATTTTCCCTTACTATTGATTGAAATAACAAGTGATGGTACAAAAACATGTTTCTTAAAAAACAAGTCCAACATCTGGAATAACTTGATCGATGTGGGAAACTAGAAGGATTGGATTCTTAGAAGATCTTACCACACCATTTAATGAACTTTATAGAACTCTATAATATACTAACGTTTTCCTTTTCTTCATTATTTTATCTTCTTCTTATAACTATACAACTATCCAATTTTTTTAAGTCTTAGTATTAGCTAGATCAAGGACAAATTATGGGTCCCCAGGTTTCTTTTTTTTACTTTATATTTCATTAACTTCTTAAATTTATTAACCAAAATATTCTTTTATTTTTTTCTTTTGGTTTAGTTGGGATTGATCTACCTTTATTTTCTACTTTTAATATACATATTTTTTTTCTAATTTTAATCTTTGGACAAAACTCATTCAACCATATCTACAAACCCATTTGTCTTTAGAATCGAATACTATCATCGTTCTAGGAATATTGTCTTCACCAATTAATGAAATTTTCTCTCAAATTGTGTCTGGTCGGTTCTTAAAATTAAAGAGTTTAATAACTTTCAAAAGTAACTTACTGATTAAAGCATGAAATATAATTATCTCTGACTTGATTGAGGAATTCTTGAGGGATTTTACCAAAATGAAAACAAAACTCAAAATATTGTTTTCTCATATTAATAATGTAATCCAAGAAAAAAAATGTTTGATACAATAAGGGTATCTTGGTCACCCTTCTTGGGTGTTAAACACCACTACACCCATAATTTTACAACTATATTTTCAGATGTTATATGTGATACTTTAGTTACTTTTTCATAACAAGGTAATAAATAATATTTCACTTTATTTCTTTAAAAAGAATAATGACTATTAGGTAATTTTTAAGAAGGTAAGAAGGCCTCTCCATCAGTAGGAACTCCCACAAAATATACACTCTTTTAAAAGAAAGTTTTTATTTCTTTCCAAACAAAGGGAAAGAAAATCGATCATTATCAAATTATTTTAAAAAATTATCAGAAATATAGAACTAAATCACTTTTGAGGATAATAAAGGAAAAAATCATTATTTGGTTTCTATACACACATTTTCACCTATACTTGAAAATTTATGATTATTTTGTAAGAAGACTCATACTTATAGAACTAGTTTCTTTCAATAAGAAGTTATTTGAAATCAAAACATTTTGTTTAATATTCATTATTATCCATTGTTATGAAAATGAAGATGTCAAATAGATGGATATGAAAACAATTAGACTGATATATTTGAGGATTGAGGAGAGAAAACAAAATAATATTTCGATACTAATGTGGGGTAGAAGGAGTCCCACCCATATACAAGCACAGGGAAACAGTGGGTCATATTCCTAAAAACTTTCAATAGCTCCGAATAGCCCTTGACAAATATGATGAGTGAGAATTAATAGAAAAATGTTTTAAATATAAATTTAAACTCTCAATGTTTTAAAAACATTATCAAAATGAGAATCATTAAGATTATAGAAATAAATATTTTTTGATAATAAATCAAATTTATAAAACTAAACAAATAAGTAATGAAAAAAAGTTATAAACTAAAGTCTTAAATTAGTGAAAAAATTAAAAGAATAATACATATCAGAGTAGAAAGTTTTTTCAATATGAATATCCTATTCTTTACTCTTTTTGTAATCTAATGTTTTTTAATAATTTTATAATATAAACTGATTATAATAGTTTTGAAATAAAAACTAATTACTATATTTTTGAAATAAAAAAATGATTATAATAGTTTTGAAATAAAAAATGATTATAATGGTTTTGAAATACAAATGATTATGATATTTTTATAAGAAAAAATAATTAAGATAAGTGGTAATAATTTTTGAGTATATAAAATTTTTAAGTCAAAATTTATTTTTGTAAAATATATTAGTTTGAAAAATTTTATTAATTTTTTTTGAGCATGATAAATTCATTATGAATATTTTTTCATAGAAACATAATTTTTTTTGAAAAAGAAATGTTTTTTTAAAACATCAAACATATATACTACCACTATAAAAAAGATTATAATAATATATGAATATGGGTAAATAATTAGTAGATATGAATTATTAATTTAAACTGATCATTCATAACTTCTATTTAATGTATTCAAATCTATCTAAACTAAGGGGTTTAATAAAAATATCAGGAAGTTGTTCTTGCATTATCATGAATAGTAAAATTATATCAACGTTAAATGTGTTATCCAAAAGTAAATGGTGTCTTATATCTATTTGTTTAGAATATGAGTGATGTGTTGGGTTTCTACTTAATGCAATTGAACTTGATTTTTTAGAATGTACTTGAGTTTTAGTAAAACTCATGCCATTATCTGTGAGTTTATTTACATCCATAACACTTGAGAACAAAAACTTTCAACTGCCACATATTTAGCTTCAATCGTAAAAGTTCTACTAATCATTGTTTCTTACAAGACCGAGAAACTAAAGAGTCACATTATAAATGAAACATTCAATATGTAATTTTCTTATCCATTCTATATCAATAAATGTCAGCATCCAAAAATCATTCAAGTTTAAAAATATTTCTAGAAGAAAAGAATAATCCAAAATCTATAGTTCCATTAAGATAATAAAAAAATTCTTTTGAAAACTTTAATTGGGATTGTTTTTGTATTGGGGAAATGTATATCACATAATCATACTGAAAACATTAAATCTGGATGGCTAGCTGTTAAGTATAGTATGATTGTAATCATACCTCTAAATTTTTCCTGATCAGCTGGTTTCCCAACCTCACCAAGAGCTAAAGAATTAGAGGTACCACTGGGATTACTAATAATTTTAGTATTTTCATTCCCTAATTTATGAAGAATATATTTTCTATATATATGATGAGATACAAAAATTACCTTGGGTTTTTGTGAAATTTGAAAACCAATAAAATATGTTTACTCACACATTATACTCATTTAAAACTTAGACTTCAGAAGACTAGGAAAATAATCTATTTATGATTCTTATTTAAACCAAATATATATTTTTTAATATATATTTTTACAATCATAATATTTTTATTTACATATTTTATAAAAAGCGTAGGATTTTCAGTTCCCTTAACAATTGTTTTGTGTAAAAAAATCTAGTTGACCTATATTTCTAATCTAAATGGCTGGTTTCAGTCCAAAACATTCCTAGGTAAGTTTATAGAAATGTTTTTGATATTTTTAATTTTCAAAACAAGGTGATTTTTCTACATAAAATTCCTATAAAATGTATCCATTATTAGAAGAACACTTCATATCCATTTGAAATAATTTGAAATTAAATAATTCTACAAAGGCTAAAAGTATTCGAATATGTTCAATTATATATACCAGTGCATAAGTTTATTCATAGCCTATTCCATCTTCCTGTTTATATCCCTTAACAAATATCCTATCTTAATTTCGTACCATTATTCCTTTTTCATCACATTTTTTTTGAAAAACATATTTTACTCTAGTTATAAAAGTTTTTTTTGGCCATTCAACAAATATTGAGACTTAGTTCCCTTCAAAATCATTAAGTTCTTAATGAATTGATTTTATCGAATCCTCATCACCTAAAGCCTCATCATAATTATTTGGTTTAAATTGAGATTATAATGCTAGATGTTAAATTTCATTTCTCAATGAAATTATGGACCCAACTGTTTGATCTACATCTATAATTATACTTTCACAAAGATGTTTCCTAATAAACATCTTGATTATTGGGTTTTATAAAGTATGTTATTCATTAATATGTAGAAACTATTCCTAATAAATAACTTCAAAAACATATTCTTGTGTTATTTTTTTATGAGGATAACTTTCTAATAATGGTTGAAAATTAGTTTTAAAAATAACATTTGAGGATGTATGTTTTTGTTGTTTGAGAGCAATGGGATTATTTTTATCAAAATCAACATGAGTGTTTTCTTCAA
The DNA here is from genome assembly GCA_963277665.1 of Viscum album. Lineage (NCBI taxonomy): Eukaryota > Viridiplantae > Streptophyta > Magnoliopsida > Santalales > Viscaceae > Viscum > Viscum album. The sequence continues at coordinate 622,634,577 of OY728145.1, forward strand.
TAGTACAATAATATTTATTAAAAACTATATAAGCCATATAAGTAGTGGTGTAACCAAAAAATATTCCTTCATTATATTTGTGGTCAAAATTTATGTATCTTATCATTAGTATTCAGAATGAATAATTTGCAACCAAAAACATTAATGTAAGAAACTATTTTTATTATTACTTTTCAAAACTCAAAAGGAGTTTTATTAAAAAAAGGCCTAAATAAAATTGTATTTTTAGTATAATAGGTAGTACTAACCACTTCAACCAAAAAAATTATTAGTAACTAAGCATTCGCTCAGTACAGTTATAATAGTATTCTAAGGAATGCTATTTTTTCTATAAACTACTCTATTTTGGGGTGGGGTTCTAGGTGCTGAAAATTTATGTTCAACATGTTTATTACTATTTGTTTTTAAAATTAGAGTTTTCAAATTCTCCACCATAATCACTTTTAATAGTTTTTAAGGAGATATTTTTCTCATTTTTAACTCTAGATACAAAATTTTTAAAATTACCAAATCCTTTAGGTTTTTTAAGAAAATAAACCCATGTGTATCTAGTGCAATCATCAACTAAAGAATATACATAATACTTTCCACCAATACATCCAGTTTTTGGAGGACCAAATAAGTCCATGTGCTCTTACTATAAATCATCATAAGTTAATACTTCACTAATAGATTTAAAACCTGGCTTATGTTGCTTACTAAATTGATAAGGGTCACAAACTTTTGAAGCATCAAACCTATGTTCTGATAGAACCTTAAAAGGTCCTTTCCTAGTAAACATATCTATGTTTATAAGATTATAGTTCCCTAAAGATCCATTTTGTAACCAATATTGATATTAAATTACACTAAGGTAAGGTGAATCTTAGTTTCAAAGGTCTTCTAAGTTTAGTGTATAAAGGCTTTCATGCCGCATGGAAAAAATAAAAAATTAATCCTTCTAACAATGTATAGTACATTTATCATTCCTAAGTTTACCAGGTAAACTACATCACATAATTAACCTATTATTATAAGGTTGTTCTTAAGTCCTACAAAAAATAAAAAATTTTAAAATAAGGCTTTTCCAAGAGAGACAATATATCCTATACCAATGACTATTCCTTGAGAAATATCTTTGAAAGTTACTTTGACACCTTTCATTTTGATAGTATTATTAAATAAATATTTGTTACCGGTCATGTGTCTAGAGAAACCACTACCCATGTACTATATATTTTTGTTTTTGGTACTATCACGCTTTTCCTAAAAACAAAAGAAATAGTTTTTCAAAACCCAAACGTTATTAGGTCCAGTATTATCAAAAAATAGATTATTAGGAAGCCACATCTAACCAACAATATTTTGTTTATTATATGTTATTTCTTTATAAAGATAATCTTTCTGAAAATACATATAATTAACTCTATTAAAATTACAATGTTTCTTCCAATATCCCCCACTTTGTAATTTTATGTAAAATTATGCACTTTTTCGAACACAATTACTATTACTAAAAAACTATTGATTTGTTTTGTCACAACCCATCCTTGGGGCCCATGCTGTGACTACCCCAAGCCCGCCTTCCATAGGCCAGGGGCTGGTGACTAGCACAAAAGGCGTAAATTCCGATAACTGGGAAGATATTGCCTTTATAAAAGTAAACAAAACATCACATAGTACAAGCGGAAGTAATACACTAAGTACAAAAGAAAGTGATGTAAAGTAAGTGGGCCAGAATACAAACCCAACTGAAAGTACAACTACAACTGAACGAAAGTACAACCGAAAAGACAAACAGCTGGGAGAATAGAAGCAGCTCCTGGGTCGTCCTCCTTGGATCCTACCTGAAGGATAGGTACAGATAGCACAACTCCTGGATCGTCCACCAATGATCCTACCTAAAGGGTAGGTACAGATAGCCCCCACAACGCTCTCTCCCGTAAACCTCCTCCGAGTGTCGTCTCATCGTGAAGTCCACCTCCGGATACTGACTCGTTGTGAGGTCCACCTCTGGGTACCGTCCAGTCCTCGAACACTCGGCCTCTGTCAGCGCTGCCCGTCGTCTGTAACCAACACAACGAGGTGCGGGCATAGCCCGTGCAGGGGTGAGTATACGATACTCAGTAGGGACCCCAAGACCCTCAAGGTCTCACTAAATCCAACAAGTATAACCACAAAGAAGTTTCTCAAGAGATAACACTTACTTCGGTATAAGCCCATACTTATACCTAAGTTATCAAGTAACCCATCTCAATTATGAGGAAATAAAAAGGTTACGAGATAAACAGATAACCACTACCTAGGTATATTCCTATACATATACCTAAGTTATCAAGTGACCCATCTAAATAATGAGGTAAACACAAAGGTCATAGACTCAGCTCAAACCAGGATTTAATCATGAAGTCAAAACCATAGCTGCTGGGGAACTCCCCCTCTATTGAGTACAGTGGGCCTGCCGCTAAAACCAAGTGCTTCCCACTAACCTTGGACTGCTGTAGTACTCCACCTGTCGAGTACTATGAGCCTGATGCTACAACCAAGCGCTTCCCACCATGGGTCTGCTGCTACAACCAAGCGCTCCCCCTTCAAGTATTGTGGGCCTACTGCTACAACCAAGCGCTTCCCACCATGGGTCTGCCGCTACAACCAAGAGATCCCCCTCATAGCCTACAGAGGTACTCCTTCTGTTGAGTACTGTGAGACTACCGCTACAACCATGCGCTCCTCCACCGTGGGTCTGCTGCTACAACCAAGCGCTCCCCACTGGGCTATCCGAAACACACCGAGTCGATCAATCAGCAGTTGTCAAGTCTCACCCAGCTCTAGGGTTTCTGCACACAGCATGCTCGTTCCGGGAGGATCCACTCCACGATCCAAGAGGTTGATATATCAACTGACACGTAGAATAGAGTTGATTTATCCCAAAGTTCCGTCTCGTCAAAAGGAACACAATGCGACAGACGGTGCGTCAATCGGACGCCCGGTCCGAGAGTTATTGGCCTTTTCATCCCAGGGGCCCGGTTGGTTTTTAAGTCAAAACCAACCCAACCACACTCCAGATGCGTCCAAACCTCGAGATAAGCAATCCAAATGGTCCGTCTCACTAAGAGGAATGCAAAAAAATCGACGGCACATCAATTGGACGTCCGAAGCTCAAGTTATAAGCGTTTTCGCTCCGAGAGCCTGGTTGGTTTCATGTTCGAACCAACCCGGCCGTACCCAAAATTTTTCAAAACCTTGAGTGTAATATACCAAAACAACTGCCTCGATCCAAGGATCTCATCGCAGCTGACGGTGCGTCAATCGGAGGTCCGTTTCCCAAGTTATGAGCATTTGAACGGATCTGTCCGAAAATAGGGGGTTCGGGCCCGGTCCGACCCGGCCCGATACCCCCCCGGGTTGACCTGAACTGGGTCGAAACGCATCGGGTCTGGCCCATTAGGGAGCGGCCCGGCCCATCCTGGCGCGCTCGTGTGGTCCGCGTGGCCAGCTCGTCCGGCGCTGAGCTGAGCGGAACAGGGGGGGGGGGGGGGGGGGGCGCTGCCCCCCTGATTGAGTAACTGCGCCCCCCTACATGGGGGCCGCTCTTCGTTCCAGCCGGGGGTTACGAACCCCCAGTCTCCCCCCCTGAAACGGCTGGCCCGACCTGGCCGGCCGGTTGCTGCCGCCGCGGGACCGCCGCAGTCCGACCCTCCTGCTCCAGCGGCCGGCGGTTCCGGCCGCCGCTCCCCAGAAAACAGCGGCCTTGACCGATCGGCGCGGCACGACGGCGCCGCGCCCCTCTGCCACGGCCTCTTCGAGGTTCTTCGGCGCAGCGCGACGGCCCCACGGCTTGTTCGACTTCAACGGTGCGGCGCGACGGTGCCACGCTTCTTCTCTCATTCTTCATTGTTTCCGCGCGGTGCAATGGCACCACGCTGCCTTTGCTCGTGCCTCAACAAGTTCAAACATCAAGGGGGGAGGAGAGTCGTCCGTGTTCGTGCGGTCCGACCTCCTCCGGTTATTGTGATAATAGGCGGCCCAATTTAGAAAATGATGAATGGTGACAGAATTATTCACGAAAAAAAACAAATAACCCCTACCTTGATAATGAGATGATGTTCGAAGAGCGTCTTGGAAAGAGGTGTCACGGGGGAAGATGATGACGTCGCTCACCACACGCTTCCACTTCCGAGTTTGTGCATCGGTGCGTTGACGATGAGGAGGGAGGAAGGAGGGTCATCAGAGAAGCACCACGTCAGAAAGGAGGGCTCTGAGGAAGAAGGCCGAAGAAGGTCGGGGAAGAAGCGTCGCTGGCGTTCTTGGCATTCTTCGCTGGAGAAAGAAGTTATCTCAAGCTCTCCACCCAAAGGTGCAAGAACATGCCCTAAATAATAGAATATAATCTTTTAATCTTGGTGGAGGAAATTAATTAAGTGGGCCCCACTTAATTAAGTTCATGATGGATGAAACAATTCAAAATTTCAAAAATTGGAGAGGCTCCACCAAATTAATTGCCCGAGTAGATGACATAATTAATTTGGGGAGTTTCGGGGGGGTTTAGGGGCTAGGGTGGTCCCCACCTAATTAACAAGGAGAGGGTCAATGAGTTTCCTCCCATTAAATGGGGTGGGGGGGGGGGGGGTGGGGGGGGGGGGGGGTTGAGGAGGTTTTATTATACTCAATTATGAGGGGAGTTAGAGTCCAATAGGCTCTCCCTCATGAATGGGGGAGTATTGAGAGATTTCCTCCCCTCCCATTAAATTGGGGGTTAAGCCCCATGTCATAACCTCTCGTGGGAGGTTATGCTACTCGGGTGGTTACCACCCTAATTATCCTCCCGTGGGAGGTTAGGGTGTGGAGGTCCCACCACCGACTCCTATGTGGAGCTTTTAACCAACACTATCTGTAACACCCCAAGCTTCCACGGTACGTTTCCCTTCGAATAATGCAATGACATGCATTGTACGCAACTTCAAGATTCTAACACACCACAACCAATCAAACTAGCCGTTATGAATAGTAATACCTAATTTTTGAAATTTTATAAATTCTATCTCTCAAAATGGACTTCATTTTTGGATTCGGAATATCGAATTTATCCTAGGGTGAAATTTTGGAACTTTTCGGATAACACTTATATTTGATGAATAGTGAAAAGTACTAAATTTTAATTGAAAACAACTTTTAAAATCAAAATAATTTATAATGATAAATTATATTATTGAGTGTTTTTGAAGTATAATTTGAATATATTTTTACCATTTTATCCAATGGTGTTCATTATAATTACTTTCACTTTGAAATTGGACCTAAACAATTGTCAATCTTTTTATATATATTGTTTCTTAAAAACACGCTATTTGTTGTGACATCAGGAATTAATTATAAAATTAATTAATGCAACGTATATGTTTAGAATTTTGTAAAATAGACATCATTTTTGAATTCATCATATCAATTATAGCTTAGGGTGAAATTTTGGCATTGTTTTGAAAAACTTCAATTTTTGATGAATAACGAAACAACTAAGTGGTAGTTAAAAAAACTAAATTTTTCATAAAACTTAATTTTACCGCTTCTGTGAATGGAATTTCGAAAATCCGAGAGACACAGTTAATATCAAGAAGTAAAATGTGGTTCAATGAGATGAAAATAATTTTTGGTGAATAGTAACTTTTTACTTTTATTTACCACGGTTAAAAGTAAATAGGGTAATTAAGGGTAAAAATGATGTTAATATTACCCTAAAAAATGTCCTAATTCTATTGGACAAGTGTATCTCGACCAAAAACAACCTTTGGAATAAAATATTATCATTTAGGTCCACTTGTATTAGATTAGGACATTTATTATTATTTAATTAAAAGAAGAGTTAAAAGAGTTAAAATCAAAGTTTATTTACTAAAACATTTTTAATATAGGGTTATACATAAGATAAATTCAATTAGAAATTTTTGGTAGAAATATAAGAATATTTCCTACATCATGATATTTTATTTATAATTTTTAGACATTAAATAAGTTAATATATTTATTACACAATGATGATGCAGTAATTACCATAATAGTGAAAAATTAAAATAATTGATATTATAAATACCCAAATAAATCTAATTTAAGACTTTTAATGAATTAAACTAATTTTATAGGATAATATGAAATATTAGGATTGATTTAATTGACTTTGTTCGAAGTAATCATTCTGTTATGAGTTTCAAAAAAATCAACTATTGAATAGTGTCAAAATTGACATAAAAGAGTTTTTAAAACAACTATTATATTATTAATTAATATTAAATTCATAAAAATATAAGGTTAGTCCAGGAGACTTATATCATTATAGGTATATCATTAATGGACCACTTGGGGGTCTCTTGGATGTATATAGTAAGTTTATTAACTATATAATATAAAAATACAAAGTGACATGGTAAATGTCAAACTAATTAACTAAGAGTTAAAACTAAAAGATAAGGTTAATATAGTAACCCAAACCTGTCTAAATTCTGTTGGTTGAATGGTTTGCGACCTATCCCCACCTTAAACTTTGAATAATGAACTTTGGATCCATTAGAAACTGAATATGAATTTATTATAAATTAATATTTCTAGCTTTTCCAAAGGTGCCTCTCACCCCTCTTATAAAAGGGCACTCCTCCTTCTCATTTAATCACACCTTCAAAGCCTTTTCGTTCGGCCAAACAATGCCCAAATACTCTCTAAACTTCCCTAAATACAACCTAGAGGCCTTAGTTTGATCATAAAGCCAACCTAATGAGCCCTTTTGATCAAATCAAAAGGAAGAACCCGAAGAAGTGGTAATGTTTTCACCACCCCTTTTCATGTTCCTTTCTTCTTCCACTTCTTCTTTCTTTGGTATTACCATTATAAAATAATAACTTCAGTATCGTATATATAATGTGATGTTATTATAAATATGGTACAACCATATTCAGTATCTATCCACCCTTTGAATAACATGTCACCATACGTGCGTACGTACGACTTACCGTCTCCACGTCGTGGTGTAATTGTTATTCAATATATTATTATTTTGGTGGGTATAATAATGATGTGTAACTCATTTAAATAATAAATATAACATGATAATGATTCTTTATATGTGATATACCATCCAATCATATATTATTTTAATATCAAAGGAATGATATTGTCGCTCGTGCGTACGTACGGACTACCGTCTCCACGAACGCGATGAGATTCATTCTCCATCATATCCATTCAAGTATAATTATCATTTGATGATTTAAAAATAATTTTTAAGAACTTTATATCATTCTGGATATGAATAAGATACAACCTATCAATGACAAACATGTCTTATGTAACAAAACATATAAAAGAAAACGAGTAAGTTAACACCCGAAACGAAGATAATTTTAAGATATTATTAACAAAGCAATGTTAAAAGTTCATATATGATATAATATTAATGTATATGATTCATGAATAATTTAATAACAATTATTTCAACATTATACAGGAGGTTAACCTACCCCCAACCAAGGAAAAGTACAAGGTAAGGGGTTTCTTATCTCACTCTTAATTTCGTGATAATTCCATTGTTCACCACTTATTTATTACATGTGGTGTATGTGTACTACCCATAATTGTATTCATTATGTATTATATTTTAATTTATGGGAATTTACATCATCATTGTATGATCCTTATTTCATGGGTGTATGTTTTATAAGTTACCTTATCGATAAAGGAATTTTAAATTTCTATTTCCATTTATTCGGCTTTACGCAAACTTCGTTGATTATTTTACTCCGAGATTATGTGTGGAATAACTATTCATTTTCTTATGTCATAATTTCCACTCCCCTTTTCCGTGGATATACTTTTGATACACATTATCACTCAATTGATAATTTCTCAAGTCATCGATATGAATTTGATAAGAGTAATTTTCACTGACTCTCCATTTGTTGAGTTAAACATCCAATTCATTGGTTTTGTTTTTACTAGAATATGTGTGAATGTCATTTGATTGTTTTACATTGAATATACAATCATATTTAGTGTATTTATATTTATCACACATAATTATGTCATTGATTTATCCTTAACCTAAGGATACATCCTTTATGATAGATTTCATCTCAATTTACATTCCATTGAGACTTCTTTGTTGTTATACACCAAATCACTTTTATGTGGTGTATATAATGTACTTTGACATAGTATATCATGAATCCCTTTATTCTCATGATATTATAAAGTTTTGATTACCTCAATTATTTGTACTCAAGTTTCTCTATTTTGGTTAGAAACTCTAAGTAAAATACATTTTTAAGTGTTTTGAAGACTTATTCATCTAAATCTTGCTCATTAATGTCCATGTTTTAAAAATGTTTTTAAGGATATATTTATATGGACATTAAAGTTTTAAAATTAAAACTCCTTTTAAAAGTTTCAAAGTGGTACGGGACACTTTGATTCAAAAATCTATTTTTAAATGGCTTCTTAACAAATAGTGTGACTTTTAAATGATTTCAAGAAAAAGGGGGATATTTCTCTCAAATAGTTTTGATGATTATTTTCATCTATGTAAACATCCTTCATTATTTTTGATTGCGGTTAATGTGATACAATACAATCTACCATATTGTATTAAATGAGTTATGTTTGACTATGGATGTGCTATTTTTATACCATTCATGGTTTGTGGTTAAAGTATTGACATTTCGTATGCTAGTTTTAATACGAATGTTTATGTTATGTTTAAACCTGTTCATATGAGGAATGAATTGGACTTAATAAGTGACGGTTGGAGCCCTCTATAGCTCCTCGATGCATCGGTAGGTCTCATGAGACAAACTAGTGTCTTGGCATAAGGCCTTGGAAAAATCTTATTTGTAGTCTTGGCACAAGGCCTTGGCTATGTGGTTATGATAGTCTAGAATTATGCATTCCATCATTATGAATGTGGTTATTGATATTGCATGTGATCATTTGACTAGTAGAATATTCATGTGAGTAAGTAAATAGAATTATTTTATTTTATCTTTTCCATTTTATGCTGAATTTCAAGTTGAAAAGGCTTTTGTTTTAGTTATAAACTGCATTAAGTGTCTATGCTTATCTATGAAAGCTTCTGCTATAATGTTATCCTTACTGAGCATCTGAGCTCAACCCTTTCAATGTTTTATTTTTCCCAGGATTATGAAGAAGTAATTTATGAATGACCTGCAGGGATAATATGAGGGGATATGAAGACAAGATGTTGTTGTAGTTTTTTTTACCTTATGATGTAATGTAAGACTTATGAATACATCTAGTGTTTCCAAGACTACTAAACTAATTAGTATTTTGAGACTTGATTCTTTGTGATCATGCCAATGTTATGTAATAATACACTAACTCTGGGTATCTAGGGTTGGGGCGTTACACTATCTACATGGCATGGGTTCGACAAAGATAGAATAAGTTGTCACTTATTTTATTTTATTATTCCATGTGAACCCAAAAACCAAATCTCAAACCCGATCATCTGCCATCGAGGTGAAAGTCCTCCTAAGCGAAAATCGGCGCTGTGATTCCATCGGTGCCCTCGAAAATCGATTCCGAACACCGGTCCAAAATATAGAAAAACCCACTCGTTCGTTCACTGAACGTACCTGAGCTAAACTTCGGAACTTGATTCAGGGCACACCGGGCCTCAGAATTAGGTTCCGTTAAAAGCCGCAGTTTTGTAAAATTCCAAAGAAATTAAGAAAAAACTTTTCCTAGAAATTTCTGATTCTTTACATGTTTAACACATTCGAGAATTATTAACATGAGGATTAATATTTTTATATAGTTTTCCACTATTTTTCTTACCAATGGTAAACTTAGAAAACAATTTATTCAAAATATATATTTCTAACATTAATTTTATAAAAAAATTATTACGAATATCTGAAATATTAAAAGAACTTTGTTTTACTAAATCATTTTGTAGAATATTTTTATTAGAAATAGTTTTCTTAAGTTATTTTGAAATAATATATTGTTCAAAATTAGTTTTATCAAGAACTTTAGAAAGATCTAATATTTTATAAGTTAAAATTTTTATTCTTGAATCTCCTTTGAAATTTTATCTTGAGCATTATCATATTTTTTAAGAAAATTTCCAGTTTCATTTTATTAAATTTTGAAAATATAGAAACTTCATGATAACTAATTAGAGTATTATCCTCTACTGAGGAAGATTATTCATTAGAAGATGTATAATATTTATCATCATAAGGATAGTTTTAATTTAAAGAAATATTAGTAATGGATTTAGTAGTGTGTACCTTTTCCATAGAAAATTGATTTACTATAATTACTTTTGAAAATAGTCCAATGTTCCTATGTCCAAAACTTTCATTATCAAAAATTTTTTCTAAAGACTCTCTTCCACTGGAACTCAAAGTGATATAAATTTTTAAACTTTTATTTCCTTTTGAATTTTAATATTTCTTTTCATTTCTATTTTAATTTATTTATTTTCTACTTTTTTTAGCTTAGGATAATCAGGTTAGATGTGTCTTGTTCTATTACATTTACAACAAGTAACCTAGAATTCTTCTTGTCACTTTTATCCTTATAAATTTTATTACATATGTACTAAAAATATTTCTTTTCAACAATATTTTTCATTATTCTAAAAAGATTATACAACTCATTTTTAGAATATTTTGATGAACTGCAATTAGTATCAACAACAAATTTATTCTTTATTAAATATTTACTACTTTCTTTGCTTACTGAACCTTAGTATGAATATTTGAAGTTATAGAAAAAGAAACTCTACCCTTTATATTTTTATCCATTTAATAATCTCTCTTAATCATCATTAATATTTACTAAGGGTTCCAGTAATATTATCAAGAGTTAAATTGGAAATCTATCTTCTGTCATCCACAACTTTTGTTGTAGATTCTCAGTCATTGGGTATTATATCAATAATCTTTTCAACCATAATATCATCATAAACAACATTTTAAAAAAGAGACTATAATATATTTATAATTTTTAAAAACCCTTATTTCATCTTGGAAACATATTCACTAGGTAAAAAATCAAAGGCTTGATAATCATTTATAAGTATGGATCCTCTAGTTTGAATGACATTGGATGAACCAAAATGTGTTACTTATAACTTACTCCAAATAATATTGGTATATTAACAGGATGGTATCTTAATATCGATATTTCTCTTTATAGAATATAATAAAGTATTTATGACTATTCAGTTTATTGGATATTCTAGATTCTTAGCATTGTTAAAATTAGAAACATCCTTATCTGGTATCTTGTACTTCCTAGTAATAATTGAGAAATTATCAACTCTAGCGTTGATAATTTTTTTATTAAATATATCTAATGGTCATAGTCATTCCCACTATAAATTGGTGGTCTATTAGGATTAATATTTTTAGGAGATAAAATATTCTTACCTGTCATCTTAACAAAAGAGAAAACTCATTTTCTACTAAAACAATTTAGTGTAAAAAATATTTATAGACAAGAAGTTTTTTAAAAAACTTAATAAAATTCTATTTGATAAATAAAGTAAAATCTCATAAAGTATAAATTATTATATATTTAGTTAATACCAACTATTTTATCAAAATTGCAATAAAATTATGTGTATACTAATAAGAGGGGGTGGGGGTGAATTATAGTTTAAAAAAATTAAACTAAACAAAACACAATACCTCTTTATGTAAAAACATCAGATTCACAGATCATTTGATGATCATAGTTTAAGAATTTAAATCATAGATTGTTTGATTATATCAATATATGTTTTAATATCTATCATAGATACACTGATAAAACAAATTACAAGAATGATTAAAAAAAAATTCTATCGAAATTTTCACAGTAGAATAAAGACTTGTAAAAACAAGCATTACAAAAGCTAGTGAAATTAATATTGAACTAAAATATATATTAATATAAGTCACTCATTTATCCTTAACAGTAAATGTAGTCAACAACCATTAATGATGGTATAAAATTTTTTATACTTACTGTAAATTATATCTTTCCTTACTAGGAAAACCCTTAATATGATGATTGGAATAATCTCTATCTTTCTATCCTAAATATCCCTTGATATGATGATCATCATATGTATTTCTTCCGTCAAAATCCCTCTATCGGAGTGATCAAATTCACTATCTTCTTATCAATAGAATCCCTCGATTGTAACAATGTTCAGATGGAGAATATAAAAGAAATTGTTTTTAAGGAAAACATCATGATAAGGATTCCTTAGAATAACAAACCTCTAATGTATTACAATGACTAGGAATGAGATGTTCAAACATATGAAACTTTAGAAGACTCAGGTTTCAAAATTTTACACCTCCCAACTCTTTAAACAATTAGCTATTTATAAGATGGGATCTAATGGTCATAGTTCTGAGTTAGTTTCCACAACCTCAGATATCTTTCACTTGACGACTCATCATGATATGGAATAACTAAATGTACAACATCATTTTGTTTTTTATTACCATTAAAATGATAAATTGTATTCCATATGATAGAAACAAAATATATATATTATGATTATAAACATAGGATAGTTGAATTTAATTAATTTTCATTTTTTCAATATGATAAACCTTATAATGTTTAATTCGATATATCTTTACTAGTATCGGTTCCATGTTCATGACTTTTGTTAGTACAAGAGACAATTCAAACTATAACAATTAATAAGGATATAATGTATTTTTATGAATCAGATACATACTAGATCCAATAGATTTTATTGAATAATAATATTTTTACATTCATAATACATTATAATTATTTCTATCATATGTAAAATGCAATGTTTTCAGAACAATCACACTAAATTTTTTGAGACATAATAAGTTAGCAAACTTAGTTTTAAGAACGTGTTTGTGATTTCCAAAACTAAAGGACTGGAAAAGTAAGAATTAAAAAATCTTAATCAACATATTAATCATCCTTATATGGTTTTAAATTTGTATAATTAGAAATATAATTTATAAATATAATTTAGTAATTCATTCTTAAATATTATTTTGTTTAGTTAAAATGGATAGACACTATGCCTTTTTCAATAAAAATGGTTTTGTTTTTGAAAAAAACAATTTTAAAAAACATACATCTATTTAAATTGAATTGCTATTATCTTTATTTGTACTAAATTTATTGTTAATAAATTTTTAATAATAATAATAATTAAATATTTTTATAAATACAATGTTAAATAGTTTGGTTATATATAATACCTTATATCTAAGGTAATATTTCAAATATTTATTCTTAATTTATTTTGACATACCAAGTTCAAAATTGATATTAATCCTATAAAATTATAACTGTTTTGCTATGAAATATTAAAATTGTCATTTTATTATATTTTTATTAAAAAAAAATTTCACTTACTATTATTGAGGCCCTAATTTTACATTATTCCCTCCTAAATCCTCAAAACTTTAGAAGATATTATCTTAAAAAATGAATGTGGTTCTTATTTATAATATCCTATAGTTCTTATGATGAATCCTTCATTTTATGATTTTTCCAATGTACCACTACCAGTTGATTCATTAGATTCCTAAATAATTTCTCTCTTACATTAAGAATATATATGAGATCTTCATAGAAAGATAGATTGGGTTCCATTTCTATTTATTCACAGGTTATCAGTTCTGTTTAGTATAACATGCACTTCTTTAACAATGATATATGGGACATATCATTTAATTTATATTGTATTGGTGGAATTTATAATCGATAATCCGTTGATCGAATTATATCTCGAATTTAAAAGGGTCCTATGTACCTGGGGATCAATTTTCCATTCTTATCAAACCTTATGAAACCCTTCTATAGAGATAATCTTAATAAAAAGTTATATACCACTTGAAATTCCACATATTTAATCCATTCATTAGCATAACTATTTCTCCTATTCTATATAGATTTAATACGTGTATGAATATTATTTATATTTATCATTGCTTCCTCATCATGTTATGGCCCAAAAAGTTTCATTTCACCATCTTCATCCCAACAATTTGAATTACAACATCTCTTTCCATATAATTCTTCATCTGACTCAATTTGAATAGTTGAATTGGAAATATTTTTTTAAGAAAACTATACGAAAGTTAAATACTGACCCCACATACATTGAAAGTCATGTGAGAAATATCTCAACATGTTTTACATTGTTTTTATAGTTATTTCGGACTTTTTATCGGTTTAATAATGGTAGGTGGTGCTAAAATAAATCTCATTATCAAGATCCTTCTAAAGATTTTTCCTGAATTTCGATATAAAATAATGATCATTATAAAACACAATTCAAAGAGGTATTATATGAAGTCTTAAAAATTTAATAACAGGGATCATTTTGAGGAACTCAAGAGTTAAATCTTTTATTATGGAGAGGAAATGTGTAGATTTGGTTAGGCAATCAATAATAACTCATATTTCATCATTCTTTTTAGGAGTCTCTAGTAGTACTCTGAAAAATTCCATAGAAATTTTATCCTATTTCCACATAGGAATAGGAGGAGGTTGATTGAATCCTCTAGGTTATTGTATCACTATCTTCACTTATTTAAAAACCACACATCTTAACACATAATCTATAATTTACTATTTTATTTTATTTCACAAAAAGTTTTCCCTTAAATCCATATACATATTGGTGAAACTAAGGTGTGTTGAGTAATTAAATATATGACCATAATCCAACAATTCCATTTTTAGTTCAATTATAGATGAGATTCATTGTATATTTACAAATTTCATTGTTCCGTCTTCACAAATGAATTATTCAAATTTCCCATCATTCAGGATTTAAATTTTATAATAAAAAATCTTGTCATGATATTGGGAATTTTTTATCTTTTATAATAAAGTTGGTTTTGAAATTATTTGAGAAAGGAGTGATGTATATCCTTCCTTTATAATCTCCATATCTATCTTTACTAAATTCACAAACATAGGGTCCCTCCCAAAATTATTTTGGTTCATAACTTCGTGATATTTCTTATTGAATGCATATGCTACCTTATTGTCTTTCCCTGTGTGGTAGTGTATTGTAAAATCATAATCCCTATGTTGCCTGAGCCATTCTCTTTCACTCATGTTGATATATTTCTGCATGAATATTTATTTTATGCACTTATGGTCTATGGATATTTCACATATTTCACCATAGATATAATGTCTTCATATCTTAAAAGAAAATATTACAGTTTCCAAAACAATTTCATTGGTAGGATATTTTTGTTCGCAATTCTTTCACTGACATAATTTATAGGAAATTACTTTAGCATTTTTTATAATGAAACAACCATGTACCTTCTTTGATTCATCAATACATATTACAAACACATAATTTAGAAATTCGATAATTAAAACCACATCATTGAAAGTGAACTCTTCAATTATTAAATACATTCTTCACATTCCGCTATCTATGTGATCTTCACCCCTTTATTTTAACCATGGTTAACAGTTAATCCAATTAGGAATAATTATGAATGAATATCCGATAGTAACCTGGAAAACAAATGAAACTACTTACCTTAGTTATGTTTTTTGGTGTTTACCATTCTTTGACTACCTTTTTCTTCATAAGATCAATCAAAATTAAATACATGGTGACAATATGGTGGATAAAAGGAACTTTCTGAACCCAGAATTCACACATGATAAATTTCCTGTATACAATATTTCTTCTTAGAGTCTCAATAATGATCTCCAAACGGTTATTATGGACCTCATAGCTCTTTTAATACACCAAGATATCATCAATTAACATTATGAAGAAATTATCAGAATATTACATAAATACTTTATTCATTGGATCCACAAAAATTAGATAGGGAATTAGATAATAAAAATGTAATTACAATAAACTCATAACATCATTACCTCATTTATAATTTTCTCTTAGGAATGTATTACTTTGTTACTCATAACTGATGATACCCAAAATGAAGGTAAAATAGTATAAAATATAAATATTTGTAAATTTTATAAAATAATATATCAATATGAGGTAGGTGATACTTGTTATTAATTTAAATGAGATTCATTTCTCTATAATAAATGCACATTCTCAAGGATACATCTTTAATTTTAGTTAAACAATAGGGGCTCCAGAAGGTTAAACACCAGGGAATAAAAATACCTTATCACACAACTCCTCTAGTTTTTTATATAACACCACTAATTCAAAAGTTACCATTCTATAGGGATTATTTGAAAATTTTATTTGATGATGGATTAAATTAATGCAAAACCTTACTTAACACTCTGGTAGATGTCCAACTAATTTATTAGGAAATACAAAAATGTATTCATATAAAATAAGTAAATCTTTATTTTTAAGTTTAATTTTCCATTCATAGATTTTGTTTTCTATTATTCCATAAGAACCAATTTTAGAAGAGTTGATTAGGGTGGATCTAGAAATGAATCAGATAATCAGGTCTCTTCTCTAAAGATATATAATTCTAAATCTTCATCATGAATCATAATATCATTCTCCTTGTAATAAATTGTTTCAACATGTTTTGAAATCTAGTCCATACAAAGGATTATATCAAATTCAACCATAGATATGATAATAAATTCCATAAATAGGTTATGTTTATGTTTCATAATAGGGGAATTTCCAACACAACCTTGTCACAGTGAGATTTCCACGCAGTGTTTTGACAAAAAACTCCTTTCTTAATGTGATAAGAAGTATATAATTTTATTAGAAAACATAGTTGATATAAAATAGTGAAAAGATCTAGAAAAAAATAAATAATTTTTTAAATTTTATTCTATGAGTAAATTACCTACCACCAGATCATTGTTAACTACCACCTCAGCTATAGTGATCACATAAGCTTGGCCTTATCTCCTTAGCCTCTTCTGTTGTAGATTCTCTTGACACGCGGTGCATTGTTTTATATAATGACCCACATATTTATAGTTTAATCATTTTATATAAATGGTATAATTATTTACCTTACATTCATGAGCCAAATGGCCTATTTTAGGACACTTTTATCAAAATATCTTGCCCTTCTAGCATTTTTTAGGATGTTCCTTTTCACAACTTTCACATTATGAAAATTGCATCATCATATTATTATTATACTTTATCACATACCATTTATATTTGTATTTATATGACCTATTATTCACTTTTATTCCCTTGAATATATATGATCCATAAAATTACTTCTACATTTTATGTGAACATATAACTATTTTATCATATGATGAGAAATTTTTAGAAACAAGAGCCCTTCAGAAACATGGATTAATACCTTCAAAGAAATTAAAAATATTGAATTCTGTGTTTTTTATGTAATATATAACATATGTGGATAGTATTTTAAAGTCATCCTCATACTCCAAAACACTTTATTCTTCCTTTTACATCAATCTAAGGAACTTTATCTTCATTTTTTTTCATTGCATATGGGGGAAATATTTATCAAAGAATGTTTATTTAAAATTGATACATTAAATGTTTTCTATTTTCTATTATTCTGTAGTTTTATGGACCAATGAACACTATTTATTAGTTCCTCCCTTGATATAGTATTCTTCAAATATAACCTTTTCCATTTCATTTCATCCTATGGACAAAAATATCTTTTTGAGGAACATAATCCATTTCTCAACTACCATAAGATTAGTAGTCCCACTAAATGATGGGGGATTTTATTACATGAAGAGATCTAGTATAATAGAATTACACTATAGAAAAATATGTTTCTATATTAAGGAAATAATATTTTTCATAACATAATTAATCCACCCTAATATAGCCATGTTATGATCAGCTCCAATACTAGCTAAATTAGCATTCTTAGGAGGGAAATTTCTACATTTCCCAAGAGTGTTGATACTATTATTTCTTTGAGATTCCATTTATAAATAATGGAATATAGAATATTATCTCATGAAATTATGAATTTTAAAACATAAATTATAAATGTAAGTATAGTATATTACTTAACATTAATTTAAAATTTATGAATTTTTAATCTCAGAAACTCAGACTTGGTTTCTTTTGGGATATTTTTTTTTCAAATCCATCATATTGGTTTTAATAAAATGTGAATTATTCTAAGAAAATTACTAAGTCATGTTAAACCATGTGTATTGTAAGGCCCATTCTTATAAACCAAGGGATGATTCAGTCAAATCCTAATAAACCCTTTTTTATGTTATTACACCTTTGTATAACTATTCTAGATACACATCTGCATATAGTGTCTAGATAGGGATGCATTCCATGAAAAAACCTAATATCGTACTTAAAATGTATTTAATATATTATTCCACAAATGTACATATATTGAAATTATATAATAGGGTTATTTTTCCTAATCTATTGTTTCCTTAATCTTATTCCCATGGTTCCTTCTAAACCCTGCTTTGATTCCAACTATGACAACCCTGAATCTAATAACCCATATATTGTGTATACTTTCTTATATTGTAATATAAATCGGGATTATAATACAAAAGGACCATTTATTTTAGTAGTATTGGAGACCGAGATACAACCTCATACCCATTTCATATTAGGGAATATAATATAAAACTTAATAACAGAAAATACTCAACGTCCATGAAACTCATTAAAAGGATTTAACTTAATATCATATGGAAAAGGAAAAATATAAGGTTGGTCTAAAATACTCAGAAACTGTTACTTTCAGAAGAATATATTTTTATTAAATAAGAAATATTCCATATAGAATGGTAAAAAACGAGAATAACCTTACATTTAACCAAAAAATTTAGAATAAAATGCACTCATGGATAATCTAAACATTAACATATCATGGATAAGAATAACCTAATTTTCAATGAAGGAAATTCTTAATATTGGAGCTTATGGTCTCAAGAAACAAGATATATTTTGCGTCAAAATCTTGTTCCAAGAGAGCTTAAACTATAGGTAAAAACTCATTTAATTTGGGCAACTGATTGGTCTCATGAGACCTATTGATGCATCTAGGGGCTATATAATTTCAGGCCCCACTCATCACAACAAGTACAAATCATCCATCACATATGTAATTATAAATATAATTCATGACCAATATTCCTAATTAATAAAAATCTATATTGAGTAAATAATACAAATTTATCAATATTTTTTCCAATCAATCAAATAACTTCCATTGTAAAGCACTATATATAAAAATGGTATATTGTTTTGGTAATAAAAATATGCTTGAGACATAGAGTGTGGATATTTAAAAGTAATTTAATTTTAAATTAAAAATGATCATAAAAAAGTTATTTTGTTAAGATAAAGTTAACAACCAAAAACTTGATCAAGAGGTGAGATGTGACCACTAGTTCATTAGGAATACAGGTTTTGTAATAATACCATGACCTTTAGAATAATGTAGGGAATGTAATTGAAATATTAAAATAAGATTTCATAAAAGATTTCTATTTATAGAAAAATTGAAAACATATAGAATAATCTAAATTTCTTAAAATGGTTATTTTGTTGGGGAAGTCTAATATAATCGTATACATTAAGAAAACATTCCTTTAAACATTTTTGTAAAGAAATTAGAAAATGTTCCTTTTGGGAAATAGTAGATTCCTTTAAAACCATTTTTAAAATTCAAGGATAAATTAAAATTTCCTTAAAAATAATTTAAGTAATAAATACACTTTGTAAAATAATTTTTAAAATCATGGACACAGATGAAAAATATATTCCATTTAGAGTGAAAGTATCAAGTTTCTTCTAGACATTTATTTTATTTATTAAATTACCAAGGAGAGTAATATTCAGAATAAAATATATAAAATCCATAAATACCAAGCAGATAAGAAAAATATTGGACACTATTAGGGATAAATTCTAAGATTCCTTCAATGAAAGTAAATATAATCCCAAAATAATGCGAGATTGAAAAATTGATTCTTACCACTTCAATAAATTTTAAATTTAAACCCTTGGAAAGAATAAATTTAAATTTAATCATGAAACATCATTAATAAGTAATTATTGATTTTAAATACATAAAAGTGGTAGTATGTACCCAACATATAAGTTAATTGGTGCATAAGAACAACTAAAAATCAGTGGAACAGAAACTGAGATCAAATCCCTTACCTAATGCTTCCCTTTAGTTTAATGTTATTTAAAATTATATATAATGGTTTTAAACATGTTATTAAAATATAAAATAAAATATTCATATTTACAATATTATATAATCTTATTATAACATCTGACCACCATTTCATTAACAATATTTTATTATTATTACTATTTTGGGTGTTAATTGCATTGTTTTTTATGAATTTTTTTTATAAATGTTTGATTTATTATGTATAGGATGTAGTCACATAATATACCTAATAATATTAATTTCATTAAAATCTTATTCACTAAATAAAAATATTTTTATGACCATTCGTGAAAGTCAGATGTGGAAAATGAATCACAACGCTTCGTGGAGATGATAGGCTATACCTATGCATGAGCGATGATATCATTTCATTTCTGGGTGAAAGGGTAAGTAAAAGTATGATATATTAATTTTAAATAATTAATTTGTTATCATATTTATTCTATATATTCATTATTTCAGTCATTATGGGTATCAATGTGAGTTAGTGATGGAAAAACAATTACATCGCTTCATAAGGTGGTAGTCCACCGTACACATGAGTAATGGATTTGTTTTCCATTTTATAAGGAATAGATGGATAAATTTTTTTTCATAAATAGAATAAAATATTATTATAAGGGATATAATGGTTTTATTATATTATAAAATTTAATACATAATTGAAGGCGAGAAAAGAAGATGCAAAAAAAGAAAGAGCTTAGTGAAGATGATTACCTTCACTTAGAGAAAACTCATTTAGATCTCTTACTAAGGTCTTTAGGATTGGTATTTTGGAAATAAAATTATCTATATAATGTGTATATGTATTTTTTTGAGGTATTAGTTATGGGTTCAGTTATCCATATTTATTTGGATGTGTGAATAAGTGAGGGGAGGGAGTGCATTTTTAAAATTGAGGTGGAGTGAAATGCTTTTAAATACACAAAACTATTCAACAATGGGAATTAAATATCAACCCAAGTTCCTAAAAAATTGATTATTAATGGTGTGGAATGATTTTAAATCCAATAAAGACCTCCAAAACTAAAAATAAACATGTTTTAATTGTGTAATGTTCTTTACGTACATGGATACTAACTTTTTCAATTTTAGTTTTCATTACGGTAACTAGTATTTTAACCTAATTATTTTATTTATTAAAAATAAAATAAAATGATAATTATCCAATAATTTTAAATGAATGAATATAAATATGAAATCAAATTTATCAATCAAAAATTATTTTTGCGTGAAAAATTATTCTTAACATATGAACTAGTTACACACAAAACCTTGTTTTAACCTTAACCGTGGTTATTAATTATTATTATTTTTAATATTCATTATGATGAAAAATAAATTTAAACTTATTAAAAATTATTAATTAGTATTATTAACAGTATGGAATACATTTTATCTAATTCAAATCACAATATTCTCAGAATTTAGTTAAAAAAACTCACAATCATGTCGAAAAAAATATTTTTGTAGAAAATAATTTTTCAAGAATTAGATGAAATTATATTAACTATATGAAATTTAATAATAATTAGACCAAATTAAATTAATATATTAATAAATATAATATATAAATTCCATTTACATAATCAATCATTAAATATTATTTTAATTAATTAAAATGGATAGACATTACTCTTTTTAAAAATAGAAATAGTTTTATGAAAAAAAACAGATTTATGAAAAGTATCTCTTTTACCAGAAAATGATCTTATCTTTATTTATATAAAATTTGCAGTTAATATATTTTAGTTATACAATTTATTAAAAATTATTATAAAATAAAATGGTGAATTGTTAAATACTAATGTTTTTTATTTTTGATAAAATTTTATTTCCAATGGAAAATTTTCAAAAATTAATTCTAGCCAAATTTTGACTATGTAAGTTAAAAATAAATATTCATCCTATCAAATTAGAATCTTTTGGCTAGATAATATTACAATTTTCATTTATGTATAGTTTTATTAAAATATAAATTTCACATAACACAATTGATGTTTGGGTGTTAGAATTTTACCCTCTTTGGAACTCAGAAAAAAATACAAAAAAGTTTATTTTTCAAATGAAAAAATGACTTTATTTTTTAGTGTAGAAATGAATATTTTTCTTCAATATCCATATTTTATTTAAAATGTTTCCAATAATATTTTTTATATTATATAATGAATAATTGAAGCCATTTTTTCTATTATTTACTTTCTATAAAATGGTTTAAAAGGAATCTTCTTATCGTTTTCTGAATGAGTCACTTTTTATTGAAGGCATGAACAAAATATTGATCAAATATTCAAGATTTAATTACAATTATTTTATTTTAATATTCCATTTAAATTTGACATGGTTATTTTCAAAGAAAATTATTTCCCTAAAATTCTATTTTTTTAAAATTTTAATATTAGTGATTTCAGAAATGAAATGGGAATTTTCCTCCGAAAATATTCTAGTGAGAATTTTAATTTATTTTAATCTATCCACATAAATTGATGAATCTTTTTCTTTGTTAGGGATGTGAATCATTGATACAATATACCATCAAATATCAACTTGTACCAACATTTTATTGTTCAATTTATTAAATTGGGAAAATATCAACATTTTATAAGCTAGTTTTTCAATAAGAATGTTTATGTTGATTATATATTTAATTTATATTTAATTTATTTTGTTTTATAAATGTATTATACTTATTATGTGATGGTTTGGGGTTTTTCTATCTCCTTTAACATAATTGTGTATCATAAGACAGTCTTGTTTTTTCATTTTGCAAACACTTTTCCTATTTATGTATGATATTCTAAAACGAGGCCTTGACAGTAAGAATATGATTGAAATAACGAATTCTATCATTATGAAACTATTTATTGTTATCCCTGTTATTATTTAAATTTTTATACCATCCATGGATATATTACCCTTTTAAGATATTATTCTTATGACATATTTGATTATTTTTTATCTATTCCATTATTTCACACCTGGAGTGGGCGAGGTCGAGCAATTTTCAATATATAAGGAATTAGTGGCACCCTTTGGGTGGTTTACAATGTGATTTACCTATAAAAATAAAAACACCCAATGGTTCCTATATCTATTATTGGATATATTCTTTCCTTCTAAATGTAGGTGATTACTCGTAATTTTTCGAGTGATGCTTAAGTACTCACATAGGATGAGAGTATGGGAGGTTTGGATCATCACACAATTTTGGGTGGGATTATTGGTTACCATGGGACTCTCTTATAGATTTAAGTAATGTTCTTGAATCCTTAATAAATCCAAATATACGACTGGTAAACCTTTTCATATATAAATAGTCATTTATTCATTCAAATATAACCATTTATACATTTTAGAGGTTCTCAATCAATTGTACCATCTGTATGTATTAGTGGTTATTTATTTTAGTATCATTTATTATATTGTGAAAATGGTTTTAATTCATGTAGCTACATGTCTAGATTTAATTTTTATATATCTATACATGTGTTGTTTTGAGGTTGTGATATTCCCATGAGAAGGGTTTCTTACATATCCTAGTGATAGGAATCAGAAAATACAATGTTCGTGATACATAATTGGAAACATCATACATTTTAATGTCACTTGACATGGAACCAACCATGAATTCCAACATCACATGGAATGTAAATCCATAAAGAGGTACCTAGAAAAGTTTGGTGTGGGGCTTATAAATGAGAAACAATTTATAGTTAATCCTATGAGGAATATATTCTAATGAGTTCGGATAGAATATGGACATGTGAAGACAAATCTCATTGAGAATATGGTCTTTATGTAATGAACTAAAGGTCTCTTTAGTTATAAAGTTTTGGGTATTGCACCTAAGTTGGATCCCCAAAGAAGTTATTTTTGTTATACTATTGACATGATCATCACTGATCTCAAAGACCACATGATTCATGATCGCTGTCAGAAACATGAGATAGTAAAGGATATTCCATGTCACACTATCTTGTTGAGATGGGACTTACACCTGAATTAAAATCCCATCGTTGGAAGTTACTTAATATTATAATGGTGTATGAGGGAGTGGATATGGATGGTTGGGTAAGTATGATATCTTAAAATAAATTCTAGGGGCTTAGTCTAGGAGAGATTCTTAGGGGAGAATTTTATCATCATCCACTGGTGGATGAGTGAGAGGATATGATAGGGTAGTTAGGAAGAAATACTACAGGATTTCCCATTTCCATATTATTACCTATTTATAAACCCCATAATAAGGATTATATATATTCTAATATGAAAAAGGGTGTAGATACTGACTAATTCGCTTCTATTTCTTTGTAGCGAGTAGTAGATGAATATTGTTTCTTGAATCAAGAAGCTTCCCACCACTTCCACTAAGGTTAGTATCCTCATTACAAAATTTATGAATGATTATTAACATCTTGAGGATCACAAATAATAGGTATTTTATTTGGGGGATATATTATTTCAATTGAATGAACATTCGAAGTGGGAGACATAGGTGTGTTTAATTCCCTGATCATACACATTAGACATCCTCAGAGGAGGTATATATTTTCATTACTTAAAATAAGAGACCCATGTATAATATTTCCTTATCATTTTCGGAATGGAAGTGACTTACATCTTGGAGGATTCTTCACCGAGGTAATAGTTGTGAGAAACAAAAGGGACATCACCCAAGTGATTCTTTGGAAAACTGGAGGTGAGTTTTCCAAAGTGACACTTTGGGGAACTAAATGTGTTTCTCCCAAGTGATACTTGGGTGAAGTAAATATTCCTTCACTATAGTGAAACTTGGGAATATATGTGATGTATTATTGGGTGAAGTATGATCCAAGAGACACCACTTGGAAAAAATTTTCCTCCTGGAAGGGTAAGAACCATTCGATGGCCGGGAGAATTTGCCTTATTAAATCCACCATTATCTCTAAACTCATTTAATCTATGATGATTTATAAACGGCTGAAGATTCATATCAAGCGTATTAATAAGTCCATTAATAACTTTGTATGGATGGGGAGTACTTTGGAGATAAAAATTGGTTACAGTCCCTTGGGCTAATTGTTGCAAACCTATTGACAAAGGTGACACTGGTATTAAAAATCATTCCTATTTTAATGAAAGTCTTCAAGCTAAACTCACATGGAACCTCATTCATAATAACTCCCTTTCAACATAGTTTCTTCGGGCCCGATTTCTCCATAAGCTTAAAAATAATCATGTGTAATTTCTTACATCCTCTATATGGCCTTCCATTAAAAACACTTTCACGTTCATTATGACTAACTCTAGATGGATGGTCAATAGGAATTCAGATCTTAAATTTTGGTTTGATAACTGGACCGGTTCGCCCCTGATCTCTTTGATTGATAATAACTAGCCTCCCCCCACATTAATGAGACTATCAAAAATGTATTTCAAATATAGAACCCAGATCTTCCTGAGAATGTCATCCAGATTGTTGACAATTATCCCTTCACTAACATGAATGTTTTTATTATTTGGGAACCGGAGCTTAATGGGATCCTTAATGCTAGAAGTTATTATAATCATTTGTTCAAAAATATAGAGAACAATTTTTCCCGGTTAAAAAGCTTCAACAAATTCTATTTAAAACCCTTAGGATTCACGGTAGTTTGGAGGATTTCCCATAATAGAATCCCCACAAATAACTTCCTTCAATTGTTTGGGATTAATCTTTGTTCCAAATGCCACATGTGTAATCAATATAGGTATGATTTAAACAACCACTTTCTTTCTTGTGATATAGCAACCACTCTTTTTCATTATATATTTGACATCTTTGAGTGCAGATGGTCGCTTTTTTGTTCCATTACCTTGCAGATACAACGGTGTTTGGAAGTTGTAGATTCTCAGCAGATAAAAAACCTCTTTATCACAGCTGTTGCGGAACTCCTGCATTTAATCTGGTATGGTAGAAATGCTTGTATTTTTCATAACATCTCATTCAAGATTAATGCAGGTAAAACCAGAATCTTCATGGCCATTCGTGAGGTGGCTTTAATTCAAAGAGATCATTGCAACAACTCCGTTCCAGAATTTCGGATTCTCAGATGCATTGGGGAGGATTGGAAATACCCTCATCCGAAGCATACCCTTGAAGTGTTTTGGCGACCCCTACCTCCAGGCAGAATTAAAGTCAATGTGGAGGGATCCTCCAAAGGCAACCCTGGCCCAACGTCTTGTGGGGTCATTTTCAGAAGTCACCTCGACTAGAAGCTTGGATGCTTCTATGGCTCTTGTGGTGCTGCTTTGTCCCTGGAAGCTAAGATGATGAGCGTTATTCATGTGACTTCTTTTTCTAGGCTTCATAATTGGAGAAATATATGGATTGAGAGTGACTCCACTAATATTATTCAGGACATTTGGAATGGTTCTATCCACTTGGCAAGGATGCTCACATCGCGCTGGATGGAATGCCTGAATTTTCTTTCAGAGATCACCACCATCACCACTCATACCTATCGTGAAGCTAACAAGATTTCATATGGTCTTGGCAACATGGGTGTTACTCACAAGATGCATTGGAGTGATGTTCTTCCTCCTGATTTAATCCCACTCTATGTTAGGGATGTTAGAAAAATGACTTATTTCATACTTGTGTAATCCTTTCCTTTTTCAATAAAATTTAGTGTTTTGGTCTTCGACCAGAACCCGACTTCAAAAAAATAAGGGGTTTGATAAGAGGTATTTGGAAGATGGGCGTGTATGTTTATTGATATGTAAAGTTCCTTCACTCTAGTACTATTGGAATTGGGAGGAAGTGGTTCCTAGAAAAGGTTCATTTTTTTCGACTATCAGGAACTAAAATAACCTTTTTTATAATAATTCTATCTTTTATAATGCTTGATGAGATACCTGAGGGTTTTGAAGACTTGGGAAAGGATTTTGGAGATAATAACTTCAACTACTTCTCAGTCTTCCACATAGTGAAAATGTGGATCTTGTGGTTCCCATTTATAGTAAAATTTGGGACCTTTAGTGAAGGGGGAACCTCATGAAAGGGATTTATATAACTGAGTCATGTTTTTGGGACTTTCATAATGTTTTGATTAGATAAGTGTTATGTGAAAGGTTTACTTACAAGTCATTCATGGGTTGTAGGGGGAGTTTATTTCCATTCCCCATATACTTTATATTTCATGTTCTGATACATTATCCTTTTCAGTTTGTTATCTTTCTTCATAAAAAGTGAGGGATAAAAAATTCCCCCCTCAAAATTAGATTTGATTAAAAATTGGTAAATCTAATCTTGAGGTTAGAGTTATGTTGGAAAAAATTAATAATTGGAAAAGGGACTTTTTTTCTCAGTGAATGGATTGGTTTTAATTTTTCATATACACTTGCACATGGAATAAAACATTTGTGTATGTATTTTTTGGATTGTTCTCAGTGCAATATAGTGGCCCATGGAACCCTCCCAATGAAAATGATAAAGTAATTCATTTTGATTCACGACGATGCATGGGTGTGCCTATTAATAGTGACATGTTCTTGGTGTAGTCCCCCATCACCCAAACTATTCCACTAGATATGCCTGAAGGAAATCATATTCTTGCTCAAGTACTTAGTGAAACCTTAGAAACAAATTCATCTACATATTTCATATTTCTTTTTAGAATGAACGTGGGAACAAGGTTATAGGCTGGGGAGACATGAATGGAAAACATTCTTGTGAAATATCATTCACGAATTAACCTACATGAAATGACATGTGTGAAGTAATGTACAAAAATGAACTTGTGAAATGTTACTTGTGCAAGGGACCTAGGAAAATTTACTTTTCAAATATCTTCGGTGATAATAGTTTTTATTTTTCCTCATATATATAAAATGATTCATCATACTTTTTCTTTATCTTAAGGAAATCCTCTCTCTTTGAACGAAGAATATTAGGATTTTTTTGAAAAATAAGTTCTTGAACTCATCCCAATCCATGGAGTCAATTTTTTTATGTTCTCCTGTATTTTTGATGATATTCTACCATTTATATGCTTCACTTTCCAAATGATAGATAAAAAAATGATTTTTTGTTGTTCCTCGGGGGTACAGATCCATTGTTCGTGAACTATTGGATTAACAGATCCACTAATGGAATGTGGATGTCTCTGCATGAAGTACTAAACATAATTTTGTTCCCTTATTTACTCACTTGAATGTTCAGCATGATTTAGGGAATGAGAAGGTTCCACGAGTATAAGAACAAATTTTTTCATTCCAATTCACATTATATTTCGTTGTTCATGAGTACAATCATTTCATTCTCCATAGTACTAAAAATTAACGCCATGAATTTGAGTTATGTCCATTGACTAAAACAAAAAATCATAGTATAAGAAACAATAAATACAATGGGAAACCATATAATTTTGAAAAATCTCTTATAGGATTTCCAAATCACAAAACGTTGTTTTTAATTTATGACACAATTATTTTACCGTAGGGAATTAATAATTATCATATACTTGAAAACTTCATGATGGTTTTTAAAAAGGATAATAATTCCCAAAGAATATCCCCTATGAGTGGAAGATCATGTGTACCACTAGGACCATTTCCATGCACTAAGTGATGATCAAGTCCAAATCAGTGTGACCTTTTTGAGGTTATTACACCTAGGTACCTCTGTACTAGATCCACATCCACTTATAGTGTCTGGATAAGGATGTAATTAAATATAAACCACTCACTCTATCATTTTCCAAAATTAATGGAAAATTTCCTATCCTTTAACTCATCTTTATACTTTTCCTTAGACCCTTCCAAAATGATATTATTAAAGTTTAATTATCACATTTTTCAAAGGATAACTAAATCTATCATCACATACCAACTATAGTGACCCATACATTTCATAAATAATATTATAAACATTTTTATGAACATTCATTACAGTAAAAAGATAAATGCCAAAGGATTGTAATGGTATAATACATTTGAAAAAATGGAAACATAAACAACTGGTTTATAGTGTAACTAAATCGTCTCTCACTATGTTCGTTATGAATAGGACCCTTATTATAAAAATCATTAATCACAATTTTATATATAATCTAGGGAGTGCAAAAAAAAAGAAAATATGATCTTAGATAATCATTATGGGTAAAAAAGAGAGATACATAAGCATAAAATGAAGATAAGGGTATTAAAATTTGAGCATAAAATATAAAAACTAAACCCTTGGTATCAAATATCCAAATCTTGAGTCATGGCATAAATATTACAGTTTATAAGACATGAATCATAAGGAAATAAATGAACATGAACCATGTGATCATAAAAATGACACAAGACATGGAATTATGTCTTAGACATAAGAATATAAAATTAATTACATTGTATTCAAGGCTCAAAACCAAGTTTAAAATAGTATAATGGGTTTAGTCCCTAATCCATCATAATAGTCAAGTTTCACTTCAAGGACCATCATAGTAGACAAAGTACCTTACTAATTTGGGATCACTACCCATTACAATCCTGTATATCTAATGAGATTTAAATCTTTACCCAAATCATTTGAGGGAGATATTGGTCCCACCCATTACAAAGTGAACATAATATGTATGTGTGACAAAATATCTTAAACATCAATCATATCTTATCCCCTGAAATGAAATTGGTTTCATAAACATTTCATCACAACATAACATGTGGAGAAGATATAAGTTTCATAATCATTTCACCATATCATCAAAGCATAAACCATAAAAACATGTAGGATTCATAATAATTTCATCATGGTGTAAGACATGGAATAGAAATAGGTATAATAATCATGATTCAATCATAAAAAAAAATTCAGATATATAATAGGAATTATTTCCTTGGATTATATCCCTAGTAATGTGTTGGTTACAAAAAAGAATGTCATCTAAGATGTAAAATGATTTTGAAAGATTACAAAGTACATTTATTTGGGAATATATCATATAATATTTAAAAAAACTTTTTAAAAAAGAAATAAATTTCAAAGAAAATAATTTGAATATAACCGTTAAATCATATAAAAGAATATTTAATAAAATTAAAAAAAACATTTATTTAGGAAAATATCCTTTATTTGAGAATCAATTTTAACAATAAAAATTCATAATTTTCTTTGAAATCATTTTAATTGAAAAAAAACTTTTAAAACTATTAATTATTCTTTAAAATATTTAGTGGTTAGGATGGTAGAAAATACCATTCATTTCACACATGTTAATACACAGATTATTTTCAAAATTTTAATAAAATACAAACATGAATTGTTTTGGAAAATACATGAAGATTCCAATAATTTTTTTTATTTAAATTTAAAAAATGGTAAAAATAAATTTAATAAATCATTTGGATACTTTTATAAACATTTTTGAAAACATTTTTAGAAAGCATGGATTTGGTAGAAAAACAGGTTTCCGACCAAAGAGATAAATTAAGGTGATTTTTACTAAAAATATTATTTTGAAGTCTTGACTACAAAAGGAGAGGAAAATGAAGGTAAAAAATTAATTCAAAATAAATAACTATAATAGGACAAAATTCATGAGTTTATTGTGATCTATTTCATAATATTTCATCATTAGAAGTATAATAATGAGCAATCCCGATAAACGATGGGAATGTAACATAAAATCTATACCACTTTGGTAACTTTGAATCACATGAACCATGAATTTATAATGTTAAATGAAACATATAATATAATGAAAATAAATAAATTTAATTTATTAAATGTCAAAGGCTCTGTATATACACCTCATAAAATAATATATGTGCATAACATGTCATATGTCTCAAAGAAGGAAATTGAGAAACACTCCCGTACTACATTTGTATCTTCTAAACCATATACTTAGTGAAAGTGAGATCCTAAAATGGATATGTAAAAGCCCATTATTTTTATGTTATACAATATAAAATAAATTCATGGTTGTATATATATACCACATATAAGAAACAACTGGTGAATATGGAATGTATCTCATAGATATAAAAGTGAGACGATAAATCCCATACTGCTTTATTAATATTTCAACCATAATCCCAAATAATTATTCAATTAAAGTGAAAATTTAAATATAATTAATATGTGTATCTTCATGATATAAAATTTCAAAGGTTAATTATATGCATCACTCAAAAGAAACAAGTGGTTAATTTTCATATTTCTCCCAGATATAAAAGAAAGACTATGAATCCCTTTCCAAACGTCTCGTATTCCTTCATACACATTCAAACATCATGTATAATAAATAAAAGTTTATCATAAATATATAAAATAAACATAATTATATACATAATACCATATATTATTTTATTTTGACATTTTATTTCTTATTTATTAACAATTACCTGTTAAAGTCACATTTTTGGCTATAACTACTTTGTTTTTTCATATGTTTTGATTTTTTATTTTTGGTCTTATTACATTGATCATGGTTCAATGATCTCTATAATTTCATCCTTGATTTATATAATGACCCACCCTATATGGGCCCATGCCATGACTCCCTAATCCAACCTTCAATTGTCTAGGGGCCTGAAACTAGCGCTAAGAAAGAATATCACTGACCTAAGAGGCCTTTGCCTAAGTACATATACACATGAACACATCTCAAAGACAATAAAACAATAAAATTTAAAAAAAATATACAACCATGAAGTCATACATCTAATCATATAACAAGAGTATGACTTGAACTAAAGGAAAGTGAACCAGTGCAAATACAAGCCCGCCATAAGGAGTATTAAAAACAAGTCCAACCTTACTGTATGTACTATTACTGCTGTCCAAAATCTATAAGAATGCACGCCAATCTGTTTAGTCTCAGTAAGCACCATCTGTTCCTTTTCCACCATGGACTCTATCAAATTTTCAATCATCTTCATTGGACATGACACGTGTGGCAAAGCCCGTGTAAGGGTGAGTATAACAATACTCGGTAGGACTCCCTGAAACCAAATAGAATATGATAAAAGAAATATAGTCTACTCTACACTGGAACATTTCAAAGAAACACATAAAAATAATATCTAGATATACAAAACAAAGTCACACATCCTAGTCTTAATTCATAAACACAATATAAAATCTCATGATTCGAGCTGGAATATTCCACAAAGCACTCATATGGGAGAACACACTCCTCAATCTGATAGAACTGATGACATCTATCAGAGAGGTAGTGCTCATTAGGAATCATCATGATAAATAACACGAGTCTTGTACAAGGAGAATAAGATACATAGATTCAGATCAATGCTAAGGCCATTGGGTGATACCAATAACTAAATCTATATTAACCCGTTCTGTAGTGGATCGATGCCCGCCTAGTCTTGGTCCCAATGATATGTAGTACTCGACCAAGAATATGAATATGGATAGAAGATCACACTGAGAGCCTCTTGGAGGAACTCCAATGAATCTATAATGGAATTCCTACTAAAGGGATCATTTTACTAGGAGTATGAGACAATTCCATACCAAGCTTCAGGGAACATACAAGGGGAACAAACCATAAAAAATATTTTCCAAGATACGGAGGACAAGAGATCCATTCCATTTATAAAAGAGTAAACTATATATAGTAGGGGGTCACATTTTTATCCCTCGACTCCAGGTCTTTCCTGAGTAAATGGCATATATCATCAACCCATGTCTGTGTAGTAAAACATAGTGTATAGGGTACCCGTGTAGTTTACCCATGTTCTAGGACATGGATCCATCCCATGTATGTTTTCTTATATACCATTACATGGATTAGAAAGTGTACTTGGTTTATTCCATATCTGTGTGGGGGATTACATGACATGCTCCCATTCATTTAGTCCACCTCGTTTATACAAGTCGTGTGATTTGGGATAGACCACACACTGTTTGATATAGATCACATCCTTTGTGATACTTGAATTTCTCCCAAAACACTAGTCACCTCAAGGGATCCCCACATGGCTTGTAGATCTAACATACACACCATGTTATGAAGGATTTTACAAAATGCCATATTTTCATCTGCATGTCTCGGCTAAATATACAACCTTCAATCCATCTAAATCCTTTTGAGGAAATCAAATATCTAGCCACATCCAGGCCTTACCATCATCAAATATTACATTTTCCATTAGATATGCTAAAAAAATAGATCAAATCATTGTTCTTCATTACGCTCCCAATAATGACTAAAACACGAAATTTGGTATCCTCTATCATCTGAATCGGTCTATCTCTATCGCTGCAACTCCATCTTGTCGTGTAGATCTCAGATCTTTGATTTCAGATTGTTGCACCTAGAAATTGGTGCACAATGATCGATTGATCAGGATTTTTCGTGCCGCATGCCAAATCAAGAATACCCTCAATGAATAATGAATATGGGGAGAAAAGAACAAGAATAGATTGGTTGAATGAACCTCGATCGATGTTCATTGTGATGTTGATCAATCTCTATTAGAATAAAACATAAAATAAATCAAATCAAAAAGTTATTCTCCCATCAAAACCCTATAAATAAAAACATCCCACATAACAATCGAGCAGTGGATCAATAAATTCATTGATTGATTCACATTCATCGTAGAAATCATGATTATAGAATAAAAAATTCTAAACACATTAACTACATTGATTTAGATCTATCGATGAGAATAATGAAGCTGCATTGCATTCATTGGCGAGATAATTAGAATCTGATGCGCATTGATCATTGATCCAAGATCTCATCATTGATTTACTAATATAATTATCCAATGGTCACTTGAAGGTATCTCAAAGGTGTCTAGGGTTATGAGGCTAACCATGGATTTATGATATAAAAATTTATTTAAATATTGTTTTCTTAGCATCAAAAAAATGAAATAAAATAATTTATTTAAATTATTTTATTCATTTCCACACCTATGATGAATTTTCCACAAACAACCCACACCGAATAATGTTAAGTAGCACCTAGTTTAAACTTCACATAATGAAATTAATGGTTCCCTCATATTTGTGATCCAGACATCATGTCAGATGTTATTTCACTTTTTTTAGGAAAACTGTACATGAATTTTTTTTAATATTTTTAAAATATATGAAAAATTTATTCCAGGAACATCAGGCCTCAGAATTACACCCCATCTTAGTTTCCTATCTTGAAAATAATACATATAATATACAAATATAATATATAGAAAATACATGACATTAGATTCTCCCAAACTTGGGGTTTTACGTCCTCAAAAATTCAAAAGAAGGGATACTATGAAAGATGTGGGTTCTATGTATAAATTTGATATTTACACTCCCATGTGCTCTCCTTAAAATTCTCATTATACCATAAGACACAGAGTAAAGGAATCAATCACCCACAACAGATATTGTCCGGTTTATCCTTGATCTCTAACAAGTACATGGAAAAAGTTTCGTTATCCTCGATGTCCCTCACACCTTAGTCGATAACATGTGATTGATCATGCCATTACCACATCTGTTGTGACATGTAGAAGACTTTGTATAGCCCTTCCAATTATGGAGGAATATCCAATTGGTACACCACCTCACTAACTCTACACATTATCTAGAAAGGGACAATGAGATTTGGCGAAAGCTTTCCACTCTGGAAAAATCCCCGTAAACCCCATCAAGGTGAATACTATTGGAACACATGGTCTCCTTCCTTGAACATCAAAGGCCTCCTTCACCTATCAATATAAGAATTATGATGGATCTGGGAAGTCTTGATCCACTTCTGGATGATATTAACCATCTCTATTACATGTTGTACTATCTCTGGGACCATGAGTGCTGACTCTCTTGTGTCCATCCAACAAAGTGGTGACCTACAAGGTTTCCCATATAGATCCTAGAATGGTTCCATATCGATGGTTGAATGGTAGATGTTGTTGTACAAAAATTCAACCAGTGGTAGGTGATCATTCCAACTATGACCAAAGTCTAACATGTAAGATCATAACATGTCCTCTAGAACTTGAATGATCTGCTTAGTCTGGCCATTAGTTTTTGGGTAAAATGCCATCCTCAAACATAACTGAGTCCCAAACACCTCATATAATGACTTACACAAATAGGATATAAAAAGAGTATCACAAATAGAAATAATCATTGAAAGAACTACAAGGAGTCATACTATATTCTAATCATAGAGATGTCCCTTGCTCTCTACTGAACCTTGATCTCATATAACTAGGAATTTGGACGACACGGTGGGTCAGTCTATGAATAAGTGGATAGAATGTTTTCCTCTAGATGTACGTGGTAATACTATCATCATGTCCACATTTATCCTATACCACTTATATTTTAACATCACAATGTGTAGAGTTGAATCCACCAGAAAGTAGTGCTTAGCCTTCACTTGCTGAAATATAAAGCATCAATGGAAAAAATTTGTAACTAGATTCTTCATCCCTCACCAGCAAACTGATATCATAGGTCTTGTTACATATTTTCCATTCCTGGATATACTAAAAAAGGATACATATGAAACTCTTTCAGAACCTCCTCTTGTAATTTCACTAGTACCATTATGCATCCTTTGAAAAGTAAGACATGATCCCACCCTTAGAAAATCTATTTGGAGCATGTCCAGTGGATATCTATGTACGTAGGGTCTCATAGTCGGTATCTCCAAGACATTCCTCCCCTACTTGTAGCAAGCTAATAGGTGTAAAAAATATCAATTGGTGGTAATGTGATCTATCTTTATCGAACAAGTATTACTGCAATGAGGCTATATGGTCCGATGCCTCATTCAGTAATTGTGAAAATGTTCTCTTGCTGAGAGAATCTTCTACCTCATTCCCATTCCCTAGGTTATATAAAATTTCAAAGTCATAATCATAGAGTAACTGAAGCCATCACCTCTATCTTATGTTATGATACTTTGTAGAGAAGAAATAATTGAGACCCTTTTGATTAGAGTATATGATAAAATGCTCACCCATCATGTAGTGTGTCCATATATTCAAAGAGAAGAGTGCCACTGCTAGATCAAGATCGTAGGTTGAATAGTTATACTCATGTGTTCTTGACTAGCATGAACAATTGGAAATAAATTCTTGCTTCTACATGGGAATACAACCAATCCCAGTTCCTGATGCATCATAGAATAATACGTATTGGACACCCTCTTATGGAATTCTCAAAATGGGAGTGCTTGTCAAACTATACCTGAATATCTTAAAATCCTACTAGAACCTTTTCTTCCGCAGGAAAGGATTACCGTTTCAGGTCAAATCTATCCTCGGAGTTGATATCCTAAATAAATCATGGACGAATCATCAATAATAGAATCCTAACCCAAGGAAGATCCGCACCTCCATCATGCTATTAGGTGGTTCCCATGCTAACACTACCTCGAAATTGGCCGGGTCCACTCCCTATCCATCTACTAAGATAACGTGTCCCAAAAAATGGACAACCTGAATCCAAAACAAGAACTTAGAGAGAGTATTATATATCTGATGCTCTTATAGTATGTCTGGAGCTATCCTTAAGTGTCTTTCGTGATCCTCCTTATACACTGAGTACACAAGAATATCATAAATGCATACTACTATGAACTAGTCTAAGTAACGATGAAATTTTAGGTTCATGACTCCTACAAACAATATTGGGATGTTCATCACGCCAAGGGGAATCACTAGGTACTGATAGAGACCATAGAGACATCTGAATTCCATTCTCGATATATCGTCATCCCGTACTTGAAAGTAGTGATAACATGATATGCGGTAAAACTTAGAGAACTATAATTTCCTTATTAGCTAATTAAAGAGTCTGTCAATCCTTGGTAGTTGATACTTATAATTCACATTCACCTATTTGAAGCACCGATAGTCTAGAAACATCATTATGTTCCTATATACCATCTAGGGAAACAAAACTGGGGATTCGCAAAGTGAAACACTGGATCAAACAAATCCCTTCCTCAGTAAGTCCTCCAGCTGTACCCTCAACTCGCACAACGTAGATATCGATGCATTACTATGGTCTAGATCAATATAGAACTCTATCAATAAATAGGGAGGAAAACCCAAAACATCTGTTGTGAAGATGTCGTCATACTTTACCACCACTATAGGAAACTGGGAACTCATAACATATACTACACCAAGGGCCAGACTTGCTAACTGATTAGTAATCGGCTAAACCCTTCTATGAATAAGTCTATCATCTATTTCTTAGGTTTCCTTTTCAATGATATGGAGAACCCAGTTCCATCCCTACAGACACACCACACCCTTTTCCTAAAATAGTTGATCTGGTAATGAAGTACAAATAACTAGTCCACCCCAAGAATGACGTTGTATGGCCTCAATGCAACTACCAAGAGATCCCAATAGAAACTCTCACAAACAAGAGTCAGATTATACTATCGGCATAAGTGTATGATCATTGAGAATTCTCCATAAGGAGTCTCCAAGTATAAGGGTCAAGCCCATGGTTCAGTAAGAATCACTAGGCCTCATACATGGAATGTAACAAGAAATGAATCACTATAATATGTGACTATTGTTATGAAATCTAAGGTTGAAATGATATAGATCATACCTTGTATAATTCCCAGAGCCTCTGGGTCATATGATTCAACCAACTGCAGCTACACCTTACCCTATCCTCTAATTATCTGAGCTTGGCATGGACCACCTACAGGTGGTGGTTATAAAAGTCAAAATCCCCACTACCTCTTGTGGCTCTCCCAACTGCTCAGCCACATATTCCACCCTAAAAACCTATCTTTTCCTACCATTGTCCCTGCCTTGGTGGCCCGTCAATGATCACTCTATCTATTGTATGGTTGTTCATACAATATCAGCCGAGATGTACCCTACAATCACATGATTATCACCACCTTTCTCTGGGATGATCTGACCCACCCTATGATCCCAGAACTATAGATAATTTGTCATATGACCTCATCCTAAAATGTCCCACAAATATAGATACTTAATACTGACATAGACTCCCTGATGCTGACATGTCTGCTCCCATTATCCCACTACTAACATCCACCGACTGTATCTGCTCATCCAAGAACCTCGCAACCATGAAAGCTCTCTCTTGCACCCCAAAATAAGAAGGAATGCAAAAAGGGATAACATCAACTCCAATGTATCTATGCAGAACTCCCTAAAAGGTCCATTCCCTAAAGAACTGATCTTGAACTATATATATTGAGTACCATGAATGGTTTCTAAACCTTGATGAATACTCATCTATCATCATACTACCAAACTGGATCTTTATAATATCCTAGAAATGTACCGATCTTAGAATAGCTGGTGAAAAATCCTTCCTGAAAAGGAGTTCAAACTCTTTCCATGAAAGAGACACCTCATTGTAAGACAGGGTAACAAAACCCAACCATTACCCCCATTAAGGCATGTAGAAGTCTCTCTACCAAGACACACATCTAATTTAACGGAGTCCTGACTTGATGAAATACTCTGGTCACCACCTAAAGCTAGTCCTTAGCATCAGGTTGGTAGGCCTAACCATGGAACCTGAGGGGTCTCTTTCAGTGAAACTCATGAAGCACACTGTGTCTGTACACCTCATCTGATGGTACTGCCAGTACCGTGTGCTACACTAAAGGTGGTGGTACGGTTGGTGCACCACATATAGGTAACATCTTGGGAATGGGTCCATTTAATGATGACTCATCACTGAGGGGATCATCCTCATGATGATCATACTGAATTCTAGCTAGAATACATCATAGAGGCATCTTGAAACAAAAAAGATGTACCATAGTCAATGAATATACCATGAGATATGACTCATGAAGGAAATGGAAAACATATCCCATTCCTATATGATGTATGAACCATTATTTTCCTTGAAACCAAAATTTTCATGTACCGAGTAAAAAACTGTCTGATCAGAGACCTGATATATTGATACGTAGGCTGCCACACTGATAATAGAGTCCCTATCCTAAAAGCTAAAATTGGAACACCTAACACTATTTTCCCAAACAAATCTCATATACTCTAGTCCTAATGTAGAATCGAACAACTCTGATACTTCCCTTTTATGACTCTCCATAGATGGGATCACACGACAACTCCAAAATCTCACCTCCAATAGGTTGGGGGATGGTGACTAGCGTGGTGAAGGCATATCAAAGACATGGGAGGTCTTATTCTTATTACCTGTACATGCACACACACACATATCCAAGCCCATAAAATGGTGAAATGTAAAAACTACTTAAGAACCATGAATGCGTACATTTAATCCCTTATCCAGAGTATGACAAGAAGAAAAATATTGTTAACAGGTCCAAATACAAGCCCAAAAAAATATTTTGAAAACAAAATTACAACATGAAAGTAATTACTAGGATTTCTCTCTGAAATATGCATGAACAAACCTCAGTATGTCCAGTCCCACAAAGTACTGTCTGATCTTGGTCTTCCTAAGACTCCACCAAAAGGTCGATCATCTTCATAAGACATGACATGTGTGGGAAAACTCCATTCTGGGATGAGTTTAATGATACTATGTAGGAAGCACTGAAATAGAAAACCATAAAATAAGGAAATATAGTCACCTCCACATCGGTATATTTCTACAAAAAATAACAAGAATATCCAGATATACTCAACATATACACAGATTTGAGTGTCACATCACAACCATAAAATAAAATATCAGGATTCCATATCTAAGATTCCATAGAGAAATCATTAGAGAGAACATACTCTAGAGTTTGATAAAAATGATGACGTCTGTCTAAGAGGTAGTGATCATCGAGTCATGTCTTGAGAAAGAACACACCAATACTCGAAAGAGAATGTGATACAAAGATTTGAATCACTACCAAGTTCATGGGGTGATGCCAATAACTCCATTTGGATTAAATTGATAAGTGGAGGATCGATGCCCATGTAGTGTTAGTCACAAGGATACCAAGGAATCCATCTTGGGAACAATGAAAAATAGAGGATCTCACTAAGGGCCTCAGAGAGGGATTCTGATGAATTTACAAAGGAAGTCCGACTGAAGTTATTATAGTTCTAGGAGTAGGAGATGATTCTATAATGACCATTAGGAAAAGGATAAGGGGAATAAACCCAAACTAATATTGTCCAAGATAAAAATGATAATAGATCCAATATCTGTATTAAAGAGTGCATGATGTGTAGTAGGGGTCACATGCCATGTCCCTCGACCCTAGGTCCTGGCTATGTAAATAGACCATGTCATGTGGTCATGTCTATGTAGTACTACAAGACATGTAGGCTACCTGTGTAGTGAACCTGTTTTCTAGTAAATGGCTCCAACCAGTGTAGGTTTTCCGGTGTACCAGTACACGACTTTGCCCATGTACCTAGTCCAGGTCATGTCCGTGTGGGGGAGTACATGATGTGCTCTAACCTGTGTAGTCCACCTTATGTCCATGTACTTTTCTAAGTACACACTAAGTCACTCGAGGGAGACCACATTACCTATTCTTGGGGTCACATTCCATGTGATAAATAATATTCTCCTAAAACCCTAGTCGTTGCAAGGGGGCCCCACATGGCATGTAGATCTGAATTACATGCCATGTAGTGCTAGATTTTCTTGAATCGCAGTTTCTTACTCCATGCATATCAGCTAAATCTATGACCTATAATCCAATGGCCCCCTTGATGTGAAATCAAAGATTCATTCACATCCAATCCTTTCTGTCATCGAACAATGCCTTCTTCCATTATATCTTCTCAGAAAATAGATGAAATCGTCGTTCTATATTGTATGTTTAAGAATGAGAAATCAGGTATCTTCTATTATCTAAATCAATCCATATCCATTATCTCACCCCCATCTTGTCGGTCTAATCATAGATCTATGATTTTGGATTATTTCTCCATAAAATGGTTGGACAACAATCGATTGATCTGGATTTTTCGAGCTGTGGGCCAAACGAAGAATACCCACGACAAATGATGACCGGGGGTAGAAAATCACAAGAACCGATTAGAGGATCGAACATCAATCAATATTTATGTTTATCTCAATCTATTAATGGTATAATGAAAATCAAAATAAATAAAATTAAAATAATCCTCCCATCAAAACCCCACAAAATAAACCCATCCCACATAAAAATCAAACTGTAGATCAATATGTTAATTGATTGATTTAATTTCATTGTAGAAACCAATAACATGAAAACAAATTCAAAAAACATGAAAAAAATATACTTGGTTCGATTATGGATAAATAATGAATC
Source organism: Viscum album (assembly GCA_963277665.1). Classification (NCBI taxonomy): domain Eukaryota; kingdom Viridiplantae; phylum Streptophyta; class Magnoliopsida; order Santalales; family Viscaceae; genus Viscum; species Viscum album. The sequence goes on from OY728145.1 coordinate 622,675,951, forward strand.
TATATTGAATTTATTAGAATGATCCTTTGAATCTGATGCTCGTCGATCATCGATCCACAATCACGTTACTGTTCCCTTGAGAGAATTATCCAACAATGTCTCAAGGGGATCTACAGAGTTTCCAAGGTTATGTAGCTAACCCTAAAATTCTGACATAATTTTTTTTTTGAGAAAGACAGATATCATTAATGATGAAGATCAGCAGACGTACATATGCAAAGCCACGAAGGGAAATTGTCCAGCCAGAGCAAGTTGGCATTGTAGGGGCCTGATGCTGGCAGCTGGTGGGCCAAATTTTTTCCTTCCCTTTTGGTAAATGTGAGGGTGCAAAATGAGAAGCATTGGTGGAGCGAGAGAATTATCCTGATGATGAGGAAAAATTAATGGATTCCTCCATCGTTGTGGTTAATGGCATCAATCATGGTGAGGTAGTCAGACTCATTGTTGATATCAGTCCATCCACATTCCATAGCCAGCATCATACCTTCCGGGATAGCATTAGCTTCAACTATGACAGGTTCCCAAAAGTCATGATGTGATTCAAAATTTTCAGCATTGATTTTCCCCATATGATTTTAGGCCAGGAGACTGAGGGAGAAAAGTCCATCCTTGGGGAGAGACGCGTCCACGTTGATTTTAAGAGTTCTTTCCATTGGGGGTTCCAATGAGGGGGTTAGGAGGGGGGAACATCTGGCTTTTGATGTCCATTGTGGTGTTTCCATCCCTCAATCCATGAAGTGGCCCATTCAATCCAGAATTCAGGAGGTTTATGCATGTGTTAGAAAACATCATCGTTTCGTCAGACCTAGATGATCTAGGCCAGGGTGCAGAGTGAACCGGAATTAGCTGATGAGAGAGAGGATCACCAACGCATCAGGTGATCAGGGAGGTTAGAAGCCATGGCCAAAGATGCGTCTGGAGACGGGCCCCATTTATTCCAAATTTCTTTAGCTCCAGGGCATTGAATGATGGCGTTCAAATGGGTCTCCGGGATATTCGGGAAGAAAGGGATGAAAACGACATTAGACATATGTCACTAAATGATTAGGCTCATGATAGGGAGGGTGCCCGTGCACACCTGCCACCAAAAGTGGCAAATTTTTGGTGGGACGTTAATCTTCCAAAGAGATTTCCATGGTCCCTCATTCCAGTCAACTGGGTGGTTGCCAAGAGCATGTCTGTATCTGTATCTCACCGTGTATTCGCCTGAAATGTCATTACTTTAGAAGAGGTGGTCGGGGCCTACGTATGGGACGCATGGGATGCTTAGGATAATTCTTTGGTTTCTTTCATTAAACCATTCATGAATCTTATCCAAAAACCACCCCATCCCTTTCTCGGAAAGGAGGCATCTGACAATGGCATTTTTAAAGCCTGGTTGGGCATTGGAAGTAGCTCGCAAACCTTCCATATTGATTATCCAGGGATTGGTCCAGATGTTGACAGATGAGCCATACCCAATCCTCCAGCCCATTCCTTTTTCCAGAAGCTTTCGAGCCCCAAAAATGCTTCTCCAAAGGAATCTAGGATGAGGTCCAAGATAGGAAACATGGAAGTCCATGTGGGGAAAGTACATAGCTCATAGTACCCACGCACAGAGAGATGATGGATGGTTAATAAGGAACCATCCTTGCTTGGCCAACAGTGCGTCATTGAAGAGGAAGAGATTTCAGAATCCCATCCCTCCCTACGACTTGTGTATGAAAAGTTTCTCCCAGTCCATCCAGTGGGGTATATTCCTTCCATCATTTTTTCCCCACCAGAAGTTGGCAGTACGGGTGTAGATCTGGTTGACGATGGCTACCAGGAGCTTAAAAAAGGACATAAAATAGTTGGGGATATACTGGATGATAGCTTTAATGAGGGTCACTTTGCCTTCTTTTGAAATTCTTTTTGGGGTCTAGCCTTGAATTTTCTTCTCAATCATGTCCACCAGATATGCGAATATTTCTTTTTTGGACCAGCCAATCTCCGTGGGTAAACCTAGATACATTTGGTGTTTTTCAACCATATGTATTCCTACTCCTACGCAAAGTTGATCTCTCTTGGAATGAGGTACCCCTGTACTGAAGGAGATTTCTGATTTTCCGTTATTGATTGACTGGCCAGATGCCCCCTCGTACTGGTGGATCGCTTGGCTGATCACCCGACATTCATTAATCAGTTTGTTATCCAACATGAAATAAAATAATGTATCTAAATTATTTTATTCATTTCTACACCCACGATGACTTTTCCACAAACATCCCACACTGACTAATGTTATTTCCCACCTAGCTTAGACATCGTGTTCTAAAATAAATAGTGTCCTCAAACTTATGACTCGAGAAACCATTTATATTTTATTCTACTTTTTTATAAAAACCGTGTGCACATTCTATTTTATATATTTCAAGCATTTATTTCAGGCACATTGGGCCTCAGAATCACACACCACCTTAATGAATGGTGTCAAAAATAATCCAAATAATATCCAAAAATAATACATATAATATAGGACACATTAAAATTTAAATATAATATATATACATTATATATATTTTTATATTAATCTATAATATTTGGAGAAATAAAATGGAATACACTGTTTATGGAGACAGTAGACTGTATGCAAGCATAAACACTGGTTCCATTTTCTTAAAGGATTTAATGTAAGAAAGGGAGATAATATATTAAAATTATAAAATATTTTTTACTTCATACATATCACGTATTTTTAATGAAAACATACTTGTTACCTTGAATGTAAATAATGAAAAAATAACATCACTTCATAAGATAATAGTCCACCATACACACAAACAACATTCTCGTATTCCCACCAAATGGAAGGTGATATAGTATATGTGGTATAATAATACTAGAAGTATTATGATATCATAAATATCATATATAATTATTTAATCCATCATTATATATTACTGTGAGAGGTGGTATTGAAAAATGAATAACATTAGATGATGAGGAGGTAGTCCACCATACACATAAATGATTATTTTCGATCCCATTTGATGGAAGAGGAGATGGTTGTAGGTAATGAATATAATATAAAAACACAAAATAATATATAATATTTTTATGTTATTATATTAGTATTGTTTATTAATAATTGATGGATATGGAGGATGAAAAAATAATAAAATGATTAGTTAGGGGTGTTTCCTTTTCTTATGAAAACCTATTTTGGTTTAAACTAAAAGGATTATTAGGTTGGATTTATGACCAAAATAAGTCAGGTGAGGGACACACTTTTAATTGTTAGAAATGAAAAAGGCATACCAACATTTTTCTATTTTAATAAGGATAAAAAATATACCATTTTCAAGTTTAAAAGATATAAGGTTGATATATAGCCATATAATTGGTGTTGGAAATGTTTTGGGACATTATTATCCATTTTCATTTTAGTTCAACCCATAGTGAACCAAATTTTACCTTAACTGAAGTAAATATTTTTTTTTTCTATTAATTATGTTAAAAAATCACCATGGATTTATTAGATAATATAAATTATTAAATATGGGATCAATTTTTCCAAATCCGATTAACATAAGTGGGAAATTTTAATTTAATATTAAACCCACTGATATGTTGAGAAATAAGTTTCCAAATAAAAAATTTATCAAAATTTTAAAACTTTTTTATATAAAAATTCAATGATAAAATGGTTATAGTGACTGAAATTTAATTAATTGATATATAAATGAAGTAATTTTAATTTTAAAGGCAATTTAAAATAAAAATTTAACTTATAAATTCATTAAATGAAAAGGCAGTTTGCATGAAAATAATATTTTTAACCATTCATAGAAAAATAAACATTTTTAGGAAAATATAAAAAGTTCTCTCTTAGTGAATTTTGATATGACAATCTCATGATTTTTTTTATTAAATTAAATTTTCAAAAAGTGTCGAAAATTTATCTTATTATATTTCACAAAAGGAAATGAAAAAATATTATTTTGAGAAAAAAATATTTTTGAATCTTTTAGACTTTACTAAAAATTAAGTATATTTTTATAATTTTTTTATTTATATAAAACCATTATAATTGATATTTTAAAAGAATATTACTATTCATATAATTATGTTCAACTGGTTGGTTACAATGTTTGTATTTATATAATAATATTAATAACATTCATGGTTTGATAAAATTTGGTGTTTCATTCAATTTTAGTTAAACTCGGTTTTGTATCTAACACAAGCTGTCAATGAAATTTAATTTATTAGAAATAAATAGTAATTCCCAAAAACTCATGTTGTTGCATTGAACCTTGTATTTAACCTCCCGTAAATAAGGGATTATTCTACATGATGTGATGCCACATCCTGTATAATTTCCAAACGTTTATGAATGTAAAAGTTAATGGAGGTAATGTTGGGATCCAAAAGAGAATCCATCCAATAGAGAGATATTTGGATTGTATTAGTGGTTGAAACTGTATGTGAATAATCTAAGAGGATTTATTAGAAGGGTAACCCAAAAGTTGAATAGGTAGTGAAAAAAATGTAAAATGTAATTGGACACATTCTGAATATATACATGACCTTGATTATTGATTGAAATGATTTGAAATATCATTAGGTATTAGTAAAACTTTTTTCTTATTAAAAATGTATTTCTACACAACAAAATACCACATATAAGAAAATAAAGGTGTGTTTACCTACATATTTCTTGATCATATTTTCTTATTATTTGTAGAAGATTAGAATGTTATAGTTGGTTGAGAAAATGGAGTCCCTTGATAGTTCAAGAAAAGAAACTATTTCCATCTAACAACCATGTTGAAAAAAATAGAACCTTGATGAATAAAGTTGTTTTGATGTGGAAAGTCAAATAGATGAAAAAGGGGTGTATATAGTTTGAACCCTCAAAGATAGAAGTCCATGGGTTTAAAAACAAGTGTCATCTCTAATGGTGCAATTGAATTATTGTGGTAGATCAACCTTACCCTATAATTATTGGATGTAAATCCGGAAGAAGGGGATTATATGTGAATAAATAGTATTAGTGGATGAATTATATTTTATTTATACAATAGAAGAATAAAAAGAATCGTGGAGATTATTTAAATTGGTATTAATTTTCATTTGGAATCTAAAATTACTTAGTAGAAAAATTATTTGGTGCCTATTTAGTGTATAAAATTTCCTTGATGAAGGAGTATAAAGATTATCAGTTATAGAGGAGATACTTAAGAAGATAATGATTCCCTGTATTTATTATTTTTACATAATTAAATAAATTTGAATAACAATATAAAATAGTAAATTTGTTGGTATAATACCAAGTCTCCTATATCTTTATGGTTTTCACATACTCTAATCATTGATGTGAAGTTATTTTATAGAAAAATACTAAAGTAAAATGAATTGATATCGAATGATTTCTCAAGTTTTGGATAATTTAGTGTAGCATTATATATTTTTTAAAATATGTCAAAAAAACCATAATTAGATGAATTTCAAAGATGGCACCACATTGAAGATTTTGTATAGATAAATTTGGAAATTTGGTAAACTCACTCTTAAATTATACACTTAACATACTCATATTTACATTGAGTTATTTTACCCAAGGATCTTTACTATGAAAGGATTTAGGAGCCATAAGTTTCCAAAGAAAGTTGAAGAAAAAAGGGGATGCTATATTATTTTTAATAAAGGGAGAGTTACATATTTTCCATCCCTTGTTCCCTTATATGGAGTAGAAAAAAATAGTCCCACTTTTTATTTATTTTCAATATGTGGGAGAAGAGAAAAAATTATTTGAGGAGCTAAATTTATTTGAACAACAAATATAAATGGGAAAATTGATGTTTTATTGGGTTTTTATATAATTGTTATATATTTTTCAATATATATTGTGGAATTAGGATGTTAAAGTATGATTCTTAGGTTGGGATAAGTATTGGAGTATCCAACCAACACATAAAGATGGTTATTCCCATAAACTAAGGGATGTGGAAGTTGACCATAAAAAACAAATTAGTCTACCAAAACCGAGTGATGTAAGTGGGGTTTGACCATAAAAATATCTAGAGCATTTCACTAAAGAGTTTATTCTTAACATTTTTCAAAAAATAAAAGATCAATAGTTTAAAATATGGTATATGAAAATTGGGTTTTATCATTTTAATATATAAAAATACATAATCATAAATCGATACAGTTTTCAAAAAATATCTAAAGATTTAAAATTAAATTTCTTGATTTTAATTTAAAATGTAACTTTTCAAAGTGTACATTTTAAAAATAACTCACATACCGACGTTAAAATAGAGATAATATAAAGCAAACAGAAGTCCCAAAAAAAATTAACCTCACAAGTACAAAAAAGTAGAATTAATATAAAAGAAATGTTTAATTAGTTACAAAAATATTGAATAAATCATAAATAATAGGAAATCACTAATGGAAAACTATTATACAAGATTCTTTTAAATAAACTATTAATTATACATGGATAAGTAACACATGCTACACCATGAACCTAATTTCTCATTTTCTTTAATTATAGCTTTTCATCCATTTTTTGGAATATCATAACTAAGTCCATTTAATATTAACAGTATTTATGTTTTGAAGGAGTGAACATGATTTAACAATCTTTAGTATTAGATATTTATAATATACTACCCAACATAAAATTATTTTTTATTGCAATTTTGTACGGATGCATACATCTTATCGAAGAACGTGGAAAAATTTTATAGGTGGCCATGTTATCCCTAAATGAGTCCCATAGTTTGTAAAAGGTTTCGTAAATTGGGCATCCAAAGAGGGATACTGACCTATATTTAAAAAAGGAAAATCACATATATACCATCATTCTAATTTGACCCCCACACAGTTCCATATCCTCTAATATGAGTTTTATGACCCCATCCCACCTCCCTTTTAATTCCCTCCACTGTTGGTATATTTTTGTGGTTTCGTCAAGTTGGATGATATCCCTCAGCTTCAGTTTTTTCATTGATAGTTGATCTTACATACAAGGAGCATATTAATGTTTTTAGAATAAATGATGATTATATGTTGGTTTTCCCTAAAAGTTTGTATTCTATTCTAGAACTATGGATTGATTTCATACTAAAATTCATGTTCTAATAATTATTTTTAGTATCATATGCCTCCCTGGATATTATAAAGAGGAAATATGTTTTGATTTTTTTCCATGAAATGAAAAATGTGTTATTTCATTTAATGGTAAAGTTTAAATATATTTTTCATTATACTACCATAAAACATATTTTTTAATAAAATTTCAAAATAGACCTTATAAATAAATTCCAAAAATTTAACGAAGTGTTTTGGTCTTATAATTATTTTGAAATTATTTTGAAATTTTATGAAAAGTGTTATATAATAATTTAAAAGGTGATTATGAACTACTAGAATGTTTTAAATAATCATATATGTGACCTAAACGGTTTTAACATTTTCTATAAACCTACAATTTTAAAGGATTATTATGAGTCTCAGTTTGAACTTTTAAAAAAGGTCTTCCTATTGAAAATATTACAATGATAATTCCTCTTTCTAATTTGGTTTGAAAATGGATAGAATTGTTCCCGTTATAGGGAACACTATCTAAAATTATATTATTAGAATTATGGGAATGTTTCAATAGATGTGGCCTGGGGGTGGGGATTTCTTTTGGTTTTTCAATTTGTGTATTTATATAAATATTATGCTTTATATTATTTTTATTAATAATTATTGTATAATCCATATTTTTTACATCATGGATAACTAAGAGTATCTTTTAGTACTATAATAAATATATTGTATTATTTTAGGATTTCTCTCTATAAAGTTTCCCTTATTATGGATTTTAGTCTTCTTTATTTTTTCCCCATGAGTTAGACTAAGAAGGGTATTATTATGTGTTATAGATGTTAAATTGAATCAATAAACACAATTAGACATGACTTATTTATTTTTTATATCTTTTTTCATAGTATCCTTGGTTTATATGCTTTTTTTTTGTTTTCACTATGATATAATGGTTACCTTATATTTTCTGTTAGACAGATTCTAATTCCATATGTATATATTATTATATTCTTTCACTTGAACTCTCACTTAAAAAATAAAATAGTGGTCTTATTTCATTATAATGTGAGATATTTAAAATATTTGACTACATTTTAATATTTCAAATCATTCTATAAATTTTAAAATGAATGACATGTGAGAAATTTAAATTTAGTATGGTTTTTTCTTCTCATTCCATTTCAATTGTTATTAAATACTATTTTTTCCTGAAAGTGAATCCTTCATTTTTTTGGTTTTCAGTAAAAGAGTAATACATATCATCTAACAAAATTTTAATCTATATTGAAATGGAACTAGAGTTAAAGGTTGTTCTGAGGAAGTAGATTTAGTATACATAAATATAATGTTTCCTAATAATTGTTAATTTTTAGGTTCAGACATGTTTTTGGTTCATCGTGGATTGTGTGTAGCTATGAGATTGGAAGGAGACCTATGGAGTCACATTGATATTTGAATGGCTATTTAGTTTTATTTTTTTTCGTGTTTTATATATATAATCCAGGTTGATAATTCTTATTTGAGGTATTTTTTCATCTTTATATTTTCACTTATTAAATATATGTCTACTACTTCATTATATATATAGTTTGTTTTTGTTTATTTTTCATCTTTTTTATAAAGATGATTTTGGAACTATGATGAATTTAGTTTTCATACTAAAAACCTAATGGGGTGTTCAACATTTATTTATTTATTTTGATTAAATCATTCCCTATTATTATTTCATGATTCCCTTGGACCATGTTACTAGACAACGTGTATTAGTAATTCCCCTCATTTACATCATAAGATGAATTGGGTGCCTAGATTGGGGTTGAATTGGATTGGTAGTTGAAAAAATTATATTATTGTGATATCTATTAATTGGTCATTAAAATTAGTTATGTTTATATATATCCAAACAGGTGGGGTGGTTGTGACAGTAGTTGAACTATCACTTACTCATTCTAAGAATTGTGTTTACATATGTTGTTGGGTTGGAAGTAATTAATTTTGAGTCCCCAAATTTTAAAATTATATCATTTTATTTATATTATGGGTTTAAAATATTATATCTATGTTACATCGATGAATTAAAGGGTTTTTATTATTTGGGAGTGAAAAAGGAGTAATTAATAAGGGTGACTAGTGGAACCACATGATAAAAAAACCATGAAAATAAAGTGTAAATAGTTTTATAACCTTTATATTGTATATGTATTGTTAGGAAAGAGTCTAGAAAACAATGTAGGCAAAGTATTCACAAATACACACCCATTAAAAATTTTATATGGAATTCAATTTGATTTAGAATTTATTTGGGTTTTGAGAAGATGTAATTTTAGATGAGTTAAAGGGAATTTTCATGAGGAATTATTTTTCATTAGTATTTATTTTTATAGTATTTTATATGTAAATATTCATTCTTAGAAAGGTGAAGTGTATAGGTTTTAAAAATTGAAGATCCATATTTATATAATGTATTCCTCGATAGATGGTGATAATGTTTTAACTGTTGGAAGATTATTTTATAAATAATAATGTGAGTTTTTAAAGATATTTTGGTATTCCTTAAATATTAATTTATTTTTCCTTAATTATATAAACATGGTTTTGATAGTTTATGATCAATTTTTAATTTAATAAGGATAAATTAAGAAATTCTTTGAAATTAATTTTGTGTTTTATAATTTTTTGTGGATATCGATAAAGGATTTATGAAATTTTCATTAATCTCTATGAGGTGTTTTGGTTTTGATAACTAGATCATTGAAATAAAAATTTAATTTATATAAATTTTGGATGAACCATTAATGTTTTATTATTTAATTTGAAATTATTTAAAATTATTTTCATATTGATACTTATAATTTGAAATTAGAGTTTATGGAATGAAAAAATGATTATAATTTGTTTAGGTTCTTGTGATTTTTTATTTTGTACTATTTGTTTGATTTGGGTTTATTTTTATAGAGTATTTTTTGAGTTTTCGAATATTTTGATGGGTCTTGAATTTCATTTGTTTTCTTAATTAATCAATATGTAATAGTATCAAGGGGTAATAGAGTGTCTTTACCAAAATAATTATTTCCAGCTATTATATACTCTGATTTGATTATAAATTTTTTAATTGACTATTGTATCCATGCTCTAAGTGGAGTGGTAGATTAAGCCTTTATCTTTCTATCAGGGAAGAAACTTTACTAATTCTAGATAAAACAATAAAATTTATTTAAATTTTGGTCACTTTTACCGTTGGGTTTTTATTTAATTATCTTATAGGGATTAGATACCTGATGATGAGTGACTTTAATTGATCTTGTAAACTAAGGTAGCTTTTTTATGATGAATAATTTCATTTAATCCTCATTTCCTCTTGTATTATTAATATTTGGTTTTATATTTTGTGATATTATAAATTATTTGATAATTTGTAGAAGAAAATACTGCATATATTATTTAGGGGATACTTCCTCAATTGGTTGTTCTATTTGAGATCATGTTATTTGGGATTCAAATTATACTCTATATATGTTCACTTAGAATATGTTATATTCCCAATGTATATCATATTAGAAAAAGATTTTTTTTGGTGTGGAAATTACCTATCAATTCTAGTTCCCTCATCCAATTATTCATGTTTTGGCCATCATTCTTTATTATTTTTATCACTCATTAGTTTTCCTCATTTTATCAAGATTCTCCTAGTGTTATACACTTTTTTGGTACCCTTAACTCTTCTTTGTAAGTGTTATATAAATCCTATTATCTTGGTACCTTTAGTGGGAATTTTAATAAACCAATGTGGGTGTTTTTGTTTTCAAGTCTCATAAATGTTCTCTTGATAGTGTGATGAATGAACCCAATCTATTATTTTTGAATTAAATTACCTATTTTCAGGGAGAATTTCATTTTTCAAAATATTTTATAAAATATCTTAGAGAGTTTATGTTTTAAGTGTATTGTAAATACACTATTGGGACCACCATTATTGTCTTTTCTTTATTTAGAAGTCCTCACCCCCTTAAGAAGTGGTGCATTTGGTCTCCTTGACCCAACTAATCCCTAATTTATGTAAATGAGTAGTGAAACCTACATCATTTTGTAATTAAATTTGGAATCCTTAAATTGGATTTCTATTATGTGTTGAAGTTTAGAAATTGAGTAATGATCAACATTTATGATGGTAGTTGAATGCCTATCCACAATGTCATATCTGTTAGCATTGGGAATATTTTATTAGTTAGGTTGTGGTGTTCTTTGAATTTTATTATAATTGATTCATCTTTAATGAGGTTTAAATGATTTAATCACATGGTCAACATGTCTACTAAGACTTTATTTTAGAAAAAACTATTATTTTGGGGGTAATTTCAAACCCAATCCCTAATTTATCCTTTCCATTTTATTTATTTGTCGTTATACATCTTATTTATTGAGTCTGAAATAAAATTCCATTAAATTTTTATGGGTTTGAATATTTAGTGCAAGGAAGATGGTTATTTATAGGTTTTTGTTATCCTCATAAAAAAACTAGAAAAACATGAAATTCTTTGTCAGTATAGATTTTCATGGTCAAGGAATGCTTAGGGATACCATGAGTCCAATCATGTAGGTAACTAGGTGATCCCCATATGAGGTGTAATGTTAGTGCATGATTTAGTAAATTTTTTTATCCAAACCATGCTCCATAATAGGACTTTATAATAGGGGAATCATCCTATTTCCCTTGTTCTAATTTGACACATGGTCCATCCTATATCCTCTAGCTTGAGACCTATAACCCATAATTATGAAACCATTTGTTTTACCTCCAACCATTGTCTATTTTTTGGGATTTATTAAAGTTTAAAAAATGATTTATGATAGTTTTATTTTGGTTCCTCGAAAATAATTCATGTATAATAGGTATAGAATAATTATTCACTGGGAATAAGGGGATATTCAAGGTAGTTTTCCCCATGCATTGATCTGTAATTTAGGAAGTGTTGATCATAATATATTCTAAATTAATGCTTTAAACATTATTTTGAAGTATTATATTTTTTTATGGTTATTATAAATATAAAATATGATTTTGATTAGTTTTTATTAAATTAAAATGTATTTTATTTTTTAATTGTATTATTTATTCATATATTTACTTTTCCACAGACACTGAATATTTTATAAAATTCATTAATGGTACTCATAAATTAATGATAAATTTTCAATTGATGTTATGGTATTTAAATTAGTTTCTAATTAACTTATCTAATTATGAAAAGTGTGATTTGATGTTTAAAAGATGAATTCTAAACCAATTTAATGTTTTATACAATCCTCAATGTTATGTGGATTATTTTTGAAATTGGTTTTATAATACATAAGTTCTAATGAATAATTATTAGGTATTTTTGGAACAAATAAGAATGGTTTTATGAATCATTCTGTAGTTGGGTACATGGTTATTATTTATTTTTATTTTAATTGAGTCATAGAGAAAGATATTAAACATCATTCATCTCCTGGTCAACCTGTCTGGATAATATTTTTTGTTCATAGAATGTATTTTTGTTTGGAGAAGTTTTACACGATTTACTTGATTTTTTATGTCATTTTCTTTATTAATTTTTCTTCACCATGTTCTTGAGTTTCATACCATATCCCCTGGATATATAATATTTTTATGTTTTGGTCTGGGGCACATATTTTGTGCATGTTTAGTAAAAAGAGGGCATAAAATCATGGGAAACAAATAATTCAACATCTAGGGTGATTTCAAGGTTGGTTCACCATTATTCATGCTGTTCAACCAAACCGTGTAATTTCATAGGTGAGCCTAGTTAGATACCAATATTTGGTTCTCGGTTTTTGAAAATAGTGTAGAAAAACTATACACCTTGAACATTTTTAAAGGTAAAAATTTATTATCTACCGTCATTCAATTTCAACCCCTATTTATTTTAATTTCCACCCATTCGAGCCCTATGACCCCTAGAAGTGCCTCTTTTCAGTTTCCCTCCCTCCATGGTTCTTTTTTTGGGGATTTATCCATGTTCTATGTCTGATTCATTAGAGGTTTAATAGAGTTATTTTAATGTAGTTCATTCCCAACGATTTGATTAATGAAGTTTTTGAAAAAAGCGAAAAGTCATGGTATTTTCCCAATATATTGTTTTGTATTTATAAAATCATCGATTTATTGCATGTTTGAATTTATGTTTCAACCGTTAATCTTTTTTTTAATTTTCCATGGATATTATAAGTAGAAAATATATTGGCACTTGGTTTTTATGAATTAAAAAGCCTCTTCCAATTTTAATTTATACTTTATATTGGGTTTTTTCATAGCTATGCACACCAAATGATAGATAAAATGATTGAATGTCCCTTATAAATGAATTCAAAAAATTTTAGAGATTATTTTACCTTCATTTTTTTTTCTAATTATTTCATAAAATTTTTGGAAATCATGGATGTATCTTTAAAAATGGATTCAACACTACTAGAATGATTTTGATAATATTTAATGAGACATGAATGGATGTTGAAAGTTGTTTTATAACACTTATGTTTTAAATAACTATTATAATGCAAAATTAAAACTTTTAAAGAAGGAATTATTATTGAAAATGTGATTATGGAACATACCCCTTTCCAATTGGGTTTATAAGTGGATAGAAATAGTCTTTATACAATGAAAAATTATTTTAACATCATTCATGTAGGGGTATGTTTTTATAGAAATTTATTGGGGGAAATGACTATTTATTATTATTTATTTTTTATTTAGTAATGTATATACATTTATATTATTTTTTATCAATTGTTTTTATAATAACTACATTATATACATCAATGGGAGATGATATTATATAGTGGAATATCCTAGAGAAAATACTACAGTAGTATATGATTCTAATTGTGGTGATGTACCTTAGTGTATATTTCACCATACTTTTGAATTTTTTCAATCAATTAGGATATATTGTGTAATATAAATTGGTAGGGTAGTCATATTGAATTAGGTGTTCTAATTGGTAGGATATTATTTCATTTTATTATATATTTTCTATTGTGCTCCTAGGTTACCATTATTTTTTGTGCTTATCAATGATGTGATGTTTATCATATAATGAAAATTATAGAGATATTATTGCAATATATATATATATATAAATCAAAATTTCACTTGCACTATCTTTTTAAAAATAAATCTATGTTACTTTTTTCATTATAATGTATGGATCTTAATTGAATTGACAAAATTTAGCTATTTCCACATGTCTTTTACATCTCATAATAGATTATTTGTGACCCATTTTACATTGTTAAGGTTTCACTTTTAATTTCATTCTTTAAAAGATTTAAATGGATGTGTTTTATGCAACATAAAACTCCTTGTTTTTGGTATTTTTTAAATTTTGAAAATAAACATTTTGACTATATTTTAAACTATATTAAAATGGATCTTTTTTTTAAATCTAGTTAATGGTGTGTGGATTTAGTGTAAATAATATTTTGTAGGGCTCACACCTATTATTTTTATGGTTGGGTCCTATTTTTAGCTACACTTTGAGTGTAAGTGGATTTGATATTTAAGGGTAATCTATAGAGTCACATGAATATTTGGAGAGGTATTAAATTTTTTTCATGATTAATATGTTTTGGAAAACAATCCATTCTTATATGAGATATTGTTTTCATTTCCATTTTAGATATCATAGTTATGGTGGTGCCTGTGAGTTAAACCCCATAATCTTGTATCCAAATAAATGTGTTCAAAACATGGAAGGGGAAAATTTATGGGTAGTTGTAGCTATTAATATAGTATTTAGTGTAGTATAGGAACTATTCACATGATTTGGGAATATATACTAGTTGTCTGGGCCATCAGGCGATAGGGGATTTAGAACACCATAGGTTATTAGGCTATTGGGCCTCCAGGATACCTCAGTCCATAGAGAAAATTTAATTTTTGTCAAATTACAAACTAGACATGAAATTGTTTGGTTTGACTACTCAATGAGAATGCCCCAATAGAGAAATCAGAGTAGTTAGATGTAACTTGATCAAAGGTTACCATATATGGAATGAAAGGAGGGTATGAAAATCAACACCAATATGAGACACTATATCGATCCACATGGATAAATTCAATATGATTACACATACAAGGTGGGTATATTGGTACCATAAATGAAATAGATGTTGAGGAGGGTTAGTTTCAGTATATGGGGGTCTTTGGGCATTCTAGTCACATAATGTTCCCTATCACTATGGGCCTTCGGGATATGTTCTGAGCATAATGCTACTGTGCCTTTAAAAAAGGAAGGTATTCCCTCTCAACCTAGTTTAAAAGGGGATTATCCAAAAAGAAGAAAAAAATATAAGGCCATCGGGTCTTTCCAATAATATTAGATTTTTATTTTCGGATTCTATCAATTTATATTTATTTATTGCTAGTTTATTTTCTACATGTTTAACTTTGATGTAAAATGTGACCATTTTTAAAATTTTAGTTGAATTTATTTAATGATTTATGGGTTTTCCAGTTTAAGTAATTTCTTTCATGTGAATTATGTGGCAGTTTGTGTCATTCTCCAGCTGAGGGGATTAGAAATTCCCCTTAGGTATGTCATTACCTAGCATGGGTGTTTGAATCAAGTTTGGATATAACTAGAATGTGAATGAACATAACATTTTATAGATATAATAGAAGTCGATGAAGTCAAAGAATAATAAAATATATGAATATAAAATTCAAATAAATGAATATAGAAAATAAAAAATCTAGTAATATAATAAATTATATAAAATTAATGTTTAAATAATCATGGGATTCTCTAAAACTCAATGTGATATGATCCTAAACATACCATTGTGGAACCATTTGTTGGATTACCAATGGATATAAAAAGAGAATTGAATCTTTTTTCTATACCTAGTCTCACCAATGGTAGTCTATTAGCAGGGATCATAATAGAAAACTACTGAATCTTAGTTAGTGAAAAAATAACTACCATATAAAACACCTCTTAATATCATACTATAACACTTTTTTTATCTTGATATTTTCTTTAGAGGGTGAGTAATGTTCTTACCCTATCAGCCACACTATAGTAATGAACTGTTGTGAATTCTATTTTAATAACAAACATAAAACCACCATTATCCACCCTTCTAACTATGTCCCCTAATTTTTTTCATATAAAAATCAACAATAATCATAGTCATAACTCTTATTATGTTCTATGTTCTGGGGATTAGTCAAGGGTTTATCTCAATTTTGGAAACATAACATTTACATAAGTGTCGAAAAAATCCTTGGGATATTAGTTTATAATATTCATATCAAAATCCCATATTGAAAACCATTAAAAACAAACATTTATCTTATTCTATTTTTTCGAGATACTAAATGGGCCTCTTGATCAAACTCTATAATCCACACTTTAGAATCACCATTAGAAAATTTGAAGTCAAAATGCATTTAAAAAATCTCTTCAAAAATAAGTGTAGAATCCTTATTTTAAGCCATCAATTAAGTAAACATAAAATAAATAGAAATATTATTAATAAAATATTATAAAAACTCCATAAACAAGTATACTAAATAAAAAACATTGGAATAATTTTAAAATGTATATAAAATTCCATTTAAAAAAATCCCAAACTATTACCCCTTAGTACCCATTCTATTCACATTTGAAAAGAAATAAAATTTTAATAGATTATTTTTTTAAAAGAATTATAAATTTTTAGAATACCTATTAGAAACTAAAATTAATACATAAAATATAATTCATAGGGAAAATGATTTTATAATTCCAATAAAAAAATGGTTTTTTGTTAAATGTTATAATATTGAGAACAACTAACTGGGTCAAGAACATATGAAGTGAATATTTTAAATATGAGGAGATAAAAGATATTTCAGGAGTCTTCACACTATAGGTATAAAAAATGTATTTGGTAAATAGTCATCCTACGGTTTATCAAATACCCCCCCAAATAATTGTAAATCATATGAAAAAAGAAGAAACGTTGGAGAAAGAGAAAATGAGGTGAATAAAAGTACACCATAGAAGGAACCACCATACGTGAAAGGGGAAGAATAAAAAATCCAAGGGGAATGATGGTAGAATTCCTATTGTTCTCCCCTTATATGGATTCTTATGTAATATATAGGTAATTTGAGTTAAATAACTAAAGACGAAGACATTTAGATATGAAATTACAAAATATTAATGTTTTGAATAGGTTTCATGGTTTCACTACATGGTTTACCACACCTTTCAAGGACTGTGTGCTAACCTTTAAAAATAACATCGAAAATCACTATGTTTTGATTTTTTTTAAAAATATGAATAAACTATTTTAACTCCTCCATAATTTATTTTAGAGTTTACATGGGAAACACCCAAGGTTAGAACTAAGCATGTACCAATAATTAACCCTTCATTCCTACAAAATAATTGTTCAAATCAAAATAATTTGACTCAGAACTAAACGAAATGAATAAAAATTAATTAATAAATAAAATAATATTAAAATTAAAGGTTTAAGATTGAAAATTCTCCCCATTAAAAAAAATTCATCCCCTTTAAATTCACAAATGTACCAAATAATGATATAGAATACTAACAACGAAAACACAAAGATGATTCTAGAATAAAAAATGTTTAACCCCTAGAGATATCTCTATTGACCCAAAATGATTTCAATAAAATGAAAACTAATTATCAAACAATATCATGGATTGGAAAAGCAGTGAATAAAAAAAGGGAAACACAAAAAGAAAGATTCAAAAATTAGGTCTTTAAGAGGTATCCCCACGATATAAGGTAATATATTATCAGGGTGTGAAACAAAACTAATGGCTCTAGGGAAAAAATGATAAATAACTATCTACTACTTCAACCATGGGATCTTAAATGATCTGAAAAAATGAAAACCAATCCATAATTTCTTCAATTATATATATGTATCTCAGAAATAAAACATACTATTGAAAAAAATAAATATAAAATTAAAAAAAAAAGAAACTATAAACTATCAAATTAATAAGGGAAATAAAAATGGGGATCCACGTAAAAGAAAATATAGACTACCACTTTGATCTTAACTAATATAGAGATCCCTTATTTCAAAATATATGCCTAAAAACATATATTGATATGTCAAAACTAATACTATATCAGGACAGTTTTACTTTTTAATAGGCGGATTATAATGCCAAATATGACCACATTGATAGCTAACAGTGGTCCAAATCTACACTAGATTAATACATAGAATAATAAGGTTCTCCAAAGATATCTTTATTCCCAAACTCTTGTCCACCATACTTCAAATTCTCACATTATATTGAACCTTCACGAATTTTAAAAGAAATAGTATCACCACCCCAACTGGGTTACCAATATATATGAACTCCACCATCATGACCTTATTGACCACATATTCAAAATAATGTGGATAAAATGAATGACCTATACAGATCATATTTGGAAAATGTCCATTTTAAAAATATAGGCCACTAATAAGTCTTGGAAAACTAGCTTATCAGATAAGGGAATCAATTGATTATAATTAGTGACATACTCATTCAAAATTTTATTACCTTTAAGTTGGTTCATAAGATATTTTTACCTCCCCACTAAAACCACATATGGAAATTTATAGTGGATAAAAAGTTTCTATAATAATTTATAATACATACTACTCTACATATAATATGTAATTGTGATCCTACCCCATTCCTTTCATTGTCGTTCAATTAAGTACAAGATGTATTTCACCCAAAGCGATTTTGATGTTTATATTAATTGATGATTCTTCTAGTAAATTATTAACACTACATAACATCATGAGGTCCTTTATCACTATTAAAATGAGTGAATACTAATAGACTGACTTTTCCACTATACATGGATCCTGCGTATAGTAAAAAAACAGTAGATCCCATCCGATCATTCAGAGACACTATATTAGGGAACACTTCATGATATGAACATTTCATGAGTCCTTTAAATATTTCATAGAGGAATGGTTTAAATAGATAAATAGGACATAAAATTATATTAAAACCTTTAAATTCAAATTCAATGCAATTCAGAGATTCCACACTATGGAATGATAATACTATTTTGAAAAACAATCACACTAATTTAATATTTTAAGTATCACCATTAAACGTAATTCTTAAATAAAAAGTAATAATTTGTTATATAACACATTCCTAGATAAACTCATTTTATAATTTATAAAAAAATATTCTGGTATATTATTTTATAAAACATATCTATGGAATTATAAGACCTAGATTTTTTCTTTTTAATTGAAACATTCCATTATAAAATATTAGTAAAATACAACTAATTTTCATTAATAAAAAATTGAAACACTCTTTAATCCTTGTGAAATAATTATAACACACGACCAAAATCAATCCAAAATGAAAAATAATCAAAATACAAATGCTATAGAGAGATTATTTGCTATACAGAATTTGGATGTGCGATTTGACAGATCATATTCTAAGCATGCGACCACCGCTGGATGTTTCATTCAATCATGCCCGTGGGCTCCATGGGAATTCTATAGCCTTGAAAAAAATTATATGACTCTATTTCTCATCCCTTTTTGAATAAAAAATATAAAAATTCAATAAATAGGTCAAAAGATTCAATAAACCTAAAAAACCTTTAATTTAGATCAAAATACTAAATAATAAAATTTTGAAATTCCCTACTCAAAAATTAAAATCCCATGTTAACTGAAGATTTTTCATGAGAGGTAGACGTTGAGTAATTATCCGTGACCTACCGTATGAGTTTTTATGACCATATTTCCTATCTACTAAAGACTATAAATTGGAGGAATAATTACATATACTTTTAATACATAGATATTACATATTTTTAGATGAATAACCAATGCATTTCATTAACAAAAGTCATAATTTCATAAATGTTCTGTCTCTTTAGATAATAGATACACAATATTATTTTGTCTTGAATGATATTAATAAAATCCCTCAAAGAACTTCCCATTTAGTACTATTTTTGGACTAACCATACTTAATAAATTTCCTCATATCATGGGGGAAGGAAACTTAGGAATGGGTGATCTCATATACACAATGTTAATATCCCTGAGAGATATTAATCTATGCTCATATAGAAGTATAAGATAAGAAAAAATGTATGACATCACGACCATAACTTATAAAGTTAATTCCAAGTATATCAATAATCATTAACAATATTTATAGCCTAGATCTTTATCATTTAAAATAAATTATTAATAATGGTGATAGATAACCATAAATCAATCAAGAACGTTAAGTTCATGTCACATAACATGGAAGAATAATATCTATAGAAACCATTTAATATGTCATTGTTAACTACAAAGACTATCAAATCATAACACATTAGGCCTCAACACTTTTTCCCATAGTGGATAATGTACCTCGACTTTTACCCCTACTAGATCATGTACATCTACTTGTTTACCATAATGTATAAATCATGTAAACTTTTTTCTTGTAATGGACCAAGCACATCATCATGTTTATCATAATAGATTAGGGACATTGACTTATTTCCTATTGTAATATCATGATATATAAAAATTTACACAATGAATTTGAGGGATATATAATTTAGGGCCCACCCATCCCGTACTAAAATCTATATATATGTTTACCAAATGATCCTAATAACATTCATCATAACATCACATCATATCTTTTAAAAATAAAATTGGTTTCATAAAAATTTTAACAATTCAATATATTTCGTTCCAACAATATCAATTAGTTTCATAAAAATTTCATTATCATGATAAAAAACACCCCAAATATTGAATCTGGATGGTATCATTGGATTACATCCCCATTAATTTATAAGTAACATCAAAGGATGTTATCATTAGAAATAAATTCTTTAAAGGATCATTCAAAAGTTTGTTGAGGAAAATATCACATTCACTTGTACATAAAAATTTTGAAACAAAAAATATTTCAAAAATATTGTGGAAATCATTTTCATTGAAAAACAATTAGAGACCTATATTGTAATATTCAAATAATTGGTCAATCTTGATGCATGGAAATCCAATTTATGATGTATAAAATAAAATAAGACACCCCTTTAACACTTTTTTAGAAAAAGTTCAAAGACCCCAAATTCAAAAAATGGAAATAAGATTCAATTTGAACTATTTTTTAAATTCCAAATATGGTTAAAAATGACACTAGATAATGATATGGTAATATTAAAAACATTATGGAATTTCATTTGTTGAAAACTTTTACACGTAAGAGAAATAATTTATGACTAAAGAGAGAAATGAAATCAATTTTCCTTAAAAACATATTTTTAGTCTGTTGAGTACTTAAGGAGAGGAAAATTTAAGGAAAAAATGTATTATGAGAAAATATACAATGCAGATTAAAATTTATGAATATTGTAAGAGGCATATCATTAGTTGCATCATTGGAAATTTAATCATCATTAATCATAATAAATAATGAGATTATTACATAAGGTTCTTAACAATAATCATAATAGCATTCAATGGTTGTGTATATACCAAATAAAAGAAAAAAGTGGTGAAAATGTAATGTGTCTCATTGATATAAAAGTGGGGGGAAATTCCCTTATCTCATGCTCGAATTAATTTGTCTTTTATTTAACCACATGAATAATAAATTTATATTTATTATAATTTTGTACATAAATTATGTAAATACTTATTGTATCATATTTAAGAAATTTATATATTTATAGATTTATATTTATAGTCATATATAAAGGTAGTGACTGAAAAATTAATTACACAATTAATGGGGATGGTAGGTCATACTTATGCAGCAACGATATTTTCATTTTTTGCAGATGGAACTAAAGAAAGGTGAATAATAAATCACCTTTATAGAATCATTATTTTTTCATATAAATCATATGTATTCATAAAGTTAATTCTTATTACCATACATGTAAAATGAATATGAAAAATGAATCACATCCATTCATGGAGGTGGAAGTACACACGTACACACGATTGTTGTTATCATTTTACAAGTGTTTGGAAGTTAATAAGCTTTATAGTATATTATAATAATAAAATAATAATTAGATCACAAATATCATATATAAAATTTAACTCATACTTATACACACCGAGAAAATATGTTAACAAACAATTAATTTTAACACTATTATGATGCAGTAGGTCGTACATACGCAGAAGTGATACATTCATGTACTAGTTGATAGAAAATTAAATAAAACAATGATATTTTGATAATAATGATAACATTTAAATATATATAGGATATTAAATTTATTATTCAATTATGAATTTATCATATACTAAAAAGGTAAAATAAGAATTCAAAAGGAACTAATCAGTTAAGGTGATTACTTCATCTTTGAAACAATTAGCCTAGTTCTCCTCTTGGGGACACTTGTGATTGTATTTTAGTTAGAGCATAGCCTCTATAATGTGGATAATGAATTTTAATAGTAATGTTGTATGGGATAAAAGATATAAATTGATCAATGTGTTTTGAATAAGAAAAATTATGAGTTCACATTTTTAATTGATTAGAGGGAATATATAGAATTTATTAAATGATTAAAATATTTTAAATTCATTATATAGCCCAAATTCCTCCAAAACGGTAGGGATTAGACTCTATGATTATATTGGGTTCAGCGCCCATTGAACATTAATGTTTTTGGGGTTTATGTATTATTTAAAACATTATCTTTTGGATTATCACTTTAGTTAACCAATTATATCATCAACATGGGTAACATGTTTTCACTCCCAAAGGGTTAAAATTTAACTTATACGGTGAAAGTTTACCAATCAATAGAAAACATATGAAATTTTAGAACCTGAATTATCCTACATCCTATATTGTAATATTTTTTTATTTTTAATTTATTTCATAAAAGTTATTCACCCAAAATATTATTATTGTCAATTTTGACACTATTTATTTAATTTGACTTAAATGACATAAATAAAAATTTTTAATTTGAATTAAATGATTTTAAAAACAATTAAAATGTTATATATATCATAAATTTATTTTGAACACTATAACCTCATCAAATTATATCACCTTTAATATTTTCAAAATAATTTATTTTATTTTTCTATTAAATGATTAAATAGTGTGATTATTGCACAATAATTTAAGGTAATTATTTAAAAAAATAATAATAAATTAAATACTTTAAAGAATATAATTTCAATATTAACAATATAGATATTTATATTCGTTCATAAATTACTTTTTTTGATATCTTGACATAATAAATATATAAATAAAAGAGGGTGACATTTTGTAAGTTTTATTGCTTTAAATATTTTATAGGTCATTATCATGGAATAACGCCCATTAAATTAAATATTTTTCTATAGTAATGTGTTAATATAAGATTTGTATTCATCTAGTATGAATTAAGATGAAAAATATGGTCTTATCACAAAGTATTAACATAGATTTACCCAATGTACCATATACGAAGGTGATAAATTTATTATGATTAAATTTCAAAATTCCTAAAAACAAAAATAACATATTATTTTAATTTTAACTTATTTATTTCAAATATTTAAGTAATTCTATCAAACTCAACACTTAAAATTAGTAGAAATCAATTTTTGAAATAAGGTTTCCATGAAATTCGCTATATAGAAAAATACTGTTCTTAGAATATTTATGGATTTATTATAATCCCATGCATAGAAAACAATAGATGAGTGTTAAAAATTATTATGGAATATATAATATATAAATTTAATTATAATAATCAACCAATATTTATGAATTTAATTTATTAAGAAAAAAATATATTTCGTGTAAAAAACAGTTTTGTAGATAAAAAACTTTTGACATAAATAATGTTTTTTACCAAATTTAAACACATAATTGAATCCAATGAACATAATAGGATTATTTAAAATATTATATAGCTAATGATTCATTAATATTATCTGATAATAAAATGAAACTTTGTAAATTCATGGAAAACGACCTAGGAAAAATATAATTATTTTTCACTATTTGTAGAAAAATTTAACCTTTCTTTAAAATTATCGAAAATTAATCAAAAGTAAATTTTTAAATTTTTATTTAAAAAATTAAATTAATTTTAAATTTTATTATATTGAAAAAAATTAAAGAAAATATTTTCTAAAACAATAATATAATTTTTTGAAGGAAACATATTTTTGAAGCATAAAATTACATTACTGAAAAATCAATTTTTATTTCATAATAATTATTCAATAAACTGTTATTATGACATCATGTAACCTTATTTTTGGTATTTTGCCTTTAATTTATTCATTTCGATCTTTATTTGGGGACCTCTTGGGGATCCTGAGAAAGGAGATCATTTTCTAGGTAAAATGAACTAATATCTAGCAAGGTATCATTAATTTAATTAATGGAGTCTGGGTATAAACATGTAATGGATTTTTGGGTTCTCCTTGAAGTCAGAGAATGAAAAATGGGGTTTTATAGTTTTCAACTAAAAAATTTAATTTTCACAATCTATAGGATAAATACACTCAGTGTAATGGTAATATATGTAGTGTAATTTCATTTAGGTAGTTTTCATGATATTCATATATAATGTCAATGGAGTACACACTGTGTAAAATCTATACGTTTTGTATTGGTTAAGGATAGGTTTTAATAAAAGTCAATGGGTTTTCGGAGTACTTGAGATTTTTGGTTTACACTCCATGTTGTGGGATTACTGAAAATATATATCCTTCTTATTGGTATCTTAGGGTGCTGCACAAATGGTTTTTTATTTCATTCATTTCATCCCTACTCCCTATCATCCTCGAGCCTCCTAAGGGATATTTTAGAGTTATCTAGCCCTTATTTATCATATCATTTGTTGATTGATCATTATTTTTGTTGTGGTTTGTTTTTTGGGTGAGTAATTCTGTCAGTTTCTTCATTTTCTCCGATTGTGGTAGTTTCGTTTCATTACATTTTCATATACATTGATTTAGAATGATGTTTCATTTTGATTATTCATAAGTTATTTGTGTGATATTCCTATGGAGGATGACCTTGTGTTGGTTGTGGTGCTGATTTTGGGTTTCATGAGTTATTTTTTGTTTCTTCATCTTCACCAAATTGTTCACTAAATTGAATCAATTCTTAGTTTTGTAGATTTATTATATGTCCTCTGTTGCTATTATTGTATTCTTACTTATTAGTGTATCTGTAACATCCCAAAATGACAAGGGGTTAAATGGATAAATGATATGACTCATGTCAACAAGGTGAACCTTCCTTTCTGGGAGCCTTCCTGATTAGAACTCCACAGTTAAGCGTGCTTGGCCTAATGTAATGATCAGGATGAGTGACCTTCTGGGAAGTTTCCCAGGGTGTGTGTGACTGAGGACAAAGCACACTAGAAAGAACTTGTGTTGGCCTGTGGGGACATTCATCAGTGAGATGCCCCATTCAGGCATGTGGGTGGACCCTTGGGTGGGGACCATGTGTCTGCGGGGTAACTGGTGGTACCTGGCAGGCCAGGACCAGACGACCATGTTAGGGCGGGGTGTTTGTGATGTCACCTGGGTCCGATTGGTACATTTGGTATCAGAGGTGGTACCTAGCCTTAAGTGTGGTGCACTGCCTGGTTTGAGATGTAGGGTCCACAACGAGGGCGTTGTGCTCTAAAGGGGTGGGGATTTTAACATCCCTAAATGATAAAGGGTTCAATGGATAAATGATATGACTCATGTCAACAAGGTCAACCTTCCTTTTCAGGAGCCTTCCTGATTAGAACTCCACAGTTAAGCGTGCTTTGCCTAGAGTAGTGATCAGGAGGAGTGACCTTCTAGGATGTTTCCCAGGGTGTTGTGAGTGGGGAAAAAGCACACTGGAAAGGACATGTGTTGGCCTATGGGGACACTCATCAGTCAGATGATCCATTCAGGCATGTGGGTGGACCCTTGGATGGGGACCATCTGCCTGCGGGGTAACTAGTGGTACCTGGCGGGCTAGGACCAGACGACCATTTTAGGGCGGGGTGTCTGTGCTGTCACCTAGGCCCGGTTGTTATAGTATCTTATTTTTAGAATGTGTGACAAGAGTTTTGGGGTAGTTTGTTCCATATATTTCCTATTTTAGTGAACATAATTGCTCATATTTTTTAAAAAATATTTATAAATGAAATTACCTGATTGAATGAATTGATTTTTGAGTATGGAAATTAATTTTTGATAAAGGACGGTTTTCATCTTATTTTGTTAAATCAAAAGGTGTTTTCAAAGAAATAAGAAATGGTTTTCAAATCATGGATTTTGTGAAATGAATTGTTTTTGAAAAATATAGAATCTAGGAATCCAGTAGTACTTAGGTGGAGGTTATATAAATCAGAATTTTCCACTATTTGGGGATCATTCAGGGGGAATTCCCCTCCTCCCTAGTCCTATTGCTCTTGGGAAATGTTATAACTCTTTTGGGGTGGGATGGGTTAACCCTCTAGGTTTTTTATTTTCTCTATAGATCTGATGCATATATCTATAGGATTGGTGCACATGATTTTATTTATTTGGTACAAGTGTACTAGCTATCCTGACCAATAATGATCCATGGAATGCTGTTAAATTTTCACTGATTTGTCAGCTTGGCCACATTGGCTTGTAATTATTGATTTTAACTACCATGGATATGTTATGATATGATATGTGATACATGATTGGGTCTGATTATATATTTAAGTTTAGAAAAAATGTATATGAAATTATTTGAAACTGATTTACCACATTTATTTAGAAGTGTATAAATGGGAAAATTAAATTTTTCCATGATTCTTATATAATTCTAATAAACATTTTATAATGAATTGTTTTATTTAATTTTGACTATACTTTTATTATTTTACTAAGACTTTTTTTGCAACAACTTGGTTGGATCCTATATATCTTGTTACACTACACCATGTGCACCCCTTCAGCAGTGCTTAGACATTTAGATGTCTTTTGATACAAGGAAAGGAAAGGCACCATTGTGAGGTGTTGATGTTTTCTGTTAGTCGAGATTGGGTATCTAGATGGTGAGATGGTGATATTATTCACAAAAAATCACATTGAGATTGTTGGTGTCATTTTTTAGTTTGGTCATCCTTTGAAGTTGGTATTTTCTCTTAAATATAGTTTTTCAACTTTTTCAATTATGTTGCTTCCATTGTTTTGTATATGTTATGACATAATTATTTCTTTTTGTATACCTTTTCTTCTATCATTTATTATATTCCATGTTGTCAACCACATGTCTGGAGAAATCTTTCCATCTAGTTGTTTTTTGTTGTCCGGGTGCCATTCACCAGCCTATAGGGGCTAGGAAATCCCATCTGGTATGTGGAAATTCAGAGCAGGGACCATCTTGAGAGGGTTTCCAGGTCGGGTTGATCACTACTATTGAGTAATTTACACATTTCATAATTTTTTTACTCTTATTCGGACCCACCAATTCAACGGTTAGTTTTTGATAATCCTAATTAAATACAAATATTTCATGATTTTTTAAGGTAGATGTTTCATGTCAAATAATATATTAAACATTACTTCCATTAAAAATCATGGGGTGATATAACAGGGGTTCTTTGATATAATTTTTTCTATGAACCGCCCCATGTCACCGATAATATGGGTACCTGAGATGGCCTGTGGTAGGACAGGGAGTACATAATCAATCCCAACATGTGGGAAACATGTTCCTTAGAATAAAAATATACTTAGTAATAATGATTCTAGAAAAATAAATATACATAGATTATAAGAAAAATGATAAAGATAATATGAAAAGGTTCTTACATTATTTGTATTTTCATGAAATAACACAATAGGAGATTTTAAATAAAAGTTATGAAAATGAAGAAAAATTGAGATTAAACATCTATGTAAGGATTGATATAAAAACATACAGAACAAAAAATATACACAAGTGAATATCATGGACGATACATAAACTACCCAAGATTCTTCAATTGAAACAAAAAATACAATTTAATGTTCTTCCCATGACCCACAATCACCATCCATCACACTTGATCACATATTGATTATGTAAGAGAGGCCCACAAGTAGGAGAAACCCAAATTCCTAAACACAAACCTATAAAACCAATATATTATGGAGCCTCTAATTGGTGTAATTAGGGAGTGATGAAAGAATATGCTCATAGGGATTCACCAATTATTCCATGCTTTACATTTTTATAAACATTAAATAAACAATATTTGGAAATATGTTATTTTATACATGGTTTTGTAACATTTTATGAAAATAAATGTTAGTACCAAAAGGGGCCTAGATACCCTTAGAGGGGGGTGAATCTGGTTATAGACATTATTTCACAAAATTATCCATTACCCACCAGATCTTGACCTATTTATTATAATGTTATATTTTTTTTGAATTTATGCTTTACTTTTGATCTTATTTTTCCTTCCTTATCTAATGATGATACTTTAAATGCAATGTAGAGAGGCAAGTTGGAAGACACATAGATTTTTACTTTATTCACCATCACTGGGCTACATCCAAGGAGCATAAAATGGCGATGTGACGATGTACCAAATACACTTATTCTCACTTCCAATTTATAATGTTGGGGCTAGATCACTTCATGGCCCAGGCTCACTGCCTTTACAAATATTAGGGTCAGTCACTACTTTCCCAAGGGTCACTCCCTATGTGTCTCTCTGGGATCACTACCAGTGGAGAGGATCAAATTTATTCTCTTTCCTAGCTCAATCCTTTAGAAAGGATCCACTCGTTGTTTATGGAATTGTTGGTCACTTCATTATCCCTAATTAATGCATCCTCCACTTTATATAGATGCTCTATTGATGTCCAATTTTCATCCAATAATGAATACCACGTTTCACCCGATGTACCGAGAAATCGACCAAATTTCTCACAACCCTAGAATTACTGATACACTCTTATAAGCCTGTCATTCTTCTTTATGCCCGGTGAGAAAGTTCCACCTAACTACTTGCGTGAAACTCCCTTCACCAACTCAGAACATGAGAGATTCACACCCTTTTACTCCCAAACAAATATTGGCGTGCAACTATAAACTGTACCACACCTTATGAATATCTTTATACTTGCATGACCAAATAAACACTTGCGCGACCAAACCACCTATGTGACTGGAGCTCAAAATTTCATTAAGATTAGAGATTCTTTGATAATGACCAGGGGGTATCCCTCTTTTTGTTGGAATTTTAGGAACACTGATCACCACATGCAAGTCTCCTCCTGGCACACAAGTCCAACCGCCTAAGACTCTGTCTCCCAAGTCACCTTGCATGACCAAACCAAAACATGGGTGCCCCTATTTTATTATCTACATTTTGATGCTCTGATGTCGAAAAACATATGGCGCATAACTTTCAAATCCTCCAAGAAACTGGCATGCAATTCCCTTTGTGAGGCTCTTATATCAATCATGGATTGTCAAAAACATATCATAAACTCAAAAAACACACCATGAAAACCCTCTTTTGTCAAAAAATTGGTCACCGTGGTCTGCTTTGTTAACAAACACAACATGGATTTCTGCTATGTCAACAACCTCAATCACCTCAAAAATGCATCAATGACACCTTGGGGGATTTTTTCCCAACCCCCCCTGATATGGGTTTTTTGAAAACTGATAGAGCCAATATTTTAATCATTTTTATATGTAATTAAATGATTTAATCAATAAAAATTGAAAATGTTGAGTTATTTTTATCAATTTTGGATTTATAGGGTGTTTTTGAGATTAAATGTGAAGACTTCTTAATTTGGAAATATAGAAATATTTTAATATCTTTGGTAATTTGGGAATATATTTTAAAATATAAATTTAATAGATGTGATTCCTTTTTATTGGATTTTTATATTTATTGTATTCATTTGTGTCTTATGGTCCATGATTTAATTCATCCATCCGAAGTTCCGAACAATTAAATCAATTTGGAAAATTATTCTGGACGACCGCATGGACCCAAACTCAAGGAATTGATCATAAATCGATTAACACACATCCAATTTCAGATTTTCTAATTGTAATGGAAATAAAATTTAATTGGGAGTTCTTCTGTTGAATATCATGAATATTTCCATTCATTGAGGTGGCCCATGGATGCTCAAATTTTGGGGTACAAAAAATGAAACATTCATCTAGAATAACATCTCATAATTAATTGTCCATATCTAATACTACACAAAGAGGATCAATCTGAAATTTTGTGATTAAAGATACAAGTTATTTATGAATATCTTTTAATAAAAAACCATGCCAACATTCTACCAATAATTTTGAATACCATGGTTAATTTTTCGGTGGACAGAATGTACAAGAAATCATAAAGAGAGATTATGAAGATCTTATATTTGAAGACCGAAAGATGTAACCCCCTTGGACTAAATAAATATTAGTTCATCCATTCTGATGAGAGATTTAAACACCACAATCGAATAAGGAAGCAATTCAAGGAACACTTGGGGACTATCTCCATCAACAATATTCTGTTTCTTTCTTTTATTTTCTTTACATTAAAAATTTCTATCCTCTTCTACATCGTCTCGCTTGCCCCATCCATAGAGGGGTAGTTGAATTTGAGTAATCTGGAAGAGGAGATTCTATTACTATGTGTGTTCTTGAGTTCTCGTTCTTTAAATTAATCAAATTTCATCTTATTTTTTATTCTGATTTCAATTCGTAATTCAGTTTTAAATTCTGAATGTGGTTGTTTTAGGTTTTGATTCTATTATTATAAATTTATTTGGTCATTGATAACAACCTCCTCCAGCCAATTAAAATCTGTATATGGTGGAAAAATATTAGGGTT
The DNA here is from genome assembly GCA_963277665.1 of Viscum album. Classification (NCBI taxonomy): domain Eukaryota; kingdom Viridiplantae; phylum Streptophyta; class Magnoliopsida; order Santalales; family Viscaceae; genus Viscum; species Viscum album. The sequence goes on from OY728145.1 coordinate 622,706,895, forward strand.
GGGTGGTGATTTCTCTATGGTAGTTAAGCACATGTGTAGGATTGTATGTCAGTATATTCGTTTATTAGGGAACAATAATTCCATGTCATAGATTGCTCTAATTAATCAAGAAATTTTCTACAACCCTAAAAACATTAGAAGGAAGATAGACCAATCTATGATTTTAGATTTTAAAATTATCATTACATATATATGACCAATGGATAGAGAGGACTCAGTAGATGAATCTATCTCTTACCAATTAAAGGAAGAAAAATAGACAAAATTTGGATACCATGATGGCACAACACTTGGTCTAGCCGAACCCAATCTGATCACCGTCTTTATCATTTGTTAACACTAATCAATTCAAGGTGTTTGTTTCTCTCATAGTTATTCAAGTTAATTAAAACCAATACTTTTTATAAAACCCACTAAAAGTGACAACCTTGTTTTCTATGCATTCCTTTTCGAGAGACTACATTGGATCAACTACTATACTATAATTAAGTAGTTAAAATATTGTTTTTCCATGCACTATGAATGTATTATGTCAAACATGGCATCGTTTCTAGAGAGGCAATGCCTTAAAACCTTTTTTAATATCTTTTGAAAGACCTTTAGTTCAAATAGAAATTTATTTGAATTCGATCGAGAAATTGAACACACAGTAGCCACATTGAGAAAGTAAAATCTTCCAATAGATTTCAAAGAAATCAATCTCACTAATTCAAGTGATACCTTGAGTGAACTCTATGAACATGTAATAATGGTTTTAAATCACAACCAACCCTTGTGTGACATCTGTACACCTCAATTTATCAACCAAAATAACCAACCTGATTCCTCTACCATAGAAAATGATTTTAAACTGCGAATTATCATGTTCCAACTGATTCCTAAATTTCATGTTCTTGAAGGTGAAGACCTGAATCGACATATCAAAGAATTCAACTATGTATTCTACAACATCAAACCTCAAGGAGTCACCGAAGAGCATGTGAAGTGGAGGGAATTCCCCTTCTCACTAGAGGGAGCAATGAAGGAATGGTTGTACAATCTACAACTGGGGGTGATCAGTGACTAGGAAGATCTGAAAACATGCTTCCTACAAATATTCTCCCCAACTTCCAGGAGCACAACAATAAATAAGGAGATTTATGTCATACATCAATCGACTGGAGAAACCCTCTACAAATATTGGGAAAATTTCAAGAATCTCTGTGAATGTTTCCCGCCCCATGAAATGGAAGAGGACCAATTCCTTGTGTGCTTCTACTAGGTATTTCCTGACAATGAAAGGAATATACTAGATTTCTCATCAAGAGGATACCTCATTGGCAAATCTCCTACTGATATCTGAGTTCTAATTGAAAATATTGAACAAAATTCACAGCAGTTTGGCACTTGATGTACAAGCACCAGAGGAATCCATGAGGTGATAACATCTGATTCAGTAGATTTAATTAGAAACGAAATGGGTGAACTCGCCATGTTAGTGTAACAAATAGATTTGAACCATGTGAAGGAAAAACAAGGGTTGAATCAGGTATGTGGTTTTTCCCTTCTAATTCTCATTACACCAATAAATGTCGAGAAGTGGAGGGGACAGAGAGTTGTGTTGCAGCCTATCAGCAAAAGAAATACCAAATGAAAACCCAACCAGGGTTTGGGTTTCAACAGAACCAAGCCAAACCGCCTTTTCAACAACACTATAAAAACCAAATAACATTCCAATTGCCTTATAATTAGCCCTTCCAACAAAAAAAAACTTTAAAAATGCCACTTTTCTAGAAGAAGAATTACGAGAAACCATCCACAAGTTCACCGACAACTGAAGATCAAAAATAGAAGAAAAGATTTGCAGGAATAGAAGATAAAATGTAAAAGATAGCTGATCAATGTGCAAGAATTATAAATTCTCTCACTAATAACCAAGGTAATATTCCCACACAAATAGTTCCCAATCCAAAGGATAATCTTAGTGCAATCACCACTCGAATCAGGAAGGAGCTCAGGCCCCCTGAAAAATGTTAGGAGGATTATTCCAAGGAACTTCTTGAAGCTCATCCTTTCCAACAAAAATATGAAGTCAATAACAAAAAAAGAGAAAGAAGAAGGTCTAGGAAGGAATAGATAGAAACACCTTTGCAAAAACAAAAAAGGGAGAAAAAGGACTTTCCAACACCATTATCATATTCATAGGTTGAGTTATAGGAGAGTCAAGAAGAATGAATTCGACAAGAAATTCAAGAATCCTTCTGGAAAGATGAGATTAACATTCCACAGTAGGATGCAATCTGACAAATCCCTAAATATGAAAATTTTATGAAGGAGTTGTGTACTAAAATAAAGAGGCTAGATGGAAATGAAAAAATATACTTTGGAAGAAGCGTACCAACATCTATCACACCACTTATGACAAAAAAATGCATAGATTTGGGGATGTTCTCTATTCCCTGTACTATTGGTTATTTTGAATTTTACTGATGCACTGCATGATCTCGGAGTTTAGATAAATGTGATTCCTCACTCAGTGTTTTCACCTTTCTAGATTGGAGAACAGAAACCTACTCGAGTGGTGGTACAATTAGAAAATAAATCCTCTGTTTTCCTAGTTGGAGTCATTGAAGATATACTTATAGAAGTGAGATGATTAATCTTTCTAGTAGAGGTTTATGCCCTTGAAATGGAGGAAGACTAAGCACCAGCCCAATCACCCATCATCCTAGGGAGACCATTCATGAAAACAGAAAGGACGATCATCAATGTGCATGAAGGAATGCTCACCATGGATCTCAGAGATAATATGGTACACTTCAACATTCTTGATATTATGAATCACCCATCCAACAATCACTCACTTTATGAGATCTCCCATGATGAAGGTATGTAACCAATTTAAGACTAAATTATTCTTCATGGATTCTTATCAGTAGGATAACACTTTTAATTTGAATGTAATAATTCCAAAGAACCTGAAAATTATGATATCAGGTTGGAGGATGATGTAAAATCTATTTTTTTAGATGATTTGTTAAAAGATAGTGATATTATAATATATAATATAATCTAGATGTTGGAAACCAAAATACAATATCATCCCTTGAACAAAGCCATGTCTAGAACTAAATCCTTTTCCATGTGATTTGAAGTATTATTACCTAATGGAAGGAGGTAAATTTCTAGTAATCATTTCCTATACCCTATCCCATTAACGAGAACAATCACTAATTGAACTTATCAAAAGGAATGTCAAAGCTGTAGGATATAGTTTATGTGATATTCCTAGACTCAACCTTAAGGTATGCTCCCATATGATATTTCTAGGTAGTTATTCTAGACCAATTATAAAACCTCATAGAAGACTCAATCCCACAATTATAGAGGTTATTAATAAAGTTATTGAGAAATTGTTAGTTTCTAATATTATTTAACCAAACTCTAATTTTCAATGGGTCAGCCCAATTCATTTTTTCCCCAAGAAAACTGGACTGAACACTGTTAAAAATGAAAGAAATGAACTGATCCCCATGAGAGAACAAAATAGATGGAGAGTGGGTATAGATTAGAGGAAGCTAAATCAATTTACCAGAAAAGACCACTTTCCTATTTTTTGCATCGATCCGATGTTTGAATAGTTAGCTATAAAAACTCAATATTGTTTTTTATATGGATTCTCAGGAGATTTTCAGTTACTGATTGCATGAGAAGGCCATGAGAAGATGAAATTAACCTATCCTTTTAGAGAATTCACATAAAAAAGGATGCCTTTTGAGTTATTTAATTCCCCAGTTACATTTCAACATTTTATGGTGATAATTTTCTCTAACCACATTCAGGACCGCTTGTAGTTGTTTCTTAATTTTTTCTCAGTTATTGGAAATTCATATGATCATTTCTTGGGAAATTTGGAAAAATTTTCTGAAAACATGCATTGAAAAGTTCCTCATATTAAATTTTAAAAAAGGTCATTTTATGGTTGAAAAAGGAATAATATTGGGGAAAATAATTTCAAAAAAGGGATTGGGGTTGATAAATCCAAAATTGGTGTAATAAATTCCTTTCCATATCCAACGTGTGTAAATCATGTCAGATTGTTTTTATGGAATCTAGTATTTTACAGAAGATTCATGAAGGATTTCAGTAAGATTTTTCTCCGTCTCCCAAGATTAATTTTAAAGGATGTAGACATTAATTTTTATTGTCCATGTAGGGAATCATTTGTTAAATTAAATGAAAGGATAATAAAACCACCCATAGTGCAGCCATCAAAATGGGATTATCCTTTCGAGTTACTTTGTGATGCATCCAACCAAGCGGTGGGAGCTGCTCAATCATAGAGAATTTACAATAAGCCTAAAATCATCTCCTACACATTAAGAACCTTGGATGACACAGAAATAAATTACACAACTACTGAGAAGGAGTTCCTTACATTTGTTTTTTCACTAGATAAATTCAGATAATATCTTCTTGGCACAAAAGTTGTTTTATTTTCTGATCATGCAACACATAGGTACTTAATGAAAAAGGAAAATGATAAACCACAGTTGGTGAGATGGAATATAATCTTAAAAGAGTTAAATTTTGAAATAAAAGATAATAAGTGGACTAAAAATAAAGTGGATGATCATCTAAGTCAACTACCCCACACCGTGGAAGCAAAAATCCTAAATTAAAATATACTTAATGATGAGATTCCTAGAGAATAACTCTACATCGTCAACAGTGAAGTACCATGGTATGAAAAAAGTATAAAATATTTGGTTACATCTCAAGTACCCTCTCATCTAAGCTCTCATCAACAACATAATCTTAGATCTGAATCAAGAATTTATATTTGGGAATACCCATTTCTACGGAAAATTTGTAATGTTCAAATCAAAAGTAGACGCTTACTAAGAAGTGAAATTGAACCAGTGTTTGAATTCTATCATAAATTATCTTTTAGAGTCCAATTTGGACCTCTTAGGACTACCCTAAAAGTTTTAGAATCTAGAATCTATTGGCCAAATTTATTCAAGGATGCATATAAATTTTTTAATAGATTTGAAAAATGCCAATTTTCTGGTAGAAAATGAAAACAACATGAAAAGCCTTAAAAACCAATAGCTTTTTGTGAAATTTTTGATTAATGGGGCATATATTTCCTGGGACTATTCCCAATTTCATTTTTAAATTCATATATTCTTTTGGATGTAGACTATATTTCAAAATGGATGGAAGTGAATGAAACTAGAACTGATGATGCCAAAGTTGTTTGTGATTTGGTCAAGGAGAACATTTTCTATAGGTTTTGAGTGCCACGACCAATCATCAATGACTAGAGAATTCAGTTATAAAATATGAAAATATAAGTATTGCTCAATATTTATGGGGTACATCATATATCATCAACCCCATACCATCCCCAAACAAATGGCCTACCAGAAGTCTCCAGTAGACTAATCAAATCCATTCTGGAAAAAATTGTTAAACCCAACCGGAAGGACTGGATCCAAAGGTTAGATGATATCATATGGGTATATAGAATGAACTAAAAGGAACATATAGGGATGAGTCTCTATAGATTTATTTATGGAAAGAGTTTCCCCTTGCTTGTATAGTTGGATCATAAAGCCTACTGGCCGGTCAGAGAGATGAATTTGGACCTTGAGAAAGCTGGGAAAGAAAAAAGATTTCAGATTTAGGAGCTTGAGGAAATTAGGAGAGAATATTTTTAAAATTCAATGATCTATAAAGAGATAACAAGGATGGACTATTATTAGATGATTCAACCAAGAACCTTCAACCCTTGAGATCAAGTGCTTCTCTACAAATCAATACTTAAGCCTATTCCAGGTATACATTGTTCCATATGGGAAGGCCCCTTTACTATTAGTCATGTAGATCCCATTGGTGTTGTGAAAATTAAAAATGAAGGAGGAGGAAACCCATTCAATGTAAATGGGTAGAGGCTGTTTAAGTTTCATGGGACCCTACCTTAAGAACTAGTGTAAGAGATCACACTCCTTCACCCTGATTAAAAATGAAGACCTACCAGGTTTCCTCTTTCTGTTACACTTAATTAAATGAAGAAAATATGTATTTTTGAAACTTACATTAAGAAATTAATTTAAAGTCATTGAGGACACAACATCAATTATGTGTGGGGGAGGGAATCTTGTAGTCTATGATTTTCCATAAAAAATAAAATTTTTTATTCAAGCCAATGACATTAAAAAAGTGCTTCTAGCAGGTAACCCATTTTCCCCCATTACCCACTTGTCCTCTTGGTCATATACCAACATGATTTAACAGACGTTTACTATCAGTTATTTTAATTCTTATATTTCTTGTCCATTAATGAAGATGTTTCAAGGCTAAAAAATTTTATGCCAATGAAAAACCCTCAAGACAGGCAGAAAGAAGGAAAAGAAGCTGCAGTAGGATTAGATGTCATGAAGATAATCATCCATTTAAAAGGGTAGTAATATTTTCAATTCTATATTATCCATCTATATTCCGATCATTTTTAGTCTTTTAAAGCATTAATTAGAAAATGCATTCCCATGCTTGAATTCATGTTTTACTTGACATATCTAGGATACATGAGTTTCTTAAAAATCAATTGATGCCATTTTTTAGATTTAAATGTTAATAATATTAGATGAGTAAAATGGATAATTGGATGATTAAAGCGAATCATGAATATTAAAATTATGACTCATGATTTGATGGAATTAATTTATTCAGGTAAATGAAATTTTCATGCCATTTTGCATGTTTTGAATTTATAAAATTCATGTGAATTGATTTATTATTATTAATCATGACATGATTGATTTTCCAATATCATATTCCCATTCCTAATAAGATTTATAGACCCAATATTTCTTATTTTATCTTGAGATATTTCTTGAGTGATCTTGTGACATACCACCGGCCAGAACTTGAATTGAAACTTGCCAAAGCTATGATTTTGAAAAAACACATTTAAAATGATTGAGACACTACATTGGATAGCCACATATTTACCAGATACCCACCCTAACATTTATTTTCTGTAAGCCCATAGAATCCATGAATTGCCTTACAGGTTTAAGCCACATTACAAGCTTATATTTCCTTACCTACCCACACTTTTAGTATGTTTGCCTGAATATTTCATGTTTGAGTGTGGGGGAAGGGCCGTTCATGTGAATTAATTGGGATGTGTTTCATTTTTAGGTGGTTTGAGGTGTGCCTCATCATTTTGCGAAATGTATTATTAGAAAATTAGGCACAAGTCATCATTTTATTATGCTTCTTTCATTTCAACCGGTTATCCTTAAAAAAAGAAAAAAATTATATAAAGTTATGGTTGTCTGGATCGTAAAAAAATAAAAAAATAAAAATGTTCCTTTCTAGATATTTACAAAAAATATATATAGAAAAAAGGTGGAGAACATGGATGGTATCATTATTTGTGGTCATTTATTGACTCATGTCCCATGTCATAAAAAGGGTGTAGTGTTGTGTTTCAAATTCTCCAGGGGATTTGAGTGAGGTTCATCCAATGTTTTTATCTGATTAATCATGAATTTTACTTAAGAGTCAAACCTCCTACTTTGGGCCTAAAATTCTTTTAATCAATTTTTCACCAACCTTAAACCAACGAGTAATTAGAACCTTTATTGCTAGTCCTAATGATTTTATGTGTATTTTTTTATAAAGTGGAGAAATTAGTACCTTTACTAGCCTATGGATAAGAAGAATTTTCTCATGATATGAGCATAAATCTACTTTTATTATATCATGAGTGATGGGGGAAATGATTCAAAATATAGGTAGATTATGATTTGGCATGTTTAATAATAATAAATTGAGAAGCTCGAATGAATGAAAGGAGAAGCTCCATCATTTTTCAAAAGGGAAAAGTTAAATGAAAGAATTGATATTTTTATTAGAAAAATGAGAAATTAAATTGATATTTTTTTTGTAGAAGATGAAATTTTTATTGGAAATTGATAATTGATTGATTTTATTGCTTTGAAATATAAATATTGGAAACATTGGTGCCCTTTAAATTCAATGTTGAGATTTTATGCTTGAGGACAAGCATTGTTTAAGTTTGGGGGATTCTAAAGGGCGGTGCGGTACGTGGATAAATTAACATCGAAAGAGGAGATCAACCGCATTGGAGCCAAGGTGGTACATAGAAGATGTGAAAAAAATGTTTCACGAAATGGGAGAAGTTTGTGGGGGTAGAAGGATTAGTACGCGGTGTAGGTTATATCGAATAAAAGATTTTCTAAATCTCGATTCATCTGACTAAGAGGGTGTCATTTTATATATAAGAATCAATAATCCCACTAATTACTATGAAGATAGAATATAATTAGAGAAAATCTGTTGATCCGTGATTTCTGTAAAGCGTTAATGTTGTTTTTGAGGGATAATCCTGCGAATGCGAGAGTTTTTCGCATGAAATAATTTCCAAAGAAGGGTTTTATTGGAATGTTGTATCTTCTTAAGAATCGGTATGTAGAGGGGGAGTCTCAGGTATGAGAGAGTGTGAATTCAGTAAGTGGTATGAGGAGGGATAGCTCTGATACGTGGAAGAAAAAGTTGTCCGCGAATAGAGAATAGTTCATGGACATGAGGGATTTTACAGAGGAGGTTCACAGAGTTGGTACAAGGTAGCGATACATGATTTAAAAGGAGAAAACTATCCATAGATGAAGGGTGATCTACATTGGCGGAAGTTGTATGCAAAGGAGGTGTTCTGTGTACCAAACTCGCTACACAGTATGCATTGGATAGAGCGATTTGTGATTTTTCACAAGGAAACTTGCAAAAGCTTCAAATCAATTTACAAAAGAATTTTCTAGTACCTAATAGTACCTGGGAAGGTTGAATTCATCTATGGGTGAAAAAGAAACTTCAACAGAGCAACTACCTATAGTTGAGGATGTAGGAGTTCTTGAAAATTAAGGGACCTACATTCCCATAAACTGTGTTTGACCTATATGACAATAAACTATGAGTGGAGTCCATTCCAAGAGGAGTGAGGGAAGGATGAAGAAGACTGTCACCCTTTCCACTTGTAGTGAGACAGAGAAAAAGGCATAGGGAGTGACCCTTGGGAATGCATTTAGTAGAACCTAAACCATATAAAGGAAGTGAGCTTGGGTATTGAAGATCTATCCCAAACCATGTAATCATTATTGGTAGTGAGCCTTAGTGAATTTGGTTGATCGGAAAATTGCTATTGTATACTCCTTGCACATATCCCAATGAGGGTAATCCAAGTAAAAATCAATGTTTCATATGTATAATTTAATATCGATTTTTATATCTCTATGGGAGGAAGGGATAATTGAGTTTTTTTCAAACAGCGAAACAAGATCTGAAAGGGGGAAAGTTTTAATCTATCATACCCTGATTCACCCCCCTCTCTCAGGGTATTCGAAATAGTGGACCTAATATGTATTCCCTAATACTAAATTCCATGTGATCATCATCTTTCTATAGATCCATCCAGGTATCAAAGGGAGTTCTCATCTCTTTGGAGTTTTTAATTCCAAATATTCTTAACATATAGGTTCTACCTATGATAAGTATTATGACTGTTGTATAGTTCCCATCTTATTTATATGGACTGGAACCATCTAATCACCAATGATACTATACCTATCAATTTAAGCTCTACCCTTTATAATATTTAGCGATATAGACTTGACTTACTCATGCTCATTTTCTTTATTTTCTTCAGAATCATCATTTCCCACCTTTTCTCCCCTTGGTCTCTTTCCGATTCAACACTTTCAAAAAGCAACGTGTCACTGTGGCAGTTCATTTCTTTCATCTTCTTTTCTTAGCTTCTTATTGAACAATTGTTGATATTATCTCCAAGGTTCTTGGTATACTGTAAAATTTGAGCCGATAGCGAATTATTAAAACAAAATAGATAATCACGAAATACATGATTGCTACTGCTTCACCACAATCTGCCTTCTCCTAGTGGATCACTAACACCCTAAATAGAGCATGATACTGATGGATATATATTCATTGCAACTCAGAACCACTGGATTATCCATGTATAGCTTTGTGATATATTGAGTTTCAATGTAGACTCTTCATCATATCATCTCCTCATTCTACAAAATACAACCACCTGAGACAGATTTGAATGATAATACAATTGTGTTGTAGAACTTATTGAATATGATATTATATGTGAGATTTAACTATTTTGATAATTCTCTTCTAACATAATTTCATCAACCATCATATCTATTTGATAAATTTCATCTGATTTTGATATAGAATGCTCCCTCTATGATGTCCACCTCTTCTAGTTACAAGGCCTATTGTTTAGACCCATAAAAATTATTCTCCTCCTGTATCATTTATTCACATTTGATTTTAGGTTGGATAAAATTCTACATCTTACTTTAATCATTGAGATCATCATTAAGAGAATTTATCACATAGCAATCTGCTATCAATAAAATCTCTAATTATAATGAGTTGGAACTCGGTATAGGAAACAATATATAATGTTAATAACACAATCACTGTCTATTGTGGTTTGTTTCTCCATTTATTTTTCAACACTAGTTCCTAATTTTAATCAATTGACACTCTGGAGCATATCACTTTATCACTGTGCATCTTTAGATTCCACCTCCCCTTGGTTCATATCTCCCTTAAACCTAAAAAACATAAATCATATGTAAATAGAATTTATAAACATAGGGAGAGGAGAATTTAAGATATCCACAATAAGAGGATTGTGGTTGAACCTGATGGATGAACCCTATGATTCTTTATTACAAAGTATCAGACTCTTTCCTCGACTACTCCAACTGCCTAGCCAATTTCAAATGTTATGGCCATATGACCAGGCATTCCTTACCCACATTATAATTCTTCTTTTGATATTTAGAGTCTGGATGCTTGGCCTTTTTCACAATTTGGTAATTAATACCATTAATACAGATTTTTTTTGATACTCCACCAATATGCCATTTTTCATGAATCTTTCATTGATTAATAATTTTTCCACTAGTAATCTTCTCATGCTTATACCTCTATTAGACTATTCTTTCTCTTTCCTTCACTTCTTAGTACGTGGCTTAACATGTGAATTTTCCAGGAAAATATTTAGTCATATTTACTTTATCAGTTTTTTGAGTCAGGACAACTTTTCTTGTTATGGTCGAGTCTTCCATTGACTTTACATTCATCTTAATTCTAATGGCTGAATATCCTCCCTTTCTCTTCTAAATTGTCCACATCCAATATGGGGATGTTTTTGTGAGTGTAATAGAGGAGGTGATTGATACAACTTTCGCTGGTCTCCTTGTGATTCCATTGAGACTATAAACCTATTTTTCATATTAACATGTTGTCTTATAATATAGGATTCTTTGTTGTATACAACAGTTGATGGGTATCTCTATATGGATTCATTTTCATTTACTACATTCTAATTGCTACATTTTCTATCCAAATGTCCATGATATGAACATATGAAACATATTTCATTAATGGAATACCTCATATAATCATTTCTCATATAAGATGTTGATGGATATTGAGTTATTCTTCTGACATTGATCTCCTAATATTATTGAAATATACTCATGGTGTGACCCATTCTCCCACAATATAAGATGTTCACGGATACTCTCTTCCGAGAGACTCTTCTTTTAGATTTCTCATGATGTTTCTTCTTATTCTCAGATTTAGAAAAGTTTCCATCTTCAAAGTATGAAATGTATTCTTGAGACTCTGAAAAAAATATTTATGTATGACCGTGAATCCCATAGAAATATCACATGAGACTATTACTTCTTGTAATTGAATTTTTAGGTCTTTCATTAGAAACTGTAGGCCATTTTATATTTCTAGAACTATTTATGTATCTATTCCTTTCATGCAAGGGAGGGGATTCATAAAATCTAATGCTGGTTTTTTTAGAGTATGTGGTCATTGAGATTAGAAAATATGTTCCTATTTCTCTTCATAAATAGCATATTTTCTTTTCATTTCATCCTCAGCAGCCAAAGGAAACTAAAATAGTAAGTGAAAGGCATCATTCAACTTGGGATTTCATTTGAAAATAGATTTCTCAACTTCTTTCTTTGATAATTCAAGATCTTCTCCCAGTTTTTAAATCTTCATATCCCTTGATTCAATTTGATCATTGAGTTATTTATTGAGATCCTTCACCCTACTGACCTCATCTTCTTACACATGTGTGAGATTATCCACCATGTCAGTTTTCCCCTTTACTTTCAATTTTTCTTGAGAAATATAATCTGAACAGCATACATTCTTTTATTGTATCCTTTGATTATCTTGAACTAGTTCAGATAGTTGTGTAGCAAGATCATCATTTCTGGTATTGAGATTCTGAATTTCATTTGAGTTTAGATTCATTCCCATGACATTATCTTTGATATTTTATCTCTTTATAGAAAGAATTTCAGTTCTTTAGCATGTGAATCATTCTTATCCCTCATATTAGTGGCCACGCCAATAAGCCTTCAATTTAACCATCTTAGCTTGTTGAACCCAATTTCCAGTACTTGGATCTGAATATATTTACATTTAATTTATTCATCCAAATTCTAATACAATTACTTTGTCTAATGGACATACAATTTTCAACGTCTTGTATTTTCTTCATCATTAGTAGTTCCAACATAATTTGGAATATCAGGTTATTCACACATTCCATAAAAATCATTTAATGAGTAAGTATTTTCACTGTATGATTTATACAAATCATTATTCTATTCACTACATTCTTAATTCAACTAAATGACACTATTTTCGTTGACAGTTCCACACTTGGGAATTTCACAAGACTTCTACTTCTTCTTTGATGTTCTTCCCTTTTCCACAGAACACCAAGATAAAAGAAGACTGAATATTTAAAATGAGAAATATATTGAACCCAGTCATAGCCAAAACAAATCTAAAAAAAAGAAAAATTCGCCCTGATACCACTTGTTAGGACCAAAAGGGGTCTAGATACCCTGAGTGGGGGGTGAATCAGGTTATTGACATTCTTTCCCAAAATTATCCATGCCCCACTGGATCTTGAACTCTTTATTACAAGGGTCACTTTTTTTTTAAATTTAGGTTTTACTATTGATCTAATTCTTTCCTTTTTTATTTGTTAATGATGCTTTGAATGCAATGCATAGACACAAGCTAGTAGACACAAAGATTTTTACTTGATTCACCTTCACTGGGCTATGTCTAAGGATCATACAATGATGATGTGCTGATTTACCAGATCCACTAAATCTCCCTACCAATTTACAATGTTTGGGATATATCACTTATATCCTCAGGCTCACTGCCTTTACCAAGTTTATGGTCAGCTCACTACTTTCCCAAGGATCACTCCCTATGTGTCTTTCTCTCGCTCACTTCTGATGGATAGGATCACCATCTTCCTCTTTCTTTTCTCACTTGTTTGGAGAATATCCACTCATAGTTTATGGACTTGTAGTTCCCTTCATTATATCTAATGAATGAATCCTCCAATAAATGTAGATGCTTTGTTGTAGTAAAATTTTTATCCACTAATTAATACCACTATGCACCGAATATACCAGGAAATCTTCCAACTTTTCACACATCCATTGAATGATTGGTAGGCTTCTCTAATCTTGGCGTGCTTCTCAATGCTTGGTGCATATGTGTCACCTAACTAATTGTGTGACACTCTCTTCACCAACTCATAACTTGGGCGAATTGCACCCATTTACTCCCAAACCAATATTGGCACGCAACTATCATTTTCCACGCAACTTCTGAATATCTTTATACTTGCGCAACCAAGTCACCACTTATATGAACAAACCACATGGAGGCCCGCTTTGTCAAAAAACAAAATCACCTTAAAAATGAATCAATGATATGTTGAGGGATTTTTCCCAAAAAGAAAATATATGATAATGACTTAGTACCCCTTCAGAAAACTAAATTATAAATTACAAACAAATTTTCTAATATTTTTTAAATCTATATTTTTTATTTTCAATTTTCTATAATCATTATCAATTCACTTTTAGATAGGAGATAATATTAATGAATCTGAACATCTAAATGAATATTAATCTCAAAAGTTTTACTAAGAAACAACCATTTAAAAGAAACAGTGGATAAGATAAATGAATATCAATGTAATTATAAGACAAAGTGAAACATCAATTTAATCATACTAAATAAATTATATTTTTAAATAAACTGTATAAAATACAATGACTAATGACACATTTATTACTAAAATAATTATATAATCTAATTAGGAAGAACCACATGAAAATAAATATATAATTCAAAGGATAAAATTATATAAAACAATAATATATTATAAATATAATGGAGAAAAAAATGTTGGGAGAAATCGTAGGAGGCCCCTAAACATCTAGTGAGACAATTCTAGAAATACTATAGTGGAACAATTTGCTGTCCTAGTGATACATCCTAAAACAAAACCCACTTGGCTTACTCTATCCATCCCCATTGATATAACCACAATAGTAGATATCATAATACAAAACTAGGAAACTTTAGTTATTGTTTGGTGATAAAAGGAGTAGAATATCTATTTCAATGTCTAACTAGAACTCATATGATTCCAATGATATTAGTTTTAGAGGGTGATAAAGGATGTGGAACATTTCAGTCACACATCAATAATGAACTATAGAGAAAAAGACTCTTATAACAATACTCAATCCACCATCATATAAAGTTATCACAAAATACAACAAATTAATTTACATAAACATTAATGAACATATCATTCCAAATAATTTTTAAATGAGGTACCATGGAGATTATTAAATGGTGAGGTCAATTAAAGAAAAACCATTTACATAGGGGGCCAAACAGACCTTGGGTTTTATATTATTATATTATTTCAAAATCAAATATCAAAAACATTTCAAAAAGAACATTTTCATCAAAAAAATTTCATTTTTCCAAATTGGTATCTTGATCATAAATTAGAATCCACACTATTTGGAAAACACTTATTATGTCAAATTTTATTTGTAAAACCACTGGAAACTAAGGGGTGGATTCGACTTTGAAAAAATCAAGTAAATTATAAAACAAAACAAGGAATGATATTTAAATACCATTATAAAAACATTAAAAATAAGTATAATGAATTAAAACATAAAAAAACAAAAAACAAACTGTGGTCCATTGACGAATAAATACAAAACAAATAATACTTTTAAACCATATACTTCCCACTTGAAAAAAATTAAAATTTGTATAAAATTATTTTTTATGTGACAATTTATTTTTTGAAATAAAATTAAACAATCAAATGAAAACATAATATAAATAATTTTATGGTAAAAATGGAAAATACAATTAAATAAAATCAAAAGTAAATGCCTTTAAGAGGTATCCCAAAAATTTATGACTTTCAATTATCTTAGTAGGCTTAATGAGACTAATAAATCCAGGGAAAATCTCAAACCAAATTACCCACCCCTCTAACTTAGGGAACCAAAAACAGACCAGCAAAAAAAACTCCCCATATATTATTCTGTCAAATGCACATAAGTTTTTTCAAAATAACAAAAGGTAATAAAAAAATAATAAAAATAAATATTAAAACATAGAAAACCGGAAATCATTAAGAGAAAAAAATGTGGTACCTTAAAAAAGATAATTCGGCTACCATGAGATCCTATATAAGATGGGTTTTATTATTTCATCATTACCCAAACCTATATAACTTATAAGGATGGGACAAATGAAAAAATGTATTAAAGGTATTTGGTGATCTTGAATACATGGTCATAAAACTCAAAAGTATTAAACACTAATGGAATATATTGGACTAGTTAATCATTGATTTAAATACAATATATTATGATGATTCTCCCAAATCATCTTGATTTATATCCAAGGGTCCTTCATGTTATAGTTTCTCACAAGAGGTCGAATCATATGTGATGTATAGGGGAATATAGTCACTAACCTTTCTAGGATATCCCTAGATATAAACTCAACTATTATGACCTAGTTGTCCATGTCCTCCAATTACTAGCCAATTCTTGTCAGAACCAAAATCTTATGACCATTTATTAAGAATAAAGATAAATTACATAAGGAAAGTGGAAGGGGATGGAAGCTTGGCCACATCTAGTAGAAGAAATACTACAAATAATAATATGATAATTAATTACCATAAAAATAATCACCAGAAATTTATTATTTATATTGAGTATTACATTGATTTAATATCATAATAATATTATCATCAATCCTTCTTGACACCTTATAAGAGGTCATGGTAGACACGGTCATTGTCATATTGGAGTAGTCCGTCTTCACCCTTCTCTTTGGTGAAGAAGACATAAAGACCTTGTTATCGATCAAATTTTTATTACCATGTGTGATTATGTCTTTGAATGTGGATATACTATAGCTCAAGGCTTTAGGAAGGTTTTTTTCTATCTCGTTGTCATCTCAGTAACATTATCCCACCAATTAGAAATATGCAAAGATATATGGATTTTCTGAATCTCCTCCTAGAAATTATTTTTTTGTATATCAGTTCCACGTTCCCCATCACATGGGTCTTGTTATGGAATTTCTGAACATCATGGATGCACAACGCTATATCTCATAATTTGGGGTCTCATGTTAGTGTCCTAGAAGACCAAACATTGAGGATCCTCACTGATGGCTTGATCATCACAAACATCCTCATTCACCATAGTTTCATTGATTGGGATTGATGAAGCTGGCTACATGACCATATCAACATCCATGTGGACCTTCCTCCCCTCATGCCCAAAATCATTATCCTGAACCAGACCAACATCTTCCATGAAATCAGTACACGCTATATGTTCATTGTGACTTGATGTGTCATCATTTAAATGAGAATCAATAACCTCACACAAAGTAACAACATTACTCATATTCAACAAAATCTATAAATATAAAGAACCACCCAAACATATTTTTATTCTACCATAAATAACCATTATTTTTTGATCTGGAAGTGTAATATATGATGGCTTCTGAAATTCCTTGACTGCTTTACATGGGAGCACGCTATCAGAAGAGACAAACTGATCAGCCCCTATCAACCTTTTAACTTCATCTATTTTACAACAATCCACATCCAGAATACATCCACGATGAGGGGATAACCTAGAATAAATCAGGATCATTTGAGTAGAACTAGTAAAAGATGCCTTCCACTACATCTTATCATTCTTACAAAAACCATCGATGTTTTCCCCATCATAATTCCCATATTATAGAAATGAAACCAAGACTGAAATATGATTGACTGCTTCTATAGAAAGTCATAACTAATAGAGATCTAAAAGAAATTGACATGCAGTTTCGAAAAATCTACTTCGACCCATATTCTGGGTGAGATGAGGTGGCACACATCACGATTCCTACTATCAAAATATTGATAACACCCCGAAATATTCCATAACATGTGAAGTATTGAGGGATTCTATAATGAGTTTGGGTGCTTAGGGAGTCTCACCCATAACTCCACAGTCAGTGTGTCTTGCATCATGTGAAAGTTGTATGACCATTTGAAGAGGAATAACTTAGATCCATTGCAGATGCGAGGAATAGTCAACCATTTGAGAATAAAAACCTATTTCAAAAAAAATCTAATCATAACGTGTGGGGAGTCATGGAGACCTAATATTGCGCATTCCTTTAAACCCCACACTCCAAAACAAGATCGATAAAAAGTTTCCACTGATGACCAGTATTTCCTAAATCTCACAATCAAAGTCAAATTGAACATATAGGATGTATTAGTGAATTTGAGAGGGGATATAGATTTTTGCGGGGAGAAACCACTCCGGAACCTTCTAGATGAGGGAAATTAGAGGGAATGAAGGGATACAATTAGTATTTTAGAAGTGATTGAAGGGAAGAGATTAATTTTCCTGGAAATATTACAATTTTTCCTCCACTAATGAGGGGGGAGGGGGAATAGTGATTTCTATCAGTGTCTATGTCATGAGGAAGGAGGAGAGGATGGGGAGAGTCGGGTGTTCTATCACCACATCATTTAATTAATTCATATGAAATGAGATTATTTTACAGCTGATATCTAGATGAATACCATTAAAAAAAGAGGCATCTCCATTGAGTCCTCAAAATATTTCTTGGGGTATAGGAGAATCCACAATTTTAAATGAGTGAAATACTCATTCACTGATCGATCACCATTATAGAAGATACAAGACTCTAACTCACCCCTTATTTTCACCGTATCTAGAAACATAAACATGAGAAATGTGCGCATAAAAATTTCCCAAGACATATGACATTGTTTTAGATGGTAAAAATCCTCTACCATTTATAGCTCGATCATTTAAAAAAACCATAAAAATAATTCACTCATATTAAATTATGTTTTTTAAATGTATTTAAAACTCCTTTAATCTTCCCTATCCCCTCAATATCCTCTTACGTCTCTCGATCTCCATGTAAAATTAGTGAATACTAAGATGAGACAATCTCTACCAGTCGACCAGATATGGGGTAGGGTCTCTAAATGGAAGAACCACATCCATACTTGAAGTGACACAAGGGCAATGATCACTCCATGATACAAAATTCATTTTATTCCCAATATATTTGCTTAGATTTTTGATCTAAATAACAAAATATAATGTAAGTTTCAATTAGAAAATTTAAATTCGAATTCACTTAAATTCAAATAATGATCTATATTATACCATAAACACCCTTCTGAAAAATATCCTATCTAATTTAAAAAAATCTCTACAATAAATACATTTTAAAAATCCCAATGAAAATTATGTAAAAAAATGTAAATCACATATTTCATGTTAAATTTATTTAAAAATTCAAAAAAATGAAATATACTAATGTTATTTTGAAAACAACTCAAAATATTTCATAAATCTAACAATTATCTCTTTAAATTAAATAATCCACTAAAAATATAAATTATATGAAACCAATTAGTGTTAAAAAACCATAAAATTCTCCCTAAACAATAAAACCCATTATAACCAGTGATTAAAAATAAACACAAAATTAAAATGAAAAGAAATAAATTCTTTTTTAGGGGTTAGTGGTTGCGCATGTTTTGGAATCATGGTTTGACAGGAAATGTATCGAACTTGTGACTACCACTGTATATTTTAAAGAAACATGAATTTGTGATATAAATTGAATATAAGGTCTTGTTGCAAAACCATTATCTTTTAATTTTACTCCCATTTCCCCCAAAAAACATTTAAAATAAATAAATTAATCACCATAATTCAATACAAATGAAAATAACATGCTATAAAAATACACTAGAAATAAATCAATTTTTTTTTGAAATCCATGAATTAAAACCTCACACCCTATGGTATCTATTGTTTCCTCATGATAGGTAGTGATCAAGAACCAATTAATGACCTACCTTATGAGTTATGATGGGTATATCTACCATTCACTAGACTCCGTAATACTCATGAATGATCTAATATATTTTTTCATCAATGCCCCAGGCTAGACCTAATTTAAGAACCTTGACTGACCAGTATCAATGTATCAATGGTATTCTAGATCCCTATTTAAATGAAACAAATTCTTGGGCATATAAATATCCACAGTGGGAATGATTTCATGAAAATAAATACCATTGAATAGGAATCATAATTCTTCGGTAAAAATGTGATGGTGCATCAATAAATTTAACATCCATACAATAACCTAACAAACAGTTTCAAAAAAGAAAATCCATATGGTTAATGAATAAGAATAAACTTCCATATAAAAATAAATATAATTGGAAATATATAAAAACAAAATAAAATAATGAATGACCTTGCTGACAAACAAATAGTCCAGGATACCCAAAAGAAACCATAAATATCAAACAATGGTCTCCTCATGACCCAAGGTTTGTATCCTTATCACCCACTCCTTGAATTACCAATAGAAAAAGGTATAAAACCTAGAGATTCCTAAATCATGACCTTGAACCTAAAAAATCCAATTTCTCTACAAACATTGACTGATGAACCAAAATAATGAGCATAAACATCCCAGTTGGATTTCACTAAACTATATATTCATTCCATTTTTCAAAACATATTAGAGACACCAATTTTAAATATGAAATTTGAAAATTAAATTTTTAACATTTTAGTAAAATGAAATATCTGAGAATAAATCAAAATAATTTTTCGAAACCAAGTAAATATAAAAAATAAAATGATTTTATTTTCTTTCTAAAACCTCAATTTCTAATATGTACATTTCCAAAGTCATTCCTAAAAATATTTTAGAAAATAAATACTATTAATGAAGTTAAATAGTGACATGATCATGAATATAACACATATGACTAATAATAATTAATGTAAAATAAATCTATAACTAGATAAAACATGGTAAAATTAATCATAATCTAGAGAAAATCATCAACTGAAACTGATACACATAAGTTACTTTTAAATAAACTATAAAATATACAACGAAAAATTGAATCATAACATGCTAAAAAACAATAATAACTTATAATTTAAAAACACAATTAAATGTAAAAATATGGATGTATAATAAAAAATGATGTAAAAGCATAATATAGTACAACAATGAAGGAGAAAAAAAGATAGTGTACATAATCATGGGAATATCTCAAAAATTTTGTGATAGGATCTATGATATACTTAGGTGGAACCATATGCTAACCAATGGATGCATCTATTAAAAAACTAACCACTCGGCTTGCACTACATAGCTTCACAAATGGTATTCCCATAATAGGGATGATTACATAGAACTTGATAATGATAATTAGTGTTTGAACATACCTATCATAGAAACTATATATCAATCACTCACTAAAACACATAGCATTATCGTGATATTATCATAATATGTTGAGGAATGGTGTGATATATATGTTTAAAACATAAATAATGAACTATTGAGTAAAATATATCAATAAAAACACATACCCACCCTCAAACACCATCTTCACTACGACCCCATATTTAATTCCCAACATCCGGAACAACAATAATTTTCAAACCTCATACTAAAAAACGTTTCATGGGGATTAGTCAATGATTTAACATAATTTGTGAAAAATGATTTATAAAAGGTTCCAAATGGGCCATTGTTTTTTTAAAATATATTTTCATTTGAAGATCCCCGTCTACAAATTACTCAAAATAATAATTTTATACAAAATTATTTCTTAAGGTACATAAAGGACATTTTAATCATACATTAAGAACCAGACTTCCCAATCCCCCTTGAAAACAAGTTGATGTCAAATGGTACTTGAAAATATATTATAGAACTAGTGTAGAATTCCGATTTAAAAGCTTCAATTAAATAAACCTCAATAAATAAGGAATAATATTACTAAAGAATTTTACAGACCCTATAAATAAGTGTAATAAAAAATATAATAAGAACACTTTCAAAACACATAATAATGTCCATTGAAATTGATATCCAAAAACAATTCCCTCAAAGACCATGTAAGTCACTTGTGAAAATAAAAAAATTTGAAATCCATCATTTTTTATATAAAACAAAACATTTTTAAACAATATTACCCTCATTGGACATGCCTAGATATATTTTCTGGTTTTATGTCATGGTTTGAAAAACCGTGTACCAACCACGTAAATGCCTCTTCAACATTTTGTATCTTTTATTGGGATATCCTCATAGATGGAACTAACAATGACCTAACCGTGGTCATCCTAAAAAACATTATAATTTTGATAATTCAAAAGAACCTATCATGAATCTCAAGTATAATAATAATAATAAATATAAGTAAAATAATTATAAAAATAGTTTAGGGTGTGACAGTGATTTGATCTCTAAACAATATATCCATTATAAAATACCTTAAGATATCACCATAAGAACATTATGTTATATATTTTATTTATAAATTAGTTCAAAAAAATTATTATTCAATGATGAAAATAGCTCTAATATAACTCATGTGTTTTTTAAAAACATATCAAGCTTCTAATATAGGAATAAATCCAGTAAATATCGAAATAATTCATCATTAAATTGACCTGTATGTTAATATAAAAAATTGGCAAAAACAAAATAAATTTTTATCTATATAGTTGGAGTATGATTTAGTGAAAAAAAATAACAATATAACTCATGTTCATTCCTCTAATGGTAGTATAACATCCATTAGAATGTTTTCATTCCATGAGAGGTCACCTTTGACATTATAGGGGTTTTATTAACTTCTCATTGAATACTAATTGAGAATAGGGAGTATGGTATCTCTAGATAGGATTAAATAATAACCACCCATGCCTAATAGGAGGTTCCAATACAATATATAGTCTCTCTTGATTTATTTTGGGAAGATGAAATTCCTTTTCCAACATCTGTAAGATGATATATATTACCCTTACTATATTCCATTTAGAGTGTTATGATCGTTGAATTTTACAAAGATTATTATTATTTTTGTTTATTTATAAATGAATTCGTTTCATATGGGAAATGGGTATTGGGGATACCTCATTTTTTATTGTCAGGGTGGTTGAATGTAAAGAATAATTTTTCATGTCGGGTTCTCCATTTTTTCCTTACAGAAAAACTACCAATGGTTCCCACATCAATATCTCAGTACAAACCTTCCTTCCAAAAGAAGGTGTTCAATTGAGGTTTCAGACACAATTGAACATAAGAACTCATATTGGGTAAGGGAATGGGATACATGGATCCTCACATCCTTTTCAAGGGAATTTTTACCAATTCTAGGACTCTCTTAAAGATTTAAGATATGTGAGTGAATATCTTCTTAAACAAGTAACTGGACTAGTTATCTTAAAAAAGTGATGAAGTGTTGAATACTTCAATGTTTAAAAAGGGTTATATTAATGAGCCCATATATATATATATATATATATATATATATATATATATCTCTGAGGTTCATAATCCATTTACCACTAATGAGTAGGTTCTTATATTTGGAGACACATAACTAAGGACTTAGAATTGTACTACAATTTATAAAATAGCAATGATGGGACTGAACATTTATGAGGCATCTTATGCATCCTATTTATAACAGGAATCAAAACCCACATTGTTCGTTGAAATGGTGTATTTTAATTTCATACTGAAAGGGTATATAAAGGGAACTTATGCATTGAGTGTTGAGATTGAGCCTCTAGAATGCTTTATACATATCTTTATTATGATAAGAATCAGAGTTATCATAGTTCGATCGTGCCCTTGGGACTTACCATGAGGTGTAACCCCTTGAACATGGGAAGAAACATCTGGACACTAATCAAGGATTACCCAATGATGTTTCCATATATGGTAGAGATTCATGATGCGGATGATATTAATGCACCATATCCATATGCCCACATGATCCATTATTGGTGAGAGAAACAAGGGGTAGAATGTAATCAGTATCACTGCATATGGATGTGGGACTTATGTAATGGGGTATCCCTTATGGTTTGTTTGACATCTATATAAATATATATGAATGAGTACTATGTATCATTGATATATATGGAATCAGAGTTCTTGTAGTTCAGTTTCCTTTACAATATTCACATGAGTGAGGAGGACTGATACGCTAATAGGAGAGATAAGGTCTTGATGGATATAATATTTGAGAAATATGTGGATTACACTAAAGTGGATTCTTATTTGATCATGGGCCTTAAGAAGTATTCCTATGTATCTTGGATATAGCCAGAATTAGAATTCTAATAGTTCAGTTGGGATTATGCCCAAATATATCATGTTAAAAAAGTTATACTGTCCTAGGATACCTTATTGAAATATCATAATTGTCTTCCGAATATATTGGGGGCATCTTCATGAAATGTTTGAGGATGTCCTAAAATATCCATGTCACTTATCAGACATGTCCAATGAAAATCGCATGATGCCATTAGATTTTAAAATGAAACTTTAATGATCATAATGGAATATTGGTAGGACATCAGAAGATCAAGGATGATGTATCTTGTGTATTTCATAAGATATATATGACATGTCTAGAGTGTGTTTCATGATCTAGGATTACAAGTTCACAGGACATCGTGAGACCTGGTTGAAATTTCCGGAGGGTTTCACATGATCTGAATGACTTGGTCGGAGGATGTCACATGATCTGGTTTGACATGTCTTGAGGGTTATTCATGACATGGTTTAATTTTATGGAGGAGATCTCATGATCTAGGATAAAATTTCTGGTGGATTCTGCATGTCCTCAATGACTATTTTATATAAAATCGCAAGACTTAAGCTGACTATGAAGGGTTATGTTTGATCTGGCTGACTTTTATTGAGGAAATCAAGAGAACTGGATGACTTATCATGGTGTCTCGACATAGGGTTTGCGACTTTTTTGGAGGACATCACTAGATTTATCATGAAGTCCCTGAGTACTTCATGATAATTGGGTGGAATTCTAGGATAGTGTAGCGGGACTTTCTTGACATTTTAGTGGTTCATCACATGATCCAAATGAAATGTTGATATAGTGTTACATGACTTGGGTGACATGTCTCTATTCCATCACATGATCAAGGGAGGTCATGAAAAACACATGAAGATTAGTTTACTCAAATTGAAATAATATTCCATCCTTTGGAATCTTTATTTTTTCCTCTATTGCATTTGTTCCTTTGGTTTTGTCCAGTTTTAGTATATTTTTGGATTCACCTGAACCATTTGACATGTGGGACCTCCTTCACATAATCTATATTACACAACATAAGATATTTTCAGGAAAAAAATAATGATCATGAAGATACCATAATCATTAGTCATGATCCCTAAGGCAATTCCGGAAATTTTACCTTGCATAAGACCTATGAGATTGTGTGACTATCCACTCTGAAAAGTATGATCATATGCCCACATGTAGCAGCCACCTATTTTATGTATTCAATTATCCATATGTGTGGACTTTTGTGTCTATTGGGTGGTAGTTATAGGACCTTCTACATTGTTTTTACACCTACTTTTGCAGAGAATATCTCTCTGATATAATCTAGACTCAGTTGAAGGATTTTGGTGTCGCACGCTTCGCATGATCCTTCTATGGGTAATCCATTGTGTTTTTTGATGATAGTTACTACAAGAAAGTTACACCATTTCTATATATACTAGACCTCTTTTAATCAAAGGTATTTTTCATAAACATGATGTAATGTTTGAGGGATTTCAAATGGTTTTTCCAATATGTCTTTGAGTTTTTGCAAGATTAGGATGCTCGTAGAAAGGATTTCCTATGATCGAGGATGAAAAAAAAGAATGGGAGAATTCTATAACACTTCATTTTATACTACACCCTAACTAGTCAAAGGTATTTTTCATAACTATGATGGAGTGTTATAGATCTTTCACAGGGTTATTCCAGTATTTCTTAGAGTTTTCACAAGATTATGACACTTGTGGAAATGCTTTCCTATCATTGAGGATGATGTTTTTGAAGTGATTCAAGATAATATGGAGTCTTGTTATGGGATTATCAATGTGATGATGCTGACATGTTAAGGGGTACCCACATGATCAATAATGATAATCTAGTATGTATAACCTCATTCATGTAAAGTTCATCATATATTCCTTTTGTAAGAAGCTTCCACCTTTTCCTTTTTTATTTCCTTCGTCATTTTACATTGACATGATATCTCATGATATTTTACATGTGTCATTTGGGGAAAACAATCTCATTGACTATGATTCATTACATGATAAATGATAGGCCTCATGATGACACATGATAGTTTTCATGGACAAATCCTTAGTTTTTATATAGATGCATAGGGGCAGTGTATGTGTTTGTATTCTTGTGTTTGAATCCCTTTCCATTATGAAGGTTACATGCCCATATAGTTTTGGGTGAAAGTATAGGCATGTTAATAGGTTCTTCACATGTTCTTGTAGATCACATGAAAACATCACATGAAGTTAAATATAACTCTAATTAACATGAGGCTTCACCCATTCCCTACAATTATTTTATAAATGTATTTTGGTTGATTGTTATTCATCTTCTGGTTGAAAAGTCGTGTGTTTGAAAGATCATATCTAGTGGCCTTTATATGATTCTAAGTGATTGTATGTATTAATTTTAAAGAGTAGAGAGGCATGTTAAAGGGAACCCATTTGATCAAGAGTATATCAAGCATTATTTATGATCAGATCGCTTGAAATTCTAATGGTCATCCTTTTATGATTTTTTATGATCAACTTCAGGGAATCAACAAATTACACTGCTTAGGAGTGGCCTCCATAGGGATAAGTAATAAGTTTTATGGAATGTTAATTACATAATGATTAATTGGGGATCTCTCCAATAGCTATCTTATGAAGCATTTGGCCTTTCAGGTGACCATTTTTATTCTATAGGGTGATTTATAAACTAAAGGGTGAGTAAGGAGAACATTCCACAAGAAAATTATAATCACTAGAGTTATTAGGACACCCTTCATTTCATGTTCAATTCTAATGGTCTCATCAGTAGATCTTCTTCATCAGACCCCTATACAAGAACTAATCATAATATGTATTTACAAAGACTATTTGATGAGTTTGTATTTTGAGACCCCAACATGTTTTCATGCTACTCAACTTATTTGATCCATAAAATCCTCAAACCAATCATGAATTACATCTTGGTAATTTATTGATCCTGGACCAAAGTTTGGGGTAGTTTAACTGTCTTACAGGTTTCACATGATCGGCTAGTTGTATTGCATGATCACATGACCATCATTAATTTCACGTGACTATCTCGTAGTCATGTGATAGAGAGTCTTATTCTGGATCAGGTAGTGGAGAGATTCCCAATGGTTCATGCAGTCCACAATATTTTTTTGCATCATGTGATTCGTGAGACCTATATCAGGTCATATGAGTGCGAATCCCTACATCATTAATGTGACTTACCTGATGTTTCTAGAGTCATTAATCTCATTTGTAAGTATTTCAAAATTTTATGATATATAATTCATTCTTTTATATAGATGGATTCTAGTTACCAAAAGTCTTATAATATGGACAAACTAAGGGCTTTGATTTATATGAATTGTATCCCTAACCCTTTGTATCTTGTGTGCTCTAACAACGATGTTCTAAAGGGGCTTCTCTTGTCTAAATGTCATAACTACTTCTTTATCACACTAGATTCACCATTATATATTTGGGATATTGGATGATACTTATTTTACCTCTATTTACCATAATCTATCATTCGACTTGTTATCATCATCCATAGATTGTGTTCATGTGACTATATTTTTATGGAAGTCAATTATTCATGGTACAATCCCTTGGGTTTTTTACATGTTGATGAACACCCTCTGGGTATAGAAAGTTTAGATTTTGTCCACCTTTTCATTGGAAAAATTTACTCAAGAATATTTGTCTCTTCCTTAAAAGATCATTGGAGTAGATGGATCCCTAAATCGGACCTGTATCCAAGTGTAAATTTTTATGATGAATGGGAATGGCTGTTTTGGGTTAGACAGAGCTAGTCAAAACTTCTAAGTTAGCTACCTAATATTCTCCTTCACATGGCTGTATGGAATTCCCTATTCAATGTCTATCATAAGTTAGTTCTACTTAGAGAACTAATTATCCACTGGTGACCTAGTTTTAAGTTATTCCCTTTATCTGATGGGAAAGTTGTAATAAACCTTTGGGATATCTACCAACTTTGTAAGATATCCCACCTTAGGGAGATGTATGATGAATTCCTTCTTATTGCATATTTTTGGGATGAAACCACAAAAAACCAAATCTTGGAAAATGATATTCATATCTTTGGGGAAGGGAAGTTATAAATTTATTTGAATATGCACTCACTTACCTTCTTTAAGGATTGGATCAATTACTTTCTATACCAATCAGCTCTCAGAAGGATACTATAAATCATCACTAATTCCCTTCTAGTAAGGTTTGTAAATGCACTGAATTATATTTTTCAATACTAGAATCTAGGGACTATACCTCATGAGGTTTTGGGTGAGACTGGTTGTATAACCCTGAGATTTCATCATATATTTTTTAATTAATTCATCTTTTCAATAAATTTTTTAATTTCACGTGAAATAAGAAATAGTTTGTTATAGATGTATATGAAAACACATAGTGAATAATTCCTTTAAAATGTAACATCAACTTGGCTTGTGATATCTTCCACACTGACTTGGCATATGTTACAGACAACACTGACTTGGCATATGTTACACGCAACACTGACTTGGCGTACAATGGATGCAACACTATGTTTTTGAGAAACACACACACAAATAATTATTTAAATGAGATAATTATAAAATAACAACTAAAAATATTTATATGAATTCTAATAACAATGTTTCAAATATTTTCTAAATTTTTTTTATACAAATAAAAAATATTGATAATGAAAGATGAGATTTTTGGTAAAACCCTTTTTATGTTAAAAATACCATCTTCTTGAATGGATCGCTTTTAAAAACAAAATTGATAATAGAAAAATTTAAAAATTTAATTTGGTAAAATTGAATTCATTTTTGAGTTAATCTTGTTGAAATTAGTCTATTTTTAATTTTTGGGATTTTTCGGGAACACTTCTTTTATTAATGAATAGTGAGAAAATATAGCCTTTTAGTTAAAAACCACTGTATTATAAAATTTATTATTAATGATAAACGATATTGTAAATATTTATTAAGGTAAAATTAGATACATAATACATCTATTAATACAATTTAAATCATTAAAATTAATTTCACTTTGAAACCGAATATAAAATCTTAACAAAAGTTTGAACTTTTTCCTACTTTAAAACCTAGTTATTTCATCCTTTCTGCGAGATTATCACTAATCTTAATTTTTATGCTTATATTTTTTGAATTTAAAAAATACTTCATTCAATATTATATTCAGTCTAATATTTATATTCTAATAAGACCATGCTAATTTTTGACCAAAATTATTAGTAAAAGCGATTAAAATTAATCACGGCAGTTGGAGCCAAATTAAGCTTAATTTGGGACTAAAACATAAAATTAAGGACCCCAATAACCTAGAAAATATTCCAACACCCATTGGATGTCAATTTGTTGTCCATAAACCTTCCATTATTTTTTTTGGATTTAAATTCCTTTTTTTGGTAAGAACATATGCACACCTAATTTTTTTCTAAAAATTTCAAATAAGTCACTTCCTTCACTATAAAAGGCCACAACCTCTACCCATTCCCCACACCTCTAAATCCTTTTAAGTTCACCCAATATAATTCCAATTAGACTCATAAAAATTATATTTTATACCTTCAATCCTACCTTTTTGAATAAATCTTCTGATGGAATCCTTTTGGTATAAACCAAAAGGAGTTACCCGATTAAGAGGTAACGTCTTCTCTAAAGCTTCTTTCATTTATTTTCCTTCTCCAACCAATACACTTTATTTCTTCCATTCTTGTGTGAAAGTAACAGTATCCACCATATAATAAGATGTTTTTATTAATATATTCTGACCTAAACTTATAAAATCCTCTATATAATGGATGTTGACCATAATGTTTCTATGTATTGTGAACTACTGCCTCACGAAACTATGATTGTTCATTTCTCCTTTACCACCAATCATGGTGGCCATTATGATGGAAAAAATATTTATATATGTAATATATTATATTTTTTATGAATTTAATCTTCTTTATTCATTTTAAATTACACATCTCTTTACATTATATTTGGTATTAGTATGATAATCTCGTTAGAGAAAGTGTGGACTACCGCCCCCTGAAAGCTATGTGATTCGTTCACACACCACATCCAATATATTAAGGATGGTTTTAAGGAAATTATATGATATATATTATATAAATTATAATTTAACAATGATACATATATTTACATACATATTTATATATATATACATATTTCATTTAAATATTTTCTTCAATATGACAATAAAGACTGAAACAACGTTCATGCGTACTTACGGTTTACTATCTCCAAGAGCGGGGAATTCAATTTTATAATCCTATATTTTATAGATTATTTCAAAAAAACATCATATAAATACCATATATTTATATCATGGTTTAGATGTTGGAATCATGAGATAATTATAGGGACCAAAGATGTAAAAAATTAAGACACATATGAAGAACAAAGTGAATTTTACCCGAAGTTAAACTTTAACATAGGATCATGAACAAGAATGTTTTATAAGGACATAATCAAACCATATATGGTATTATGTATAAAATATTATTATTTATAATATTTTTACTAAACTTATATTTATTATACATGAATTATGTACGAGTACGGAAAGAGTTAAGAAACAATATAAGGGAATTTCATCTCGCTTTTAATTTCTGTGAGATACTAGATACATGAGTCACTCATTCCTTTTGTGTGGTGTGTATTCTGAACATGAATGTATTATATGAATATTTTAATGAAATTTATGATTATTCAAATTCCAATTTTATGATCCTTCTTTTATATGGTATAATTTTCAAAATTTACCAAATCGATAAAAATGTTTTTTTATCAATTTTCCTTCTTTGAGATTCGCATTTTGTTATACAGCTAAATACTTTTTAGATGTGCATACACTTCCATTTTTTATTAAATATCATGTATCTCAATATTATCATTATATTATATGATTAATTTAATTTAATTTCCTTTCATGTAGGGAATGATCCCAAGATACCATGTTATAAAAGTTTATTGAGATAATCTCATTGCTTTCCGAGATTGTTTATTTTTATGCTTCCTTTGATGAAATATTATTACAAATATATCATGAATATTCATTATTTTCCTTATTTTATTTATTTAATGATATAATCATGTATTGGTAGCATTTTCTACACTTTGTTACAGATCATTGTTATGAAATTGTTTCTAGGAAATCCCGACATTACCCTCTCTTAGGTCAGAAATCCATGTTCTCAAAAAGAGGTTTCCATGAATATTATACCATTACCCTATAAAATATAAAATAAATTTTTACTATTTTTTTCTCTTACCAATATATTCAAGGGAATACTCCTGTATCTTTCTAAACAAAGCACTTTTATATCCTCTTATTGTGGAAAAGAAATACTCTTTCGGCATTGCACGAAAGGTATAGATTTTCCCACGATAATTTCTTTGAAGATACATTTGAATTGTTAAAAAGGTTAATTATTAAAAAGTTTTATTAAAAGAAATTTTTAAGGAAATTTTGTTCCCAAATGTTATTAAACTTTTTTTATATTTTTTTTATGGAAAACCGTTTTCAAAATGTTTTCAAGTCTTATTTACAAGTTCTCAAGGGGATTTCAAATAAATGGTTTTAAAAAAAATTAAGCATATTTTATAAGTTTTCAAGAAAAATTATTTTGAAAAAGTTTTCATGGTTTATTTATAAATTTTCAGATTATTTTCAATGAAATGGTTTTCAAAACATTTTCACGATTTCTTTAAAAAATTTAATGTGTTTTCCAATAAATGTTTTTTTTAATATTTTGATGCTTTTTTTGAATGTTTTAAAGGAAAAATGTTTTCAAAATTATTTCATGTTTTATTTATATTTCTAAAGGTATTTTATAAGAAAATTATTTTCAAATTGTTTTATGTATTAAAAAACTATTTTTCAACAAGAAAGGATATATTTTACAAGAAAACTTTTAGTGGATATTTTAAAATTATTTTACATCTAAGATGAAATCTGTTGATGTTAATCATACCTTCTAGGAAATGATCTAAAGTTTCCATCCATATCCTTTCTATGAATGAGTTATGATTAATTTCATGGTCTTTATGAAACTCATCTATCCTCCATGGGTTGTACGTATATGAAATCTGTGTCTCTTTTATGAGTTATTCTTTTGAGGAAATGATTATGAAACCTGTAACTCTTTCCAAAGGTTATGATATGTTTACATGCTTATGATACACATTACATTTCATAGGTTTTGTGATGTTTTCTTCCACTTTTATGTATGATTTCATCACATGAAAAGTGAGACCTATATCTTACTCCAATGAATTGGGTAAATATTTATCTGCCACGATATAAAACAGGGCTAGAATGAGGGTTTTAAAAGTTATATAAAATTGGGATGGAATGAGGTTTACTCAGTTTAGTAATACAATGATAGAATTAGGGTTTACTTGGTTCAGTAATACAGGGTTATAACAAGGGTTTAATTGGTTATGTAATAGAGGGATAAAATGAGGGTTTACATGGTTCAGTAATACATGGTTGGAAAAAGGGTTTACTTTGTTCAGAAATATAGGTTTGTAATGAGGGTTTACTTAGTTCAGTAATATAGGGCTAGAATGAGGGTTCACTCAGTTCAGTAATACGGGGCTGGAAGGAGGGTTCACCAAGATCGTTAAATGACTTTTCCTACTAATATGGTCTTGGAAGTGATTCTTTGGCAACATGGAAATCATATTATATGATTATGTGTGTTCCTTAATTCTTTGTATTATCCCTATGTTATGATTTCATGTATTATGCTCTCTATTTCATTATGATTCATTTCTTATGAAATTCCAATATCTATTCCATAATATCTGTTATGATCTTTGATATGTTGAGTATGATCTTCTATTTTCATGAGTATATACTCATACCCTTGTGATCATGTTTATTATTAAATTTCTCCCTTATTTAACCTTACTGAGCATTTGAGCTCACGCATTTTATGTTTCTTGTCCCCAGTTTATGATTAATGGTTTTAGGTAGAAGTACTAAAGGTGGATATCCTGGTGGGATATGTTAAAGATCATTCATTATGATAGAGGATTTTGTTTTCTTGTTTCCAAATACACTAAACTGTTACTGTCCTGAGGAATGTATTTTTCTAATCTACTTAGTATTAATCTAAAATGATATAATATCCATGTATGTCAAAGATAGGTCACTATAGTTTTTTTAAAATAAAGGTATAGTAAACCTTAGTAAATAAGGATAATGAAACTTTAGTGAGATCCTTAAGTATATTTTCAAAGATACGTTAAGGGATGCCTCTAAGGTTAAGTATAAGGATGATTTAATGTTTAGGAAAATGTACTAGGAATTTGGTAAAGGATAGAGTGAGCGATTTCCAAGAAATACATCCCTACCTATATAATACAAGTGGATGTGGATCTGGCACAAATGTACCTAGGTGTAAAAACTCTAACAAGATGTTCTCATCCTGATTCAGGTAAAATCTGGTACATGACAACAGGCCTTACTACACACTTGGTTTGACACTCATGGGGGATATGCTTTGGGAATTCACAAACTCTACATGAACCATCATGATGGATTTAGATGAAAGTTAGGTATGAATTACCTAGGATAAAACCATGGTGTCCAATATTATGGAATGTGTCATTATTTATAAATTTTTTATGTGATTATTTTCATCGTTATATGGTTTTCTAATATGATAAGTAATACTCAAACTATACTTCTGGTTTTAGTTAATAGTAGAAACTGGCATGAATATGATTAATGTTTAATGTGATGGAATATTTTTTGATGAAAAGTCAAGGGGGATTATCACTGGAGTGAAATATTTCATAATAATTCCTAATCAGTTTTCATAGAACATAATTAATTTTTTTTTACCTTAACCAACTCTCTCACACACCGAGGATGAGAAATACTGAATTTTCTGAGTGTTCAGGTAATGGAGACATTGATAAAATGGATATTTGGTTTCTATTGATTTAAGAATGTAGAAATAATCACCTAAGTGAATGTATTAGAGAAACAAGATGGTGTTTTGACTATGGAAAATAAGTAAACAAAGAAATAAAATGCAAGGGAAAAATGAATATTTTGATTAATGAAATGGATGGGAATTTTTTCCTCCATATGTTATCATCAAAGGTTAATTGTTTTATGTGTATAGAAAATTTTCATTGTGCAACCCAATGTCCTAATATGAATGTTCCTGAAGATAATAAATAAGGTGGTGAAAGTAATGGTTATATTGTGGATGATTCTGATACTACAGATGAAATTTGAAAGGAAATATGTATTATTGTTAATGTATTAAGTATTAATTAACCGGAGTATTTATGTATTTGGATTTATAAGTTATGAATGATGAAATATTAAAAGATTGTTCTACTTATTTGTTTCACTCAGTATTTTCGTGTTTATATTCAATGTTCCATATGGACTGGTGAAGTGATTTTTGGACAAGGTAATACTTCTAATAATGGAAGGTAACCCTTAATATGTTTTTTATGTTAAGATAATTTTTTATGGATAATGATATGCGGGATATGAATACCTAGATTGGATAGTATTTATTACCTTATACCTAAGTAAGGATTTGTCGATAGGTGGTTTATTCTATCACTCATGATGTTTATAGTATCTTTGGACATAACGAGTAAATTGAATTTACATTAGAATGAGGAAGAATGCATGTTTCCAAAAGGATTTACAGTAATTCATGTTGTCACCATGTTTTGAGAGAATATATGATGAGGGTATTTACATGTTTGGAATGTTAAAACCAATGGCTACTTCATGATACACATGGGAATCAATATAAAGATGATTTCATGACTATAATTATAATGTTTTTTATTTTCAACTTTGAGAAGGGTTATAAGGTTAACTGTTCCTGAAAATATTTAGTTATACTTAGAAGAAAGAAATTGTGCACTGAGTTTGTGTTGAAAACCTTTCTAAAAAGGATAATAAATGATTAAAATTATTTCAAGGATTTCCATATTATATATTTTATTATTTAGGTTCTAGAAAAAGACATAATGTATGCCGGGTGACAGCTAATCAAGTCACACAAGGCCGCAAGACTTGAACTAATGACCGAAGGATGATAAGTGATTCATGCCTACCACTGGAAAACAAGATGTTCTGGTTAATGTATATGTATTTGTAATGAATAAATTTTTATTATGACTTATTAGTGTTATATTTTATTTATATATATTGATTCATATTTTTTAAGAGACAAATAGTTTTATTTTTTATTATTTAATAGGCCTTATGATCCGTTAAAAACATATTTTAGGGTGTTATTCATCAAAGAGAATTTCTAGACATTAATTCCATGATGTATTGGATGTATTATGGATTTTTCATTGAAAACCCCTTGAATGATTTTTTTTTAATTAATCAACATTCTTAATGGTATTAAAAAATGTTCTGTAAAGACCTTAATTTTTATTAAGCAGATGACCATTTAAATCATCAAACATTTATGACTTTGAGGCCATAAAAATTCCTTTTATCATTCAATTATTTGTTATTTATGACCTCAATCACTCCCAATAAATACTTACTCTTTTCCACCATGACTTATCTTTACACCCAAACTATGTTCTCTTATGTGGAAACCCAGTTATATGTTACTTTGGGTGACTGTTATGGTTACAAATTTCGGTCTTTAAAGGTAGTATTAGAATCTAACAGTAATATCTGGGTTTTCATGAATTAAACCTTCATTTATTAAACCTTTAATAAAATAGATGGATTTATTGGTTGAAATTAATTTTTAGGGGGAGTAGAATTTAATACCTCGAGATTTTGATAATTAATTTTTTTCAAATTAATTTATCTTTTCAATACTGTTTTTCATTTCACATGACCCTAGAAATATGTCTTTAGATATGTATATGAAAACACTTAGTCAAACATTATTTTCACATGAAAAACTAGAATGCATTGCACTACATGAAACACCTACTTTGTATATGTTACCTGGAACACAGACTTGTTGTACATTACATGCAACACCGACTTGGCGTACAATGCACACAACATTGAGTTTCTATGAAACACACACACACACACATATAATTATTTAAATTAGATAATTATAGCATAACCATTAACCATATATATATGAATATTAATAACTAAATTTCAAATATTGTCTAGAATTTTATGATATAAATAAAACATATTGATAATGGAAGATGAGATTTTTGGTAAAGTCCTTTTTGTGTAAAAAGGGAGTTTTCTTGAATGGACCACTTTTAACAATAAAATTTAAAATTAAAAAATTTAGAAATTTAAGTTCATAAAATAAACATCATTTTTTAATTCATGTCGTCAAAATTATCCTAGGGTGAATTTTGGGATTTTTCTGAGCAACTTCTTTTTTTGATGAATAGTGAAAAATATTGCTTTTTGGTTAAAAACATATATTTTTTTATAATTAATTATTAATTATAAATTTATTTTAAATATGTTTTAAGGTCAATATAGATAAATAATACATATATTAATACAATTTAATTCATTATGATCAGTTTCACTTAGAAACATAATATTAAATCTTAACAAACTTTTGATCTTTTTCCAACTTTAAAACCCCATTATTTCGTCCCATCTGCAGGATTAACACAATTCTTAATTTTTCAAATTCTGTGATTTGAATTTCAAAACTCCAACATAGACCATTTTATTTAGTCTAATATTTTTATTCTAATAATACCATGTAAATTTTTGACCAAAACAATTTGTAAATGGGAATAAAATTAATCAGAACAGCTAAGGCCAAATTAAACTTAATTAGGGACAAAATGTTAAAATAAAAAGCCCAAATGACCTAGATACTTTTTCAAAAACTATATTTTGTCAATATATAGTCCATAAACCTTCCATTATTGAGTTTATTTTGGGGTTTTATGACATTTTTAGGTAAGAACATTTGTACACCAAATTTGTTTCTAAACAATCCAAATAAGTCAATGTTCTTCCATATAAAAGGCCACCACGTCTACCAATTTCTCACACCTCTAAAAATTTTTATGTTTGACCAGTATATACCCAAGTAGCCTCCAAAAAATCATACCTTAGTCCTTGAAGCCTCTATCTAGGTATAAATTTTCTCAAAAAATCCTAGTGGCATAAACAAAAAGGACTTACCCGATTAAGAGGTAAAGTCTTCTCTAAAGATCCTTTCCTTTTTTTTCCTTCTCCACCCCTCCACTATGATTATTTCATTATTTTATGACAGTACATATATCCTTCAAATACTATAATTATGTTATTAGTTTTTTTTTACCTAAACATACACAAAACTCTATATAATACATATTGAACATACTGTTTTAGTATACGTCGAACTACTGCCTCACGAAATGATGATTATTCATTTCCCAATTACCATCAATCATAGTGGCCATTATGATGAGAACTATGTTTATATATGTCATATATTATATTTATTATGTATTTAATATTCTTTATTAATTTTAAAACACACATCAATTTACTTTTGATGTGGTGTAAATACGATAATATTATTTGAGGAAGTGTGGTCTACAACCCCCAAAGATCGATGTGATTCATTCACGCACAACATGGAAAATATTAAGGATGGTTTTAATGAACTTATATGATATATATTATAGTAATTTTAATATAATAATGATATATATATACATACATATATACAATGTCATTTACATAATTTCTTGCAATATGAGAATAAAAATAGAAACAACCTCCTTGCATATGTGTGGATTACCGTCTCCCTATGCGGTGTATTCCATTTGGTAATCCTATATTATATAGACTATTATAATAAAAATATACTATATAAACCTGATATTTATATCATATTTTATATTCTAGGATCATGATATAAGTATAAGGACAAAATGTATAACAAATTTAGGCACATGTGAATAACAAAGTGAATTTTACCCGAAGTGAAACAATAACATAGGATCATTAAAAATAGGAAAATATAAGGTCATAATCAAAACATATATGAATTATTTATAATAATATTATTATATAAAATATTTATAATAAACTTATATTTATTATACAGTAATCCTGTACATGTACATAAAGAGTCAAGACACAAGGTAAGGGGATTTCATCTCCCTTTTAATTTCTGTTAGGTACAAGCTATGTTTTCCACTCTTTCCTTTTGGGTCATGTATGTAATGATAGTGATTGTAATATATGGATATTTAAATTAATTATATGGTTATTCACATGATCATTTTATGATCATTCTTTCATGGGGTTTAAGTTTCAAAATTTACCAAATCGTTAAAAATGTTTTTTCTCAATTTGCCTTCTTTGAGATTCATATTTTGTTTTGCTGCTAAACTCTTTTTTTAGGTTAATGTAATTCTAATTTAAATTGAATAATAGAAATCTAAATATTTTCATGATATTATATTCTTAATTTAATTTAATTTCCTTACATGGACAGAATTTTATAGGGATACAAAGTTATAAAAGTTTACTGAGAAAATCTCATTGCTTTTCAAGATTATTTATGTTTGTGATTAATTTGATGAAATATTGTTATCCATCTCTCAAGAATATTCCTGAGATTACTTATCCTATGTTATTTAATTATATACTCTAGTATTTTTATTATTTTATACTTTTTGGTACATAAGATAGTAAAAAAAGTATTTCTAGGAAATCAAAACTTTACCCTCTCTTTGGTCGGAAATCTATGTTCTAAAAAATGGATTTCCAAGAATATTATACCATTAACCTATTATATCTAAAATAAAATTTTACACTTTTTTCCTTTTACCTATCACTTAAAAGGAATATTATAATCACTTTACTAACAAGGCACATTTCTATACTTTTTACTGTGCAAAAGGAATATTCTTTTGACCTCATATGACATGTACTGATTTACCCACCATGATTTATTTGAAGCACCCTTTTCATTCTAAAAAATTTTATTATTTAAGAAAAATAATTTAAAGAAATTTTCGAGGAAATGTTTTTTCAAAATGGTCTTAATCATCATTTATATGTTTTCATGGAAATTGTTTTTTAAAATGTTTTCAAGTCTTATTTAGAAGTTTTTAAAGTTCTTTCAAATAAATGGTTTTCAAAATATTTTCATTCTTATTTTATAGGTTTCCATGAAAAAAATTCATAACGTTTTATAACTTTCTATATAATCATTCAATGTATTTTCAAAGAAATTGTTTTCAAAACATTTTCAATATTTCTTTAAATGTTTTCATGTGTTTTCCAAGAAAAGGTAATTTTAAAAATTTTATGAATATAATTTTTAAAATTTTCAATTAAAAATGTTTTCAGAATGATTTCATGTATTCTTTATAAATTCTCTATGTATTTTATATGATTTATCTTCAAATGGTTTTATGTATTAAAAATATTTTTTGAAAAAATAATGGATATATTCTGTATGGATCATTTCAAATAATATTTCAAAATTATTTTTCATCTAATATGACATCTATTGAGGTTAATTATACCCTATAATAAATGATCTAAAGATTCCATTCCTATCCTTTCTATAAGGGAGTTATAATTAATTTTATGGTATTTATGAAACTCATTTATACTTCATGGATTGTACATATATGAGATCCGTCTCTCTATTACTCATTATGATGTTGATGAAAATATTATGAAACCTGTAACTATTTACACATGTTATGATTGGATTACTTGTTTATGATACTCATTTCATTTCATGGGTTATGATATGTTTTTTGGGACATGTATGTAGGATTTCACTATTTGATGGGTGGGACCTATATATCCTTGTAATGCATTGGTTAAAGATTTATATCTCTTATAAAGACCCATAATTCCATAATTTTTTAATTAAATGTAATTATTACGAGTCCTTCAATATTTACGACACATGATTCTGAGGCTCGAAGAGCCCGAAACAGAATTTCAAACTTTTTTAAGGTATGTTCAGAAAACGTGAGAGTGGAGATTTTTATATTTTGAACCGGTGCTCAAATTAAAAATCTGAGGGCAGTGTCGAATTCGTAGTTTCGGGATTCGTCTAGGGAAAGGATAACTTCAACTCAAGGGTCGGACAAAAATGTAAATTTTTAATACATTTTGGAAAAATAATAAAATAACAAAATATGTTATTTTATTCATTCTTCAATAGTTGAGTAGTGAATGGCAGGACCACAGTGTAATGTTAGTCATTAATTTAAGGTCGTTTAAATAACATGAACCTCTCACTGGGAAGCTGCAATGCTTGTGGTTTAATAGGATCATTAATTAGGATTCATTAATGAATCAAATTAATGAACTAGTGTGTGTGTGTGGGGGGGGGGGGTTATCATTCCTTTATTTAGTCAAATAATTTTCATTGGTTTTGGGAACCCATGGGAGGACTCTTGATGAAGAGATTGAGACAAATTAATCCATTGAAGAATGTTGATTCGACGACACCATTGACGATTCAGTCCCGAGATCGATGAATGTCGACAAACACCTTCGAATTAGGACCCTTATTCCTCAGCCGTAGCGTCTTCCAACGAGTTCAAGGTAGGGGTTCTATTTTAGAACTAAGAGTTTTTTGATTATTTAATTTCTTCCCATATTATAATGCTAATGTCGAGGGTGTGAGCCAAGCGGAACAAGGTCTGGACCCTCCGCCGATCTTGGGTTAATCTGTTCTTTGTTGGAGACCGGGAAATATGGCAGAAAGGCAAAACCAAAGGCTGCGTAGTGTAGGTGTCATCCTAGGAGACCTGTAGTCACATTCAAAAATAAAATACGACCACCAAGACATCACTGGTGGCACAAACAAACACCACTGGTGTGGCAGCACTAGTGACCGACGGAGGTGACAGGCCGAGAAAGGACGGCGGCGCCCGAAGGCGCCACGGTGGATAGGGGAAGTCAGCCTTTTCCAGCCACATTGATGATGGGTAACATGCCACGGAGGAGGCACCATGAATGTGTGTCACGATGGAGGTGCCATGGCCACGAGCTACGGAGGAGGCGTTGCGGTAGAGTGCTGCTGAGGAGGCTTCATGGGAGTGCGCCGCACTGGAGGCGTCGCGGGTCCGAGTCGCGGTGGAGGGAAAACCCGCGATCATGGGTCAAGCTTGTTGACTTGTCTACATGGACCAGCTGGTGGAGTGGCACCAACCTGGTGCCACTGATTGAGGAGACAGAATAGAGTCATCTATTCGAGGAGGTACATCACACACAGCTGGTGGGCCTCGCCCAGACAGTGGGTTGGGCTGGCTCTGCGGCTTGATAGGCCGCCCCCAGCAGAGTGGGCCAGGTTGGGCCCGCGACCAATTGGGCCGAGCCCATGGCCTCATGACCCATACCAAACTCATCCAGACTGGGCCACACCTTGTGGGACGAGTCGGGTCGGGTCGACATGGTCGGGTAGGACCCAAACCCCTTTTGACCCGTTTCACTTAAAGCGTCATATCTTCTAAACTGGATATCTGTTTGACGAACCATCTACAACACTGCAGACCTTAGGATGATGTGATCCTTTAGAGATACCCCACTTGGGGGTTTAGAGAAAGTTGGAGTATAACCGGGTAGGATCAAACCCGAATCCAACTGGTCCCTCGTTACTAAAATGATTATATAATACAAACCAGAGGTTCGATTAACCTGTCGTCTGTTGTATTGGAACCCTTATGACATGGAGGTCTTACTAGTTACTTCATAGTGGGAAATTTTGGTAGTTGAGGTATGACCTATGGATTGATGATCAGATCTTATCGGAATCAAGAGTGCTAAGTGTGGGAATCCAGTGGCTGGCTATAACGTGATGAAGAACCTAGAGATACTCTATGGGTCAATAGTTTCCGATCCATATTGTGTCAGAAATTAGAAAACCAATAGGGGTTAACTGTTGGGGATCCTTTGTTGGTCAGAACCTAGAGGGGTTCACTGGTTCAGCACATATCGATCCTCTCTGGGTCAGTACGTAGCGATCCTCCATGGTTCAACTCCTAGCAACCTTTTTCGGTCTAGCAGTAAAAGCCTCTCGATAGAATAAGATGATCTAACTTTATGTCTAATCATCTTTATTCATGTTATTAATGTTTTATACATGGTGTGAGATGAGTCTATTACTTTTTACTTTGAAATTGAGTTCATGCTTGGTGGTTTTTCCTTGTGGAATTCTGGAAGACCAATAGGGGGTTCAGGGGTCCCTACTAGGTAATTTTATACTCACGCCTGCACGGGATTCTCCCGAACCTTGTTGTGTCTTGTGTAGACAACAGAAAACTTTGACCGAGGTTTAGGAGCTAGGACTAGATGGTCCATGTAGGTGACCAGTTAACGCGGAGAGCCTCAGTGATGAGCATAACCTTCCCTTTCAGGTAGGATCCTTTGTGGATGACCTCATGAGCTGTTTTACCTTTTCACTATATTTTCATTTACATGGGTTTGTATTCTATCCCATTCTTCTTCACTTTACACTTTTACTTTCACCAGTTATACTATGTGGTTTGTTCTTGTTCTGTACTCGGTCTGTGTGTACAGTTTTAAAGGAAATACCTTCCCAATTTTAGGGAAATGCCTTTAAGGTGCTAGTTGCCAACCCCTGGCCAATGGAAGGTAGTCTTGGGGTTGTCACGATATGAGACTCGGGGGATGTGCCATGACAATGTGGTATCAAAGATCGGTTGTTTCTACCAAAATAACTAAGAGTCTATGTTTTTAATGGAGAAATAGTGTTAAGTGTCTAGAGTTCGGGTTTCAGTTCGGGGAGTCTAGTGTTGGTGCGGGGACCGAAGTATCCATACACCAATACTCATAATTCTGATTTACAACTCAGTACACAAAAATACTATTTGCGTGTGTTTTGAAAATGTTGTTTTACTTTTTATATTTTTGAGTTAGCTCACTAGGTACAACTTATTGACAGTGGCACATCTGTTTCTTTATAGGATGTTGTAGCTCTGATGGCCAACTAGGAATTTAGTAAGAGATGACAATGACGGCCCACCGAGCGTTAAGGTTTTGGTGTAGGTAACTCATATGAAGATTGTACCTTTAGGTGGTGTACCTTTAGGACCACTACCCATGGGGAAGCAGTTACCACCAGCCTCACCAGCAGACATTGCACGCCAACTAAGCACGTTGGACATGTTCTAGAGACAGAGGTCTACGAGGATTCGAGGTGAGACAAATTACCAAGTAGCTGAGGCCTATGACCATAACGCTCCAGAGATTATTCGAGGTACGATCTATGTCTACTCCATGCTATCTTCAGTTCTTATAGACACGGGTTCCTGTCACTCCTTCATTTTCACATCTCTCTTTCGGAGCTCAAAGATTCAGATGCAGCCATTGGCTCTATACTTATGATTATAGACTCCTATGGGAGAGGATTAAATGATTACGCACTGGTGCTGGCATTGTGAGCTCACTCTAGGAGGTGAGAGCTTCAGCTGTGATTTCTTAGTAGCAGCATCGAAGCCTTACGGCGTCATATTGGGTATGGACTAGATATCCACAGTCCATGCTCGTATCGAATATTTTAGGCACAAAGTGTGGTGTGTCCATGAGGAAGGGACCAATGTTTCCTTTTACTAGTGAGAAAGAAACCTTTGCATCACCAGATAGACTTTCTCAATGGAGGGTGCAACTGATCACTCATTAGATGGCTAGCCTCACCCTCAGTGTAGTGTATGAGAGGAGATTAAGCTATCATGTTGTGGTGGACCAGTATGTTGATGTATTTTCTGATGATGTTTTGGGACTACCTTCTGATAGATAGGTAGAATTTTACCTCGACTTATTCCCCAAGATGACACTGATATCTGCACCATAATATCAGATTACTCCCATAGAGATTCATGAGTTGAAGGCAGAGTTGGAGAACATATAGAGAAAAGGTTTCTTATGACCCTTTGTCTCTCCATGGGTAGCCCTAATTTTCTTTTCCAAGAAGGTAGATGGATGTTTGAGGCTTTGTGTGGACTATTAGCGCCTGAATTAGATGACCATGAAGAACAAGTATCCT
Source organism: Viscum album (assembly GCA_963277665.1). Lineage (NCBI taxonomy): Eukaryota > Viridiplantae > Streptophyta > Magnoliopsida > Santalales > Viscaceae > Viscum > Viscum album. The sequence continues at coordinate 622,750,651 of OY728145.1, forward strand.
CTACCCAGGATTGATGATCTCTTCGACCAGCTGATGGGGGCACGGTGGTTTTCAAAGATATACATCAGATCAGGATATCATCAACATAGGGTACGAGATGAGGACATAATTAAGACGACCTTTAGATTCCAATATGGACACTACAAGTTCTTGGTGATACCTTTCGACATGACCAACACTTTGACTATTTTCATGGGGATCATGAATAAGATCTTCCAGCCTTACCTTGATCACTTCATAGTGGTTTTCATTGATGATATCTTGATATATTTGGTGTCGAAGGTGGAGCTCACTATACATCTTTAGATAGCTCTAGATACAATCTGAGAGCACTAAATTTATGGAAATCTCTCGAAGTGTCAGTTATGGATACGAGAGGTACACTTTCTGGGACACATTATCTCTGAGGCCAAAGCTGTAGTGGATCTTGAGAAGATAGAGGTAGTTCTTTCTTGGGTACCACCCAAGAGTGTGACAAAGGTTCAGAGTTTCCTGGGGTTGGATCAGTACTACCAGAGATTCGTACCTGAATTTTACAGAGTAGAAGCACCCTTGTCATCATTGACAAAGAAGGGAAATATTTTCTTGTGGATAGATAGATTCCATCAACGTTTATAGGAGCCGAGGTGGAGAATGATGAGTTCCCCCATCTTGAGACTATAAGAAGATGGTGTTGGGTATGTATTCTACCGTGATGCATCAGGGACCCGACTCGGATGTAACCTGATGATAGAGTAAGTTGTGTTATTATACGGATCAAAAAATATGTGGAAACATGAGCATAACAATTCTACCCACGAACAGAAGTGAGCAGTACTAGTCATTGCCTTGAATATGTTGCAACACTATTTTATGGGTGAACCGTTTACCCTCTACTCCGATCACAAGTGTCTTAGGTATGTCTCACAGAAATACCTAAACCTACGACAACAACGATGGATGGAGTTCCTCTAAAACTATTACTTTTAGATAGTATACACTCCTCAGAAGGGAACATAGTAGCAGACACACTCAACAGAAGGTTTGGTTTATAGCTGCTGAGTGAGCCGATAGAACAGCTCACTGAGTTGCAAATATCCTTTGTGGGTATTGATGGAGAATCTTACCTTTTGTATAATAGTAACTCCTCCACTCCTTCTACGAGTCAGGGAGACACATCTTGGGGATGTTGAATGCAAGGCCCGACGTGATAAGATATCCTCAGGACTAGCTCCTAATGGATTTTATGAATGTGGGGAGCAAATCATCCTTTTTAGAGGACACACCATGTTATCAGTGACGATATGAGAGGAGGTGTTGAGGGAGTTCCATACATCCCCTTTGGCAGTGCATCCTAGTGTGGATAAGATTTACCCAGACATATGACATCAGTACTGGTGGCCACATATGAAAAAAACAGTGACAAAGTTCATTTCACGATGCCTCACTTGTCAGCAAGTGAAGGCCGAGAATTAGGTTCCAAAATGCTTAGCACAACCACTAGAGGTACCAGAAAAAAAGTGGGAAGGTATCTCCATGGACTTTATAATTGGAATACCATGTATGTCCAGGTGGAACGATTCGATCTGGGTGATCATTGACTGACTCACCATGTTCTCCCACATCCTACCCATCAGAGAGCATCGATCAGTAGAGGGTTTGGGATGCCTTTATGTACAAGAGATTGTATGGCCTCACAGGGTTCCGTTGACGATTGTTTCAGATCAGGACTCTTGTTTTACATATTGGTTATTGGAGGGATTGCAGGAGGCGTTCGGGACTCAACTACGTGTGATCACCACCTTTCGCCCTCAGGCGTAAGGTTAGATGGAGTAGACCATACAAACATTTGAGGACATGCTTCGTGCTTTTGTCCTTGATTTTGGACATGGTTTATAGGACAACCTGCCACAGGTGGAGTTCGCATACAACAATAGTTATCACTCCACCATCAGAATGGCACTATTTGAGTCCTTATAAGGGTGACCGTGAAGATCACCTCTATCCTTGAAAGACCAAGGGGAGTCAGCACATATGGGTCCAAAGTTGGTATAGGCTACCACTGAGAAGGTGTAAATCACCCAGGAAGGGATAAAGACTATATTGAGTGAGAGAAGTCTTATTCCAATAGGCAATGGAGACCCATATAGTTTGAGGATGGAGATTGTGTCTTCCTACGTTCTCACCCCATAGAGGATTGTGGATATTTGACACGGGTAGAAATTTGTCTCTGAGGTTTATCCAACCTTTCCATATTCTCAGCATATTTGACGAGGTGACCTACAGTCTAGATCTTCCCCCACAGATGCACCAGGTGCATTCTGTTTTCCAAAAGATATGATATCATGTTCAAAAAAGTATCCCCACTCATTTATAAGGGCTGTGAATGATTTGGGTTATGGTATAGAAGGATGGAGAAATAGTCAGGATGATGATTCCACCTAGATAGTTGTTGTATTGGTTGGGTAATTCAAAAATAAAACATTTGAGTCAAGGAATACAAGATGGGTGGACATGAAAAGGATAACTGATTACGCACTGAGGTTTCGGGTTTTCCATGGTGTTACCATTGATCACATGGATTGGAGTTCTTTCCCTACATACAGGGATGCCTCAATTTGGGAGGTCAAAGCCCATATGCATTAATATAATAGTTATGCAGAGGTTTACCACAAATTATCTAGGGGAGATTAATTATTTGGGAAGGATCAGATGTGTTAATGATGGAGTGAGACGTTGATAGAATTCTATACATGAATGTTTTTGGAAGTACTGGGTATTTTATCTCTTTATTGGGAAACTCAATCCCTATGAACTGTAGTTTTGAGTCATGAGGGTGGGAAATCAAAAGATTAAGGATTTAAGTGTCCCATTCCTACTTTAAGAAATAATGAAAATATTGAAGATAGAATTCTGTGGATGTCAAATCCACATGAACAATCTTGTTATGGGGATTGTAAATCATCATTCAATGTGCTAGGGTCTTGAGAATTATATGGGAAACTCCTTTGGGGGATTACCTAAAACACCTCGAGGTAGTGTGTTCCTCCATGGTTACATTAGAGATAACAAGGATCATAATGATATTTTTTATAGGTGATAATGTATTTTTTTGATGGATGGATGGTCATATGGATGATACATAGGAATACATGAATATTCAAACAAAGGTTCTCCTAAAGATGGGTATCATTTTCCAAGGGCCATGGATGTTTTAAAGAGACCTAAGGTTCTCAAATCATGATGTTTTATTTGTGGGAAAAATAATATTAAATTAGGGTTCAAGAACCCTAAATGTTGTGTGAACAACTAAAAAACTTTTTATCATGGAGAGGATATGTTAAATATCAATACTCTAATATTTCCCTAGACTAGGGGTCCACCAATTATGGCTCTACTTTTACGAGATCCAAAAAGTGGACCCAATGAGGATATATTCCTTATTCATTTACACTCTAATTTTTTTTCAAACTCTAAAGATGAAGTGAATAGAGAGAAAATTCTCAATAATTACTCATTCCATACCTTATAGGTTCTTAACCTAACAAGTTTTGTGTCTCTTTATCTTGTAGTATGAGGTATTTAGATTTGGACCAAGAAATCCAAAAAATTAAGGTCATACAGCTTTGACTAATGTGCATGAAATTTAGAGTCATGACATACATGGGCGTATTCTGAGGGGAATGTGACACAATAGAAAAATTATGATACCCATGGTCAAGAGTGCTCTAAACAATTTCTGGTAGGGAGATTAATATGAATTATATCATGGATTGAGGATCATGGGTCGTGATGGGAAATTCATAAAGGGTGAGGCCCAAACACCATCATGTGATGAGTCCTGACACAGTGATGATAGGATAAAAATAATTATAAATCCATTCATACAGGTCCTAGAAATCTATGTTTGGTAGGTCATAGTCTTTATTCATCAATAGTAAGGTCAAATAAAGAGTTATCATTTCATTTCTAATTGCTATGAATGGTTTTTGGAAACCTTAGGTGATTAAGACATGGAGTGTGATTTATGGGATAAGGGGATTAAAATATGACTAAAACACCACGTAATCATGTTGACTGGTGTAAAACTATTTTTTTCTTTGATAAGGGAAATTTATGGGTGGTGGAATGAACATTTTATCCCCTTGTAAAGGGGATTTATTTTTCAGGCAGTTTTGATTTCATACGACCATGAAGTTTTTGTTGTATTGTAACGTCATGGATTTTGGAAGTTTTCATTTCATTTCAATTTCAAATCATGTGTAAGGACTTGTTAATTGACATGACAATTTTGTAAGATATCTTGGTGGACACATTTCACTTGTCGGAGGAATTTCGATTTTGGGAGTATCATTTATCCATGAACAAGATTTTTGGTGGGTGCATGTATGACAAAGCCATTCTTATGTAGATTTACCCCATTCATAAGTAAACCATACATAGATATGACTAATGCATATGAAGAATGAGCTTGAATGACTTGACCCTATTTGAAAATACATAAATGATAATTTTATAGACCTCTTAATGTGAGGACCTTGTTCTATGAAGTATATTTACAGGATTTAAGGACATGTTATGCATATGTCTAACATATAAAAAGTCTGTTGTGTATTTTTGGGATTTATATTTTGTTTCTAAACCCATGATTTGGGTTTTATGTATCACTATGTGTCCAGTGAAGACATAAATCTAGCCACACATAGTTCTTGAATGGGAATCTCTCTATGCAAGACAGACCCATATTCAGTGGGGGAATTGCTTCCAATTATTATTACAGATGGACCCTGGATTGAGGATCTGAGAATTAATATATATACCATGATGATAGGAATCAAGAAATACATAGTTCCTTAATGGGAAAATCTATACATTGGTCTAACCCTTAAGAAAATGGGGTCATTGTTCCCATTGATTATTATAGGTAGACCCAGGATTGGGGATCTGAGTGTCACTATGTATCATATGATGAAAATAATCAATCCATACATAATTATTGAATGGGAGACTCTTTATAGAGGTTTGAACCATATGAAGAGTGGGGGTGGGGGGAATTGTTACCATTGATTATATTAACTAGATCATGGATTTGGGATTAGAGAATCACTATTTATCATGTGATGATAGGAATCAAGAGACACAGAGCTCTTGAACAAGAAAATATCGACCCAGGATTAGCCCATAGCTTGAGGAAGGGTTTTTCCGATTGATTTTTGTAGATGGACACCATATTGGGGATCTAGGAATCACTTTGTATGCTATAATGACATAAATCAAGAAATTTATACTTCTTGAATATGAAACTCTCTACGTAGGTCAGACCCATATGTTGAGGGGGGAATTGTTCCCGTTGATTATTTCTTTTCAACCAAGGATTGGAGATTTGAGAATCATTGCATATCATATGATAGTAGGAATCAATACACACTTAGTTTTTGAGAAACCGTGTTGTTTAGCATCATGTGATGACGGCGTTGTATCCACTATGTGAAAAGGAGATATTACAACAAGACCCAAGACTACAGTTCTGATTGTCACTACGTATCATAGAATGTAAATTATCAAGTGATATGTAGTTCTCGAATAAAGGTGTGGTTAGAGTCCAAAACCCCAGATAACAGTCCACTCAGGTGATGTCCATGGGAATGCTTAATTTTATTTCATGTTAGAGACATCAACCATGTGGTTTAGTGACATGAAAAAATGGATCAATGTGTACCTATACTATCTTTCATTCAGGACCATGATAACATTTTCATGAACTAATATGTCTTTATAATGTGGGGAATCAAACACCAAAACTCTGGAGCTCATGTGTGCTATGATGAATGTGAAAAATAATGAATGTAAAAGGTTTATTTCACAACATGGTGGAAATTATTGGAATTGACTTTTGAATTTTCTATCATGTGGTGGACGGTGCAAAATATATGACCCATGTTTCCCATTATATATCATTAGAATGCGAATAAAGCCATATATAGTTATGGACAAATTTTTAGTTTATTTCCCTGTGATGAGGACATCAGTCGTGTATTTTAACATCATATGGAAAAGATGACGATGAATTAGTTTGAAGAAATACCAAGACTTGAAACATTAATAGAGATCTAGGTGTCACTACATATCTTATAATGATTGAAATCTATCCACTTGTATTTCATGAATGGGACATCAACTATGTAGTTTAATATCATGATGTAAGGATGAAGGATACATGACATGAAATATAGTACATCAACGTCATCACACAATTGTATATATTATGACTGGGATAGATATATTGATGTTGGACCCTGTAATTGGAATATGGGTGTCACTATATATATTATGATGGAAGGAATAAACAAACAAAATGTTCTTAGAGGGATAATTACCTATGTGGATCAAACTCACAAATAGTGTTGTATACCCGTCATTTCTCTTTTTCATAGATCTAGATCATGTGCTATGAATTGTCGATGATATGATGCTTCCCATGTAGTTTAACTTCTTGTGGTGAGGTAGTATTACATACTATTTGACATCAATTGGTTAGGACATTTCTTTTAAAGTTTCATATCATGTGGTCAGGTTTGTTTTTCATTTTAACATTATTCAACCAGGATGAAAACCACACTTGATGGCAGCTATGAAATGTACTTCTTAATAAACCAAACATTGATGGGGGTGATGCTTTACCCTTCCATTATGGATAAAAAGTATGCTCCATTGTAATAGGCCTTATGTATGATATAAGTCCCTTCCCATTTGGGTTTAATAATTGGAGGATTCATTTCAATTATAATTGGGTATCTGAGATCCAATTCTAGTTCTCTATGAAATAGTGAATAGAGGCGAACCTTTTTATTCATGGATCTTTCAAAATGAATCTAATGGACCCCAATTGTTTTCAATGTTTGCAACCCTTTTTCATTGAGACACTCTAATTTATCCATCCTATTTTTGGGATTTAAAATCACTTGAGATTTTTCTACATATATTTATTCAAGTAAATGGACACTAGACTTCTAAAGGAAATAATGCCTCAATTCCATACCCTAATGAATACATAGTTTCTTGTGTAGTAGTATGCATGGTATAATGGTAGACCCTTAAATTATGGAGGAGATTTTATGGCTAGGACGAGTTTTCCATATTCATTGCGTTCTAGAGTATATTTGTTACATTATTATTGAAGGAATAAATTTATCTATTTCCACTAAATTATACGAGGTTGAATGATTAAAATTGATGTTGTACTCCTCAGATCATTTCTTGAACTCAGTCGAATAGTTGTTTGTGAAGCTATCTATTAGTATTGTGTAAGGGCCTCCAAATCAGGTCATGATGTTAAACTTCAAGAAGTAAATGATTTTCTTTATCCTGTATTTCTTGTGAGGTATTGACTCAACCCATTTGGAAAATAATTCAATAGAAGCAAGGATGTATATAAACTGTTTATATAGGGATGTGGGAGATGGTCCCACAACATTAATTCCCCATTCAATAAATGGTCAGAAATATATAGTTGTATGTATCAATTATGGGGATTGATGGTAGAAGTTTCAATAAATATATAATTCATGACATTTCCAATTGAATTCCACATGGTCATGTATCATTTTCATAGAGTCGTAACTTGGCATCATAATTTGGTTGGACAACCTAGAGTAATACAAAAGATACCTTTAACAGCACTGAACTTTTGTTAGTGATAAAAAAAGAGATGATAAAGGTGACGTTTGTTAGTGATATATTTTTAGTACATATAAAGGTCCATAATAAAATGAAATAATTAAAAAACGAAAAAATAAAATAAAATATTCACAATTCTATTAATTAAACAATTATTGATAAAAAGTAATAAAAAGGATATACATATATATAAATTTTAAAAAATAATAAATAGTACATAATAAATATGTATATTTGTAATGTTAATAAAATGAAATAATTAAAAAATTAAAAATAAAAAACAAGTAAATTTGGAAAAATAAATTTTTTTAATTAAATAATTATTAAAAAATTGAGTAAATTTAATATACACACACATATATATATAATAAAAATTAATTAATAGTATATATAAAATATAGATATATAAAATTATTAAATTTAAATAATTAATAAAAATCAAACTGAATAAATTGTAAGAATTAAACAAAAAAATATAAAATGAATAAATTACAAAATTATTTAATAAATTATTAATGAAAAAATTGTTAATAAAAAGGAATAAGTATAATATATATATATATATTATAAATAGTAAAAAATAATATATATGAAATATAAATATATACAAAATGAATAAAGTGTAATAATTAAAAACATATTAATGTCTTTTTCATTTTTATTGTTTTTTGATTTTTTAATTGAACATATATCCACTATGTATTACATTTATTTAACATACATATATGCAATTAATTCATTTTTATATACAATTCTTCCACTTAAGAAAATATTATATAGAAACACATGCAACTAATATTTATGTAATATATTCAAATATTAATGTATTTTATAATTTCATTATAACATGGTACATTTAATATAATATGTTTTTAATCGGTAAAATTTATTTATTTATTTTCAATATTATTAATGTTAGGTATTATTTATTCATTTTTAATTTTTTTGTTTTTAATTTCAAATTTTTTATATTATTTTTGAATTTAATTATTTTCTATTATTTATTTATATATATATAGACACACACACACACACACACACCATATTTTAGTCTTTAAAACATTTATTCTTCATTACTTAAATAAAAAAATAAAAAAATAAATATATACATATTTAATAATGTATATTTAATTAATAAAACGTATCCACGTTTTCAATATTTGTAATGTGTACTCATTTTTAATTATTCAATTTCACTCATTTTTAAAATATCTGTATTTAAGATTATATATTTTTAATAATTTTATAAATATACTCTCAAATAAATATTTATAAATAATTATATTTATAAATGTATATTTACTATATTTATGAATTTATGTATTTATAGTTATTATAAATAAATAATTTTTAAAAATAAATCATATATAATTATAAATAAACAAATTTAAATATTTAAATAATTATAAGACTATAATAAATGTATTCAAATAATTTATATACTATATTTATATTTATAATATATATATATATATATATACACATGTATTTTCGCTAAAGGCATAGTTTGTTCGGGTAAAGGTGTGCATTATGAAGGAAAACAGAGATCATACAATCCAAGGATGTATATATCTGTTTGTGTGTGTGTATGTGTGTGTAATTATACAATTAAATTAATATTATTATTTTTAAAACTATTATTCATATATTTAGAAATAAATAATTTTTTGTTTAAAATAATTTTAATATTATAATCAATATATTTAAATAATGAATACATTTATATTTAATATAGTTATTTAATATATTTATATATATATTTTTATAAAAATATATACTATGATATAAATATATTTATAATTATATAATTATAATAAATATATTTAAATAAATAATATAATAAATATAATTATATTTATACATATTTATTAAATATATAAATATATAAATATATAATGATATAAATATATATTTATAATTATAAACAAACAATTGTAATTTTGTAAAAAGTATTAATGAAATTATAAAAAAAATATCTATAAATTTAAATAATATTAAAAATACAGTCAATAAATGTATAATTATATGTATATAATTTCAATTTTTTATTTATAATAATAATTAAAAATCCCTTATCAATGCTTTTTTAGCACTAATAATGAGTGTTCTTTATTAACACTAAAAAAGAACTGATAAAGATGCCTTTTATCAATGCTTACTAATTGCAGGCCGATAAAATAGATTATTATCAGCACTGGTAAAAGTGTTCTTGATCAATTTAAAAGGACCATAACTGTGACTCATTTAGTCATGATTTTCAATATTTCATGGAACTCGCCGGATGTCGATGCTACTCCTCTACGTTCTCTCAGACGAATTAATGATAGAATTGAAGTTGTCTTAGTTTCTCCATTTCCTCTCTCAATCATTGATTTTTTGGGTTCCGCAGTATTAATATTTTCACTGTTCTTAACAATGAAGAACCTTAGATTTTATATATATATCTCTCTCTCTTTCTTACCAATATAAACACAATGCCACTTCTACTCTATAAACAAATTCCAGCTTCATACAAGGCCACTGTGAACCTCATCTTCATCTGATGTTGTAACTGATAGTGATTTCCTTAATGTTCGCATTTTATTATTTGTTGTTACATTCTAGATATTTTTTATTTTAATTGATTATATCTTGTTTCCATATTATATAATGCACATGAAGATGAATTGTTTTATGGAAATAAGAATATTTATGAATATATGTGTATATATTGAGAAAATCATCTTTAAAAAATTTGGTAGAATGATTGGTGCAGCTTTCAACATTATTATTATTTGATGATCAGTGTCGCATATGTGATGAAGTTGAATTAATTAATGAAGTTTGTTACTATCATAAAATGGTTAAATTTTATTAGGTATCCTATATATTTTCTTTCATTTGATTTTTTATTGTTCATACACTATTTGAATAAAAATCGGAGTACAATTTCACATGTTGAACATGTTATTGAAAAAATATATGTTGATATGCTGTCTTCAAGAATTATTAAAGGTGTAAAATTAAATTTTATCAAAATATATTTAAATACATTCTTTCTTATCACAATTATATTATATTTTTGGTAGCGGTAATTTATACAATAAATGAATGGATAAATTCTAGAAGGTAAAATGGAATTTTGTTTTCTAGGATTACATTTTGGATGGTGGTATGTTGTGATGGAATGAGAATTATATTTTGGAACTGTAATATTTTAGAATCCATAATCAAAATTGCATTTAGGGTTTTTTTTAAAATGAGTTGTTTTAGAGTATACATGGGATACAAATATTTTTTTTTTAAATTAATATATATTCAGTTTTATAATATTCTTGAAACAAGTATGTGTTTTGTTTTGTGTTCTAATTAGATTTAACAAATATTTTCTCATTAAATATTTAAATTTCTAATGATTTTCTTTTAAGGATAAGATGATCTATATTAAATTCAAAATATTTAGATCATATTGGATACCTAATAGTTTATAATTTATGTATTATAGATGTTTTTGAAAATAAAGAATATATTATTTATTAAGCATTAAAATTTCTTATTAATGATTTAAATAATTCAATACTAATTAAATAATTCCATTAAAAAAATTTTTAGACTGATTTTGAACATAATCAATAACTATGAATGATTTTTATTCTATTATATTTTATAAATTGTTGGTTATATATAATCATGATCAATTATTATGTATTGACCATGCTATAATAGAAATATTTAAGTAATTAGAATGTTTTATTATTTTATTAATGAATTTTATGTTTTGAATACCAGATTAGTTATTGTTTTTATATATGTATTTGATATTTTTTCAGATGAAATGGTTCATAATATATAAATTTGTTGATAGGATAAATATATTCCTCAAATTAGTATACTCTAATCCAACGTTTTTAATGATTTTTAACTAATATTTTCAATTTACATGTCTTATAATTTGTTCTCTAGGGTATTTTTTTGAAATTATTTTCTTAAACATAATATGGATCTAATTTGTATTGTCCAATTTTGATAAATCTGTCCTTATAATGTTTTCTTTGAATAATCACTTATTATTATTCAAAATAATTTTTAATATACCTCTCAATGCATTATTATAATATTTTTCTAGATGAAATACATTTGCGGGTGTGATTAAAATAATTTTTATCATGTATTTGAATATGATGGATATTATGTGGGGTGTAGGTATGGTATGTTAAAATGTGAGTTATTATAGATATGTTAGTATTCATTAAGGGATAAGGTGAGGGTGACATGATATTTGTGTTGTTATTTGGTCTTTTTAATGATTTTTAAGAATTTAGGTTTTACTAATGTATTGCAGCACTTATTATGTTATTCTTTCATAAGGGAATAAATTATGTTAAGACTTCCCCATGTTTCAAAAAAGCTTCTTAAGTAGAAATTTCTATGTTTTACCAATTTATTGTTTGGGATTCTATAAGTACATGTCATGGCTATCCTGAAGGATAGTTTTGGATGCTTGGGGTCTGAGGTTGAATCTCATGTTAATTATTATGAGATTTTAAATTTTAAATTAAGATTTGGTAATTAATAATGTTTTAAAGAGACAATTATAATCCTCACCAGTTTGAAATCCCATACTATTATTATTTCATTTTGTATCTTAAGACTCATCCAACATGTTTTTTATGATATAAGAACTACTCTGAGTAGTAATCTTCCAAAATTATCACTAGTACCTGGTTTGGGATGACTACTACTCAGAGTTGTTAAAAAGCATAGTGTATGTGGAGTTAAAGAGTATAAATATGGAGTTAAATCCACATTCCAATTTCCATCAAAATGGATGCACAAAAATCATTAGATAAAATAGTATGTAGATGGAGTTAAAGAGTTCATAATGTTTACAATATATAATGCATGTGAGACTTACTGAATTCTTTATCCCTTTTTATGTTGTTTTTATTGAAGAAAAATTAATTTTTTTACTATTGATACAGACAATGTCATCTGAACATGTTGATGTTACCTATCCTAAGGGAGAACAAACTATTTATAAAGAAAATGCATAATTATTATGGGGAATCACCATTTTTATTTAAAAACAAAAATTAATCAACATAATAGTTTTGAATAAAATTATCAAGCCAAGAAGTTATGGTATAAAATTTGGGGTTGGATTGAGATAATGCTGCAAACCTATTGACCCCAAAAAGTCAATGTTCATCAGTTATATTGGGGTCGCAGTGAGGATGAATGTTCCAATTAATATTTATTCATAGTACTACATCCAACCTATAATAAAGAAAATTTGTTTTAATGATATAATAGTAATTTTATGATATAATTTAAATATTTTTGAAAAAATTGTACAATGAAACATCGATTTAAATTTCATTATCGCATATAGAGATTATTTATTTTTGAATATTTATATAATAAGTTTTCCTTAATGGTTTCTAGAAAATCCTATAAAGGCTTCTTGGATCTTCTAACAAAGTTATATCTTTTGGATGCTAAGGGTTAGGTAAATCCCCTCCCACTAGTTAGTTATGCACACATTATAATGTAATAAACACTGTATTCATTCAATAGTCATCACAAAGCTAAATCATTTTATGTGCATTGAAATCGAAAATATTTTATTTTACATTATTTATTTTATCCAACTTGATTAAAAATTGATAATTTATGAAATCGAAAAAAAGTTACACATGTAGTTAACATTCCTCTAAACCAATGTACCCCTATAGTAATGAAAGGATGTGGTATGATTCATTAACGAAGAATTTTTTATGTATTTTAAATCAATAATTATTGTTTAATTATGTGATATAAAATTACTTATGTTACTTTTTTATGTGAATATTGATGAATCAAAATCCGAATTCACTTCCTTCCCACATGATGTAATTATTTATGGTTTATAACAATATAATATAAAAATATGTACTTATATACCTTTTTTATATGGTTTAGGCACAAGAATCTACATCAATCTTACTTGATGAAAAACTAATTTTGGTATATTTGAAGTGGTTGGAACAATATGGTAGTGTTAAACGATTAGGTGTTGGAGTCTCTCCTTGAACTTATTTAAAGATGATAAAACCACATGAAGATATATATAATCTCATGAGATGATTTCAGACCTAAATAGACTAAATTCTAGATATTATTGTTCATTCTGTTATGGTAGACCAATGTATGAGAAATGACTAATGTGGAATGGAAGTGAAAAAAATCCACACTTGAACCAAATGATGTCACTATCTTTGAGGGTAGTCATTCCCCAAAACCTCATATCATAATGGGTAATCAATTTTGACATTACTCTCTCTCCAAAATGTAAATAAAAACATATAATAACATTATATTACAAAAATTATGCAGGGTATAATTGTATGTGATTTGTATTTGTTATAACCCACACACCACCTTATTGTTATGGGTACAATGTATGATATCATGAGAGACCAGTTACAAAATAAACACCACCTAAAAGAACACATGATAGTTCATATTGAGGCATCTCATGAGCTGACTCCTGAAATTCTGGTTCCATGTGATGATATAAGTATTAAAATGGTCAGTGATGCTACTGGAGATTCCATAGCATGGATGTTTAATCATATAAAGATACATGTGGTATGTATTTAACAAAATTTTAATATGAAAACCCAGTAATGGTTTTTGAAAGAAGGGATTTAGTGAGGTATGATGTTACAAATGGATAAAGTAGTGGAGAAATAGAAGGTTCATGTAACTCCCTGACCCTATAAGCCATGAGTCGGTGCATTATTTTTAAATATTGGAATGATTACAAGTTATCAACTCCCAAAAAACTAATCGGTTTAGTAGTCTTAGAAAATAGATTACATACATGAATGTTACATTAGACTTTATGACATACAACATAGTATAAATAATACATTAAGAACTCCATTATTCCTTTGGATTAACCCTGCATATCAATCATAATACACTTCTTGGAATCCTGGGAAAATAAAACATTAGAAAGGGGTGAGCTAAGATGATCAGAAAAGGTAAATAATTTAGCGGAAGCTATATTATTTTAATGAAAGATGTGTAAAAAAACCTTTTAAACATAAACATGAATATAATATGGAAAAAATAAATCAAACATCGCTATATAAACATGCACATGGATATTTTACTTGTCGAATAACCAATGTAATAACTAATTTCATATTGAGGGAATACATAACTCCGGACATCATTACCACATAGTCAAGGCCTCGTGAAAAGACTACAAATAAAAGTTTTGTCAAGGCCTTGTTCCATGAAACTAGTTTGTCTCATGAGACCTACAAATTCATCGAGGAGCTATAGCAGGATCCACCTTTCACTTATTAAGTCCACTGCATTACTCATATGAAAATGTTGAAACATGACATAAACATTCGTATTAAAACTAGCATACGAAAAGGAAATTCTTCAACCGTAAACCATGAATGGTATAAAAATAGAACATTCATAGTCAAACATATCATAAATCATTCAATAAAATATTGAAGATTTTATTTATAATAAATCAACCTCAATCAAGAATAATATCCAAAAAAGATATTGACATAGTTGAAAATAATCAGTAAAACTCTTTGATAGAAATAATTTTTTTCAGGACATCATTTAAAAGTCTCACTATTTATAAAGGAATAAATTGAAAAGATATTATTGAATCAAAGTGTCCCATACCACTTTGAAGCATTTTAAAGGAATTAACATTTTAAATCATTAATGTCCATATAAATAAATCCTTAAAACCATTTTCAAAACATAGACATTAATGAGAAAGATTTAGAAAAATAAATATTTAAAAAAATTAGATCATAATTTCAATTCTTCCAGAGTATAAAAAATTATTTATATATCAGAAATATTTAGAATATAAATATGTATAATAAATAGATATATGAAATGGAAAACACCATTTATGGAGACGGTAGATCGTACGTACGCATAAACACTGTTTCCGTTTTCATATCGTATTGAAAGAAAGTATGTGATTAATATATATGTAAGTACATATTTATATATATCTTTAGTATCATCATTATTTCTTATATTAAATAATAAATAATAATATATATGTGTATAATCCTCGATTAAGGGTGAACGTGGAAATGAATCTCATCACGTTGTGGAGACGGTAAGTTGTACGGACACACGAGCAATGATATAATTTACTTAATGATTAAAAGGTATGGAATTGGATGGTATATTAATTTTATTGAAAACTTATGATGTTATTTTCATTATTTATAGACATATTACTCAACATTATATCCATCCAAATAACATAGTGTTGAATAACAAATTACACCACAGCGTGGACATGGTAAGTCGTATATACGCACGCGGGGTGACATTATCATTCATAGGATGATAGAATAATGAATATGGTTATAACATTTTTATAATAACATAAAAGAATTTAGAATGTACTATAGATATTATATTGGCATGGAAATAACAAAGAAAGAGAAATTGGAAGAACAATAGAACTTTCAAAGAGGTGATAAAATAATTACCTCTTCTTCAGGTGTTTCCTATTGATTTGAACCAAAGGGATCCTTAGGACAGATTTATACTCAGGGTAAGGCCTCTAGGTTGATGTCAGGGATGTTTGGAGGATATTTGGGATGGTTTTGGTCGAGCCAAAAGGATTTTCAGGTTTGATTTTGAGGGAAGGGGAAATACCCTTTTATTAGAGATGTGAGGGTCACTTTAGAAAAAGTTTGAAATATTATTTTATTATAAAATCATATTCGGTTTATAATAGTTGAAAAATGACTTATTTCGAGGCTAAGGTGGGGATGTGTCCAAAACCTCTCATTTGATAGGTTTTAGACAGGTTTAGCTCACAATATTAACATTAACTTTTAGATTTAACTCTTATTGTAATAGTTTAACGTTTACCATGTATTCTTGTATTATTATAATAAATGTTAAATAAACATACTATAAAATGTCAAGAGAACCCCAAGTAGTTCATTAATGACATATGTATAATTATATAAGTCCTTTTTCAAAATCATAGATTTTTAGTAATATTATATAATTTAATAATATAGTATTTGTTTTAAAAACACATTTATGTCAATTTTGACAATATTTAGTATTTGGTTTTTGTGAAAGTCATAACAGCATGATTACATTGAAAATCATTCCTTGAATCAACCCTAACAAGTCATATTAATCTTGAAAATTCATGGATGGCATGAGAAGCCTCAATTTACATTTTTTGTTATATTTATAATATCAATTATTTTAATCATTCATTGATAAAGTAATTACTCCATCATCATTATATCATAAATAAATATAAATATTTTTTCATTAAAAATTATAAATAAAATTCAATTATGTTGGAAATATTTTAATATTTATAATGAATATTTATAGTCTAATTTAACTTATGTATAACCGTATATTAATTTTTTATAGTTATTACAATTTAAATTTAACACTTTTAACTCTTCTTTAAATAAATTAATAATAAACGCCCTAATCCAATCCATGTGCACCAAAAGGATAATATTTTATTTTAAGGTTGGTTTTGGTTGAAATAAACTTATCTAACAGAATTAGGACATGTGTTGGGGTAATTATTATATCATTTTTACCATTAATTACCCTATTTACTTTTAACTGTGGTAAATAAAAATCAAAAGTTACTTTTTACCAAAACTTATTTTCAATTTATGGAACCAAATTTTACCTACTGATGTCAACCCTGTCTCTTGGATTTTTGAAATTTTATTCACAGAAGTGGTAACATTATGTTTTATGTAAATTTGTAAATGTGCCTAGAATGTGTGTAAAACACGTTAAAAAGTTCAATAAAATTTTATATATCTAATCTTATTATAAAATGAATCAATTGAATTGAATTATACTAATATAGGTATTATGTATCAATTTTTACTATATAATAAATTTAAATAAAAAATATTTATTATTTAAATAAAAGTCAGTTTTAAACAATAACATAATGTTTTTCAGTATTCATCAAAATTAAAAGTTTTTAGAAAAATACCAAATATTCACCCGAAGATAATTTTGATAATTTGAATTAAAAAAATAAGTCTTTTTTACCAAATTAAAAACATAGAAGTTTCGTTAATAAATTTAAAATTAATTCCCGTTGTCAAAACCAAAAAGCGGGTTATTTAAAAAGTAAAAACTACCAAAATATTGATATATGTTTATGTACAATTTAAATGTAAAATTACTTATAATGACTTAAATTATATTAAATGTTAAAAATATAATCTAATTATACTTAAAAACCACAAAATTTAATAATTTAACACTACAAATTATTTCGATTAAAAAAATTGTTTTCAATTAAAATTTAGTATCTTCACTATTCATCATAATGTGAATGTTACTAGAAAAGTACCAAAAATTTATCCAAACTAAAATGTTATATATCGCTTCTAAAAAATAATTTTATTTTTTTTGCCAAATTCAATATAAAAAAGTGTCAATATTGGATTTATAAAGTGTTCACTATCAAAAGGTGGTAAAATTTAATTTTCTAAAAAATTATTCTTTTATCTGAAAAATTAAAATTTTCTGCATATTATGTACAAGAAACAAGAAATTTGAATGTTAAAATTATATAGTATATATAAAAATTAAAAATCTGTTTAATACTATTCATAACTTCTTTTTTAACGGCTAGTTTTGGAAATCTGTGGTGCGATCAAACTCGGTGTTTCGTGTAGCGCAAGCTATTGAATTACTTTAAAGAGATAACATACTATGGAATCCTGGGGTGTTACATTCTATAATACTTCCAATAAATTGTATCCTCTCAATTTGAAATTGTTCCATGAAAATATAAGGTTAAAAATAGAAAATACCTTTTTAGAAAACCCCCATCGGAAATAGGGTTAATAAAATTTAGTCTTAATAATAGGGAAAGGGAAATGAAAAATTCAACACCAAATTTTGATTTTGAATTGGAGAACATTGGTTGAAATTAGAAACCCATAATTGTTAGAAAACTAATATTTATATGGAGTGATTGAGTTCATCAATCACAAATAAGTGAATAATAAATGGAATATTGAGGGCCTCAAAGCAATAAATCTATGATGACTTAAATATCATCGATTCAAAAAAACATCAGGTATTAGGATGACACATTTATGGTTTTAAGATCCCTTACCTAAATTTTAATTACTAATTTATTCAAAAATAAGAGAAACAAATACTTGACATGTAGAGTTCTATCCTTCAACTAACTTTTTCCACAAACTCATCTTTCACTCCAAAAGATAATAGGATTCAGAAATATTATATTTATACTAATAGTATAGGGTTTCAAAAATATTTTAAAATTAAACTATCACATAATTTTAAAAAACTAGATTATACAAACCAGAACATCACGTAGGCCAGGGGAAGTTGATGCACCCTTGTCGCCCTTCGGTTGCTGGTTCAAGTCTCACTGTCTTTCTGGACACGACATGTTATCACCCAACCTCCAGGTTGTCAATTTTATAACAATCCAAAATTAATCTTAAGAAATGTTTTAAGCTTAAACAGTAGTATCCAATGTCCTAATTAATTCATTTCAACCTTTAGACTTAGCCAAAATACTTCTATCCAAACTCACAGTCCAAAATTTCTATGGACGGTAAACACAATGAATATCTTTTTTTCCACGTAATAACAAGTGAATACCTTCATCTCTTATAGTCTTAAAACATGGTAACACCCTAAATTACCATAAAACCTTACTGGTTACATTCGTGCTCCCTTATTCCTTATAAAATACAGGATATACACTTTATATATTTTTTTTGTAAAATCCAACAATGGTGGAATAAACAAACAATTAATTTGTTTCAAGCTAGTCAAGAATATCTAAAATATTTTTTCCAAATCAAACATATCTTATTCAAAAATCATTATCTCAGTTTTAGAAACATATTAAGGGTTATATTTCCCCCAACCATATATTACCCAAAATGTTTTACATGAATCATTTTCACTTTACTTGGTACTATAAAATCTCAAATCATTAATGAAAACGTACTGCAGTACAATCCTAACATACTTTATAATTCTTATAACTTGTACATCATTAATGAAATACTCAAAAGACACAATTCTATAATAACAACTTAAGAACACTAATCATTTCTCTTCATTTGATGTTGTATCATAACTATATTATTATTTAATATCATCATTTGTGGTATACTCTGATGATTTGGACATTGATTCGCATATTTTCCCAACTCCTAGCAGATAATGCATTATACATTTTGAAACTTCTTCTTGCTATTGCGATCACGTACTTGGGGTCCTTTTTTCACAAATATAACAAACACTCATTCCTTTCAAGAATTTACCAAGGTGATTCTTTCCACAATTATCTCATATGGGAAAATCTTTCATTCCCTTTCTTCCCTTTATTCGTATTTCACTCTACCATCCTCTTCTTATCTAGAATCCCTTAAAATATATATGACTCATAGAATTTTTTACTTATCTTATTAACACATGATATTATTTTTTTATATGATGAGAATACGTGGGAGACTATTTCCATTATAAATAATGGCGTAAGACCATGAAAGATATGATCCTTCTTACTCTTTGGATCATGCGTATTGATGGAGTTATCATTTCTTCTACAGGGCGCCATTTCTAAATGAAAAACTACACTAGGTTAGATCATATCATAATGTATTATCCAAAAATACAAAAATTATAAAAATTAATTGAATATTTTCACTCATATAGTCTCAAAATCATAAAAATGGTTTTTTGCTGACATATTTACTCATAAATATTTCACAATGGCTTGCAAATAATATATGAATTATCCTAAGAATATCCCCAAGGAGATTTGTAACCAAGAGTGCAGCAAGACCTGTTGTCATGTACCAGGATACCCAGGGTCATTCCTGAAACTATATGTTTGTTCTTTCACTCCTAGGTACATCTGTTCCCGAATCGCCTATTATTTCTAATATCCAGAAATGGATATATTTCTTGGAAAACTCACAAAATATATACATTACCAAAATTATAGGATGTTCTTCTATACCAATCCTCAATATCTGTCTTAAGGTACTGTTCTCTAATCACAGTTTTTCTAAATCTAATTTCCAAGGTTATTGCTAAAATTCCTATAATACCAAGTGTAATGCCCTAAGCCCAGAAGCCCGGAGTCAATGCATTAATTTATTACATTGGCATGATTACAGGGTATCAAGTCATGAAGGACCGATCAATTTAGTTGTCTTGGAAAATAGATTACATACATGAATGTTACATTACACTTTATAAAATACAACACAACATAAATAATTATTTGAGAATTCCATTATTCCCTTATCTTATCCCTACATATCAATCATAATTCACTTCCTAGAATCTTGGGAAAATAAAACATAAGAAAGGGGTGAGCTTAGATGGTCAGTAAGGGTAAATAATTTATCAGAAGCTATAAACTTTTAAGGAAAGATGTGTTAAAAAACAACTTTTTAAACATAAATCTGAACATAATATGAAAAAAAATAAATCAAACATCACCTTATAAACATTCACATAAATATTATAATAGTCTAATAATCACATGTTATAACTAATTTCATATTGAGGGAATGCAGATCGCCAGACATCATTACCACATAGTCAAGGTCTCGTTCCAAGACTACAAATAAAAATTTTGTGAAGGTCATGTTCCAAGACAATAGTTTGTCTCATGAGACTTACTGTTGCATCTAAGAGTTATAGCAGGATCCACCCGTCACATACTATGTTTACTGCAATCCTCATATGAAAATATTGAAACATAACATAAACATTCGTTTTAAAAATAGCATACGAAATGTAAATACTTAAACCATAAACCATGAATGGTATAAAAATATAACATTCACTATCAAACATATCATAACTCATTCAATACAATATTGAATATTGTATTTATAATAAAGCAACCTCAATCAAGAAAAACATCCAAAAATGATGTTGACATAGTTGAAAATAATCAATAAAACCCTTTGAAAGAAATATTTTTTTTTTCATGAAATCATTTAAAATTCTCACAATTTATAAAGTAAGACATTTAAAATATGTTTCTGAATCAAAGTTCCCCATACCAATTTGAATCTTTATAATGGAATTAACATTTTATAACATTCTTTTCTATATAAACAAATCCTTAAAACAATTTTGAAAACATGGACATTAAAGATAAAGATTTAGAAGAGTACATATTTAAAACATTTAAAATGATGTTTTTGTTAATGTGTATCTTAAAATAATCATTTTTAAATGTATTTTATGAATCATGGACATGGATACTAAATATGTGCCAGAAAATAATTACACATAAACAATCTCAGATAATAATAATATTGAGGAATTAACCCTTACCTTGCACATTTCATTTGGTCGAGAGTACATTTAACCTCCTGTATAATGACCATAGTATTTTCTTAAATTATACCAAAACCATATTCATATTTATTATAACATACATGATTAATTTATGACTTTATACTACCCATATAACAATTATTTCCATGTTAAATCAACATTTCAGGTAATAATCACTTTCTTTATCGTAAGTGATTTAACTTGTTATTCTTGATCATATCATTTAGATTATAATTTAAATACATCCATAATATTAAAACTGATTTATATATCATATATATTTATATTATAAATATTTATAATATATAGATATATGAAATGGAAAACATCATTTATGGAGATGGTAGGCCGTACGTACGCATAAACATTGTTTCTATTTTCATATCGTTTTGAAGGGAAGTAAGTGAATAAGATATATATAAGTACACACACACCCACACATATATATATAATATATATCCAGTAGAAATATTATGTCATATATTACATACTTATTAATAATATATATTTTTATAATCATCGTTGAATGGTGAATATGGAAATGAATCTCATCGTGTCGTGGAGACGATAAGCCGTACATACACACGAGCAACGATATCATTTCTTTAATGATTAAAAGGTGCGGAATTGGATAGTATATTAATTGAATAGAGAAATTAGCTTGTTATTTTAATTATTTATATTTATATTACTTATAATTATATCCATCCAAATAAGATAGCGTTGAATAACAAATTACACCACGATGTGAAGATGGTAAGCCGTATTTACGCATGCATGGTGAAATTTTAATTCATAGGATGGATAAAATAATGAATATCATTGTACCATATTTATAATAACATCACTGTATGTAGAAGGTACTGAATTTATTATATTGTTATGGAAAAAACAAAGAATGAGAATGTGGAAGAAGAATAGAACTATGAAATGGTTGATAAAATAATTACCCCTTCTTCAGGTGTTTCCTTTTGATTTGAACCAAAGGGCTCTTTAGGATGGCTTTCTGCTCAAGGTAAGGACTATAAGTTGAATTGAGAGATGTTGGGATATATTTGGGTAGGGGATGGTCAAGCTAAAATTATTTGGATGTGTGATTTTGAGAGAAGGGGAAGTACCCTTTTATTAGAGAGGTGAGGGTCACATTAGGAAGAGTTTGAAATATTATTTTATTATACAATCATAGTTGGTAAATAATGGATCCAAAATGATTTATTTAGAGGATAAGGTGGAGACGGGACCAAAACCTCTCAACCAATAGGTTTTATACAGGTTTAGGCCACCATATTATCCTTAACTTTTAGATTTAACTCTTAGTTAAATAGTTTAACTTTTACAATCTATTCCTGTATTATTATAATAAATTGGTAATAAACTTACAATATAATTCCAAGAGAACCCAAAGTGGTTAATTAATGACATATATTTCATTATATAAGTTCTTTGGATGAATCATAGATATTTAGGGATATTATATCATTTAATAATATAGTATTTATTTTAAAAACACATTTATGTAAATTTTGACACTATTTAGTAATTGGGTTTTGTGAAAGTCATAACAGCATGATTACATTGAAAAACATTCCTTGAATCAACCCTAACAAGTCATATTAATCTAGAAAATTCATGGATGGCATGAGAGGCCTCAATATACATATTTCGTTATTTTTATAATATTAATTATTTTAATCTTTTATTGATAAAGAAATAACTTTATCATCATTGTATCATAAATAAATTTAGTTATTTAAAATCTAAAAATTATAAATAAAATAAATTTATTTATCAAATTATTTTATATTTCTAATTATTTTTTTATAGTCGAATTTATCTTATATTAAACACTATATTAAAGATGGTTTAGTTATTAAAATTTGAATTTAACACTTTTAACTCTTCTTTAAATAAATTAATAATAAATGCCCTAATCTACTCCAAGTGGAAAAAATGATCATATTTTATTCCTAAGGTTGTTTTTGTTGAAAATAAACTTATCCAATAGAATTAAATCATGTGTTTGGGTAATTATAATATCATTTTTACCATTAATTACCATATTTACTTTTAACCGTGGTAAATAAAATTTAAAAGTTACTATTCACCAAAAATTATTTTAAATTTATTGAACCAAATTTTACATACCGATGTCAACCGTGTCTCTTGAATTTTTTAAATTCATTCCATAGAAGTGGTAAAATTATATTTTATGTCTATTTGAAAATGTGCCTTGAAGGTGGGTAAAAGAAGTTAAAAAGTTGAATAAAATTTTATTTATCTAATCTTATTATGAAATGACTCCAATGAATTACCTTTGACTGATATAGTTGTTATGTTTGTATTTTAACTTTAAAATAAATTTAAATAAAAAATAAAAATTATTTAAATAAAATTTGGGTTTAAACCATAACACAACGTTTTTCCACTATTCATCAAAAAGTAAACATTTTAAAACAAAACTCCAAAAATTCACCCTAATCTAATTATGATGATACAAATTAAAAAATGAAGTATATTTTACTGAATAAAAATCATAGTAGTTTCATTAATTAATTTAAAATTAATTATCGTTGTTAAAACAAAAAAGTAGGTTTTTTTAAAAGTAAAAACTATCAAAAGATTGAAATATGTTTATGTCCAATTTAAATTTTAATTTACTTATAATGACCTAAATTATATTAAATGTTAAAAATATATTGTAATAATACTTTAAAACCACTCAAATACATAATTTAACACAATAAATTATTTTGATTAAAAAAAATTCAATTAAAATTTAGTATTTTTCACTATTCATCAAAATATGAAGTTATTCAGAAAAGTACCAAAAATTAATCCAAAATAAATATTTATGTCTCTCTTATAAAGTAGAATTTTATTTTTTCAAATACAATATATTAAAGTGTCAAATATTGGTTTTAAAAAGGGTTCTCCATTAAAAGGCGGAAAAATTGCATTTTCTGAAAAATCATTCTTTTATCTCAAAAATTGAATTGGTCCTCATATTATGTCTAAGAAATAGAAAATTTGAATTTTAAAATTATATAAGATATATATAAAATTCAAAATTTGGTTAATACTATTCATTACTACTTTTTAACGGCTAGTTTGGTAAGTCGCGGTGCGCTCGAACTCGGTGTTTCGTGTAGTGAAAGCTATTAATTACTTTAAAAAGATAACGTACTATGAAATCTTGGGATGTTACAATCTCCCCTCCTTTAGTAAATTGCATCCTCACAATTTGAAATTTTTCTTCAAAACTAAAAGGCTAATAATAGAAAATACCTTTGTGAAAAACCCACATCAGAAATAGGTTTAATCATATTTAGTCTTAATAAAAGGGAAAGAAAAATGAGAAAGTCACCACCGAATTATGATCTCAAGTAAAAGATAATTGGTGAAATTAGAGACACATAATTGACAGAAAACATAATTATTTATAGGGAGTGATTGAGGTTATCAATAAAAAATAACTGAACAACAACTGGAATATTGAGGGCCTCAAAGCCATAAATCTATGATGACTTAAATACCATCAGTTCAACAAAAAATAAGGTAATAAGATAACACATTTTTGGTTTTAAGATCCCTTACCTAAATATTAATAATTAATTTCATTAAAAAAATAAGGGAAAAAATACTTGATAAGTAGAGTTCCTTCCTTAAACTAACTTCTACCACAAACTCATCTTTCACTCCAAAAGATAATTGAATTCAAAAATATTCTATTTATCTTAATCGTATAGGGTTTCAAAAAAAAAGTATAATTAATCTATTAGATCAATTAAAAAAACTACATTATACAAACCTGCACATCAGGTAGGAAAGTGGTAGGTGATGCACGCTTGTCGCCCATCAGTTGTGACTTCATGTCTAGAAGCCTTGTCGGGCACGACGGGTTGACATTGAACCTCCCAGTTTTCCTTTTTATAACAATCCAATAATAATATTAAGAAATGTTTTAATATTAAACAATATTATCCAATGTCCATCTTAATTCATTCAAACCTTTATACTTATCCAAAATACTTCTTTCTAAAGTCAGAGTCCAAAATTTTTATAGAAGGTAAACAAAATGATGATTTTTTTCCGCATAATAACATGTGAATAATTGATCATGTATACTCTTAAAACATGGTAACACCCTGAATTACCATATAACCTTACTAATTACATTCATTCTCTCTAATTCCTAATAGAATACTGAATATATTTTTTATATCAAAAATGCTGTAAAATCCAACAATAATGGAACAAAAAACAATTAATTAATTTCATGGTAGTCAAGAATATATAGTATAATTTGTCCAAACCAATAATATATTATTTCAAAATCATTATCTCAATTTAAGAAACATATTAAGGGTTATATTTCCCCCATACATATATTTTCCAAGATGTTTAACTTGAAACTTTGTCACTTTACTTAGAACCATAAAATCTCAAATCTTTAATGAAAACGTACTGCATTGAAATCATTATATATATTATAATTCTTATAACATTTACTTCATTAATGAAATAATCAAGTGACACAATTCTATAATAACAACTTAAGAACACTAATAATTCTTTTTCATTTTATTTAGTATCATAACTTAATTATTATCCAATAGCATTATTTGGGGTGTACTCTGATGATTTGGACATTGATTCCCATAGTGTCCCAACTCCTTGCAGAAGAAGCATTGTACATTTGATAATTTTTTTCTTACCCTTGCAATCACGTACTTGGTTTCCTTTTTCTCCACTCATATAAGAAAATCTCATTTTCTTCCAGAATTTACCAATGTGATTCTTTCCACATTTATCACATATGGGAAAGTCTTTCTTTACCTTCTTCCCTTTATCCAAATTTCTCTCTACCATCATGTTCTTCTCTGGATTCCCTTCACAGCCATATGACATAGATACTTATTTACCTATATTATTAACACATGATACTATTTCTTCCTATGATGAGAATACATGGGAGAATATTTCCCTTCTAAATGATAGCGTAAGACCATGAAAGATATGATCTTTCTTAGTATTTGGATCCTGCGTATTGCTAGAGTTCTCATTCCTTATAATTTGTGCCTTTTTTAAATGAAAAAATACACTAGATTAGATTATATCATAATATATAATACAAAACTACAAAAATTCTCAACATTAATTGAATATTTTCACACATCTTGTTTCAAAATCACAAAAATGGTTTCATTGCTAACATATTTACTCATAAATCATTCATAATAGATTGTAATGAAATTGTGAATTATCCTAAACATATCCCCTGGGAGTGTCATAACCAGGTGTGCAGCAAAGCCCGTGTTCATGTTCTAGGATACCCCTGGTCAAGACCGAAACTCCTTTTTACATTTTTCACTTCTAGGTACATCTTTTCCAGAGTCATTTCTACCTGCTCATATCCATATAGGTATATATTTCTTAGAAAACTCACAAAATCTCTATATTACCAAAATTCTATGAAGTTATTCTATGCTAATCCTCAAGGACTATTTTAGGGTAATGTTCTATAATCATAATTTTTATAAATCCATTTTACAAGGTTATTTCTAAAATTTCTCTGATACCAACTGTAACGACCCGACCCCAGAAGCTCTAAGTTGGTGCATTATTTTAATACATTGGCATGATTATAAAGAATCAATTTCTAAAAGACTGATCAATTAATTAGTCATGGAAAATAGATTACATACATGAATGTGATACTACAATTTATAACATACAACACAAAATAAATAATCCTTTGAGAACTTTATTATTCCCTTAGCATAACCATATATATCAATCGTAATACACTTCTTGGAATCATGGAAAATAAAACATGAAAAATGGGTGAGCTCAAATGCTCAGTAAGGGTAAATAATTTAGCAAAATCTATAAACTTTTAATGAAACACTTGTAAAAAAACATCCATTTAAACATAAACATGAACATAATTTGGAAAATGGAAATCAAACATCCCCATATAAACATTCAAATGGATATTCTACTATCCGAATAATTACATGTAATAACTAATTTCATATTGAGGGAATGACCAACATCGGGAATCATTACCACAATGTCAAGGCATCATATCAAGACTACAAATAATTTTTCTTTCAAGCCCTTGTTCCAAGACACTATTTTGTCTCATAAGACCTTCTGATGCATCGAATAGGTATAGAGGGATACACTCATTACGAACTAATTCCCTTGCATTCCTCATATGAAAATTTTGAAACATAACATAAACATTCGTATTAAAACTAGAATACGAAATGTCAATACTTTAACGATAAACTATAAATGGTATAAAAATAGCACATTCATTTTCAAACATATCATAACTCCTTCAATACCGTATTGAAGATTGTATTGATAATAAATCAACCTCAATTAAGAATAATATCGAAAAATGATGTTGAAATAGTTGAAAATAATCAGTAAAACCTTTTGATAGAAATATATTTTTTTAATGAATTTATTTAAAAGTATAAAAATTTATAAAGGAAGATGTTTAAATGATATTTTTAAATCAAAGTGTCCTATACCACTTTGATATTTTTTAAAGGAATTAACATTTTAAGACATTCATGCCTATATAAATAAATCCATAAAACCATTTTAAAAACAAGGATATTAATGAAAAAGATTTAGAAGAATAAATATTTAAAACATTTCAAATAATGTTTTTCTTAAAGAGTACCTTAAAAGAATTATTTTGAAATGTCTTTTATGAAACATGGACATGGATAAAAAATATGTCCCAGAAAATACTTACACATAAACGTTCTCGGATAATAATGAGATTGAAGAATTAACCCTTACCTTGCAGATTCCCTTGGACGAGGGTTCATTTAACCTCTTGCATAGTAAACATAGTACATTATTAAATTATACCAAAATAATATTTATATTCATTATATCATATATAATTCATTTAAGACTTTATACTACCCATTTAATAATGATTTCCACGTTAAATTAACATTTCAGGTAATAATTACTTTGTTTATCATACGTGTTTTAACGTGTTATTCATGATCATATCATTTAGATCATAATTTAATTACTTCCACAATTTAAAACATGATTTATATATAATATATATTTAGGATATATATATGTATAATAGATAGAAATATGAAATTGAAAACACCATTTATGGAGATGGTAGGCTATACGTATGCATAAACGTTGTTTACGTTTTTAGATCGTATTGAATGGAAGTAAGTGAATATGATATAAGTACGTTTATATATATATATATATATTTAATAGAATTATTATGTCATATATTAAATTCTTATTAATAATTTATATTTTTATAATCATTGTCAAATGGTGAACGTGGAAATGAATCTCATCGCGGTGTAGAGACGGTAAGCTATATGAACACACGAGCAACGATATCATTTCATTAATGATTAAAAGGTGTCGAATTGGATGGTATATTAATTATACAGAGAAATTAGAATTTTATTTTCATTATTTATATACATTTTACTCATCATTATATCCATCCAAATAACATAGTGTTGAATAACAATTAACACCGCGATGTGGAGATGGTAAGCCGTTTGTACGCACGCATGGTGACATTATCATTCATTGTATGGATAGAATAATGACTATGGTTGTACCATATTAATAATAAAAACAAAGTATTTAGAAGGTACTGGAGTTATTATATTGTTATGGAAATAAAAAAAAGATAAAGTGGAAGAAGAATAGAACTTTGACAGAGGTGATAAAATAATTACCTATTCTTCAGGTGTTTCCTTTTGACTTGAAAAAATGGCTCCATAGGCTGGATTTATGCTCAAGGAATTGCCTCTATGATGAAGTAAGGGATATTGGGAGGATATTTGGGCATGGGTTGGCCAGGCCAAAAGGCATTAGAGGTGGGATTTTGAGAGAAGGGGAAGTACCCTTTTATAAGAGAGGTGATGGTCACCTTTGGAAAAGCTTGAAATATTATTTTATTATACATTCATATTCAGTTTATAATGACTCCAAAAAGATTTATATTGAGAATATGGTGTATATGGGTTGAAATCCACTTAACCAATAGGTTTTAAACAGGTTTAGGTTTCCATATTAACCTTATCTTTTAGTTTTAAATTTTAGTTAAATAGTTTTACTTTTAGTTAAATAGTTTAACTTTTACTATGTATTCTTGTATAATTACAATAAATGGTTAATAAACATACTATAAAATTCCAAGATAACCTCAAGTGGTTCACTAATGAAATATCTATCATTATATAAGTCCTTTGGCCTAATCTTTAAGTTTTCAGAATATTATATCATTTAATAATATTGTATTTGTTTTAAAAACTGATTTATGTCAATTTTGACAGTAAAGTCATAACAAAATGATTACATCAAAAACATCATTGAATCAACCCTAACATGTCATATTAATCTAGAAAATTAGTGGATGACATATAAAGCCCCATTTTACATTTTTTTATATTTATAATATCAATTATTTTAATCATATTATATTTTTAAGGGTGGTTTTGGTCGAAATAAACTTATCCAATATAATTAGGACATATGTTGGGGAAATTATAATATCATCTTTACCATTAATTACCCTATTTACTTTTAACCACGGTAAATAAAATTCAAAAGTTACTATTCAACAAAAATTATATTTAGCTTATTGAACCACATTTTACTTATTGATGTCAACTGTGTCTCTCAGATTTTGGAAATTCAATTCACAGAAGCGAGAAAATTATATTTTATGCAAATTTTAAAATGTGCCTAGAAGGTGTGTAAAAGACGTTAAAAAGTTCAATAAAATTGTATATATCTAATTTTATTATAAAATGACACTAATGAATCAAATTGGACTTATATTGGTATTATGTATCTTTTTTCAATTTAAAATAAATTTAAGTAGAAAATAATTATTATTTAAATAAAAGTCGGTTTTAAATAATAACACAATGTTTTTCATTATTCATCAAAAATTGAATGTTTTCAGAAAAATAAAAAAAATTCAACCTAAGCTAATTTTGATAATCCGAATTAAAAAATGATGTATATTTTACCAAATTAAAAATATAGAAGTTGGATTAATTAATTTAAAATTAATTCTTATTTTCAAAACCAAAAAGTAGGTTTTTAAAAAAGTAAAAAGTATCAAAATATTGAAATTTTCTATGTCCAATTTGAACGCAAAATTACTTATAATAACCTAAATTATATTAAATGTTAAAAATATAATCTAATTATACATTAAAAACACTCAAATGAATAATTTAACTCGGTAAATTATTTCGATTAAAAAAATTGTTTTCAATTAAAATTTATTATTTTTCACTATTAACCAAAATAGGAATATTATCAGAAATGTACCATAAAAAATCCAAACTAAATTTTTAAGTCCCTCTTTTAAAGAATAATTTTATTTTGTCAAAGCAAATATATAAAAGTGTCAAATATTAGATTTAAAAAGGGTTTTCCATTAAATGGTGGTAAAATTACATTTTCTAAAAAAAACTTATTTTATCTGAAAATTTGAATTTTTCCTAATTTTATGTCTAAGAAACAAAAAAGTTGAATTTTAAAATTATATAGAATATATATAAAATTAAAAATGTATTTAATACTATTCATAACCACTTTTTTGAATAGCTAGTTTGGTAAGTCGTGGTGCACTCGAAGTCTGTGTTTAGTGTAGGGAAAGATATTTAATTGCATTAAATAGATAATGTACTACGAAATCATAGGGTGTTACAGTTTAATCTAGAAAATCTACCAAATCAACCAAGAAATCAAAATGACATCATGCGAGAACTTTTTCCTGCGAGTTCTAGAGAAATATTTATTATTATTTCAACTTTATCCAGACACCATGTTTAAGGATGAAAATATTTATTAAAGTCAATATAAAAATAAATATATGGGTGTTCTATGATAAAAATGATTCTTATATTGAGTATAAATGAGATTCTCAATCTTCAATAGATGGGTATCTTAGTTGTGAATATATAAATAGGGAATATTTCCATAATATGTCAATCCAAATAGGGAGTTGATATTCTTATTAAATTTGATAACTATTTATATCTTCTAAAGGTGATTATGTTAATAGTATATAAATGGAAAACCATGCGAAGAATGATTTGGATTCATTAATTCTTTGTCATTTTTATTGGAAAACAAGCTTTATACAAGGAATAAATAAGGAAGAAAAGATATTTGTTACTCAAATTGTTTGGTAAAAAAAATTTAGACAACACACTATTTTTGATTCCTACCATACCAGGGAAATACTCCACAATCTAATTAGATAAAATATTTTTTTTATTTTTTAATTACTTAATTTTTTTTAGGCAATAATTTGATTTTGATCACAATAAATCTGGAAACCCTAACTATTTAGTTTTTGTATCCAATGCAAGGATATCAATCCAACCAACCACAAATGATGGTTATGGTGAATTTATAATAAACATCATTCAAACTTTTATAGATAATCTTTGAACCATATTTTTTAGTTTTTTTACAAGAAATATTGTTATGATAGGGTTGTCACAAAATATAGGTGAGTTAATTGCATGAGGTCGGTGTCTGAAGAGATAAAGCCTATAGATTTTCAAAAATGGAAACAAATTAAAGTGTATTTGGAAATATTAAACTATAAAAACATTCAAAAACAATTTACTTATTTTGGTCAATGTCTAGGAAGTTTTCGAAGCAATATAATGGAAGTGATTGTGAATATTATGTTTCCAAAATTATTTGAGAGATCGTAAGGCATGCAAAAACAAGAATCACCTGATAGGTAATTTATGAAGATAATTAAAATTTTATAAAATATTTTTCATAATCATTTGTTTTTCCACATTTTCTTTGTATTATCAATTTTTCAGACATCCTTCGTACTCTAAAGAAGAAGAAATGTTTTTAGAAATGACTGGGCAACGTAAATGTTGTACGAATGTTTTAGAAAAAAAATCTTGGATTTTACCAGCTACTTTTATTATATATTATAAGTTAGGAACTTAGAAACATATTTGGTATGTGAATAACTAGTGTCATATTTACTATATATTAATTTTTATTTGTTTCTAAAGGATAATTATAATGTAATAAATCAATTTGATTACACGTGATTAATAGAGAAAAATAAAATTGTTGAGAAATTGAGGTGGAAGAGGTACATGAAGAGGTTTAGTTGGAGGCATAGGTATATGAAGAGGCAGCAGTGGAGTTAGTGATAGAGGTGGAGGAGGAGGAAGATGTTGAAACTAAGGTAGTGGTGGATACAAAACGATATCTTGGATGCCATAAAATTGTTGGGAAATTGAGTAGAATGAGGATAATATAATTATTACGTTTGAAAAAAATCGTTAAAAAGGACGTAATTTTCTTCTCACTTAATATAATATCTCTTTTGATATGTTTCAGGCGGATTATTAAAAAAGTATTTTTCACCACCTGTTTAAGAGATTTTATATTGGAATTTAAGTGGATGATGTTTTTTCAGAAAAAAACTAGTTGTTTTTTTTAAACTGATTATCATAGGATACAAGTTCTATTATAACAATCCAATTATTATCAACATCTATTTATGTGTGAAAGAAACCCCTCAAAAAGAATAAACTAAACAAGAAAATAGTTTCACTTTCTTCCCCATGTCTTCTCTAAAATACTAAGAAAGGGTCTTAGTAGTCGATCCAACAGTATCATGAGAGTCAAAGAACATTAATCCAATCATTAAATAAGTATATTGTCTAAGTAAAAAGTTCTAATAAATATATGTGTAATCATCCACCGAATCTTGTTTTTGTATGAGAGAATTATTTGTGGAAAACTAGCTTTGGGAGATCATTGACATAGAAGAGGGATGGTGTCAAAGGAAAAAAAATTCAAAAGAAAATACACTGCCTTAGGAATGAATCTATGAAAATGAAAAATATACTTCAAATGAAATAATGAAGAACCAAGAAAGAAAATTAACATTTCTTTGAAAAACAATATAGTTTCTTGATCCATTACATACAAAAAATATAAAAATACCAAATTTCATCTACTGAATCATAAATATTTTGTTATGATAGAGTTTATCATCACCCAGAAAAACACATTCATTTTTTTTGAAATTAGTATTAATTTTAGTAAAATTTTTAACTAACATACTCTTATGTTGAGAAAAAAATTCAAATTGTTTATGATGTGTAAAAATCAGCCTCATGTCAGATGGCTACACGATGTGCCTGGTATGTTTAAAAGTGTCCTTTATCTGTTTAAAATTTTCATTCTAATATAGAAAGTGTCAATCACTAAAAACAAAACAAAATCAATCAGAGTGAATTGATAATTTATAAAAATGATTTATAATTCACTTTTGATGTATTTTAATTATTATCATTTCAAATGCACACATGATGTAGGAATTATGATTGAAATTTCATGGTTCGAGTTTAAAATGAAATTTTAGTAAAAAAACGCTTGTGGAATACTGAAAACCAATAAAACACATTTGTAATTTTTTTGATAATTTATAAAAAAATATAAATAAATTATTTTTTTATGTGTTTAAATCATCCACACCTCAATATGATGCATAGTGTGACTGGTATTACTTTATATGTTTATTTTAATTCAAAATTGACATTATTTTTAGTTAAAAAGACAACTGATATACTCAAAATTTAGAAAATGTATTCAGATTTTTTTTACTTTTTAAAAATGATCCATAAGTCATTTTTGACATACATGAATTATATTGACCTCAATATGATACAAGATGTGACCGATATGACTCAAAGGTTCTGTTCTAAGTTAAAAATTGTTATTTTAGTTTAAAAAGTGTCACTTACTGAAAATAGAGAAAACACACATGGTTTTTATTGATAGTTTTGGAAAGTGACACATAATTCAATTTTTACATACAGGAAACATTCTCATGTAAAATCCACACATTATGTGACTAATGTGACTAAAAGTGTGCATTTCCAGTTTGAATTAAAATTTTAGTAATAAATACAACTGTACTATTCAAAAATAAGAGAAATAATTCTAATTATTTTGATAATTTTTGAAAACTATCCACATTTTATTTGGGATGTTTAGGAATTATCCACATCATAATTCAACACATGGTGTGACCGGTATGACTCCAAGTGGATCTTATTATTCAAAATTGACATTTATTTTAGTAAAAGAGATAACTAACATACTCAAAACCATGAAAAAAAATTCTAAAAGAAAATGATACATAATTCATTCTTGATGTGTAGGAATCATCCCCTCATTAATATTAAGTATGATGTGTGTAGTATGACTCAAAGTGCCTGTTATCAATTTAAAATTGACATTTTTTTTTCATAAAGTTCAAATTATTGAAATTTGTGAAAACAAACTCAGATTAACTCAAAACTATAAGAAAATAATTTATAATTCATTAATACTTTGTATAAACATATCTCATGTAAAAAACCACACACCGTGTTAGTAGCATCACTAAAAGTGCGCATTTATAGTTTAAAGTGACATTTTAGTAAAAACACTAGTGGAATATGGAAAACTACGAAATCATATTATTATTTTGAAACAATTGGAATATGATACCTATGAAATTTTTGACACATAGGAATCACCATACCCTCAATCCAACGCAGAGTGTGACTGGTCTAACTCCAAGTGAGTATTTTCATTGGAAATTAACATTAATTTTAGTATAAAAAATGAAAAATGACCTACTAAAAACTTAGAAAACACATTCTTATTATTTTTATACATTAGTAAAATTATCCAGAATAATTTTTCACATCTAAAAATTAGGTGAAACTCAATATAATACATGATTTTCCCGTTATGACTCATAGTGTCTATTATAAATTTATGATTGACATTTTAGTGTAAAACATGTCACTCATTGAAAAATAAGCAAGAGTTATCAGATTATTAGGACAATTTAGGAAAATTATGCATAATTCATTTTAGATGTTTTGGAATCAGTCCCATATCATACCCACACACAATGTGATCAGTATGAATCAAATTGACTGTTTCCAATTTAAAATGACATTTCAATAAAAACACAAGTGGAATAATGAAACTAAAAAAAATCCAGATAGTTTTTATTCATTTTGAATATAATCTATAAGTCATTTCTGATGTGTAGGAATCATCATCACCTCAATATTATGCACAATGTGACAAATGTGACTCAAGGTGCATCTTTTTATTCGAAATTGACATTAATTTCTATTGAAGAATTACAACTAAAAAATTCAAAACTAATAAAACACATTTGGATTGTTTTTGTATTTTAAGAAAATGATAGGTATGACATTTTGGGATTCTAATAATCCACCACACCTTAATCCAATACACAATTTTCATGGTATGAATCAGGGTTTCCTTTATCAGTTTAAAATTAATATTTTAGTTCACAACATTTCACTCACCGAAAATTGAGCAAACACTCAAGTGTGGCATATGCTGTGACTAATTCCCACATCATACCCACACAATACTTGATTGATATCAATCAATGTGTGTGTTTCTAGTTTAAAATAATGTTTTTGTAAAAACAACACACGTGGCTTACTCAAAATTCATATAATGAATCTAGAATATTTTGATACTTTATGAAACTTATCCATATGTCATTTGGGATGTTTAGGATTCAACCACACCTAAATACGACATATGGTGTGACTGGTTTGACTCCAAGTCTGTCCTTTTATACAATAAATGTCATTAATTTTATTAAAATAGAAAACTGACATAAAAAAACCAATAAAACACATTATGATAACTTTGTAACCTTATGAAAAGGATCCATAAGTCATTTTTGATATGTAGGAATCAGAATAACCTAAATACGATACATGATGTGCATAGTATGACCCAAATTTTATGATATCATTTAACAATTGAAATTTTCATTCAAAATGTGCCACTCACTAAAAACCAAAAAACATGGTCATATTTTCATGATAATTTATAAAAATGATTAATAATTCATTTTTGATTTTTTGGAATCAATCTCACATACAACTCACACACGATGTGACCGGTATTCCCCATAGTTTATGTTTCTAGTTTAAAACACCATTTTAGTAAACAATGAAAGTCGTGTACTCAAAACTGACAAACACATTCAAATTTTTTTGGTAATTGATGAAAAAGACACATAACTCATTTCTTCTATTATGGAATCAGCTTCACCTCAATCTATCTCACAGTGTGACAAGTATGACAACAACTTCATGTTTTTATTAAAAATTGATATTAAATTTAGTAAAAAGGAAAACTGAGATACTTAATTTGGATTGTTTTCCTATTTTAATAAATTTATCCATAATCCACTTGTTACATGAAGAAATCAACCTCACCTTAATCCATACATGACTTCCCCAATATGAATCAAAGTGTTCGTTATCAGTTTAAAACTTACATTTTAGTTCAAAACGTGTCACTCATTAAAAATAGAGTAATAACTGTCATATTATCATGATAGTATTGGATAATTATTTATAAATAATTTAGACCTATATGAATCAGTCTCATGTCAAACCCACATATGATGTGATCGGTATGACCTAACGTGCACATTTCCAATTCAAAACGACAGGTCAGTAAAGAACATAACTGGAGTAATCAAAACCAAGAAAACACATTTTTATTTTTTTGATACATTAAGAAAGTTATTAAAAATCCATTTGAGACAAGTATGAATCATTCCATCCTCAATCTTATGTACTGTATGATCGACATGAGTCCAAATGTGACTTTTTATTCAAAATTGAAATTAATTTTAATAAAAAGATAACTAACATACTCAAAAACAAGAACAAAATCATATTATTTTGGTACATTATGAAAGTAATCCAAAAGTCATTTATTAAGTGTAGACATCAGCCAAACCTTAATCTGATTCACTATGTGCACTCTCTGAATCAAAGTGTCCATTATTAGTTGGAGATTTACATTTTAGTACAAAAATAAGCAGTCAATGGAAACCTAGAAAACACACTCTAATTCTCTTGATAATTTAGGAAAATTATTAGTAATTCATTTTTAATGTGTATAAATGTGTCTGACATAAAAAAACACAATATGAGACCAGTATCACCCAAAATGTCTATTTCCTATTTAAAATAACATTTTATAAAAAAACACAATTGTCATAATCAAATTGGAGAATACATATTTGGATTACTTTTATATATTAGTAAAATGATCCATAAGTCATTTGGGAAATGTAAGAATTATCCCCACATAAATTCAATGCATTATGTGAATGATATGAATTAATGTTTCCTTTATCACTTTAAAATTAACATTTTTGTTCAAAATGTGGCAGTCACCGAAATACGAAATATTTCACTTGGATTGTCTTGATAATTTCGGAACAATATTCTTAATTATATTTTTTATTACATACAAATTTACTTACCATTTCTATCTTATAATTAATCACTTAATTCTCATATATATAATTCTTGATTATGAATAATAAATGGGGAGACGTGGAAAAATCAAGTGTAGCGCAATATGATGCATCATGTTTCTAGTATGACTGATCATTCAGTTTCAAAATAACACATTCAATTAAATTTATTTCATTATAGTATCAAAGACATAAGATTTTTTTTTCTTATATAGGTGAATTCCTTTTATCGAGTTGGATTGGCTTGTTCTTTTATACACGTGTGTTCTTTTACTCAATAATAGTGTTTCTACTGTATTTGTCTTATAAATTTTATTTTAATTAAATTACGTGTTGGTATCTGATTTTTCTAATTTTCGATATTGTTTTTAGTGTGCAGTGTTCTATAACATCACACAACAGCAAACCCTTTTACTTGTGCCTGTAGAGGTGTTGATAAATTATGCCTACATCTGTACATTTATTTGCACTGATAAAATTTCAATTTTTCACTACTAATGAAAAGTGATGATAAATGGTGTCTTTTATTAGATCTTTTATGTTTAATCATAAATAGTGATTTATGATACCTTTATATAACTCTAATAAATTTCCCCTTTATCAGTTCTTTTCTCAGGAGGATAAAATATTAGTCCTTCTAACAACATTGCACTTGTCAACAATGTTCTAACTCTAATGAAGTACTATTATAATGTTTTTAAATGTATCATTTGTTGTATTTAAAGTCCCTAACTGATGATCACTATGTACGTCGACATTCACTTCGTCCATTGTGTTTTGAATCTAAATATTTCTTATGCATATGAGGAGGATTTCATTGAGAACTCACTTGTAGACAGATTTATACTCATTTGGCCCATCCCATAGGGTAAGGTTTTTGTTAGGGAAAATAGGGGCCTATATACCCTGAGAGGGGGGGTGAATCAGGGTATGGATATTCTTTTTCAAAGTTCTTCCTGCCCCACTGGATCTTGACCTCTTTGTTACAAGGGTCACTTTGTTTGCACTTGTGTGGTTACTATGATCACTTGTCTCTTTTACCTGATAATGATGCTTTGAATGCAATGCAGGAAAGTAAGCAGGCAGGCACATATATTTTTACTTGGTTCACCGCTAAGGGCTACGTCCAAGGAGCATACGCCGACAAGTTGCCGGTTCATACCAAATTCCACTAGACTTCACTAGCCGTGGATTACAATGTTCGGGCTAGATCACTTCTATGCCCAGGCTCACTGCCTTTACAATGTTTAGGGTCAGCTCACTGCTTTCCCAAGGGTCACTCCCTGTTTCTCTCTCTCTGGCTCACTGCCGGTGGAGAGGATCACCTTCTTCCTCTTCCTAAGCTCACTGCTCCAGAAGGGAATCCACTCACAGTTTATAGACCTGTAGGTCTCTTCATTTCCATTAAGGAATGCATCTTTCTCTGTATGTAGATGCTCTGTTTGAGTTCAACTTTCACCCGTAGATGAATACCCCTTTGCCCACTGGGCAAACAACCTTTGGAAAGACCTTCTCAAAGCACCCTACAATGCGAGGCTCCTAATTTCGCGAAGCTCTAACAAGCCTTCGCGAAGCTCCTGCCTTTTCGCGAAGCTCACTCGCGAAGCTCCTTTGCGAAGAACTCTCGCGATGCTCAAGCCGTCGCAAAGCAATGACCCTCGCGAAGCTAAGTAAGCCAACGCAGAGCTCGCAGATTTCGCGGAGCTACAATAGCCGCCACGAAGCACCTCTTTCGCGAAGCACACTGGCTCCGCGAACCACCTTCGCAAATCGAGAGCAAAGTATTTTCTCTGAAAATTCTCTCTACTTCGCTCGAAGGGGTCGACCTCTATTTATAGGCAATTCCACCGACCCTTGTCCTTTCCGCGCGAAGTCAACGCCACGTCATCTCAGATCGCGAAGCTCCAAAGTTTCCGCCGGAATTCTGTCCAAATTGCGAAGCTCCACGACAACTATCCGTTCGCGGAGCTTGAAGTAGTCGCGATGAATCACCATCAACTTACCTTCGCGGCTCGCGCCTTCTCCGCGAAGCTCCCTCGCGAAGCCCAAAATTCCTTCACGCCTTCGCCGTGAAGATCTCTCTCAAAGACCTTCTCCGCCGCGATGCGCTTCAGCCTTTGCCGTTCGCGAAGCTTGACGTAATCGCGAAGCATCACCGCCTCCATTCTTCTGGTCTTCGCGATTTCCAAACCATGCATCCTATCTTCGCGAAATTCCTGCATTTTCCATATGAAATTATGCTCTTCATGGAAATCCTCTTTTCGCGATGCTCACCAAACTCCAAATTTTGGACCCCAAAAATTTGGCAAACACTGGGAAACGGCGCCACCTTTTACTGCTCTTTTGTACCGCCTCCAGATCGTCCTTTTCCTTTGTCATCGTTCTTTGTCAACAATGATTGTCAACAACATCTTGGGAACTCGACAAATATCCATGAAAGCCTGCTTTGTCAACAAACACAATCAACCAAAAACACTGCAATGTTACCTTGAGGGATTTTGTCCAACAATCTCCCCCTTTGGGTTTGTTGACAACTCTTCACAATTCTGCTCAGGATGATTTTCTTCACTTTGATACCTCACTGAGTCTTCTTCCAGCCGCTACCACCATTCGCCCCCTGCGATTCTGATAGCGTTCAAGGATTCACTTAACACGTACTCTAAGCCCACATGAGCAATGCTCGGCGTGAGAAACAAGAGTAGTATGAAAAGTTCATCAATGAATCACTTCATGTCAGACCCCAATTGTCGATTCCACCCTAATAGCAATTGTTAAAATAAAACCAGTTGTTGAACCACACTGATACCAATTGGTGAATTCCTAATTTGATACCAATTGTTGATAGCTGGACACCGTCTCACACTATTCCAACATCATTTTTCTGCTTTTATCACGATCCTCAGCTGTCGTGATTTCTATTCTTTGATCGATCACTTCTAGCATCGTCAGATTTAAAATACTCTCCCCCTTTCTCATTGCTCCCCCTTTCTGGCTGCTCCACCTGTCAGCTTCTCCCCGTATCAATTATGATTTATCAAATATCCGCATGATTTTCTCCCCCATTAACAAACACTTTTCTCCCCCTTTGTCAACGAACCCAAAGGTCACTCCTTTGTAGTCTGTAACAGAGTAGAGAACACAGATCATCGTATTAGGGAAAAACACACCATACCTCGGGGAGAGGGGGGGGGGGGGGGTTACACATCCACACTATTTCAAGTGCGGGGAGTCGACTGAACTCCCAGAGCCAGTCGATGCCTCTCAAAAGCATCCTTGGGTAAGGCCTTTTTCAGAATTTCTGCAACCTGTAGCTCTGTAGGCACATACTCCAACTTCACGATACCCTGCTCAACTTTCTCCTTGATAAAATGATACATTATCTCAATGTTCTTTGTCCTTGAGTGATGGACGAGATTTTTGCTGAGATTTATAGCACTTGAGTTATCACACTGGATTCCGATCGGAGACTTCACTTCAACTCCCATATCTTCAAGCTGCTGCTTCATCCACAATAACTGTGTGCATGCTTGAGTGGCCGCAATATACGCAGCTTCTGTGGTGCTTAATGAAATGCAATCCTGCTTCTTGCTTAACCAAGCAATACATAGTCCACCAAGATAAAATGCACCACCTGACGTTGATTTTCTATCATCTACTGAACCGGCCCAGTCTGCATCAGTATATCCCAATGACTCTGTCTGAGATTTGTCGTTGTATGTCAAGCCGAACTCCACCATTCCCTTGATATACCGAAGTATTCTTTTCACTAAAAGCATGTGACTTTCCTTGGGATTACTCTGATATCTCGCTTCTTGGCATGTGGCGAAAACAATATCAGGCCTTGTTGCGGTTAAGTACAACAGACATCCAATGATTTGCCTGTATTCTGTGATATTAACTGCCTTGCCATCCCCATCTTTTGATAATTTCATCCGGGTAGCAACCGAAGTCTTCATTTCCTTGGAATTATCCATTCCAAACCTTCTTAGAACCTCCTTGGCATATTTGGATTGAGAAATGAAAGTTCTATTCCTTCCTTGGGTCACCTGTAGACCAAGGAAAAACGTTAGCTCTCCAATCATTGACATTTCAAACTCATTTTTCATGAATTCGGAAAACTGTCTGCACTGAGCTTCATCTGATCCGCCAAAAATTATGTCATCGACATACACTAGCACCATCATCCTTGGATTACTGTCATTGCTGAAATAGAGGTTGTAGTCAACTCCTCCACGCTGGAAACCAAGCTTCTTCAAGTACTGATCAAGCCTTGAGTACCATGCCCTTGGTGCTTGTTTCAGCCCATACAACGCCTTCTTCAGCTTGCAAACTTTGTTCTCATCCTCATGAATGAGAAAACCATATGGCTGCTCAATATACACCTCTTCTTCCAGAACCCCATTCAAGAATGCGGATTTGACATCCATCTGTAACACTTTGAACTTTCTTTGCACTGCTATGGCAAAAAATAATCTGATTGTCTCCATCCTTGCAACTGGTGAAAATGTCTCATCAACATCTATTCCCTCTATCTGGGAGTATCCCTTGCACACTAGTCGTGCTTTGTTCCGAATCACTGTGCCATCTTCATTCATCTTGTTGCGATAGACTCATTTAGTCCCGATGACATTCTTTTCTGCTGGCCTCGAAACAATCTCCCATGTCTGATTCTTCTCAATTCTGACCTATCTCTTCATTCATGGCATGTCCCCGTTTTCATCTTCAGTGATCACTGATGATATTCTGCCTATCAATTTCAGCTTGATTTTTGTCTTTTTTGCAGATAAGGATTTTACTTCCTTGTACTCATCATCAGTATCTTTTTCTGAGTCACCTTTAGCCACTTCTTCTCCCCTTGTGTTGCTTTCTTCCTCAACACTTTCGTCAGGAAATTGCTCACTGACTCATTTTTCAGTGGCTTCATTTCTTTCAGCTACTTTTCTGTATTTTATTGTTCAATGAAATCATTCCTTTCAACTTCTTATCATAGCTTCTTGGTATCCTGAAAACAGTCAGCTGATACCACAATGTTATATCAAAATAAATAAGCATGAAATTCTTGATCACTGCTGCTTCTCCCATAGTATGTCTTCTCTCAATAGACAACACTTGAGCTGGGTCATCCAATTATTTCCTTGATGAATCTGGCATCTGATTTTGTTGTTGAATGCTCCCCCTGTGTTACACAACACTTCTATCTGTTAGGCCCAATGGTAGAGACCCATAACCATTCTTCTCCATGTGCAACATTTATACTAATCTGGCACTCCTCATTGAGCCATTAACAAAATCTCTAAGCCTACTGAGTTGGAACTCAGTGTAGGAAACAAGAGATAAAGCCAATAACACAATCACTTTTAATTGTGCTCAGTTGCATCTTTTCTTCTTCATCCCTGGTTCCTGATTTGAATCAATTGAACCTGTAGAGCATATCAGATCTCCACTTCGCATCCTTAGATGCCACTTCCCCTTGGATCGTATCTCCCTAAAACCTGAAACACATGCATCATCAGTTAATATTATTTTTATACATATGGAGAGGGGATG
Source organism: Viscum album (assembly GCA_963277665.1). NCBI lineage: Eukaryota > Viridiplantae > Streptophyta > Magnoliopsida > Santalales > Viscaceae > Viscum > Viscum album. The sequence continues at coordinate 622,794,674 of OY728145.1, forward strand.
GGGCTTCCGAAATCCTCAAGATGAGGAGGATGGTTGATCCTGATGGGTCAACCCTTTGATTTTTTCTTGGAGAGCATCACACTCCTTTCTTGCTTCCTCCAACTGCCCAACCAACTTCAATTGTTCTGGCCATATGACTAAGAATTCATTGCTTACATTCTGAGCCTTTTTCTGATATGTAGATTTGGTAGGCTCAACCTTTCTCACCGCTTGGGGTATAAGCCCGCTGGTACACATTTCCTTCTTTGAGGTTCTACCAAAATTCCACTTTCCTTGATTATTTCTCTGAGTAGAAACCTCTCTATTTGGCATCTTCCATTTCTTCTTCTCCCATCTTAGGGGTCTTCCTATTTCCTTCACTTCTCGCTGAGAAACACGACATGTGGATTTTTCGATGCATTCTTTGCTTATCTGCCTTTTATCAGATTTATGAGTCACCACCCTATTTTTCATTGGTGGTGGGTCCTCATTTGAACGTCCATTCTTCTTTATCACCACTGGAGTAGATCTCCCCTTAATCTTCCAGGTTTGCTCACATTTTCTCCTTGAGAGCTGTTGTGAGTATGACAGAGGAGGCGACTGATACACCTTTCGTTCAGCTCCATGTGATTTCCCCGAGTCTCGAAGCGTATTCTTCTCCTTACCACTTTGTCTCCCAGTACATGCTTCTTTCTTGTACACTTCCTGTGGTGGAGATCTCTTTTCTTGTTCCTTTCCCTTTCTTGCATTCTTCTTACTGCAATGTCTCGCCATGTGCCCATAGTGAGAACATATAAAACATTTTCCCTCAAAGGCATATCTCATTTTATCATCTCTCTGCTGAGATGTGGATGCACCTTGAGTTCTTCCTCTGATATTGTTCTCCTGAGCTTCCTGACACATGCTCCTGGTGTGTCCCATTCTTCCGCAGTAATAGCATCTAATATATGCTTTCCTCTGAGAATCTCTTCTTTCTAATTTCTCATGATGCTTCTTTATGTTCTCAGATTTATTAATGTTTCTCTTTTCACAGCCTGAAATGTACTCCAGATCCTCTGTACAGAAGCTTGATGTGTGGCCATGAACTCCGCAGAAATAGCACATATCATCACTCCTTGAAACTATCCTCATAGGCCTATATCCAGCACCTACAAGATTTTTCTTACCTTTGGAAATTTTCACTGTATTTTTCTTATCATCCATAGGAGTGGGATTATCATATCCAATTCCAGATTTTCCCAAAAAGGATGTCCTTTGGGAAGATACAATCCTTTCATGCTTCTCCTATGATGCAGCATATTTGGACTTCATTTTATCATCACCTGCCGAAGGATGATCAAATAAAAAATGCAGTGCATCCTTCAACTTGGTCTTATCTTTGGATTTAGACTTCTCCATTTCCTTCTTGACTGATTGTAGCTCTTCTTCCAACTTTTGAATCTTCAAATCTCTTGATACAAGTTGAGCATCAAGTTCTTTTCTGAGATTCTTTCCACAACTCATCTTTTTCCAGTTCATGCTTCAGCTTATTAACCACAACATTTTGCTCTTTTAATTTCAATTTTTCTTGAGCACGAGAATCGGAGCAACACGCATTCTCTTGTTGTAGTCTTTGATTCTTCGAAACTAACTGAGACAGCTGTGTAGCTAGATCATCAATCTTGGCTTTCAGATTCCGAACTTCATCGGACTCTTGATTCTCTTCACACTTACCAGCCTTTTTTTTCCTTTTCCTTTAGCCAGCTTTTGTAGTTCCTCCCCTTGAGAATCATTCTTCTCTGTTAGGTCAGTAACTATATCAATAAGCCTTTGATTTAATCCTCTTAGCTTATTGACCTCAGTTTCCAGAACATGGATCTGTATGCCTTTAGATTTAATTTCCTCAGTGGATTTCTGATCCAATTCTTTAGTCCCATGGACAACTTACACCTTTTTGTTCAGGCCATCGATCTCTCTTTTCTATTCTTCAACCTTCAGCTTATACTTACTAACGTATTCTGAGTTCTCTTATGTTGATAAATTAAGTTTCTCAATTTCTTCCATCAGCTCAAATTTTTCTTCTTCCTGCTGCTGCATGTAGAGTTTGGCATCATGAACAATTTTGTTAGCTTTCTTGGTTTTGGCCCTCCAAACATCTATCTCTTCAAGAGCAGCCTCAAACTCAACTCGCATATCAATTCTTCCTTCAATTTCTTCTTCTTCATTGTCAGTGGTTCCAACGTCACTTGGAAAGTCAGGTTCTTCACTCATTCCATCAGCATCTTTGAATGAGTAAGTATTTTTGTTGTATGATTTATCCAAATCATTTTTCTGTTCACTGCATGATTCCTTCAGTAAGCTGTTTGATTCTTTTAGTTGAATAACACTTTTTCCCTAAACAATTCCACACTGAGGGATACCACCTGACTTCTGATTCTTATTTGAAGATTTTCTTTTTCCCATGGTAGACTGAGATAAGCGAAAACAATATCTTCAACTACACCAAGTCGGAGCAAACAAATCTGATAAAAGCAACCTATCCCTCTGATACCAATTGTTAGGGACAATAGGGGCCAATATACCCTGAGAGGGGGGGTGAATCAGGGTATGGATATTCTTTTTCAAATTTCTTCCTGCCCCACTGGATCTTGACCTCTTTGTTACAAGGGTCACTTTGTTTGCACTTGTGTGGTTACTATGATCACTTGTCTCTTTTACCTGATAATGATGCTTTGAATGAAATGCAGGAAAGTAAGCAGGCAGACACAAATATTTTTACTTGGTTCACCGCTAAGGGCTACGTCCAAGGAGCATACACCGACAAGTTGCCGGTTCGTACCAAATTCCACTAGACTTCACTAGCTGTGGATTACAATGTTCGGGCTAGATCACTTTTATGCCCAGGCTCACTTCCTTTACAATGTTTAGGGTCAGCTCACTGCTTTCCCAAGGGTCACTCCCTGTTTCTCTCTCTCTGGCTCACTGCCGGTGGAGAGGATCACCTTCTTCCTCTTCCTAAGCTCACTGCTCCAGAAGGGAATCCACTCACAGTTTATAGACCTATAGGTCTCTTCATTTCCATTAAGGAATGCATCTTTCTCTGTATGTAGATGCTCTGTTTGAGTTCAACTTTCACCTGTAGATGAATACCCCTTTGCCCACTGGGCAAACAACCTTTGGAAAGACCTTCGCAAAGCACCCTACAATGCGAGGCTCCCAATTTCACGAAGCTCTAACAATCCTTCGCGAAGCTCCTGCCTTTTCGCGAAGCTCACTCATGAAGCTTCTTCGCGAAGAACTCTCACGATGCTCAAGCCGTCGCAAAGCAACGACCCTCGCAAAGCTAAGTAAGCCAACGCGGAGCTCGCAGATTTCACGGAGCTACAATAGCCGCCGCGAAGCACCTCTTTCGCGAAGCACAATGGCTCCACGAACCACCTTCGCAAATCGAGAGCAATGTATTTTCTCTAAAAATTCTCTCTACTTCGCTCGAAGGGGTCGGCCTCTATTTATAGGCGATTCCACCGACCCTCGTCCTTCCCGCGCGAATTCAACGCCACGTCATCTCAGATCGCGAAGCTCCAATGTTTCCGCTGGAATTCTGTCCAAATCGCGAAGCTCCACGGCAACTATCCGTTCGCGGAGCTTGACGTAGTCGCGATGAATCACCGTCAACTTACCTTCGCGGCTCGCGCCTTCTCCGCGAAGCTCCCTCGCGAAGCCCAAAATTCCTTCACGCCTTCGCCGTGAAGCTCTCTCGCAAAGCCCTTCTCCGCCGCGATACGCTTCAGCCTCTGCCGTTCGCGAAGCTTGACGTAATCGCGAAGCATCACCGCCTCCATTCTTCTGGTCTTCGCGATTTCCAAACCATGCATCCTATCTTCGCGAAATTCATGCATTTGCCATATGAAATTATGCTCTTCATGGAAATCCTCTTTTCGCGATGCTCACCAAACTCCAAATTTTGGACCCCAAAAATTTGGCAAACACTGGGAAACGGCGCCACCTTGAAATTTTCATTCAAAATGTGCACAGTATGACCCAAATTTTATGATATCATTTAACAATTGAAATTTTCATTCAAAATGTGCCACTCACTAAAAACCAAAAAACATGGTCATATTTTCATGATAATTTATAAAAATGATTAATAATTCATTTTTGATTTTTTGGAATCAATCTCACATACAACTCACACACGATGTGACCGGTATTCCCCATAGTTTGTGTCTCTAGTTTAAAACACCATTTTAGTAAACAATGAAAGTGGTGTACTCAAAACTGACAAACACATTCAAATTGTTTTGGTAATTGATGAAAAAGACACATAAGTCATTTCTTCTATTATGGAATCAGCTTCACCTCAATCTATCTCACAGTGTGACAAGTATGACAACAACTTCATGTTTTTATTAAAAATTGATATTAAATTTAGTAAAAAGGAAAACTGAGATACTTAATTTGGATTGTTTTCCTATTTTAATAAATTTATCCATAATCCACTTGTTACTTGAAGAAATCAACCTCACCTTAATCCATACATGACTTCCCCAATATGAATCAAAGTGTTCGTTATCAGTTTAAAATTTACATTTTAGTTCAAAACGTGTCACTCATTAAAAATAGAGTAATAACTGTCATATTATCATGATAGTATTGGATAATTATTTATAATTAATTTAGACCTATATGAATCAGTCTCATGTCAAACCCACATATGATGTGATCGGTATGACCTAACGTGCACATTTCTAATTCAAAATGACAGGTCAGTAAAGAACATAACTGGAGTAATCAAAACCAAGAAAACACATTTTTATTTTTTTGATACATTAAGAAAGTTATTAAAAATCCATTTGAGTCAAGTATGAATCATTCCATCCTCAATCTTATGTACGGTATGATCGACATGAGTCCAAATGTGACTTTTTATTCAAAATTGAAATTAATTTTAATAAAAAGATAACTAACATACTCAAAAACAAGAAAAAAATCATATTATTTTGGTACATTATGAAAGTAATCCAAAAGTCATTTATTAAGTGTAGACATCAGCCAAACCTTAATCTGATTCACTATGTGCACTCTCTGAATCAAAGTGTCCATTATTAGTTGGAGATTTACATTTTAGTACAAAAAGAAGCAGTCAATGGAAACCTAGAAAACACACTCTAATTCTCTTGATAATTTAGGAAAATTATTAGTAATTCATTTTTGATGTGTATAAATGTGTCTGACATAAAAAAACACAATATGAGACCAGTATCACTCAAAATGTCTATTTCCAGTTTAAAATAACATTTTATAAAAAAACACAATTGTCATAATCAAATTGGAGAATACATATTTGGATTACTTTTATATATTAGTAAAATGATCCATAAGTCATTTGGGAAATGTAAGAATTATCCCCACCTAAATGCAATGCATTATGTGAATGATATGAATTAATGTTTCCTTTATCACTTTAAAATTAACATTTTTGTTCAAAATGTGGCAGTCACCGAAATTCGAAATATTTCACTTGGATTGTCTTGATAATTTAGGAACAATATTCTTAATTATATTTTTTATTACATACAAATTTACTTACCATTTCTATCTTATAATTAATAACTTAATTCTCATATATATAATTCTTGATTATGAATAATAAATGGGGAGACGTGGAAAAATCAAGTGTAGCACAATATGATGCATCATGTTTCTAGTATGACTGATCATTCAGTTTCAAAATAACACATTCAATTAAATTTATTTCATTATAGTATCAAAGACATAAGATTTTTTTTTCTTATATAGGTGAATTCCTTTTATCGAGTAGGATTGGCTTGTTCTTTTATACACGTGTGTTCTTTTACTCAATAATAGTGTTTCTACTATATTTGTCTTATAAGTTTTATTTTAATTAAATTACGTGTTGGTATCTGATTTTTCTAATTTTCGATATTGTTTTTAGTGTGCAGTGTTCTATAACATCACACAACAGCAAACCCTTTTACTTGTGCCTGTAGAGGTGTTGATAAATTATGCCTACATCTGTACATTTATTTGCACTGATAAAATTTCAATTTTTCACTACTAATAAAAAGTGATGATAAATGGTGTCTTTTATTAGATCTTTTATGTTTAATCATAAATAGTGATTTATGATACCTTTATATAACTCTAATAAATTTCCCCTTTATCAGTGCTTTTCTCAGGAGGATAAAATATTAGTCCTTCTAACAACATTGCACTTGTCAACAATGTTCTAGCTCTAATGAAGTACTATTATAATGTTTTTAAATGTATCTTTTGTTGTATTTAAAGTCCCTAACTGATGATCACTATGTACGTCGGCATTCACTTCGTCCATTGTGTTTTGAATATAAATATTTCTTATGCATATGAGGAGGATTTCATTGAGAACTCACTTGTAGAAAGATTTATACTCATTTGGCCTATCCCATAGGGTAAGGTTTTTGTTAGGGAAAATAGGGGCCTATATACCCTGAGAGGGGGGGGGGGTGAATAAGGGTATGGATATTCTTTTTCAAAGTTCTTCCTGCCCCACTGGATCTTGACCTCTTTGTTACAAGGGTCACTTTGTTTGCACTTGTGTGGTTACTATGATCACTTGTCTCTTTTACCTGATAATGATGCTTTGAATGCAATGCAGGAAAGTAAGCAGGCAGACACAGATATTTTTACTTGGTTCACCGCTAAGGGCTACGTCCAAGGAGCATACACCCACAATTTGCCGGTTCGTACCAAATTCCACTAGACTTCACTAGCCGTGGATTACAATGTTCGGGCTAGATCACTTCTATGCCCAGGCTCACTGCCTTTACAATGTTTAGGGTCAGCTCACTGCTTTCCCAAGGGTCACTCCCTATTTCTCTCTCTCTGGCTCACTGCAGGTGGAGAGGATCACCTTCTTCCTCTTCCTAAGCTCACTGCTCCAGAAGGGAATCCACTCACAGTTTATAGACCTGTAGGTCTCTTCATTTCCATTAAGGAATGCATCTTTCTCTGTATGTAGATACTCTATTTGAGTTCAACTTTCACCCATAGATGAATACCCCTTTGCCCGCTGGGAAAACAACCTTTGGAAAGACCTTCGCAAAGCACCCTACAATGCGAGGCTCCCAATTTCGCGAAGCTCTAACAAGCCTTCGCGAAGCTCCTGCCTTTTCGCGAAGCTCACTCGCGAAGCTCGTTCACGAAGAACTCTCGCGATGCACAAGACGTCGCAAAGAAACGACCCTCGCGAAGCTAAGTAAGCCAACGAGGAGCTCGCAGATTTCGCGGAGCTACAATAGCCGCCGCGAAGCACCTCTTTCGCGAAGCACACTGGCTCCACGAACCACCTTCGCAAATCGAGAGCAAAGTATTTTCTCTGAAAATTATCTCTACTTCGCTCGAAGGGGTCGGCCTCTATTTATAGGAGATTCCACCGACCCTTGTCCTTTCCGCGTGAAGTCAACGCCACATCATCTCAGATCGCGAAGCTCCAAAGTTTCCGCCGGAATTCTGTCCAAATCGCGAAGCTCCACGGCAACTATCCGTTCGCGGAGCTTGAAGTAGTCGCGATGAATCACCGTCAACTTACCTTCGCGGCTCGCGCCTTCTCCGCGAAGCTCCCTCGCGAAGCCCAAAATTCCTTCGCGCCTTCGCCGTGAAGCTCTCTCGCAAAGCCCTTCTCCGCCACGATGCGCTTCAGCCTCTGCCGTTCGCGAAGCTTGACGTAATCGCGAAGCATCACCGCCTCCATTCTTCTGGTCTTCACGATTTCCAAACCATGCATCCTATCTTCGCGAAATTCATGCATTTTCCATATGAAATTATGCTCTTCATGGAAATCCTCTTTTCACGATGCTCACCAAACTCCAAATTTTGGACCCCAAAAATTTGGCAAACACTGGGAAACGGCGCCACCTTGTACTGCTCTTTTGTACCGCCGCCAGATCGTCCTTTTCCTTTGTCATCGTTCTTTGTCAACAATGATTGTCAACAACATCTTGGGAACTCGACAAATATCCATGAAAGCCTGCTTTGTCAACAAACACAATCAACCAAAAACACTGCAATGTTACCTTGAGGGATTTTTGTCCAATAGTTTTCTACTAATTGTCAAAGTTTATCCCTTGTATCTCTTTCCATCTAGAGATTCCCATTTTAGATATAATTTATTATGGAATATATTCATTTAGGGGGGGTATCAATTCATAATTATGTGGGAAATTTTTTATCTAATTTATTTCTCCCATGTCACAGATAATTATGAATGAGACTATCCTTCATCATTTGATGTAGAAGATGACTTCATCCTTATCTAGTTTTCCTAGGACTATGGATAAATTTGCCTTTGTGTCAGCACAAGCATTCTATGATTGATGTAAATTATTCAACATGGGTTCCAAATGTAACTACGATAACAATCATATAATATAGCTGGTAAGAGGGTACACTTTTTATTTTGATGGAATATTCTCCATTCAATTTCTTTACCACCAGTTCATAATCATCCCTGAAATTTAGGATAGCTATCATAAGTTGTAGGGCCAGTTCCAAGATAGAAATTGGGGCTTCATATCCGACCTCCTTATTCTTTCATCCTTATGACAGTGATAAAGAGAAGGGGAAAATTACTTCTTATGGGAAAAAAATAAAATCCCCAGACCAATCAGTTTGATCATTATAATTTCCATCCTTTTTATTATAGGACTTCAAGTGGTAGTACCCAAATAATTCTCCCATGTTATTGGAGTTTCATGGGCATTGGAAACCTCTTCATTCGGATGGTCGGTGTCCACTGGTGTACCTTTCAGGGAGGGATTTAATGTGACGAAGTAATCTTGGGCTTGTCCTTTCACATACTTCTATGATAGGATTTGAATATCATACTATTGTAGAATAACCTCCCATCATGCCAAATTCCCCATAAATATAGGTTGGAAAAGGATACACTTGATCATTTCAATACAAGAGACTATATGGACTCTGTGGTGCTCTATGTATTGAATCAACTTATTCACAGAAAATATGAGCATGTTGAAGTTAATTTCAACCTTAGAATATCAATTTTCAGTTCCCAACATCATTCCACTGTTGTATTAGAGTCATTTATCATTCCATTCACAGTGGCACACCATCCACCCATCATTACCAAATTTTATTAATAATGGGGGAAAATCCCTAACAATGTTGCAGAGGTCTGAAATAATGAATACCAAGAGAATCGACCCTTATAAATATTAACACACTCTGGGAGAGACAAATGGTAGTAGTGAAAATGCTAAAAGATCAAGTAGGCATGGAAAATGAGGCTATGAAATCCACAACAATATTTCCTTCCTTATATTTGTGAGCAAAGAAAATGTATTTGGAGATGATATATTTGAATCTAAAAACCAAATAGGTGATTTACCATGGGGAAGGAATCTCTTCTTTGATAGACCTGAGCAGAACCAAGGAATCTGTCTCCACCCAGCTTAGTAGGAAACCGTGATAAAGAAATCTGAAGAATATTGATCATGTTAGAAGCTTCAATAAAAAGAGAATCACACTTCCTAGACAAAGCACTCAATGAAAAAAGAACAGACCCATCTGGGTTCTGAATGACCCCCACCCCTCATACCACCATCGATACAAGAATCATCAAAATTCAACTTGATGTTGTGAGAAGGAGGGGACCGACATACTCACTTTCCTTGCAGAACAACCTTGTTAACCAAGGAAGAAAAATTCACAGCCATGATCATCCGAAGTGAGGGGGAGAGATTAAACTTCTTGATAAGGGGAGCCGAGATGACCACCATGGACCGAGCCTATACCAACACTCCCAGCACGGAGTTTAGACTTCTGTTGTGACTGACCATGTAGCATGAATCCCAAATACTCCAACATCCAAAATCATTAGGTATAGCCATCTAATTGAGTTCATAAATATTACCACCCGATCCATGGAACCATAAAAGACTGATGTTGAAACAAGAGTGAATCATAATAACCTGTCTGCTGAGAACACTGAAGCCATTCCACATAGAGGATACCCACTATCCCTTGAAAATAATTTGGCTGGTGTATTCCCCTTTAGAAACAGTGGAATAAAAAAAATACAAGGAATTTCCATTAATTCACCACAAAATTATATTTTACTAGATTCATGTTCAGACAATGTTGTCACAAATTATTGTAGTCTATTTGATGTTCTGCGATATGATCACATCAATGTCAATATTTGACTATCATGAAGTCGACATAACCTTATGATATTTTTACCATGAATTATTTAATGATATTATTCATGAAAAATTGAAAATTATTTCCATAATTCTTTAATCCTACAGGATGGAAATAATAGAATAAGTTTATGTAGGATTCTCAAATGGAGTTAGTTTCGTCATCTTCAGGGGCCATCTTTTTTTGATTGTACCATGAATACCCATCCATGAAGGAAAGGTCATGTAATCTAGCATGATCATCAATCAATATTTATGTGATCATAAATGGGAAGTCTTCCTTCAGGCAATGTTATTTAAGGTATTAGAAATTGATGTAGAACCAAAGTTGTCTATTATTTTTCATGATAGGGATGATATAGGTGATCCATCTTGGGTATTTAAATTATCTTAAAAAAATAGGATTTGATTAATTTTTTCAACTTATGACTATAGATTAGTATCATGAGAGGGGTGAATCATCCTAACCACATACCAAATACATTGATGGTCATCAGGTAAACATAGACGGAGTATAACCACATATGGGTTCAGTCCATGAATATATGTGTAATTGAAAGTCAACACATGTGGATATTGATTTTGAAATTTGATATACATATCTTTATCTTCAAGAGTCATGGAAATACTAGTCAACATAGGCAACATGTCTTCTTCTATTAATAGATTTATCTGCTTGAGCTCAATGTTTATGGTGGAGACACATTCCTCAAAGGCATGATGGGTATTTCATGAGATCATCTTCTTCTTATTCCACATCTGAGTGTGTGGAAGAAACATTAGGTGAGGTGGGTAATCATTGGAAATCTATTCCAAAATCCATATTAGAAAGGTCATGGAAAGACAAATTATCATCCCAAAATACTAGAGTTGTTACAAATATAATCTAGAGCTGAAAATTTCCCTTACCACTATATCTAGGGTTACATGGAACCTAGAAATTTGGGATTAGTTATATTAACTCAATTTTATTTATGGGAAGAACATAATCACTTTTGAAAAAACTATAGGATTTTTTAGGGGAAATAATCATTCTGTTAGGGGAAGAATCCTTTATATTTTCATCCACCATTTTCTATTTTCCCTCCTTTTTATAAAAATACAGCACAATATATGTGGCTTCACAATACTCAAAGGGGGAACTATCACCATGTATTATGCATTCATTTCAATCGATGGGGTATTTCAAATAATTATGATATATTGAAGGTATTTTCAAGTGGTTGTGATGACAAGTACTTTAGAGTAAGACATTGTATGTAGTGTCTTTCTGGATAATTGAGAACTGATTGTTAGATGTGAGATCCCAAATTGAGATGTGGGATTGATATTTATAATAGGTATTTTCTTGCTCATATCACACCCCGAAATTTTAATCTTTGAAATAGATAAGTCCTCATTAACTAAACTAACAACATCAAAGGTTGTAAAACATATAGGAGTCAAATTCATACTTGGATGACCGTATGCAAATCCTTCTTTGTAAACAAAATTTCAATGAAGAATTATGACGAAACGGTATCCACATGATAATTGTCAGCTGCATCGACTTCTATCTCCTACTCCTGATGAAATTGGATGGATTCAACATGTTCATCTTTGAGATATCCTGAATCATAGAAAACATCTAGGATTTAGAGCTTCATTCGGAAAACCGCAAAATATTTCATAATTGCATACTTTTATTATATAGGGTATCAATTTCCAAGGGCGGGTTTCTCCTTATTATAGAGCTCATGAAGTGGGTCATTTGAGGAAGATTGTACTGGTGCTTGTGTATAGTTCTAGTGAGAATCTTCTACTAGTGTCAAAGGTATCTTCGTCCTTCCCAATTGTTTTGGTTTATCAGACAATCAAATCTCTTCCAGATGGTCATGTAAGATGACTTGGTTGGGATTACTGTGGGAGGGAACTAAGGCACATCTGATTAGGGTTCTGTTTGGATCAGAGGTTCCTATTATTTTGGAATCATTTGATAGAAATTCACCGGATCCATAGTTTATGTAATAAATGAATATAAATCTTCAACTTTTTTGTTTCATTATGTACTATGATTATGTTCACCTCTAGGAGGCATGTGTGATGTCACCTCCTTAGGTAACATTACCATTATAGGTTTTTGAATAAATTCGATTAGGGTGGCATGATGTCGGTCAAACTTATTTTTTTCTAGATGTTGATGCTCTGCCCATGCCTGGATGTAACTATGTTCTAGTCATCATCTTTTTCTGATAGGGTTATAGTTGAACAAATTGCCTACACTTGGAATTTCTCAAATAAAAACTGTATGGAACCGACCTTGTTTTAGAAGACTTATTTGAAGAAAAATAAATACTATATGTTGTTAACTATCCTTCTATGAAATGAGAAGTAGTTGGGATCCTCTATGAGTTTGACCTGATTAGGTTTCATGGGTTGTGGCACCTTGTTTAGGTAATTTTTCATGGACTCAACAAAATAATGAGGTATTTTCGCATCTCATAATGAGAATTTTTATTAATATATTTCTCAAATTTTGGGTGACCCTGATATCCTTCTTCTTCTGGCTAATGTTGATTTTGTGGTTGTTTCCACTTGAAAAAAGGATCTGAGGGATTTAGGACCTACCTAGTTTCTTGAATGGGAACTATAACTTGTTTGAGGGTATTTGAACTAGTCTCTTCTTTGATCATCCGTTTCCCCTATGTTGATGTTACAAGTTAGACCAATCATAGGTCTATTGAATAGAGTCTTCCAATAACTGTGTTGTTTCTTCACGATCATGAAATCTAGATGGATACTTCATCAAGATTAGGGGTGTCTGCTTCTCATCCTAGATATTTTATGCACAAAGTTCAAGAAATTAATATTATGAGAGAGGTATGATGGGTGAATATGTTATAAGTATATATCTAGATATAACATCATAAAACCTCTCATTTTTCATTTCATAATGTTTTTCTAATTGACAATTTTCATTTTTCTTAATGTACAGCTGAACTTGTAAAGTAATTAAAAACAATGATCTTTCCATCCCACAATAGATCCTGCTGAAGGACTATTGTACTAAACAAAGGCATTCTGTATAAATTTCTATAAAAAACATGTCATCTTATTCAAATCCTATTGATCTCAAGTGTCCACCATTGGAAAATAGTAGGAGATGATGTGTGTGAGATACTTTTTTATGTCTCCCATGCTCTAAAAGGTGGAGATGATAGTATTGCTGAAATTTTATCAGAGAAAAGTTTTATACAACCATTCAGGATATGGATTATTATTATACTACACAATTGTGCATCTCCATTAAAAAGATTCAATTCAAGCATCAAGATAATCAATTACATTTATATGTTCCAGAGGTAATGTTTAATGAGCTTCCTCCATATGTAGGTTGTGGGTGGGGCTTGTTGAAGTAGCCCAATTTTCATCTCCCACTAAATATCGATCCATTCTAAGAATGAATGATCGAAATGGAGGGAGAGAGTTCATCACCATAAGGGAGGGGGTGAGATCAGCTCTGACCTCCCCATTCATATAAACCAACTACCTGGATAGAAAGGTGGTTTGATAGTCAAATTCCACTCTTGTAGGGGGGTCAACCCTTTCCTGTTGTATGGGTGGAGGAATATTCATCTTGACATGAAGATGATTACTAGTGGTAATTTTTATCCATAGTATATACTCATTGATTTTTATGAAAGTTTGTATCTCATTATCATATTCTACCAACTGATACTCTGTAGAAGAAATTTACTTTTTTATAGAATACGATTGAGATATGAATAATAATTTCAATTTATCCTTAGCAGTGTTTCTCCGTAGAGGTGGAATGTAATTGTATAGAGGCCCTAGATATTGGACTCTCGTTTTGTTCTATTTTTGTGCACCCTCATATTGAGTATAAATTTCAAACTCCTCTAAGGTCGTATTTTCTATAGTTTATCCCTCTACATTTCTATATGGATCCATATTATCTGTTATGTTGATTGTGACAAAATTCAAGGAGGTGTACTAGGAAATGGTAGTCATCCGATTACACTCTATGAAATATGGTGACTCTAAATTTCTCTAATTAAAGTTTTTTATCAAAACATTGGACAATCAGACCATTTTGCATTACCACTCCCGTAGGGTTTGATTACATTCATCATAGATTCCTTCCATCTTTTCTTATGAAGAATGAACTTGAGGGAGTTTCTAGTTGGGTTTTATGAACAATCCCTAAATATAAAAGATTAATAATGTAGTAGGAGGATAATATGGGCTGTTGGATGTCAATATTTACCGCCCAAAGTGGAAAATATAGATCCCCCTATGGTGATGCTAATGATTAAAATTCCACCAACATTATTGGATGGGGACTATTTGGGGCCACAATTGTAATTTTTTTGATCATTTTGTCTAAGATATGATGTTTCTGTGTTAGGATTTGATGAATTCTAGGAAGGGAATTGGTATATAATTTTCTCCATCCCTGTGGTTTGAGGTTGACCTAGATCCTTCATTTATTTATTGAGGACCCTCTCATTGTGTTATTGACCGGGTGATTGAGATTGAGAAAACAATTATCCCAGTCTAGTGGACCGGGGTTAATTTTTAACATGTTCTGATATGTCCTAAATCCTATTAGGGACTGATGATTTGAGGGATGGTAGATATTACACCATTAAAGGGTCTTGATTCTCTCTAGGATGGTTTCTTTTGAATATATTATTTTGACCTATTTGATTTGGCGTAGATATGGTCATTTATGATATATGGGAAATAAAATCACATGATTGGGTTCATTTTCTATAGAAAGTTGTCAGGTTGACAAAAAATTTAGATTTTGTTTTTGAAATGTGTTCTTATTAATTTCAGAGATGAATTTCAAAGATCAGTTTGATGTTCCATCCCTCTATTCTTAGTGTCTCTACATCATTAAAGTGGAGAAAATCAATTGTAGGTACAAACTAACTCACTTGTTACTTGGCCCCCTTATCTCACATAAGGCTATGACATTACAGGATTCCCCTTTTTGGGAGCTATACTATTCTAGGGTTTTGTGCAGTGAAACACTCCATACATTCCCCATCCTTAGATATTTATACATGATTAAGGCCTGATAATGAGTTTCTAATTTTTTTTAATTCAATGGAATTATGCGTGCTGTAAATTATCACTTTAATTTGTCAGTATTTAATCAAGACAAGTATATAATAGTGAGGTATGGCTGATAATATAGTATATTTTTGGTCTTAAGGAGAACCATTTATCCAAGATATGGGACGTTCTAGCATTCAACTATTGATGTCTATCCCACATGGGTTTTCATAGAGAATTCATGAAATTATTGTTTATATAATTTTGGATCTCATTTTTATGATTCGTTAGTTTCCAAAATATGGTGCGGAGGTTTTTTCTAGATATCTATATCTATGTGTCAATGATGGATTCATATTTATCATAATTACATGCCTCCACTTCATCAGACAACAAAAGTTGCCTCTTAGGGTCTCCTGCTAACCCTAGTGATGGATTTCTAGTATTTATTGAGGAACTATAAACTGTTTACCAAGGTGTTTCAAGAACCTCTCTATATGAAGGAATCTGTGTTTTAAGAACCTCCCTATATGGATTATTCTTGGAAAGGGGGTCATTTCCTTGTCTAAGGGATATATCACTATGGGGAGGTTTACTGTGGAAGATGTCATGGGTAGAGTCTCTATGATCCAAGTCTACTCTAAAATGGTGTAGAATTTCATAGTAATGATCACTTTATTATTTAGTTGTAGAGTTAGAGAACTCTTGGGGTGTTTATAATGTGTCTCAAACAACCTCAATTACCCTATCATTGAGTGTATTAGGGATATAAGCCTCATTATTAATCATGGTCGGAATATAGTGAAATTATTTTTTGGGTTATATCAGAATTTGAGCCATCTATACGAGGGATGATAGAATATGTCAATAAAAAATATCACCTTGTGGGAATAAGTTAGAGATGGGATATGGTCCTGGTCATATTCCTTTACAATAATTTTATGTTATTATTGAATAGGCATATCATCCAATCTCAAGGAACGTTCCACTCTAAATTGGTGAACCTCAGTTTAAACAAGAATATGAGTCTGGTATTTTTCCTATAGAGTATTTAGCTAGTCCTTTCTGATAGGAATCTATGATTGTCTTGAGGCATGTTTCACTCTAACATGGTGAGACATAGTTGGAATAAGAATATTATACTATATTATTTTATTTTGAGTATACTATAGTTATCATTTGGCAGGAATGTGTGCTTGTCCTGAGGAATGTTTTTCTCTCACTTGGTGAGCCTCTCTTGTAATGGGAATATGAAGCCAATTTTGGGCCCTATACTTTACTAGAATAAGATGGTAATATAATAGGATGAGAGAAAGGATGTGAACTTGATCTATATAGAACACTTGTTCATGTTGGTCAATGTGTTGTGATGCCCTGGCTTCAGGTATTGTAATTTTTCCCTATCCCACTATCTATACCATTACTAGAATATTCTCATGAATTTATACATAAATTTCCAAAATTTATTGGAATTTTATATATGTTTTCTCATGAATGTTGGTTTGAAATTTTCCTATCTCTAATATATATTAGTAGATATCATCGATTGAAGAGTGGATATGAGTGTAAATATTTTCTTTTTTATTCCATTATAATATGCTGATGGGTTCATGTGTGGGGTAGGGATATGAACCTCCCCTTCTTATAAAATTAATATACTCACAATAATTCTTTGAGTGAGTAGGGATATGAGCCTACTTGCTAGCTACTGATGAAATATGTGAGTGGGATTCATAAAACTAAGTGGGGTTATGATCCGACACCTAGTTATCCAAATATTCCTATATCAGATGTGAATTCTGTAATTTTTGTTCATGAGTGTCAAAGGTGGAAATGTTTTAGTTGGTGACCACATCCAGTGAATGAGGGGAATGGGTGGGATTCCACTGCTGATGGTGATTACCAAGATCCCTCCACTGTTGCTATTGAACTGTAATGGATCCATAGATTACTCCTCAATACACCTTCATCAGATACTGAAGGTGGTGATTTTCATGCACTAGGGATAAGATTCAGAAGTGATTAGTATTGTAAATGATAATAATTGGTTTTAATAGAAAATTCCTTACACAATGTAGACTCGTAAACTTCAATATAAATAAACCCCTTTCTATTGTATTGAGGGTCAGTATTGTACAATTACTATGGAATTATCATACCATTTTATTCATTAACCAATGTTGAAGGTGTCAGTTGGGGGAGCTTATTCAATAACCTCCCTAGTTTACATCAATTGTTGATTAAAATAACAATTTTATTATGAATAAATGATATTTTGTTAGGGTGTTCTTTGTGAGAGTCAAATAAAATGTCATTAGCATAATATGGAACATGGTCACTGATCAATACATCATAGATGTTATTGTACATTCTCAATTAATATTCATAGGTAACATAATTTTACTTTCTTATTCTTGGTCAGTCCAACCTGCTTGCATGGAATTTCCATGTTAAAGAAGAACATATTTTATTAGGCCCCTTATAAAATAGTATTCTACATTAACTATGTAATATTTTTTTGAATCATGAAACTAAATTCCAAAATTCCTGGTCAACTGATCAGCTCTATTATTTGTGTGATTCACATTGGGATTACCATTTTTATTTAATGGGAAAAAGGTTTTTTGGAGGTTCCTGATGGGTTATTGGAAGGGGGGATGAATGTGAATAAATATTGTTTTGGCCAAGTTAAGCATTTTTTCCTTTCACAAAAACTCCCAATGATTACCACATTCATAATAGAGTATATACATTCGTTCCAAAGGAAGTGGGTCAAATGGGGGTTCAGATACAATAGAACTTAGGAAAACACATTGTTTGAGAGGATGGGAATTTTGTCTCATCAAACCCTTTTGGGTGGAATTATTATGTACTATGGGACTATCTTATAGATTTATGATATATTATTTAATATAATACGAATACTAATATGGGACCAGTTACTCCAACAAAACGATCAATTGTTGAATCCTTCAATGTGAAAAGATGGGTATATTGACTAGTCCATCTATATGTGTTCGAGGTTATTCATTTATTTATGTATAACATGTGGATGCTTATATATTGAATCAATATATCTAGGAACTATAAAGTTTTATATTATCTATAGAGGTGAATAATATTCTGAAGACGAGATTGAACATTTATGAGGAGTCCCACATATCCTATATATAACAAGAATGAAAACACATGTAGTCCATTGAACCTATTAAATTTGAAATCATGAGAAAATAAAATATGTGATGAATCATAAACACCATGTTATGATCTCTATCCACATTAAGGAATCCAATAAATTTTTATAGAGGGAATCAATGTCATCATAGTTCGATCACACACTCGACGTATAACATGGGGTAGATACCCTTGTATGGGGGTAGTCATATCTTTTCATAGATTAGGGTTTACACACTGAGGTTACCCTAGATGGTGGATATTCATGATACTGGTGATATGATTACTAAAAATAAAATTTCCCATGTTATCTGTGCTATTTGTGGAAAATAGGGTGTAGAAAGTAGCAAATTTCAACTCATATGGATGCGAGACTAATACACTAGGGAGGGACTTGTGGGGTGTTATATATATATACTGGACCATAGGAAAGTGTCATGAATATCCTCTACATAGAAGGAATCAGAGTTCTCGTATTTTAGTTTCTTCCTCAATACATTAGTGGTTAAAGAGGAATGATAAGCCCATTGGAGTGATTGGTCCCCGATGGTTAGAATGTAGAAGACATATAGGGGTTTACACAATAGTATATTCCAAATTGAGATTATGTATTCAGTAAGTGTCCTATATATACTAGATATAGTTGGAATAAAAATTCTCATTGTTCAGTTTGGAGTATTCTCAAATACATACACTAGAAATGGTTCTCATGTCCCATGACAGATTCATGACATATCTTGATTGAATGCCTCACATGGGTGGGGTGTTTGCATAGAATCTATGATGATGTACGAAAATGTCTGAGTTACCTGGAATACATGTCTAAATATAATATCATAATCTTGTTTGATTTTCCTAGGTAAATTTCATGATATTAATGGAATGTTTCAAGGACATCACATGATCAATGATGGAATGCTATGAGGATATTGTGAGACTTGTATGACTTGTATGTAAGGTGTCGTATAGACTGGGAGGACATGTCTAGAGGTCATCATGAAAATCGAAAGAAAAGTATAGATGTTATCTCGTGATATTGATGAATTATCCAGAGGACACAACATGATCTATGATTATATATATGGAGGGTAATTTAAGGCTAGGATGAATAGTTAAAATGACATTGGATGATATATGAAAAAATGTATGGAGGGTGATCCACGACCATGCTGACTTTTTGGGAGGACATCGTGGGATCTAGGATACCATGTCGGGAGGGTTCCACATGACCTTGATAAATTTAATAGAGGAAATTACGTGATCTAGATAACTTTCCATGATGTCAATTCATAGATTGGGTGAAATTCAAGAGGACATCATAATATTTGGATGGGAATCCCATAGGACTTCATGAGACTTTAGTGGGATTAATATATGTCATTTAATGACTTTATGGACATGTCAATGGGGAATCACATGATATAAATGTCATGTTGAGGGAGTTTCATCGCTTGGGTGATATACCATGGTGTCTTCACATGATCTAGGTAGGTAATGTGATGCACTTGAAGATCATCGTATCAGTATTTGTATATGCATCCATTTTTTCAGTCTTTGTTACAGCCTCTATTACAGATGTACCTTCTGTTTTTTTCCATCTGATATTATTTTAGGTTTCATGAAACCCATTTGATAAGTGGGATCTCCTTCATATAATATGTCTAATAAACCAAAATTAATTTCTGTGATCTATAGAGTGATCACACGAAGAAAATACTCATGCTTCATGATCAATTTGGTCATTCTCTAGATAATTTCTAGATGAAGACCTTTGTGATCATGTTAATGTCTTATCTGAGAAGTATTCTCCTACAATCCTGTGTATTTATTTTCCATCGTATGTCATTTACTATCATTGTATGTTTTTTAACTAATGGGGGGGCTGGGGTTAGTTCCCTCCTCTAGGGTGTACAGAGCTGTGCATAATGAATATCTCGTGAATATGAGCTAGAGTCAGAGGGAGGATTTTTTTTTTCACATAATTCCCATGGTCCCGTAGTGGGTCATTCATGGAACCACATGATGATAATGACCACAATAATGTTATGTCGTTGCAATTTTATTGGACCCCGGCTGATCAAAGTTATTTCACCTAAACATGTTGGCATGTCAGAGAGAATTCAAAAGGATAGGATATCATTTCACGGTGTCTTTAAGAGATAAGTATTCTTGTGGAAAAAAAAAATTTATGATTGAGGATGACTTATGTGGGGATAATTGTGAGACTACGATGTCTTTTCAAAGGATCCTCTATGTGATCAGGATGACATGTCGAGGGGTCCTTGCATGATCAATAGTGATCATCTTGGATTGTATTACCCCTTGGTGTGAAGGTCAACATATCTTCTCTTCATGGGAATATTCTTCCATCTATATTTTTCTTTAAATATTTATTCTAAAGGGGAAGAGGATCTCTGAACGTCATGGGAATGTCATAAAGGACAATAACTATCCTTGTCTATGATACATCGTGTGATCAATGTTGTTCCTTGTGATGAACCATGAATATTTCCATGGACAACATGTTTATTTGTTTGTGGAGATGGATGGGAAACAAATATGTTTAGATACCTATGTTCTAATACCTACTCTTAATGAAAGTGACACGCCCACATACTTTTATGAAAAAAAGGTAGATATGTTTCTAGGGGATTCGTGATGTCATGCAGATCATATGATCACATATCAATATAAACATAAATCTCAATCAAAGAGTCTTCTTCCTTTATCCTCCTTTATTTTATAAATGTATTTTTTGTGATCGTTAGTCATTCACAAGTTGAAAATTTGTGGGACCAGAAGAGCTTATCTAGAATCCTTCGCACTACCATACTTGGTTATTTGGGTTCCCTTGAAAGAAAAAGGTTGATTATTAAAGTTAACCCATGTGATCAATATCAGATTATTTGCTACACATTATTAGCTCTCATCACCTTCCAAGAATAATGTGATCATCTATCCATCTGATGGTTACACAATTTGTGAGACTCTGCCACCATATTTTACTTTTTTTGGTAGAGAAAATAACACATGTTTTTTGGTATTTCTTCTCTTCTAGTTGTTTTCATTCTCATTACTTTGGCATCAAAATAATAAAATAACTGATTCATAATGAATTGAATCCATTTATTATAGGATTTTAATACCACGAACTCCATATCTCATATCATACTTTAAACCATATAATATCTTATGACATAGCCATCTATATGACACTAATTATATAATAATATCAATTCATAGAATTTTCATCACATTTATATAATGGATTAGAGTATGCATGATTTGTAAAATATCATTAATAATATTTTAAATATCTAATTCTTTTCAACTTAATGCGTCAAAAACATTTTTTTCTTTCCGATGATGATAAATTTTAGAATAATCATAATCATCGATTAGTTTTTAACATATTATTTTACATATATTTAGATATTTAAATGTAAATATATATTTCAATATATTGTGTTTAATTTATGAACCAAATATATATACATATATATAATTTCTCCATGTAATTAATTCAATGACCATTTCAATGAACTGAAAATTATGAGTTCAATAATAAATATATTATGTTATCGACTGTCAAGACACGTAAAAACCACTCTATCATTTTCATTTTTATCTAATATAATAATATTCAATAATTCATTACTACTATTTAAAAAAAATTATTCATGGGCTGGAAGAGTCAATATGGATATAGTTTTCAATATTCCATAAAATTCCTCTAATATATCTTCACATTTCATTTTAGATCTGAATTTGAGAACATTATATCTTATCTTTGTTAGTAGATTAGATAATCAAGAAATATTTTCTGAAGACAACAGTTAATATCTAGATATGACAAGGAAAACATGTAGTTTGGTTAATATAGTGGGTCTTTCCACTTCTATGGAAAAAATCTTTTTATTGTGTCTATAAATATACTATCCTTTGATATAATATGAACAATATGGGTAGTTTTTTTTAAAAAAAATTTATATTTACCAAATTTTATATATAAATTAGTTTTCATAAGAACATATAGAAAATTTATGAAATCTAAAAATAGATATGGTGTGTTTTTTAACCTGAAATGAATTACTTTGAACTCATAGTTACCATATCTTGAACCAAAATATTTCCTTGGTATATCATCCTCCATAAATATTTTCTGATGTTATCTATAATGAAATTAATCTTTACCATGTATCAATCCCCAAGAAGTTGTTAAAATAGTTCATAAATATCTGGGAATGAATACATTTCATTTATAATAATTAAATTTCTATCCCTATAATGAATTCACAACAGTGTTATACCACCCATATTCTTGAGAAATATAACAAGAGATCTGGAGGGTGAAACACATAGATAATTGAAAATCGTTCCACATAAGTATTTAAAAATTTTATTTGACTCAAATAAATCTCTTTAATAAATTCTATAATATTGATTTGATTTGGGGGTTTCATTAGGGATAAAATCAATAAATAAATCAACCTCTCGATTTGGGGGAAATTCATTTATTTTATTTAGAAGTTTGGTAATATACTCTGGCATAATTGATACATATTCAACTCACCAAACTGTATTAACATTCATTGATTTTATTGTATCTATTTTTCCATAAAAATATAATTATTATGGACTAAAATGAGTTATTTCTATTATGATTAGGTTATAGAAATATCCCCTTGAATGGTATGTAATTCCATACAACATCACCAATTCAAACTAATTTTTCTATACAATAATCTATTGAATAATATTTTCAAATACAATCCATCCCAAAAATTAAATCAAAATGATCCATTGGTGTAATAATTACATTTTAAACAAGATAAAACCCATGTATTATAATTAGATCAACATTCCATATTTTATTAAAATCATAGTAACACTTTTTTATTCTAGTAAAAAAATTATTCTTTAATGCATTAGTGGATCAATGAATATTCATTATAAATATGAATGATACAAAATAGTTCAAAGATAAATAAAAAAATAATTATTATCCTACATTCATAGTATAATGATTGTATCTCCTAACATAGAAATTGGTAAGGGTAAGGTTATGCCATGCCAACCTTTCGAAGAGGTTAAGCCAAATAAAATTGAGGAAATATTTGTTTAGCAAGAGGAAGTGTTCAAATAATTGAGAATAATAAATGTAGAATTACTCTAAGTTATAATTCATGTGGGATATGTTCTACAAGAAGATTCTCAATTCACACTCCCAACTGGCATACCTCAAAAAAAAGGGTTCAGCTCAACATCCAAGATGGATCCAAATTAGTTACTCAACTTGGGTTACCGACAACTCATATTCATGAGTCCCACAACAAATGATCAGGATTTCCCCCTACTTCATACACAATTATAATAGGTGCAGGGACATCTATATAGACCATCCCATATAGTTTACCCACAGTTGATTCTATTAGGGCCACTGAAATTATCCCTACCTGCTAATACTCTTGTCTAATCTCCTTACCTTCTGGAAATTACTTAAGGGCTTATCAATATCATTGAATAATTGATAGATTGATTGGAATACATTGAGGATGGGTGTGTTTAGGTATGACCATAAAATAAGCCTTACATCAATAGGTTAATTTTACTCTTCCACCACCGAACATTCGAAACCCCACATTTCTAATTTTCCATTGTTTGGGGGACCCGAAGTATCATTTGAAACATTTCATGTAATTCTATGTTAAAATGATGGGGACCCCTACACAACATGAAGCAGTGAAATTCTTATGCATTATAAAGACACTACAGGGCCAGCCTTTGAATGGTACACTAGTTTCCCATATTGGTCAATTACATGGTTGGATGATCACCGTCCATAGTTTCTCTTCCAATTTAGATCATCATTGTATAAGACAATAGTCTTAAACTCTCAAACTATAAATAGTTGGATACAGATATTGTCTTAGATTTCATTTCTCGGTGGAAGGGTTTGACATAATACTTAATTCTATCACTTCCTCAAGGAAACCTATTATCGATATGTATGTAGAATCTCTATGATGAGTTTGACACACTATTTATACAAGTAAAATATGCAAGAGTGTTTTTGGATCTCTCCACAATTGATTAATGAATGTAAAATTCCATTGCACGAACCACATCTATGTCTCTAGTAATTCCATTATCTCAATGAATGCTAATGGGGAATGAAGAGGTTTCCACATTGATAGTAAAGTTTACCACTACACCAACTCCAGCTCAAAATCATGTGACGTATCATGTGGTCCCCTTTCAAGTGAATAGAAAACAACACCTGCCTCATCACGATGAGAAAAGAGAGGAGATGTCAAAATAGTTTGAGTATATGATGAATATATTTTATTCTTTTCTAAATGAAAATTTCTATAAGAAATTCATCTCAACATTGGAGTAAAAATTGATCAAGTTTCCAAATCCAATGAATCCCTACAAGGATGGTGATGAAGATCTCTTGTACTATTTCACCTTCCACAAGGCATTGGGTCATACCAAACAAGAGTGCCTTGTTTTCAAAGAAAACCTATAGAAAACGATGGACTCCAAGAAATTAAAGCCAAGAAAACCACCTATGCATGTAACATGCATTCGTACCACTAATTTGGGGGAGGATAATGAATGGTATATTGTTAACAATAATTAAATGTTGATGTTTAGTGATTGTGTGGTCAAAAAAATGATTAGTGGGACTTAGGTTATCCTCCGAGCACAGTTGAAATAGCTAATTGTGCCTCTGACCTTTTTTACTATGACACAACAGACTCGATCAGTGCCACAATCATCTAAAAATCAACTATTCAAGAAAATACTTGGGTGGAATACTAGGAGGAAGACAAAGGTAGATGAACATATACAATGTTCTATGATGGATTTGACACTCTTGGACTTCATGCCTCTGTTCCTAGACACATAGGTGCTTTCCCACCAAACGGTACGACAAGAGTTGACCTGAAGAAAAAGTGTCATCATTGGATGAGGAGTTTAAATTCAGTTCCATTAGTATCATTTAATTAATAAGGACCTTATTGTATTATAAGTGTATCTATGCAGCAAAATTCACTACACTCGATTGGGGATTTGGGGGAAGAGGTTTCCCTAGCTAAGGAAACAAGGGATGACACAATCATTCTTGAATTCAATATTCTGGACACATCCCCACTCAGTCTATCTATGCAGGCAAAACTAATTGGATATCCCCCCAATGATATAATTAGAATAATTAATGATCCCCACACAAGCCCAAGATTTCACAAATTCAATTTTTTGGAAGGTCGTCTAGGGGAAACACCATCACTCAATTTTCCACGGAATTCAGGAAAAACAATCCAACCTAATACACTAAGGAAAATATTTCCTTCAACTCTTATTCAAAGGTATGATCTTTCTACATCAAGTACTTGAGTTATTAATTTTACAGGATAAAATATCCCCATGCTATGACTCATAGAACATTACAAAATAATTATGAAATTTTAATGAAATTATCAAAGGTGTCGGCCAGGTTGTCGATATTAGATGCTTTGAGTCTCTCAAAAGTTATTTGGATAGCACTCATAAAATATTTTTCAATACCTAAATAATTTTAGGTCGATGTTTCCCTTCCATATCATATCTTTATGAGAAAAATCTTGCATAATGACACATAATCATCCCTAACATAGAACTTGACACATATATCGTAATAAGAGGTCACATCAAACCTATGTATGTATCAGGTTGGATAAATGGTGCTGATATTCAGAGATCCTTCATTGATAATGGAAAAGGATTCAACCTCATCCTTGTCTGAACACTTTTTAAACTTGTTTATAATGAGTCCTAATTACCCCCCCACTACTCTAATGCTACATGGTTATGAAAAGAGAGAGAAAAATACTCTAGGTGTGCATAGGTCATAATTTGGTGATATCATATCTGACTCAAAATTACATGTTTTTCAGAAAGATATGGTTTTTATCGTTTAGTGGGGAATGAATCAGTTACATTATAATTTTTCTATTCCCACGTCATAACACCGATGCCTCAAATATTGAATTAATGGTCAAATTGTTAGATTTCATGGTGATAAGGCCCCTTTTAAATCCCATGAATCAATGTATACTGAGGCATGATTCTATAAATGGTAAGGGAAAAACCCATGATTGAAAATGTTTCATGAATCAATTCATAAATTCACCTATAAATGACCATCACTAATTCCATCTAGACGGTCAGTAGTGAGTATTTGATTCTCATCTATCAAATTGAAGAGTTGGGTCTGAATTCAGGCACATCTTTAGCTATTTCCATGATATCAGTTGTGATTGTTGAACCCTTTAACACTCGATAAGTAAATGAATTTCTAAAAAATGGTGGAATCATGGGTGGAAATTCCCCCATTCCATTCCCAATTTTTCAAAGAGTCCCCACATAATAAGAAAAGGCTGAAATAGCTGCTACATATTTCAAATGTCAAGATACCAACTTTTACTCTAATTCCAAGTAATTTTCTACGTCACCTACTTTTCTAGAAGAGGAATAAAGAAGGATCAGGAGATAGATAAAGAAGAGTAAAACATTAGGTATGACTCTATTTCATTATAGAAAGATTTGTCTAAAAACCTTGATGAACTCAGAGAAATAAATTTGGGTAAAAAAGAATATCCACAACCCACTTTGATTAGTTTTTTCATTTATTATAAAGAAACAGAGGTATAAAACTCTTTATTAAAATGACATCGATAAGAGAATGAAGGTAATTACATAGAGATTCGTGGCCAAGATCCTTAGGTGTCCATTCACTTGTTCTTATTTCCAGAAAACCACCGTGGAAATAAACGGGAATCCAAAAGAACACAGCAGACTCACTAATAAAAAATGGAGGATAAAGTAGGCAAGATTATTAAGAATGGAGTCATTTAGGAAGTACAATATCCAAAATGGATGGACAAAATATTCCCATTATTGAAGAAGAATGTAAAAATTATGGTCTTCATCGAAGTCATAGATCTCAATTGGGATAGCCCGGAAGATGATTTTCCACTCCGAATAGCATAGATACTGATTAAATAAATGGATATTTTTCAATATCTCTCCTTCATGGATGATAATTTGGGGTAAAAAATTAAAATAGTCCCAATAGATGAGTAAAAAAACCACCTTTACGCCCCCTGGGTGTATTTTTCTCTTGGTTAATTCCCATCAACTTGAATAATTCCATCCCTACATACCAACATGTCATGCATTGCATCTACAAAACCCTTTTTCTGGAAGTTTCTCAAATTCTATGTTGAATATATAGTGTTTAATTCCCAGAAACATTTTTAATATATGGATAATCTTGATAACATCTTCAAGAAGCTATGAAGACATACCATAATGATAAAGGCAATGATATTTGGTTTCAGGGTAACCTCAAGAAAATTTCACATCTTCGTCGTATCAAATCACAACATCAATGTTGACCATGAAAAAAAGGATATCATTTGCTTGTTAACACCTCAATAACATAAGCAGTTAAGAGGAAATAAAGAAAACATGGGATATATATTGATATTTATTTCTAAACTTGTAGGAAATGGTTCTCCCATTAACATATTTCCAAAGAATGGGGTCACATATCAATGGACCAGTGACTACCAGGAAGCATTTCATCCCACCAGTGCAAATGTCACCCATTGAGGGAAAGAAGCTCATTGAATATATGAAAACCCATGGAGAGATCACTATCCACTCTCATTGGAAAAAATATCAATTATGGGAATGAAAACTATATTTATTATCTCATTCAATCAATTCTATGCACTAAGACTTGTGATTGAAATATCAAGAATATATTTCAATATATAATCATCACGGTTCAGAAAATGATGAACTTAATGACACACCATTATTTTTATTTGGTGTATCCCAATAATATGATAAAATATTCCCTCATTTTTCATATGTCTATTGAACATTTTTCATTTTGAGAAGTTATTATACAAGAGTTTGATAACTATTTTGTGTCTCAGAAAGAGTTAAAGCTTAGATTTGGTATATTTTCTTATAGAAAACCTCTCTTCCAAGGCTATTTTGTTAAATACTAATTTTATAGATGAAGATATCCTTTCTATTATAGATTTCCACCATATGTGGAAAATTTATTTGGTAGGGAATCTTAGATCCTAATAGGGAAGATAATGGAAGTCCCTACTCTAACCAGAGTCAGGATAGTGGTCATGATCATATCTACAATAATGGTAGTATTTACTTACTCATTCCTTCTGTCAAAAGTGATAAAAAAGAGGCAGAATATCTGGAACCAATTATAGTTCTATATGAGGCACTAATAAAAATAGTGGGCCACCAATAGATGAAAGGAAATTCAAGGTTAGAAATAAAATAGATCAATATGGATTATGGAACTAGAAAAGAAAATCTAATCCCCCTAGTTGACTCTATTCAAGGGTCAATGGAAAAGTTCCCCTCAGATCCAATATTTGCTCAAATACCATGATCAATAAATTCTCATGAAAATTTATTGGTTTTTGTAGATATAGTGGTGGTAGATCCAAACCTGGATGAAATTTTCATCAAAATTATGCATCGCCAAATGGGCGTTCCTTTTACTTTTGTTTGAATGGAATAGAATGATGAAATTAGAAAGGTTCCAATACCATATCATCATACCACCGAGTGGATGATATGCATCATGGGATACATTCAAAATGGATTACTCTCATCAAATAGAGTTAGGATAGATCAAATACGATGGTGATTAACCAACTTCACACTTTATAATGGCCCAAATAAAAAGAAAGTAATCTATAAATGAGGCTTTGATAAAGTATATATTAAATGCATCAATGAATATGATACCACTTCTATCATAAAATATGTACACATAAAAAAAATGTGGTGCTCACCAGTCATGGTTCCTAATTTAAATCAAATATCAAGTGTTGAAACTTTCTAGTGTTCAGTGATACAATATTGTAAATAATTCACAAGGAAATTTCATTCCTTAAAATTTCATTTCATATTTATCAATTAACCCCTATATTTTCTACATATATCAAAGTACTCATAAATATTTTCCATGTGGAATAAATGTTTTGGGTGCTCACCATCTGTCTATGACCAAGTAATTCATATACATCTTAACTACAGCCAACATCTTTTATAAAGGTGTTAAGGAAATTCCACTCAAGGACTTCGTGGAAAAAAGAATCATAAACTTCATTAAATCCATAAAAATAACAATATTTGTTGTCCCTAATAAAATATTGAATGGAAATGGAACCATGTTTTATTCTACTAAGTTGGAGAAAATTTACCAGGAGTATAATATCAAATCCAGTCACTCATTCCTCTATAATATAGTGGATAATAGATAGAGAGAATACTTTATTAAAACCATTTTGAAAATCTATCATAAATTGGTGGATAAGGATAATAAGAATTGTCTTAATAAGATATTTCATTCCTTATGATCATACAGAACCACAACCCGTACTACCATAGAGGTGAGCCTGTATTCACTCTTATATTTAACAGAAGTAGTCTTTACCATTGAAATCGAAATTTCATATCTCTATGATTCGATCAATGATCAAATATCCTTAGAAGATAAATCCTAGAAACAAAATTCTTAATTTGATGAAATCGATGTGAAACGTTTTCAAACCTTGTATCACATGGAGGTCCATCAAAATCGGATAAAGCGAGCTATAAACAAGAAGGTCCTCCTACATTCGCTCCTCTAAGAATAACACATAAAGGTCTTTAGGACTCTAATTATTCCTCCTTATTCCATACACAAGGTCCTTTCTAATAGATATTATTCCATTATATTGATGTATGTAAACCTCATTATGGTTCCATCCAATGAAAGGTTTCTCAAAACAAACTTCATGTGACGAGATATCATGATGTATTAGATACATGACATTAAAATTTGTATTCAGTATTTTTCACATGATATTAAAAAAAATGTCGTCCACATCACAAGATGATAAAATTCATGAAATTATGTTCTTGTTGTATGACATTAAACTACATAGCATCATAATTTTGTATACATGACCTTAAAAGAAACAACATATGTCCATTTTTGTATGATCCAGAACTATAATTCATCATAGTATGAGTTATAGGGATATAAACTACATAGACCAACATACATTCACAAGAAATTAAACTATATGAAACTATCTTTACCACATGATGTGAAAATTCACAGTTCACATCGTTGTTTCATGATGTAAAACTGCATAACATTTCAATATGCGCTTCATAAGATCAATGTTTTTTGTGTTAATACCCAACCACACCTTTTATTAAATAACTCTGTGTTCCTTTATTTTCATTCCAACATGATATGTAGTGACCCCCATAACTCTAATACTATTCCGTATCATGAAAAAATATACCCCCCTTGTCTATGTACATGTTATACCTAAACAAGGAACATTTCAAGAACAATATACTAACTTATTTTAATTATAATGAGATACATAGTGATGCTTGGATCTTTTATCATATTCCAGCCCCCTCAAAATAGATGTTCCTACTATCCATCACTTATATTTCCTTTGTGTGGTAGAAAAAACCATTGCCACTCCTTGTTTATCAGAAAAACATAGCTTACATGGGTTTAAGAGTTTTTGAAAAAAGTTCCCCACATGAGTAAGGAATATTAATTCATATAAAAGTTATGTTGGTCCTTGTTTCCTCAACATAAAAGTATCATCATATATATTTGACCAAAAGCCTTTAAACTGCAAAGTTCATGATGAATTAAGTATGAAATTATTCTCATTCCCATTAAATATGTTGTGAAACCTAGATTCTAGATCCTAGTCTATCCACAATATGAGAATTTCCCCCACTCTCATAAATGAGTCAAATTTACATGAGGGGAAACAATGGGGGTTTTCACTAAATTTGTGAGACTGTATTAAAAATTTACCATCCCCATACAAGAATTTAGTCAGTATGGTTAATCATTCCTAAATATATATGTGGATTAATTCATGGTCTAATAAAATATGTAGAGATTCTCAGGTCCTATACCTTATTCCATCCATAATATTTATTTTTATATTGATATTTTTTCATCCTTACCACATGATCTTAAACTACATTGGTGATTTCCCTACAACATGAGTTCAAATAAATTGGTTTCTCTAGAACTACATGTGGATTGATTCTCATTACATTGAGACACCTTTTGACATGTAGAACTCATGTCCTAGTTGCAGCCATATGGTAACGGAAAATTCATCCTCATCTATACAAACAACGATCGATGTAGGGGTTCTTAATTTGGATTCCCACATTCTGGGCTACTTTAAGGAAACAAAAATGTACCATTGAACAAATGAGGCATATATGTGTAAGGGAATCTACACATCATGGCCAATATTTGTTAAATTAATTATTTTTTTCCTAGAACTATTGCATCCACATGTCACAATCCTAATATTGGACAATTTTAGATATTCAAAATTATTATATTTCGAATATAGAAAAAATATATGATACAAGAAGTAATTTTTTTTAACTATACAGTAAAACACCCTAGTTGGATTTGCATAAGTTAATATTCATTTTTAAATAAATATAAGGCACCATTATAAATTGTTTTTTTCCATGGTAAATGTAGTAGTGAGTTAGAAGGGTTAAACTAATCTGATAGGGAAAAAAATAATAATAAATTATTTCACTAAATTGATTTAGAGAGTATATACCAATGTACCTAAAGTAATCATCAATGATTAGATGTTTTAGATCCAGTTTCTAATTAGTGTGACAATATTAAATTCTAATGTTCTTAATATTCACAAGGGTGTCACTTAAATCACTTATAAAATTGAGCCTCCTCTCATCACTTCTCCATATAACTTGACAACTATAGATCAATACAGATATTAACAAATACCTTCCCAAATTTATACCCCATATTCTCTAGATTCTATAATTCTCAATAGACCCATCCATGTAGTTGTAGGATATTTCAAATGGAAATTATCCAATGAAGAGCTACATGTTATTACCAAACTTTTTATTGTTTCACTAATATTAAACCATATTAAAATCATATATAAGAAATAAAATGTAATGAAATATTTTTTTACAATAATGAAAAGATTATATATTAGTGTTATAATAAATTTATATCTCCCTTCCATTCAATTGAAAATTAACATGTTGCTCATGGGTACGTATGGACTACTATATTCATGAAGGGACATGTTTCATTTCACATAACCAACTTTTAAATATAGTTAAATATACGTGTTAGAGAATATATATGTTATATAAAACATAATTTTGATTATGGAATGATATATAATTATTTACATTCATTTATTTCTATCAATTGGGAAATAAAAACTACACTAATTTGTTCACCAAGCTTACGTCTCCACAAAGTGATATTATTAACTTTTCATCACTAATTTAAAAAGAATTTATAAAAAGTTATATAATAAAAAGGTATGATATTTATTACATATTATAATTACTGAACCATTACCAATTGGAAATTGCGGGAACTATCAGACATAAATATGCAAGGTAAATAGAAGAGTTATCAAAAAAATTATTGATTATAATGAAGAATTTTTAATAATTAAGAAAATAATTTTTTCAAAGAAATGATATATAGTAATATAAGTATGAATATGTTTTATATTTTTGTTTATTGTATGTAAAAAAAATTATACATGAGATTATAGTGTGTATAAAGCAATTTAATGCTTGATTAAAAGTTTTTTACTACAATTTCACTTATTGTTGGGATTGTTTGTGTTTTAATTTTCATTTTGGTAAATTATGTGATTATTTCCTTCACTAATAAATTATATTTCCTTGTCCTCTATTTATTTTTGAGGGTTTCTTTTATTTTTTCCACATTTCCATTATTTAGAAAAAATGAAGAAACATGATTGTGGAAAGATGACCATATTTTATGTTTTTTTCATGGTATTATTTTCTGCCATCACAAATTTTTTCCAAATTATTTAATAAAAGTTATTTTATGTTTTTAAATTACTTGAGAATGTATTCTTCTTATACCTTTTACATTAAATACAAATGAATAAAATGAGTATTTTCCAATAATCTATTTGTGAATCACTGTAGAAATATTAAAAAATAAAGGAAATAATTATTATTTTTAAAATTTATGACAATTTTTTTTATTTCATCATAATCATTATTAATTTTTAAAATTACTCTAAATGTATCACGGTTTTATAATGAAAAATGTTATCCTATTTTTCAGGTATTTTTTATGTTACCAAAAAAATTGATGTTTTCACTTCTTCTTCGTAATATATTTATATTTATTTTTTAAAAGTATTTTTCATCTATGAAAACATGATTTGAAGGTGGATATACCTTAATAATACCATAACCTTTTTTTCTTTGTATGATTGGCGACATTTATGATTTAGTGAAGTTTATTTAAATATTTTTCTTTTTTCATAGGTAAATTAAACTATAATGCAATTATGGATGATCTTATCTTTATGTTTTTTATTGATAAAATTAGATATTTCTTAGAAAAGAATGACCCCTTTATTAGAAAAAAAAGAAAGCTTACACAAGTCTGAAGGTAGGAGATTTACAAAAATCCTTCATACGAAGAGGATGAAGATCATTTGACACATGATCAACCCAATGATAATCACTACCATTAACACCATTGTAAGAAATAATATCTTCCAATTAATATTACTCTTCATAAATATGAGTAATGAAAGGGTCCCTTGGGTATAGAAATTCCAGTAATCTGATCCACCGGTTAGTAAGCCTCTATGAAAGATTCCAAGAAACTGTTCAGATGGAAAGTACCACAATGGTAGAGTAACCATCAATCCAAATCTTGTTCCAATCCTATTGTTCATATTGTTCAATTGCCACCATAATACTAGGAATTTTTGATTCAAGAGAGGAGGTAACACCACATGAACCATAAATACAACCAAGAATAGAACCATGGTAGTCCTTGAAAACAACACTAAACCTAGAGGGGCACATGTTACCCCTAGAATCATCACCAGACTTGATTTTAATATGTCTAGGAAAAAGAACCTGATATAATACTTCCAACATGCCAATATGTGGCCAAAATGTTCCTCTAATCCCAATCCGAGTGAGAATAGATAAATCCTGAATAGAGTTTTGACAAAACATACCACATAGGAATTCTACCTCTTGCGCAGTAGAGAGCATTCTTGACAGAGCAACACCGAATTGAAAATTATGAAGCTCATGTATTGCCCTATTCCTCAAGGTCCATATGATATGAATGATCTGTTATTTTGTAGTTTGAAAAATATTTCAGATCTACGGTGACTGATTCAGAGTAGGGAATATCTTCATGAAGTAGCATATTGAGTTGACTTGAGGAAAAATCACTTCAAAAATGTCAGAAATCACTCTCCACATCACTGTGAAACTGCACAACTGAGGAAGAGATGATCCAAATATTACACATGATGATGGAATAATGGATAGAGGAAATATAATAGTTGGGAAAATATACCACTATGTGTCCTCTCCGTATGTTTTGGGTGTGGTTTTGTTTCTTGACAAATCCAGATGTCTGCAAATGAGTATTGTTGGTGTTTGGTGAAGATATGTTTTTTAGGTGGTCTAGTTTCCTAGTGTTTTCGAAATTTTTGGGCCTCAAAATCATAAGATTGATTTTTTAAAAGTAGAGATTACTTCATAGGATTTAATGGTACGAATAACTTTGAAGAAAATTTACAAAGGATGAGAACCACATACCACAATTCATTGACCATGTACCATGTCTCAGGAATGGTCCACTGAGCACTATGAACAGTATGTGGAGCGGTTGGAACGGTATGTCGGAGCAGTTTGCGAAACAAAATATGGTTAATAGTGGAAGTCGATGCTTTATGTGGATGTCTTGAAATCACCTGAGAAGATCGAACGTGTAGGAACAAAGATAGTACACAAACCAGATAAAAAAATAGTTCTCCTGTGGATTTTGGTTCACAGCGGCAGATGGATCAGTATGAAGTGAAGGCTGGATTGAAAATTTGGTAACTCATAGATTAGAAAATTTTGTTGGTATATTTTCTCATATTATAATTTCTAATCGCATCGATTACTATTGAGACTAAATTTCATTAGAGAACATATTTTTGGTCCAGGATTTCCGCAAAGTCAGAAGAAGGTTCTCGAGGAAGAATTCTGTGAAAGCTAAAGTAGTTCGCACAGAAGAAATTTTTCCGAAGAGATTAAGTAAATATATTTGACCCACATAAAACATGGTATGTTGAGGAAAAAGTTATGATATTCCAGTATTAAGAAAAGGCAGTCCACAAAAAAAAATAGTTTGCAGATGAAGGGTGTTTTGCAGAAGACGATTGAAAAATCTATATGTAGAGGTGTTACATGGTATAAAAGGAGGAAGAAGTCTATGGATGAAGTGAGGTTCAAGTAAGTGATAGCGGTACATGAATGAGGTGTTATTTATACCAAACCTGGTACTCAGTACATGATATTTGACGGTGGTTTTTTATTTTCACAAGGATGCTTGTGAAAGCTTTAAATCAGTTTGCGAAAGAATTTTCCGGTGCCAATTAGTACCCGGGATGTTGGACTTCATCTGCAGGTAAAAAATGAACTTCAACAGAGCATCTACATATAGTTGAGGATGCATAAATTCATGAAAATTAATGGAACTACAAGTACATAAAATGTGTTTGACCAACAAGTCTATAAACGGTGTGTGGATTCCTTTCTACAGCGGTGAAAGTAGGAAGAGGAATACGGTGACCCTTTACACCGGTAGTGAGTTAGAGAAAGAGGAATAGGGTGTAACCCTTGGTAATGCAGTGAGAAGACCCTAAATATTATAAAGGAAGTGAGACTGGGAATCGAAGTTCTAGATTGAACAATATACTCATTATTGGTAGTGATCCTTAGTGAATTTAGTACATATGCACATCGTCATTGTTTTCACCTTGGACATATCCTAGTGAGGGTGAAAGAAGTAAAAAAATGCTATGTCTTGTGCATGATTTCATATTTTTTATATATTTCAATGGTAGGACGACAAGAAATGAGTTTTTCAAATAATGAAACAAGACCTGAAAGGGAGAAATATTTAATATATCATACACTTATTCACCCCCACCCCATCTAAGGGTATTCAACCTAGTGGAAATTGCAATTGTTATCAAAGGTAAAGGATGAAAGTTAGTGCTTCTCTCTCAAGAATAATAAATGGAGGTGGTTAATCATAAATGAATTTTGAACTTTTATAGAAATAATTTTCAACTATGGATGATTAGGATGCATCACTACTTCTGATCAGTAAGGATGAATGTCATAACACTAGCAATGCATGGAATATCAGCTAACATTAATATTGTTTCCTTATCAAAAGTTGAAATAATAGAATTGGATTCTGATTCTAAAGGGATAAATGCTTCAGGGGTATACCTATAAAATGAAATTTATACGAAGGTGATGTCCTGTAAAACATCACATAAAATGTGGGAAAATTGATGAAAGTTTATTAGGGAGACTCAAAAGTCCCAGAAGCAAAGCGATAGGTTATATGAAACAAGTATGAGGATATTAGAATGAATAAAAATGATATTATTGATTCATTCTATGACAGGATAAATATTATTATGAAAAAAGTGGGGTATTGGAGAAGTCATTGAAGATATAATGATCGTGAAACATATCTTGAGGAAACATCCAATACAGTTAAATCCAAAAGATCCGGTATTGGAAGACAAAGACCCAAGATGGGTGATACTAGGTAAACTACACAGTACCCTTGTAGCATATGAAATGAGAAATTATGGTAACAATTTAGTAGAAAATGGATAGTCTAAGGAAGATGAATTCAAGGCCATGGAGAATATATCTGTTGAAGATAGTTCTAAGGAGGACAATATGGATGATGTCATGTCATTTCTCTCCTCTAATATGAAAAGGGGAAATGAGAGGTTCAATGGTAAACATCCATTTGCATGATTTCAATGTTGAAATATTGGGCATTTTGAAACAAACTTTCCTAAGAAGTATGATGATGAAAATGATGAAAATGAAGAAATTCCCCAAAATATGTGTTCATAAAATGAAAAAGGGAGGAGAAGTACTGGGAGAAAGTACTTCAAGAAGAAAAATCTACTTTTAATAGAGGATGAAAGTTCAGAAGAATATGAGGTTGAAGATTTGTAGTATTTCAACAGTCATAAAATAGATGATTTGGTGGATGTTTCTAGAACATCATTAACAATAGAAGAAAGTGACAATGAAGAAGGAGAAATTGAATGGAGGGTTGATCTTCAGGCTGAATTAGATAATGCCCCTGAAGAGGTAGATATTTTGAGGGACAAAACAAGGAATGATACCAAAGTTGTTTGTGATTCCAAACACATTATACAGAAGCAGGAATAAGATAATTTTGAGATGAATGTAGAAATTGAAAATATAAGGTCTTCAAAGCCTGAAATCTCCAAATATGTGGTTGATTACAATATCAAAATTGAATAACAGAAAATAGAAATTGATAGTTTGACTGAAACTGTAAAGGTTAAAATCAAACATATCAAACAACTAGATGTGGAAGTCATCAGTCTACGATGAACAATTGAAGATCCTAAGAAACTGCTAGGAAAGAATATCATACAAGAAAAATATATGATGATATTTAAGAACAGTGGTCAATCATAATTGAATCAGAAACCAATTCTGAATGATAAGGCTAGTATAAGGATTGATCTAAAAAAGGAAGTTGTTATATTTCATTTTAGACCACAAGAACCAACTTCAAGATTGAATATTGATTTAGGTATAAATAAGAATCAAAAGATTCAGAGAACCCATGGCACAACTAGTGGTTCATCATTTCCACATAATAGTTTACCTCACATAAGATGTAACTCTTTTGGTATGATGGGAAACTCTAAAAATGTATGTTCCATAGTGAACAGATACAAAGGGATCAAGACCAATAAATGTAGTCATGCAAATCTCAAAATTATAAGTCTTCATTTGATGGTAATTATTTTAGGTGTAAAAGTCTCATAAATATGGGAAGATATTGCACATCACCATTAAAGAGAAATGTGCTGAGGCAGACAGAATTTTTTCATAAGAAGCAGCAAAATGCATCTTTAGGAGAGTTGAAAATTTAAAATCTATTTGCAGCTCTGTAGGTTGAAGATGGATTGTCATATATTGAGAAAAATCAAGATTATCATTCCATGTTAGAAATGAAGTCAAATACTTGGGTAAAAAATAAAAGGACAGAGCATGTAGTGGTTTAAGAGATTTCTTTCATGGAATTAGATCACATTGGGATATGGATAATTGATAGTGGATGCACTTCCCGTGTGACGGGAAATAAGGATCAAGTGACCATAATATGGTATGATAAAGAGGGTATTGTATGATTTTGCAAGGATAAAGGATTGAAAATTATTGGATTAGAAAAATCCACATTTGGAAAAAAATACATAAGATGAGCAGATGTACAGGTTGTTTAGGGGATTAAACACAATATTCTTAGTGTTAGTCTATTGTGCAACTCAGGTCATGCCATATTTTTTTATATGAAATTATGTATCATCAAGAAAAATTATTGTGAAATTGTGTTTCAAGGAAATTGTTCAAAAGGGAATCTCTACATCATGAGTGGAGAAGAAGATATATGGTTTCTATAAATGGATGAAGAAAAATTGTTATGGCATAAGCTTCTTGGACATATAAGCCATGATTCCTTGGAAGATCTGGTAAAATGTGAGGCTTCTCAAAATCCTCCTAGATTATCAGCTAATAGTATTCATACATGTGATGCCTGAAAACAAGGGAATATCATCCGAAATATATATAATACAAAGGAGAAAAATCCAACAAGATTTCTTGAGTTGGTGCATATTTATGTGTGTGGGACAATTTCTCCAAGGACATTTAAGGGGAGGAGATATTATGTTCTATTCAATGATGACAACAATAGAATGACATGGGTTTTAATAATCACCCACAAATCAGATGTGTTAAGTTTCACTACAAGATATTGATGGGAATGTGAAAAGATGCTTGGTCAGGAAGTCCAAACGATTTGAATAGATAATGGAACATAGTTCACAAATATCCAAGTTGAGGATTATCTTGAGAAACATGGGATAAGGCACCATGTTTTAGAGGTAATAACTCACAACAGAATGGAGTAATTGAGAGAAGAAATTGAATTGTGAACAACATGGCTAGGACAAAGCTCATTGAGAAAGATATTCCAGAGGAGTTTTGGAAAGAGGTAGGGAATATTGTAGTCTACACATCAAATAGATCCTTATTGTTCCAAAAATAATATAAGACTACATTTGAGCTATGGTATGGAAAGAAACCATCATTGATATACTTTCAAATTTTCAGAAATAAGAGTTTCATTCTCAATAAGAAGAAACATAGGAAGTTGAATCTCATGGAGATGAAGGAATATTTCATGGATACTCAAAGAAGAAAAAGCATATAAATGATTCAATAAGAGGTTAGGAAATATATATGAATTTCATGATGTGACTATAGTGGAGGATGAATAGAATATTCATTAGAAACTTGATCAGACTCAGAAGGATAGTGATGAAGAGATGAGAAACTCAAGAGGTGCTCTAGTTCCAGAGGTTGATTCCGAAGAAGACTCGGATGATGAGAACAAATAAGTGTCTTTCTAGAGACCAACAAGGAGAGCTTAAATTTATAGGTAGAACAAAATTGGGGATCAAAAAACACCAGTAAAAAGAATGAGAATGAAGTCTCTACAAAAAGCATCATACATATCACAAGTGGATCCTAAATTATTTGATGAATCAGTTAAGAATGAGAATTAAGTTTAAGAAATGAATATAGAGCTTGATCAAATTGAGAAGAATCATATAAGGGAAATTCTTTCGAGGCTAGAATACACGAATGTCATAGGGACAAAACGGGTCTTTCTGAACAAAATGAATGAAGATGGCGTTGTGATTGGAAACAAATCACACCTACTATGAAAAGGGCACTATCAGATATAGGGTATTGATGTTGATGTGACATTTTCAATTATTTCAAGGATATAGACAATCAGATTATTCTTGTCAATTAATGTGCAATGAATGTTTAGAGTTTTCTAGGTGGATGTCAAGTCCGTATTTTAAAATGGAGTTCTAGAAGAAAAAGTGTACATTGATAAACCTTATTGTTTTCTCATTCATGAAGATGAGAATAGAGTTTTTCTGTTGAAGAAGGATTTATATGGTTTGAAGAAAGCACTAAGAGCATGGTATTCATGTCTTGATTAGTTTATAAAGAATCTTAGTTTTTAGTGTGGTGGAGTTGAATACAATTTGTATATTAACAGTGAAAATATTCAAAGGATGATGGTGCCAGTTTATGTCAATGACACAATATTTGGTGGAGAAGATGTAGCGCAATGTAGAAAGTTTTCTGAAAATATGAAAAGAGAGTTCTAAATATTTTTGATTAGTGAGTTGGAATTTTTTTATTAGCATTCAGGTGACACAAATAATGGATGAAACTTTTATTTTTCAATATAAATATGTCAAGGAGGTTTTGAGAAAGTTTATATTTGATAATTCCAAGGAGATGAAGAAATTGGTTGCTTCCAAGTTGAAACTATCAAAAGATAATGATTGAAAAGTAGTTAACATCATAGAATATTGTCAAATCATGGAACATTTTCTATACTTGACTGCGAAAAGGCCATAAATTGTATTCTCTAAATTCCAAAAATGCAAGATATCAAAGCAATCCCATGGAAAGATACATGTTTGCAGTAAATAGGATACTTTGGTATATCAAATGAACTATGGTTTTTGATTTGATGTATAAATGAAAATCTCAGCCGGAGCTCTTTGGACATACAAATGCAGATTGGACTGGTTCATCAGATGATAAAAAATAAACATCAGGAGTTTCTTTCTATCTTGATCGATTGTGTGTTTCTTATTTGATCAAGAAACCAGATTGTATTTCATTGATCACTGAAGAATTTGAATATATTGTGGCTACTCAAGCACGCACACAACTATTTTAGATGAAGCAAAAACATGTGGATATGGTAATTGAAGTGAAATCTATGATCAAAATACATTGCGATATATCATGAGCTATAAGTCAAAGAAAAAATAAAGTCCATTACTCAAGGAAAAATCACATTGAACTAAAATATCATTTTATCAAGGATAAGGTGGAGCAAGGCCCTGTGAATTTGGAGTATGTACCTATAGAATAACAAGTTGTGGATATTATTATGAAGGATTTACCCAAAGAACCATTTGGAAGGCATAAACTAGATTTAGGAGTCCAGTTGACTTCCTACACTTGAAAAAGTGTGTATGTGGGTCCCCCTCTCACCAAGGTATGATTTTTCATTCTCTAATGTGCTGATATTTCTTCTTTACCCGGTTGCAGAAAAACATGAAGTGCCCTTTGGGTTTGTTGACAATGGGGGAGAAAGTGTGACTATTAAGGGGGAGAAAAGACATGGGGTGAATCTATTAAGTGGAAAAGCACAATAAGTGGAGTTGAAGTTGAGATGAAACTATTTAGAGGAGCTCTAACAATGGGGGAGCATTAAATCCGATGATGCTATAAGTAATCGATCAATGATTATATATCGCTATAGGTGAGGTTTGTGATGAAAGAAATTTGTTTGTATCAGTGTATCAGTATGGTATCAACAATTGGTGATTAGAAATGAAGTGATTCATTGATGAAATTTTTATTATACTATTTTTTATCATGCTAATAATGGCATAGGTGGTCTTAGTGTGTGTGTTGGGTAAATCATTGATCAATATATAAATCATGTGAAGGGAACGGTGGTTGAATTCGGAAAGAGTATTAATGAGGTATCAGAATGTGCAACATTGTTATGAGACGAGTTGTCAACAAACCCAATGGGGGAGATTCTTGGGAATAAATCCATCAAGGTTTCATATTGGTATGTTTTGGATGTGGTTGGGTTTAATAGAAAATCTAGATGACCAAAAATGAGTATGATTGGTGTTTCCTGAAGACAAGTTCTTAAGGTTGCATAGTTTCCCATTGTTTGAAAATATTTTGGGTCTCAAAATCACGAGTGTGATGTTGTAAAAGGAAGGATTTATTCATATGTGTGAATAGTATGATGAATTTTGAAGAAAATTGGAAAATTATGAGAACCTTGTACCACAATTCATGGGTTTTGAACCATGTTCTGGGAATGGTATGCATAACGGATGGAACGGTACGCAGAACGGCGGGAAAAGTATGCCAGAGCGGTTTGGAAAAATGAAAACAGTTCATGGCAGAACGAGGTGTGATACGTGGATGGATTGACATTGGAAGAGAATATTTACCGCATAAGAACAAATATAGTATGCAGACCAGATTGGAAAAATGGTTCTTGAGTGGCTTGCAGTTCACGACGAGAGAAGGATTTGTATGTGGTGAAGGCTGGATTGACGATTTGGTAAATCTTAGATTAGAATATTTTGAAAGTATCGTTTATTATATAAGAATCAATAATCCCATATATTATTATTGAGACCTAATATCATTACAGAACATATTTTTGGTTTGGTATTTCAGCAATTTTTATATGAGGTTCGCGAGGATGATTTCTCTGAAAGCTAAAGTGGTTCACGTGGAAGAAATTCCGCCAAAGTATATAAGAAGGGAAATGTAACCCACATAATATACAATTCATAGATTAAGAAGGTGTAGTATGCAATTTGTAAGTGAAGTAATTACACAAACAGAGAATATGTTGCAGATGGAGGGTGTTTTACATAAGAGGTTCTTGAAATCTGTACGCAGAGGCGGTATGCGTTTGAAACGGTGAAAAAAGTTCGTGGATGAAGGGAGGTTCATAGAAGTAATAGCGGTACATGAAGGAGGTGTTTCACATACCTACCCTGGTACTCTGTATGCGGGATAAGAAGGTGGTTAACTATTTTAACTAGGATTTTTGGGAAGTGATCAAATTAGTTTTTGAATGGATTTTTCAGTACCTAGAAGTACTCGAGAAGGTGGACTTCATCTGTAGATGAAAAAAGAACTTCAATAGAGCATCTTTCAATAGTTGAGGCAGCATAAATTTATGAAAATGAAGGGACCTACATGTCTAAAAACTGTGTTTAACCTACAAGTCCTTAAACATTGTGTGTATTCCTTTACAAAGTAGTGAGTTCCAGAAGAGCAAGACTGTCACCCTTTCCCCCAACAGTGAGTCTGAGAAATAGAAAATGAGAGTAACCCTTGGGAATGCGGTGAGAAGAACCTAAATCTAGTAAAGGAAGTGATAATGGTGATAGAACATCTAGCCCAAAAATTATACTCATTATTGGTAGTGATCCTTAGTGAATTTTGTACATTAGTACCTCATCGTTGTATGCTCTTTGGACGTAGTCTAGTGAGGGTGAACCAAGTAAAAAATATTTGTGTCATATGAATAATTTGATATCTGTTCATATATTTCTATTGGAGGAAGAGAAAATTGAGTTTTTTGTAATATAAAAACACAATATGAATGGGAGAAAGTTTTAATATTTCATACCCAAATTCACCTCCCCACTCTAGGGTATTCAGCCTAGTGGACCTAACAATAGTGAAATTCCACAGATTTGTCAGAACTCATCTGTTGGATGTTTTTTGTTAGTCAATATCCATGTGAGAATAGACCAAGACAGCTTCAAGAAATTCTAAAACATATTTACCATCCATTTGAGTTCATATGAGCTACTAATAAAATGCTTATAAAATCATTTTGAGTTAAGAATCCCATTGGCAGTGGGCTCCCATGCCCATAAATGACCCCTAGAAGACCAAAAATATTCTTCCACAATATAAGTAATATGATCTGGGAGACTCTCCATGCAACCAATATATTCATTAATTTATGAGTAAAAATCCAGTTTTGATTCCCCCTCCATGAATAAGTCAATCATGTTATTACCTGTGCCGTTAGATCTCTAGAATTTAAGGGTGGATTCCCTAGAAACCAACCACCAAGAGTCAATATCAATTTTAGATAAGATGTTCCTGAAGGTCAGCTACACCGAAGAGTGAAAATAATTGAAGTTCCAAGACTTGATCCTTTTAATGAATTTATCTCAAAGGAAACAAAGAACCTTAGAGTGCACATTTATAAGACTCTATATAAAACCAACCTGTAAGGAGTCATTAAATCCCTCTAGATTTTTTTGATTAATTATTATTGGATTTTTGCTTCATTTATAGCTAGTAAATTCTATGGATTATTTTTTATAGTCTTGAAATATGTACATGATATGTCGTCTAAACTAAAAATGTACACATGAGGCTATCCCATGCCAAAGAGGCCACATAGGTGAATTTTTCAAACCCAAGAGGTTACATGGGAAGATGTCCCAAGAATAGTATGTGATGATTTCCA
This sequence comes from Viscum album, assembly GCA_963277665.1. Taxonomy (NCBI): domain Eukaryota; kingdom Viridiplantae; phylum Streptophyta; class Magnoliopsida; order Santalales; family Viscaceae; genus Viscum; species Viscum album. Next base: position 622,839,524 of record OY728145.1, read on the forward strand.
TGGATATTAGAATAACATTTTATTCTTTTGTGTATTGGAATGGGGATTTTACCCAATCCACTATGGGACTACATCTACTATGATAGTCCTAGAAGTGATCCTTGAGAAATGAAAATATTTCCGATGATTATTTTTTTTAATAATTTCATGCCAAAAAGTTATTTCTTATTCTGATCATATACTATACTGGATTAGTATTAATTGTTGATTATTCCAAAGTATTAGTACTCATGACTATAAATATGAAAAAAAACCAGATTCCATGAATCATGTGTTTTGGATTAGTTATGATCTCATATGTTGTCATAATTTTTTCATAACCTTGGGCTTATCTTATTCTTAAATATGATAATCAATGTAAATCTCCCATTATAATCCATTTATATCATCATAACTCACCCCTTTTGTTTTATTTTTATTGGTTATAAATAAATGTATTATATAAGTAATTTCTAATTAGTTTATTATTTGTGGATAACATGGTGGGGTATATTTAATTTCTTTAATCAAATAAGATGTTTAATTATCTAGTACCCAAATACATATTTTTTTTGTTTCAGGGAATGCAATATCATAATATATATTGAATACTCATATTAGGATACATTTTATTAATGTAAGTGATGCTCGGTTCTCCTCGTGGCCATAATCATCCTCATAATACTTGTTTCATTTCATCACCATCATTACTTTGATTAATCCAGATATGAAATATATAATTATCGTCCCATATTTAATATTACTAAACTACTTAAAGATATTAGTCCCCATTTGGGTATTCACACAACTCATTGCATTATTCTGGACACTCTGACCTTAAACCATGTTCCCAAATTACTACTCCATGCTCCCCATACGAATATCAGTTTGGTTGATCGCCTCTAGTCAATTCTTCCATTATCTCTAGAAATTCATCATCACTATTGGTCAAAGATTATTGAACCTTAATATGGGATTAATTGGTTAGTGAATTTGGACAATAAACTAAATTCATATCTGTTAAAAGTTATTTATTTTGATATGTTACCTTACACATTCATGTATTTTTTTAACAAATACCTTATTAAAAAATTGACATGTACAACATTTGAAAATACTAACATTATAACATTAAACTATGTGAAAATTTTACTTTAAAGGATTTATATACTAGAATAAGACATATAAATTCATGTGTATTCGATGAAATTGTATAAGAAATATGTGAAATCACCCCACATTCAGTAGATGATGTAAAACAATCAAACCCATCAAATATTTTCCTAATTATCAATACCCCAAGTTGATCTCACAAGTCCATATAGTTATATTAATTTTCATTGGTCTCTAAATTTATATTGGATTTATATTAACATTATTGTGATAAAAAATCTCATATTTATTTCAAAGATGTATGATCTTAGGTTGCATCCTTGTTTTGGTAAATTGTTTTCAGCCTTAAATTTTGGCTTCAATGGTCCAAATTGAAAGTCACCTATCTTCGAAAGAAAAGTAACATTGTACAAAACTTATTGAAAAACCTTATAGGGAATCACAGAAAAAAGTTGAGTGAATGATTTCTAGTTTATCACCATGTGTATACTAGAAAATTTCATGAGTTTTTAATACTAGAAATTTTTTAAATCCTCCCTGGTTGAATCCTATGAGGTGCACCTTGAGAAAAATCCAATCACATTCCCACTAACAATAACCACTACAACATATTTGTAAAACATTACTTCCAAAATATATATATATAACTTATTAAAATGATATCATTCATCTTTAAAAAATTCAATCTATGTATGATTAATTTATCAAAGTGGGTAACTTTTTACGAACATTTATTTTCATCATTGTCATAGGTTGAAATGGTTAGTATATAAACATGAAATATATTATTTCCAGTAACTTAAACCGTTTTAATCATTAAAATCATCACATAAAAACCAATTTCATGATTTTGGTTATGCCAATTCATTAACCACTATCATATCCAAATAGACTATCCTTGGGATTGGATGACATATAATTTTTCATGTATCTATTTTCACTTTAACCATCTATAATTTCAATGTTTCGAAGGATGTCAAGATTTATTGTATTTTTTCTCACGAACATTCCCTAGGTTATAGTGATGGAATTTATCATTTTCAATTCATCTTACCTATAATAATTCGAAGTCTCATTCCATGAACATAGGGGATAGATTTATACATTTAATCATATACTCTATTAGTTTGGGGATTAAGAAATACAAAATTCATTTTTGCATAATTATTTGATGAATTCAATTATTATGAAGTTAATATTTCTGAATTTCATTAATTATCATGAGTTTAGAGTCGAGGTAATGTAAATTTTTATGAAATCAAAAATAGTTTTGAATAAGAAACATTTTAAAATCATTTAGAAAAGAGAGTGGAGAATCAAAAAAACTAGAGTGTCTTTTAATATTAAAAAAAATTGTTAAGTGTTACAAAACTATAGTGTGTTAAATGACGATATTCATATATATCATCCTTATTAGATTGGTTATATATTTTTTTGGACTAACTTCTATATTTACATACACACATGTTTCTAAGAAGTGCAAAAAATACTAGTTGACTCAGTTTCTATGTCAGAGTTACTCTTAGAGACTAAAATGTATTTACTAACTAGTTCATATACAGGGATTATAATTTCATTTTACAAGAATAATATTAACACAAGAATAGCCAAAATGTTTCTGTACTATGGTAGTATAAGTGTTAAGATGGAAAATTCATCAGCCGGTGTATCTATTTTCAAAGGAATTAAATCATGTGAACTAGGTGGACATGAAATAACCAATGGTTTTTATTGTCAATCGAATGAATTACATACACTCACACACTCCCACCAAAGTATCAGTTTTTCATCTTTGATCAATCCTTTAGTGGAAAACATTTACATATTCTCTATATATTACTGCTTCATCCAATGTGATGGTGGTCAATTTATTTATCTCATCCTCCAAATAATTTTTTATTGGGTGAAATATCTTTGTCCTATAATGGCCTGATCAACAATTGGATCTTAACCCCATCCTATGGTGGTCATTACGTTAATACGTTGGATAGTGATATCCTACTGAGGGGAACTATCTACAGGACCTTAATGACTATTGTTATAGAGGTAAAATTCATTTCTTCTCATTGAACCTTTGGTTTCCTAATTCTTTAGTTGAATAGGTTGAATAGTTTAAAAGTACCAATTATGGATTAAACTGGTGGTGATGTTTAAAGAAATCCTATATATTCATAGAGTATTAGTCTACATGTAATGGAAAATTATTAATGGTTACAGATAAGATAAAATATAATATTCATATCACATTCTATATTTAATTCATTGAATGCATCCAAATATTCATGGATGTATATTACTGATAGACTATCATCTTTCTGGGTTGCGACTTTGAAAGACATTATGGGACATTTCATGAGAACGAAAATAAGTTATATGATTTTAAATGAAGTTAATATTGTCAATATATTTAATTGATAATTCTCGTACATTTCTATTTTTTGGTCTGAAATATGGTATCTTTTCCTCTATATGTAACACTCATTTTTAAATAGTATATTGAATTAACATATCATTAAGTTCATCTACTTTATCCTCTACGGTTGGATCATAATGACAACCCAAATAAATTTTTTATTTTGAAACCAAATTAGTGTGATTCTATTATCTAGATGGAAAGATAATGGTGTGTTCTAAAATAAACTACTTTATTTTGTGTGAATGTGGTAGAGCAATATGACATTACATCAATAGCACTTGATTTGGGATGATTTATTATCCAGTTCCATGTCTAGGTCATTCTTTCTAATAAGTTATAAGGATTAGAGTTTGTCTCCTCCCTCGACTCCCACAATAATTATATATCATAATGATCATTTTTACTCATCTAAATTGGATGATCCAACAACACTGGAGTTTCACCCTTAGTAACGTGATGGATCTTATGGGTGCCTATTCTGTCTTCATCACGTACATTTGGAATAAATTTTTACATATGAAATAGATTCTAATTTATGATATTCTTAGGAATTAATAATCACTATACATTTTCATGTTCAAATAGACGAATCCATTCATCCATAAAATAATAATTTATTTACAATATGGAGACACCTCTGTCTATAATATCATACACCCTCCATGTAATGGGAATCCTATCATCTGTTACATCTACTCAAATATTGGTATCCGGGATATGTATTATGACTCCATTGAGATTAGTTTTGAAGTTTAAATCATTTAATTCCATTAATTTTCCATGTTTTTGGTACATATACACCATAGTGTGGCGTTTTCCATAAACCCATGATTTATTCTAAAAGGGACCACTATGACCAATACAATAGGTATCAACATACATATAGTTAATGGAAACCTTAATAGCCAGTTATTATTTTTCTAAAGGGGAATATGGACCCTAATTTTTTCTATTTTCCTATTATCTAATCATCATCCATGGAACTACCCTTTTACCAATAATTGTATGATCTCATCTCTAACTCATGATGCAATTAATCATTGATTTTATGTTATTTAGTAGTTTTGGAGTGGGTTTGATCCATATTTCTTGGTGTTTCACTACATGTACACATATTATGATATTTACATGTAACCTATATCCTTTTATTTTCGAGTAATGGTAAGGTAACCTTTGGGATGTTATTTAAAAGAATCCCATGAGGATACAAAGTCTTATAGGATTAGAAATGAATTATTTTTAGGAAGAGGAATTTACTTTAAAAAATAAATTTGACATCAACCTGAGTAGTATTGGGACCATCATCCCCCAAAAAATCCATTAAACCACTAGATTAATCTATATTATTACATCCATATGTAGTGTCTCATGTTTTTTGTTCCTTTTTACAATGGGATTGATTCAAAAACTAGTGCGGTACACACGGATCATAAACAATATGTTTTTTAATCCATGATAATGGAATGGAATATTTTATGACTATCTTATATGACCATGTATAATAAATTCTTTGGTCATTATAAAGGACAATTCTAGTCAGGGATTCTATTTACTTGAAAAAAAATGGTATTCTTGTACAGATTCAAGAGATTTAAAGAATTGAAACCATTCAATAACAATGTCCAGATATGAGAAACAGGTAGGATAAAATTCATTAATAATTATATAATGATTTAAAATTTCATATAGAGAATAAAATTGTTAAAATGTTCCATTATTAATCCCCCAAACACCTAAAATGGTATTCATGTATGGAACCATGAAATTTACCTTGTTTCCGACGATTTTGCTGGGGCGCACACATCCATTTATTCGAGGAGGATGAGGGTGCACTGTCTGTTGCCCTATATTCCCACTTTCCAAAGGCGACTAGCATCCATCACTTATTCAGGGATTCTTTCTCCTTTATCAAAACTGAATGATGAGATGTTGGTTCTTCCTTCTGTGGATTCCTCCATAGAACTTGTTATCTAGTCCGGGTCTCCCTTATAGATTAAGACGTTGTTCGTGAAACTCTTCCTAGTTCCACATCTTCATGGATGTCGGTTAATTACACAGCTTTTTTCAGGACATTCCAAGGGTTTTTGCTAGGCTTGCAACCTTTGGTCAGAGTAGATGACAACATCAGGAAAGTCGAGGCATCTCTGGATGCATGTACATAAGGGAACCTATATCCCTCCTCATAAATGGCCATATCAAGGGCGGAGAAACCAAGGCATCCCACATCAGTCGCGGGGTATCTTATGCTGAAGGCATGTATCTGAGGTTTTTCCCGACATCCCATATTTATCATGGGGTAAGTCACAAGTTTAATGTCTTGTAGAGATGGTTACACCAAAGATGTGTCTTCTGAGGCTTTCCTCAGGCATATCATGTTTAACACGAGGTAGGCTGTGAGTTTAACGGTTTTCATAGATGGAATGAGGGTAATCAGAACGTCCCATATAGATAGATTTGATTGGTACATCCCTATGAGAGAGATCAAAGAGTATTTACCATATGGATGGATCAGAACTCTCAATGAGGATGGATCTAAGGTGGTGTGTCCTATAGAGGGAAGATATCACACTGTGATGGATGATCTGGACACTACTGAGAGCGGATCAAAAATAGTGCACCCCAGAATGGGGTACCCTGGATGGATAAGTCAGAATTCCCAATGATAGAAGACCCAGGGTTGCATGTCCCATAAAAGGTAAGATGTCACACCATGAATAATGATCTAGACACCACTGATGGCGGATCCGGGAGAGTGCACCCTAGAATGGAGAACACCAATTTTTACCATTGGTTGAGATTGAACCTCATGGAGGTTTCCCACGTACCCTGTGTAAACTTCAGGGATCAAAAACCATGTATTTCTATGGGGTGATGAATTGGTGTGTACACAAAGGAAAACCACTCGAAGACATTTTGGGGATTACACATGGATAGCATCTGGTCACAAGAGGGATACTCATGGGTTGATGGTTATGGATGTTGTGGGGATTATGCATGGTTAACTGCCCGAGTGCCGCAAGAAGTGGTGCTAGGATGAATGTAATGATATTAATGGGATGTGGCATCCTGGGTGAGAATCAAGATAGATGATGGATATTTGAATGAAGTATAGGGGAAAGAGATAATACTGTCGTGAAGGTGACAATAATGTTGGGCTTGATCCTCGAAGAGACTTCCTACGTATCCTCATGGAAGGGAATCAAAGTACGCATAGTTTAGTGGGATGATGGGACAACTGAGGAGGTGGCCCATGAGAATAGACTCATGGATGGGATCTGGAGAAAATAGAACCTCTAGTTTGGGCATGATCTTCCCAGAACACATAGGATCAAGAGACAGATCAGGTTGAAACATGAGTGATGAGCTTGAACCTCAGGGAGGCTTCATACATAGCAAGCCTAGGATAGAAGAATCCAAATCCACATAGTTAATGATTGGGTATAGGATTGGGGTGTGGGTATAGGATAGCGACCTGAAGATATACTAGGGCATACGCATGGTTAGAAGCCCGAGGTTGGTCAGACACCACTAGAATGAACCGGAGATGTAGTTTCCAATGTAGGGGAGTACAACGTCTTACCGTTGATTAGTGAACACGATGGATTACTATAGATTGGGGTTGAAAACGAATTACTGCTGATTTTAGGAAAGTTTAGTGCCATGTAGGATAGAAGGGGAGTACAGTTTAACATCATGGAGGATGGGGGTGAAACGATGTGAAGGGAGTAGGGACCAATGATTGTTGGGCTTAAACCCTAGGGAGGCTTCCAACATTCTCCTTGTAAAGGTTCAAAGTCCACATATTTTGGGAGGGGTGTTGGTGAGCAGACATGAAGGGATTCCAGAAAAAGGGAGGGTGGGATTAAACCTTAAAAAGGCTTCCTCGATACCTTTCCTTGGAAAGGATCAAAGTCTGTGTAGTTCGGGATGGTGTGGGGCTTACACTCTAGGTGGCATGTATAGGATTCCATGGTCGATGAATGCTCTAAGCCCACACGAGTCATTCTTGGTGTGAGAAACAAGAGGTATCAAAGACCTAATGATCATTTCATAAAATGTGCATATGTGGGAAGTGGAGTGGGGCTTACACATGGTTAGCAGCCCAAAAAGCAAAATAGGGGCTTACGCGTGGTCCAAAACCCATATAGGAGACATGGGATTATTTGTGGTTAGAAGCCTAGGTTCCACTATAGAGAGGAAATGGCGAATGGGTCTTATGCAAGGATGCTTCCTGGGTGCCGTTGTGGAGAAGAAATGGTGAATGGGGATTACACGTAGAAGCTACCCAGGGTGCCAATATGGAGAGCCAATGGATGAGGCATACACAAGGATGCTTCCCAGGTCCAATATGTAGAAGTAATGGTGAATGGGGATTACCCATTGAAGCTTCCCCGGTTCTGTTATGGTGCGGTAATGGTGAATGGGGCTTACGCAAGGAAGCTACCCGTGTGTAGCTATGGATTGGCAATGGTGAATGGTGCTTATGCAAGGAAGCTACCCGGGTGCCACTATGGAGCGACAATGGTGAATGGGGATTACCCAATGATGTTTCCCGGGTGCCTCTATGGAGAGGCAATGGTGAATGGATATTATGCAAGGAATCTACCTAGGTGCTGCTATGGAGTGGCAATGGTGAATGGGTCTTACACAAGGAAGCCTCATGGGTGCCGTTATGGAGCTTCCATGGTGAATTGGGCTTATGAAAGGAAGGTGCCTAGGTGTCTTCCTTGTGTCTGTTCATGAGGGAATCTCAACTTGCGGGTGGGTCGAGGCATATAATTGAGGTCTATATTTATGTGCTAGTGGACAAGAAAGATAACACCAAGGGGTATTGGAATCAGTCTGAATAATGGGAGATGAAAAGTGGGAATCACATGCCTAACATTCAGAGTGCGGTGAAGGTGGCTTGATGATGGAGGATAACTGTTGACTGTGTTTGAAACACAGCATCCATATCACGTTAGCCTGAAATAGTGAAAAACAAATTAGGGTCGACTGTTGACCATGTTCGAACCACCATACCTGACTCGAAGTGTTGTCCAATGCTCTTGATGTCATGTCTCTTTGATCATGGAAAGAGGTATCTTATGCTTTGAACATAAGGCATCTCTTATTTGGAACAATAGGAATCCTATTATTAAATGATATCGCCTGCTACAGTTTACACTAATATATAGAGGACTGTTGGAATATTAATCTTGGAGAACAAGGCATCTCTTGTTTAGAGCAAGAGGAATCCTATGTTTGGAACATATGGTGTACTATAATTTATATTCAAGTATAGAGGACTATTGGCATCTTATTCATGGAGGATAAGTAATCTCTCATTTAGAGCAAGAGGCATCCTATGTTTGGTACATAGGGTGTACTATAGTTTAAATTCATATAGATAGGACTATTGGAATCTTTTTCTTGGAGTGTAAAACATCTCTCATTTAGAGAAAGAGGCATCATATGTTTGGAACATAGTGTGTAATATAGTTTAAGGTCATATATATATGACTATTGGTATCTTATGCTTGGAGCATAAGGAATCTCTCATTTAGATCAAGAGGAATCCAGTATTTGGAACATAGGGTTTACTATAGTTTAATGTCATATAGATAGGACTATTAATCATAAGGTGCCTAGAAATGGCTGGTGTTGGGACTTATTAAAGGGTTGCCCTTTCTGGTGGATCCTGGCATTGGAGTCAGGTGATGGGGTTTGGATGAGTTTCTTGAAGAATGGTTCGACTCAAGGTACTCGAGGGATTGATGATGAGGGTCTAAACTCACGACAAGGAAAGAAACCAAGATCAATATGTCAACCCAATGTGTTTCATGGAGGGTGGAGGAGTATCTCAAATCATGGTATTGCATAGGAGGATGGAGGTTGCGCATAAGGGCACAATAGAAAATGGTGACATCCCTGCCTGAAAAGTCTATGGTGTGACTCCCATTTTTCATGGTGGTCAGTGACAGTAGCGAAGGGACCAGCCCGGAGGGCCGGGATTTCATCCTGACACTAAACCCAAGCTGGGGTGTGGGGGCTGTGCCCCAATAGTATGGACAGTGGGCGCATACCTGAGCACTATTGCGCATAAGATAGGCTATGCACTGGATGGGTTGAGCGCAATAAGGATGGGTTCTGCACAATTGGGAAGGCATGTGCACAATAGGGCATGAGTGCCCTTAAAATGGGTGGTGTGAGAACAATAGGGGGTTTTGCATGAAATATGGAAGAGATTGCATGAAATAGGGGAGGTTAGTGTGCAATAAGGGATCAAGGCATGCAATAGGGGAGCTGTGCATGTAATAGAAATGTTTTGCATGCAATAAGGGAGGATTGCACGCAATAAGAAAGGATTTCTGTGAAGAAGGGGAGAACTTTCACACAAGATCAAAGGATTGTAATAAATAGGGAAGTATTTGTGTGCAATAGGAAAGACTTGTGCACAATAGAAAAGTTTGGCGCGCAATTGTATCGGTGCATCACTAGTGCGCACAGAATTGGGCACAGTGGCACTATTGCACGCAAAAATTATGCTTTGCGTGCAAAATTGGGCATGTTATCCCATTTACATGAAAAAGTGATGTTTTTCACACAATATGGGGGGTTTACACACAAGCTCAAAAAATGGGGACATATGCACATTAGAGCGGCGACTGACCTCCGGGGGGCCTCCCGGGAAGAAGGGGTGCACTTGTATTTATAGGCGAAGCCTTGAATGCCGGTGCGTGTAAAATTACTTTCCATTTTTTTTCAATTAAATTTTATCTACAAGATTCCTTTTTCATTCACATGATCCAATTTTTACACGCAAGATGCCCTTTTTAGGCGCAAACCCATACTTTTCCCAGAAACCGTCCTGAATGGCCATTTCCAGCAACCCAACATCGAACAACCATAACTTCTGATCCGTAACTCCATTAGGGCTCTATGACCAGTCAAATTGAAGCCTAAAAATGAGATATGCTCCAGAATCATGTTTGGATGCATTAGGTTAATTACATGGATGTGTTTTCTGGTGCCATCAAATTCTCCCCCTAAGAAAGCGGTCCAACGAGGACAATGAGGGTGAGGCGGACCACGTTCTTAGAGAACTAGTAGGGAAAACACCTCCCATGGAGTTTTTTGTATCCCCATCGCATTGAGGACACTTAAGGATAACTCTTTATGCCTTAATGAACCATGATTGGTGTGAGAAATAGATAATAGAAGTCAATCCACCTATACGAGAGTGCTAAAAAGCGGAAGATGTGAGATGATCAAAATGGGACATCAATCACCCTTGGTAGCATCCTAAATGGGAGAGGGTTTTCATATGGACAACATGGATCTCTAGATATCTGACTTGCTTCTCCCAACAAACTTCGGTGCATGAGGGGATTAATGCTAGGGGATTTAGAATTAATTAGAACATAGGGGAGCAGAAAGTGTGAATCACAAAACCAAAAATTCGAAACACAGTAGGGTGGCATGAAAATAGAGGACAATTGTGGACCATGTTTGAAACATAGAATCCCTATTGCGTTAGCCTAAAATGGGGATAACAAATGAGGTCTTACCATTGACCATGTTCAAAACATGGGGCCTGACCCAAAATGCTACCCATTAGTCTTCCAGAATGTTGGCCTAGGACAGTGGGTGAGCCATTGGCCAAACATCCATTATATTAGGGGGTTCTTTTAGTCATGAAAGAGGACTAAGGTCCAAATAAACTGCACAAAAAATGTGGATGGTGGAGTGACAAGTTGTTTGAATGGAGTCCAACACTCTTGAAATTACGCCACTGTGGTGGAAACAAATTAGGTGGACATACCGGTCTGATCAGGGATCATTCCTACTTACAAATAGGATTTCTATGACGAGGAATATGACACATCCCATCACTGTTGTGGGGAATCCCGAACTTGTTCAGGCTTAAACTGCAGTTTTAGAGTTCGGGACTAGGGGCCAAAAAAGAGAGGGAACATGAATTACGATTCCTGGGGCAGGACCCGAAAACAAGGTGCCTGGGCGTTCCTACGTATACCATGAGAATGGGAATCAAGCCATACATAATTCTGGAAGTGCAGTTTAACATCATGCGGGATGATGAATGACATGTGCGGCATGGCTGCACCAGTACATGTCCTACCAGAACTACTAAACCCACATGAGTCGTGCTCTATGTGGGAAACAAGGAGTGGGAGTGGGACTTTCCTAACACAGGAAGGCACATGTTAGGGTTGATGGAACACTAGGTTATTGGCATCCCAATAATGCCGACCAGCCTACATGACTCACCTAGATGTGCAAAAGGGAAAAGCAGAGTATGTTGGAATTCCACTTGAACATAAGGAAGTGGAAATATGTGAATCATGATGCTCAAGATCTAGACTGCAATGATGGTGACATGAAAATAGGGGATAATTGTTGACCATGTTGGAAACATGACATTTGTTTTTCATTATCCTAGAATGGGTATTGAAAAGTGAGGGTTGACCACTAGCTGTATTCGAAACACGAGACCTATCACAAATGTCTTCTAAGGTCCTTGGGTACGTTGGCCCATGACGGTAAGTAAGACAATGTGGCACGATACTAGGACATAAAGGGGGTCCCTTATGACATAGAAGAGGATGGGGATCCAAATAATGGGCTCACGAAGCTTGGACATGGATTGAGGTAATGTCCATGTGAAAATTTGACACTTCAAGCTCTTTTTCCCAAAAAATATGAGTACTAAAAAATGAAGTATTGAATAGAGAGATTCGGGTCCCATTCCAAGGACAAGGGTCCTGGGGTCACATGCTTCCAGCTTAGTGGTCATTGGATGGTCCAAAAAGGGGGGGAATTTATTTAATGGACTGTGCGTAGGGAAGAAAATTAGCCAAATCTGACACATAGTTCCCATAGAGAGATCTTAGTTTACAGTCATAGAACTCAGACCAAGTTGCGAAAAGACATGGAAGGACCATGGTGCGACTATTGAAAAACCTGAAGTGAATGAGAACCCATGAGGTACTCACCACACCACATGTTCCCAAAAGGGTTTGAGCCTATGGGAAGAAAGATAGGGGACATGATTTTATATTCCTGAGGTTGGACCCTCAGACGAAATTTTTGGGCATTTCTACGTATCCCATGAGGATGGGAATCAAGACATACGTAGTTATGAAAGATGTCATGCAGTTTAACGTCTTGAGTAAATGAAGTAGAGTGGTGTTTATTTGTTGTCATAGAGCTCAGACCATGATGGAAATGAAGAATGTAGACATGTGGTGAAATAATCACTAAACCCAACGTGAGTGAGGGTAGTAGGGGTCCGTATCACCACAATGTGCCCCCTAGAAAACTTCTAGTTCAGGGGACCAAAAGTGGAAGTTAGGCTGGACCCAAGGCAAAGTTCTCAGGCATTCTTATGTACTCCATGAGGATAGTAATCTATCTATACATAGTTCTAAGGGTGGAATACTAAGATACTAGTGCCATAGATAATAAGGATGTGTGGGTATGACCCTCGAACCAAAAGAAGTGGAATTTGATATATCTTGATTGTCCTTTAGGATGAATGTGTGTTTTTTTGTGAAGAGATGGACCTAGGATAGAATGTCCAGGAATCACCATACGAATCAAGCTGTGTGCAGGAATTGACAAATGGTATGGTGTGTGACATATACCAATCATGATGTCCCCTCAAGTGTGGACAAGACCATGTAGTACCGTTTTTCGTCATGGGGCTATGATGATAATGTCACAGTTTAGGGTCGTGTGATGGGACCAACCATGCATTTTAACATTGTGTAGTATAGACTCAACAGTTTATTGTCATGTGGGACTAAGCGACATAGTTTAAATTCATATGGCTTGGACATTAGAATAAATGTTCATGACGTGATAAAGCATAGCCGACGTGAATGAGGAAGAGGTCCACATCACACCACACACAATTTCGAGGAAGGAACCACGAGACTAGGGGCCGAGAAAAGGTTATAGAATATGATGATGGACCTGTGGACGAGGTGTAGAGGTGTTCCTACATATCCCATAAGGATGGGAATCAAGTCATATGTTGTTCTAAAGGTGTTGTGCAGGTTAACATTTTGTAGGAAAATGTACAGTTTAATCTCATGCGGGACATTATACAGTTATACATCACGCAGAATTAAAAATAGTTTAATGTCATGCGGGACAGTATACCGTTTAACATCATGAAAAATGATATATTGTTTAATGTCATGCGGGACATTATATATTTTAATTCCATACAGAACTTCATATCATTTAATGTCATACGGGATAGGGGGTAGGAGGGTCTAGCTCTTAGAAGGGGAGTATGTGGTGAGGCTATTATAAACCTGTCATGAATGAGGGCATAATCCCACACATTCCACACCCTACGTTTCTACAAATTCCAGGGCCTAAAAGACAGAGTAGAAGTGATAAATTAATGAAAATCGAGCTGGACCCAAAAGACGAGAAGTCTGGGCATTCCTGTGTATCCCATAAGGATGGTAATCAAGCTATGCGTAGTTCTAAAAAGAAGATGTATAATGAGATCTTATCTTAAGGTCTTAAATCTCGGACCATGGAGAAGAGGAACTCTTCCATGTAAGCACAGACCTTGATCCGTTTCCTAAGCCCACGTGAGGAAAAATCGGTGTGGGAAACAAAGGCAAAAGAAGTCTTTGAAATAAATGGGATATACGTAAAGGGAATGTCGGTGTGGAGCCCCGAATAACACGACACCATGGATTTTACATTCTAACGTTCCAATGCATAATGAGGGACAATACCAAGAGTGTTGAAATTCCACTTGGACATGATGGGGTGGAAAATGAAGTGACTCATGTAACCAACATTTTTGGCTTAATGGGGTTGGTGTGACGATGGAGGATAACTATTAATTGTTTTCAAAACACAGTATCCATATCATGTGACCTGAAATAGGGACAATAAATGAGATTCAACTGCTAACCATGTTCGTAACGTCAGATTTGTATCAATTTGTGTGACACCCAGAGATTTTAGGAGAATTATTCTTTTTAATTTCTTTAAAGTCTTTTGTTGCATGCAACACCAAGATTCGCTTGCTCTATACGCAACCCTGTATTAGCTTGTAGTATACGCAACACTATTCCTGGCTTGTGATGCACAAAATTTCAAGTTCTTTCGAATAAATTTCATTTTACACAACACCAAGTATAGATTTTGATCAATGTATAACTGGACTATATTTTGAGTATGTTATACGCAACACTATTGGAAGATTTTCCTACGTGAAACCCTGACTTGTCTTGCATTACACGCAAGATCAACCTTCCTCAATAGCTTGCTTTGTACGCAATACCGAGTTTCACAAAACAACGATATGTTATTAAAATATTATACAAACTAGCCGTTATGAATTGTAATACCCACTATTTGAAATTTCATAAATTTTATCTGTCAAAATGGACTTCATTTTTGGATTCGGAATATCAAAATTAGCCTAGGGTGAATTTTTTTAATTTTTCTGAAAAATTTCAATTTTTTATGAATAGTGAAAAAACGCTGAGTTATAGTTTAAAACCGAATTTTTATTTAAATAATTATTTATTTTATTTAAATTTATTTTAGGTCAAAATAGACACATAATACCTATATAAATTAAATGTAATTCAATGGATTTAATTTATCATAATTTTAGATATATAGAATTTTTATAGAACTTTTCACCGTCTTTTACCCACCTTCTTGGAGAATTTGAAAATTTACATAAAACTTAATTTAACCGCTTCTGTGAGTTGAATTTCAAAAATTCGAGAGACACGGTTAATATCAAGGACTAAAATTTTGTTCAATAAGAAATAAATAATTTTTGGCGAATAGTAACTTTTTACATTTGTTTACCACGGTTAAAAAAATATTGGGTAATTAAGGGTAAAAGTGATATTATTATTACCCTAACACATGTCCTAATTCTATTGGATAAGTGTAATTCGACCCAAAACTACATTACAAATAAAATATGACCATTAAGGTCCACTTGGATTAGAATAGGGTATTTATTATTATTTAATTCAAAGAAGAGTTAAAATAATTATAATCAAAGTATAATAAGTAAAACATTTTTAATATAGGGTTATACATATGCTAAATTCGACTATAGATATTAATTAGAATTCTAAAAAGATTTTGTAAATAATGGTATTTTAATTATATTTTTAGAAATTAAATTATTTAATTTATTTATGACATAATGATGATACAATAATTACCTTATTAATGAAATATTAACATAATTGATATTATAAATACCCAAATAAATGTAATTTAAGACATTTTATGAATTAAACTAATTTTATAGGTTAATATAACAAATTAGAGTGGTTAGATGAATTATTTTTGAAGTAATAATTCTGTTATGAATTTAGGAAAAACAAAATACCAAATAGTGTCAAAATTGACAAAAAAGGGTTTTTAAAACAATATTAAATTTTTAATTGATATCCTATTCCAAAAAATATGTGGTCCTGCAAAAAGACTTATATAATAATATATATGACATTAATGAACCAATTGGGGTTCTATTGGTAGTTTATAGTATGTTTATTAACCATATAGTGTAAGAATACAAGTAGACACAGTAAAAGTTAACTTATTTAACTTAGAGATAAATCTAAATGATAAGGTTAAAATGGTAACCTAAACTTGTCTAGAAAATATTGGTTGAGAGTATTTAGACCCATCCCCACCCTAACCTATAAATAAGTCACTTTAGAGACATTATAAACTGAATATGAATTTATTATAAAATAATATTTTAAGTTTTTTCCTAAGGTGCCCCTTACCCCTCTTATAAAAGGGAACTCACCCTTCTCTCTAATTCACACCTCCAAAGCCATTCATCTCAGAAAAACCGTACCTAAATACCCTCTCAACTGTCCTCCCTTAATCCTAGAAGCCTTAATTTAGTCATAAATCCAACCTATGGAGACCTTTTGATCAAATCAAAAGGACGAACCTGAAGAATAGGTAAATATCTCACTGCCCATTTCAAGTTCCTTTCTTCTTCCACTTCCTCCTTATTTTTTGTTTCCATTCTAAAATAATAAATCCAGTATCTTTTATATACTATGATGTTGTTATAAAAATATTACAACCATATTATATATTTTATCCATCCTATGAATGAAAAGTCACCACAAATGCGTACGTACGGCTTACCGTCTCCACGTCGTGGTGTAGTTTGTTATTCAAATACTTCATCATATGGATGGGTATAATAATGAGTATAAATGATATAAATAATAAATATAACATTATTATGATTCTTTATATATGATATACCATCCATTTAAATATGATTTTAATATCAAATGATTGATATCATCGCTCATGCGTATGTACGGACTACCATCTCCACAAACACGATAAGATTCATTTTCCATGATTAACCATTCAAGTATGATTATAAATTATATATAATAAATAATAATTAAAGATATTACATAATAATGATACAAGATTTATGTACATATATTTTTCATTTACTTAATTCCATTCAATTCAATAAGGAAATGAAAACAGCGTTCATGCGTACGTACGGCCTACCGTCTCCATGAACGGTATATTTCATTACGTTTATCGATCTATCATATATATTTATATTATGAATATACATTATATATATATATATCATGTTTTAAATTCTGTAATTAATTAAATTAGGATATAAGTAATAATATCAAGAATGAAAAGTCGAAACACATACGATAAATGAAACGATTTTACCCAAAACACTACTTTAACATGGAATTTACAAATGAACGGGAAATATAAAGTCATAAGTGAACCATATATGATATCATAACAAGGAATATTATTCTATAATAAGTCAATTAAATTATTTAAATCATTATATAGGAGGTTCGGATATGTACGAAGCATATCGGACCTATGGTAAGGGATAATTATTCCAATCTCATTCTTATCCGAGATTGTCTATTCTTAAGTATTTACTGGGGTTATGTTTATCATCCATGTCCATATGTTCTCAAAATGTTTTTTATAAAATGAATACTTTTCTTCCATGCATGTTTAAAGTCATTTTTACCCTCTTTTAATTTTTACCTCATCGTATGGAAGGAATATTTCTTTTGTTTACCAAACGAGATACTTTTTGACTTTTCCCACAGAAGTACAAGAAGAATGTTTTTTTAATATTATATAGAATGAATGTATTTTTATGATTTTAATAGAAAATTATTTCCATGAAGCTTACTTTAAAAGTTTTCAAGTTTATTTTTAATTATC
The DNA here is from genome assembly GCA_963277665.1 of Viscum album. Lineage (NCBI taxonomy): Eukaryota > Viridiplantae > Streptophyta > Magnoliopsida > Santalales > Viscaceae > Viscum > Viscum album. The sequence goes on from OY728145.1 coordinate 622,857,297, forward strand.
CTCTATTAGTTTAAAATTGTATGACATGTTAAGAAAGGAAAAATGTTTTTGTAGTAGAAAGGATATTTTCCTCAAGAATGGAGTTCAAGTTTTTTATCAAAATTATTTTTCATCTAAGATAATATAGGGTTCTGTTTCTATGCCTATTTTTACATTGATTTGATTATGGTATGATGGAATTATTTTTATGAAGTCCTTTTATCTTATATGGTTTATGTTATGATGGCATGATGTTTATTTATCCCATTTTTATTACGTGTGTTATGTTATGATATATTATTTATGATTTTGTGGCACGTATAAGAATGGTTTCATTATGAGATGGGTGGGAACTATATCTCCCTACAATTCATTGGGTAACGATTTATATATCATGAGAGAGACATGGATGTAACGACAAGTAAATCTGGTACAGTAATACAGGGCTGGAATGGCAGGTAAACCTGATTTAGAAATGGACTTTGTCCATAATGATGGCCTTGGCAGAAATGCATCAGATACTATGGAAATAATATCATGTGCTTAATGGTTTCCACAATTACATGTTTTATTCTCATGCTATTTTATCATGATTAATGTTCCTTTAAGATTTATGCCTTATGTACAGTCAAGATTTATGTCATTACTCATGATTTTGATGTTTTATGTTCATGTTATTACATTAAAATGTTTATGGATTGTTTTATGTTTTCCTTGTCTACCCATACTAATCATTTGAGATCACCCTTTTTATGTTTTCTTTTCCCCAAAATATAAAGAACGTTTTTAGGTAAGAAAAAAAGGAAGATCTTTATGGGAGATGCTGAAGATATTTCAACACGATTAGAAGATTATGTTCTGAGTTTCCAAAGACACTAAGCTATCACGGTCCTTGGGTGTCTGTTTCTGTTATGTATTCAGTATTCCGCAAAAGTAATGTAATGTCTATGTACATCAAGCTTGGTTTTCTACAGTTGGTATCAGAGGAAAGATTTAGTTAAACTTTGGAAACTAGGATGCGAAAACATTAGTGAGATCCATATAGAATTTATAATGTATGTCTAGGGATGTCCCTAAGGTTTAGTATAAGTATAGGTTATAGTCCTAGAAATACTATAACGATCATATAATTAAAAATAAGATGTTAGAGATTGAATATACCCCCCCTTGATTATTTTGTTTTACTAGTATGATTTTTCTCTCATACTATTCTTTTTGGGTTTTAAGAAATGGAAGGAAATAGGAGGATTCATTTTAATGGAGAATATGATAGAAAATGGAATGATATTCTTCCTGAGCAACCAAATGAAACGGGATTTGGATGCCGAAAAATCGTTATTATGCCTAATCAGCAATCCCATAATATGATCAATAATATCAATTTTGGTATGTTTCCTGACTCGACTAATAAGAGAAATATGGAGTTTCATGATGATCATAGAGGAAAGAACGTTAAATTTCCATCATGTAAATCATGTGGTAAGGGGAATCAGGGAGAATGTTTCAAAGGAACTAGAAGATGCTTTGGATGTGGAAAAGAAGGACACAAAGATAGTAATTGCAAAGGAAAAGGTTCAGTTACCTCCATGGACAAGGACAATGGTATTTCTAAAACATCAACAATGGTTAAATGTTTTAAATGTAGAATGTATGGGCATTATAAAAACCAATGTTCTAAGGGAAAATTTCATGAAGTGAATCAGTATGGTCGTATGGGTAGTATTTCTGTTGATGATGATGAAGATACTAAAAATGACATATGAGATTAAAGAAGTGTTGAAGCTTGGTCAATGGTTTAAGAAGGTAGTGGAATGATTGTATGTTTATCAAGAGTTATGTTGTATAGGTAATTTAATGGTACTATGGAATAAAGAAAAATCTAAGGATTGTTACACTATTGTTTTTCCTAAAGTATTTGAAAGTATTTGTTGAATGGTACCGGTATCCATGAAAGGTTATTCAGATATTTTTTGGAAATAAGATGACATGAACATAATGAAGGGATAAAGAGATAATGAATTTTTTGATAGTATTAATGAGCTCATGACTGATATAAGGACAAAGTGATATCATGGTTTGAGTATATAGAATTTTTGGGATGTGGAAAGAGTTAACTTTTGATAGCATTCATGTTTTCACTAATGTTCAATGGGTATTCATTTTTTAAGAGAATACATGATTAAGGTATTAAAAAAATTGTAATGTGACCAACAAGATATATCTTATGATATATGGGAGATAAATGATTATATTCACTTGCTTTGTAGATGACCTTTCTAGTAATCATTTTAATTATACTTTGAGATTGGACATAAGTATTTTTGAAAATCCTAAAGGTTGGAATGAATTAAGTTGGAAACTATAAAGTATTGTTTAAGGATAAAACTTTTTTCTAGAATGTTATAATATTATAGTTTTAGAAAAAGGAAAAAATGAAGGACGGGTGACAACCCATCACGTCGGATAAGGTTTCGGGAATCAAGCCCACAACTAAAGTACGACAAGCCTTTATCACCTACCACTAGCCTAAAATAAGTCCCTGGTTAGTAGAAACTATTTTTATTTTATTAAGAGGTATGATAGATGAAGTATAAGTCCATATATGATTAATCTCACCATAGATGAACTTAGGTATATTTATTATCTTTTTCTAGCCTTATGTTTGTGACAGAAGGAATGACCTATCATTATATCAGATAATCTTCTCACACTTCCCAAATGACAAATTCAACTTTATTTCAATAAGAGATGAAGTGGAAATTTTTCAAGGCATGAAAAATTGTGAGATTGTACCCAAATCAAGTAAGTATTTATTTTAATTCAAAAATTCTTCAACATTAGGGAAATGATATTGAAAACCAAAAATGTTGTCCTAGTGCCCTTATATCTGATGAATCAGATGGTACCTTAGATCATCAAAAATTTAAGGCTTTGTGATTGTTGGCTTTTTCATATACATGTACTCTACCACACTCTATCAGAACTTGATGGTTATATTTCACTTCCATATTCATGTTTTCACCTATGTTCTCCTATGTGGAAACCCAATGATGAGTTACTTTGGGTATCCGTTATGTTTCTAACGTTCCTTTTTAAAATGATGTTTTAGTATTCCTTTTTACGATGTGGGTTTCTATGAAGGAAATTTTCAAGTAGAAAACCATTTGTAACCCCAATGAATTTTGATGGCGAAATTAAATTTAAGGGGGGGGGGGGTAGAAGGTAACACCCCGAGATTTTAAGAGAATTATTCTATTAATTTCTTTGATGTCTTTTGTTGTATGCTAAACCAAGATTAGCATGCGCTATATGCAACACTGTATTAGCTTGTATTATATGCAACACTATTCTTGGCTTGTGATGCACACAATTTCAAGTTCTTTCGAATAAAATTCATTTTACAAAACACCAAGTATATATTTTGATCAATGTATAACTGAACTATATTTTGAGTATGTTATACGCAGTACTAAAAGAAGCTTTCCCTACACGCAACCCTGACTTTTCTTGCATTACACACAAGGGAAACCTTCCTCATTAGCTTGCGTTGTACGCAATAGCGAGTTTCACTAAACAACGATATGTTATTAAAATAGTATATAAACTAGCTTTTCTGAATATTAATACCCACTTTTTGAAATTTTATAAATTTTTTCATTCAAAATGGACTTCATTTTTGGATTCAGAATATTGAAATTATCCTAGGATGAATTTTTTGTATTTTTCTGAAAACATTCAATTTTTTATGAATAGTGAAAAAACAATGAGTTATAGTTTAAAACCGAATTTTTATTTAAATAATTATGTATTTTATTTAAATTTATTTTAGGTCCAAATAGACACATAATACTTATATAAGTTCAATGTAATTCATTGGAGTCAGTTTAAAATAATTTTAGATATATAAAAATTTTATAGCCCCACCATTGGTGGTGGGGTGGTAAAGGTTTGGGGGGGGGGGTGAGGGGTAGGTCGCGGGGTAAAGTCCCCGAGATTGAAATTTAATGTAATTTTCTTCCTTGTGTTTTGTGCCGCTTTCTCATTTTTACCCAATTTTTGAAAATTTCATAGAACTTTTCACCATCTTTTACCCACATCCTAGAAGAATTTACAAATTTACATAAAACATAATTTTTCTGCTTCTATAAGATGAATTTCAAAAAGCCGAGACAGACATTTAATATCAAGGAGTAAAATGTGGTTAAATAAGAAAAAAATAAGTTTTGGTGAATAGTAACTTTTTACTTTTATTTACCACGGTTAAAAGTAAATAGGGTAATTAAGGGTAAACGTGATATTATTATTACCCTAACACATGTCCTAATTTGGATAAGTGTAATTCGACCCAAAGAATTCTTAGGAATAAAATATTACTATTTAGGCCCACTTGGATTAGAATAGGACATTTATTATTATTTAATTCAAAGAATAGTTAAAAGAATTAAAATCCAAGTTTAATAAGTAAAACATTTTTAATATAGGGTTATACATAAGATAAATTCAACTATAAATATTCATTATAAAGATAAAAAGATTTCCTACATAATGGAATTCTATTTATAATTTTTAGACATTAAATAATGTATTATATTCATGAGACAATGATGATGCAGTAATTACCTTATTAATGAAATATTAACATAATTGATATTATAAATACCCAAATAAATGTAATTTGAAACTTTTTATGAATTAATATAATTTTCTAGGTTAATATAACATATTAGGGTTGGTTAGATGAATTTTTTCGAATTAATAATGCTGTTATGAATTTATAAAAAACAGAATACAAAATAGTGTCAAAGATGACATAAAAGTGTTTTTAACACAATATTAAATTATTAGTTGATATTCTATTCTTAAAAATAAAATGTTCGGCCCAAAGACTTTTATAATAATATATATGACATTAATGAACCTATTGGGGTTTTATTTTCAGTTTATAGTAAGTTTATTAACCATATAGTGTAAGAATACATGAAGATACAGTAAAAGTTAAAATATTTGACTTAGAGTTAAATCTAAATGATAAGGTTAAAATGGTAACCTAAACTTGACTAAAACCTACTGGTTGAGAGTATGTCGACACATCCCCACCCTAGACTTGATATATGTCAATTTGGAGCCATTATAAACTGAATATGAATTTATTATAAAATAATATTTTAAGTTTTTCCTAAGGTGCCCCTCACCCCTCTTATAAAAGGGCACCACCCCTTCTCTCTAATTCACACCTCCAAAGCCATTTTTTTCGGCCAAAACCTGCCCAAATACCCTCTCAACTGTCCTCACTTAATCCTATAGGCCTTACTTTAGTTAGAAAGCCAACCTATGGAGCCATTTTGATCTAATCAAAAGAAAGAACCCGAAGAAGAGGTAAATATCTCACCACCTATTTCAAGTTCCTTTCTTCTTCCACTTCCTCCTTCATTGTTGTTTCCATTATAAAATAATAAATCCATTACCATTTATAAACTATTATGTTGTTATAAAAACAATACAACCATATTAGATATTTTATCCATTATATGAATGAAAAACTCACCACAGGTGCATACGCATGGCTTACCGTCTCCACGTCATGGTGTAGTTTGTTATTCAAACATTTCATCATTTGGATGGGTATAATAATGAGTATAAATGATATAAATAATAAATATAACATTATTATTATTCTTTATATATGATATACCATCCAATTATATGTTATTGTAATATCAAAATAATGATTTCATCGCTCGTGCGTACGTACGGACTACCGTCTCCACGAACGCGTTGAGATTCATTTTCCATGATTAACCATTCAAGTATGATTATAAAGTATATATAATAAATAATCATGAAAGATATTAAATAACAATTATTCTGAATTTATGTACAGATATGTTTCATTTAATTAATTCCATTCAATTCAATAAGGAAACGACAATAGCGTTCATGTGCACGTACGACCTACCGTCTCCATGAACTGTGTATTTCATTCCGTTTATCGATCTATCATATATATTTATATTATGAATATATATAATATATAAATCATGTTTTACATTCTGGAATTAAGTAAATCAGTATATAAGTAATAATATCAAGAACAAAAAGTCGAAACACGTACGATAAATGAAACGATTTTACTGAAAACGCAGCTTTAACATGGAATTTACAAAAGAACGGGTAATATAAAGTCATAAGAGAACCATATATGATATCTTAACAATGAATATGATTATGTAATAAGTCAATGACATTATTTAAATAATTATACAGGATATTTGGATACGTATGAATCATATCGGACCTAAGGTAAGGGATAATTATTCCAATCTCATTCTTATCCGAGATTGTCTATTCGTAAGTATTTAGTGGGGTTATGTTTATCATCCAAGTCCATATGTTCTCAAAATGTTTCCAAAAAATGTTTAATTTTATTCCATGTATGTTTAAAGTAATTTTTACCTTTTTTTTACTTTTACCACATTGTATGGAAGGAATCTTTCTTTTGTTTACCATACGAGGTACTTTTTGACTTTTCCGACAAAAGATCGAGAAGAATGTTTTTTTATCTTATACGACATGATTGGGTTTTTATGATTTCATAGAACATTATTTCCATGAATATTACTTAACAAGTTTTCAATTTTATTTTTAATTAAATTATTTTTGTTTAAAATTGTATGACATGTTAAGAAATGAAAAATGTTTTTGAAGTAGAAAGGATATTTTCCTCAAGAATTGAGTTCAAGTGTTTTATCAAAATTATGTTTCATCTAAGATAATATAAGGTTCTGTTTCTATCCCTATTTTTACAATTATTTGATTATTTTATGATGGAATTATTTTTATGAAGTCCTTTTATCTTATATGGTTTATGTTATGATGACATGATGTTTATGAATCCCATTTTTATTACATGGTTTATGCTATGATATATGATTTATGATTTTGTGGAAAACATAATAATGGTTTCATTATGATATGTGTGGGACCTATATCTCCCTCCAATTAATTGGGTAAAGATTTATATCTCATGAGATAGACATGGATGTAACGAAAAGTAAATCCGGTACAGTAATACAGGGCTGGAAGGGCAGGTAAACCCGATTTAGTAATGGACTTTGTCCACTATGATAGTCTTGGTAGCAATGCCTTGGCTAATATGGAAATCATATCATGTGCTTAATGGTTTCCACAATTACATGTTTTATTCCCATTCTATTTTATCATGATTAATGTTACTTTATGATCTATGCCTTATGTACTATCAAGATTTATGTCAATACTCATGATTTTGATTCTTTATGTTCATGTTATTACGTTGAAATGTTTATGGATTGTTTTCGGTTCTCCATGTTAACCCTTATTGATCATTTGAGCTCACCCTTTTTATATTTTCTTTTCCTTGGGATATAAAGAAAGTTTTTAGGTAAGAAAAAAATAAAGATCTTTATGGGAGATGATGAAGATCTTTCACCATGATTAGAAGATTATGTTCCGAGTTTCCAAAGACACTAAACTATTATGGTCCTTGGGTGTCTATTTTTGTTATTTATTAAGTATTACGAAAAACAAATGTAATGTCCATATACGTCAAGCTTGGGTCTCTACAATTTTCCATTCTAAACCCTCAAGGACGTTGGCCTGAAATGGTAGGAGAGCCCTTTGGCTGAGAATACTTGCCATTCGGGGGTCCCTTCCAGTGTGAAAGATGATGGATTCCCTGATCAAGGGGAACATGAAGCCTAAAAAATGGGAAAAAGCATGTCTAGGCCAAATCTGACACTCTAGGTGCTGAACCAAAGTACTCCTAGGCACTCTAGTGAACTTCCAAATAGGGTCGAGGGGCTCGAATGAAGATCATCTGACTCGAAAATATGATTATAGAGCAAGGAAGCGAAGGGCGCTCATGGGAGATAGGTATGTGACATGGTTGTTACATACTCGACATGAATGGGGACACAAGCTCATACCAGACCATGTACCCCTCCCTTGGGAGGACTCACGCCAAGAGGCCAACATGATTGGGAGGTTCCCAAGAAATAAGTTTGGACCCAAAGGCTAAATTTTCGGGTGGTCCTACGTATCCCATAATGATGGGAATTAGGGTATATGTATTTCTGTAGGTGTCGTGAAGTTCAACGTCATGCGGTAAGGATGAAAATGCAGTTTAACATCATGATATACGGGTTCTGGGTGGGTTTATGTCCCTCAATATAAAAGGATCACGCAGTTTAATGTCATGCGGTGAAGAGAGAATTGTTTAATGTCATGAGAGACTGTATACAGTTTAACGTCATGTGGGACGAGATACAATTTAACTTCATGAGGGACATCATACAATTTAATGTCATGCGGGATGAAGATGAGTAGTTTAAATTCATTTAGGAAAACAATGAGTAGTTTAAAGTTGTGACAGATGATAATGCAGTTTAACATAATGAAAGATGGAGATGAGAGGTTTAACGTCATATAGGACGATAATGAGCTGTTTAACGTCATGCGGGTCGAAGACGAGCAATTTAAAGTCATGCGGGACGATAATGAATAGTTTAATGTCACGCGGGATGAAGATGCATTTTAACATCATCCGGGGTGAATATGAGTAGTTTAACATCATGCAGGATAATAATGAAGTTTAACATCATGTAGGATGAAGATATCTATGTCACTCAACTATATTAGTACACATCCTTTCAAAACTACTAAGCGCAAGTGAGTCATGCTCGGTGTGGCAAACAATGAGTAATGATGGGACTTTCTTAACACATAGAATCACACAGAAGATGGAATGGAGATGTCCAGCTGGTATTATCACAATAATACTAGCCCTCTCACTCGAGATGCAAAGATGCACAGAAGGGTAACATTAAGGGTGTTGGAGTTCCACCTAAACATAGAGAGGTGAAAAAAGTGGAATCATAGCGTTCAATATCTCGATCATGATGATAGTGGTGCAATGATGGAGGATAGTTTTTGAACATGTTTGAAACATAGCATCCATATCATGTTACCTAGAATGAGGATAAACAAATGATGGTTGAGCGCTGACCATGTTCAAAACATTGAACATGTCAAAAATGTCATCCAATGTTTTCTAGGGCATGTAACCAAGACAGTAGGTGAGCCATAGGATGAGCATCCGCACTATTAGGGGGTCCTTTAAAACATGAAATAAGGTGTGGATCTAAATAAAGGGATGATAAGAATTGTGTATATGGATTGGGATTATGTTCATTTGGAGTCCAACACTCTAGGTTCTGCACCATAGTGCATCAGAGCTTGTCAGTGGGAAGATGTAGCGGGACTCAAAGTAATGGGCCCTGGTGTTGGAAATAGTTTATGTTCCTATTTATTGGACCAAGGGTTCTTTTATTAAGGTCATAGATTTCAGACCTGGTGCATATTTTAACATCATGTTGCTTGGACGAGTGAGGGACGGTGTTTAGAGTCACCTAACTTTGGCCATGTTTGATGTAGTTTTAGGTCGCATTGCATTGACCATAGTTACTTCTGTTTTAGGCCACATAGATTTGACCAAAATGTTTTATAATATTTCATCCTGTGACCAGGACTTTGTCCCGCAGTTTAAATTCATGTGACTAATACGATGGCTGTTATATAGTTTAATGTCATGGAACTAGGACACAATTTTTATGTAGTTTAATGGCATGCAATTGGAACATGAAACCACACGAATTGTAGTGGTATATGGATGGTCATTTCTACACCATTTTGGTGGGTTGGGATGAGGGGGGAATCTATATGAGGGGATTTCCATAAAATTCCCAAGCATAAGTATGGATGTTCTTTATGAGTGTGATGGGCTACCTCATAGTGGGAATTATACAAGCTGGTGTCAGGGACACAGGAGGACCACTGTGGTTGATGCAATGTAGTATTTGGGATGACACAGAGTGTCGAACGGGTGGTAGGGATGGCAACATTACCTCAGTCATGAGGGGATATGAAGCTAGGATCATTGATATGACGGGGCGATGGGGCCTGAATGGCATGGAAGCCTCGAATGTCAGTACGATGGGGTGATGGAGCCCGGAAGGTGTGGAAGCCTAGATCATCGGTATGATGGGGGCGATGGAGATTGGATGGTTTGGAATTCTGGATCATTAGTACGAAGGGGGAGATGGATCCCAAAACGTGTGGAAGCCTCGATGTCGGTATGACAGGGGCGATGGAGCCCAGATGGTGTGGAAGCCTGGACGTCGTTACGATGGAGGCGATGTAGCCCGAAAGGCCTGGAAGACTGAATGTCAGTATAATAGGGGTGATGGAGCCTGGAAGGCTTGGAAGTCTCCATTTCAAATAGTAGCAGTGTGGGGAAGACCTCCACAGTGGATGATGATGGTGACAGGGATTACCCTCATTCCCAATTATAGTAGTGTGTGGAGGACCTCTGCAGTGGCTAATTATGGCGATGAGGAGTACCTTCGTGCCTGGTGATAGAAGTGTTTGTAGAACCTCAATAGTGTATATTGGTGTTGTCGGAGATGCGACATTGGATTGGGGGTGGTATCTCCTTGCATGTCCTATGATGGCAGTGGAGTCAGCGAGGAGCCGATGAAATATGGGGACAGAATCCACTAGCACGACCCATGAGGTCGATGGAGTTGGTGAGGAGCCGAAGGAGTCGGGGGGGGGGGGATTCCCCTTACACTATGTCTTGATTCGGTGGGGTCGGTGAGGAGCAGATGGAGTCTGGGTGGATGGCCCCTGTGCGGCCTCTTGAGGTGGCAGGGTTAGCAAGGAGCTTATGGAGTCGGGTGGTGGATGCCCCCTATGCGGCCTCTTCAGGCAGTAGATTTGGTGATAAGTTGATCGATTCGGGGGCGGATGCCCCCTACGCGGCCTCTTAAGGCAGCGGATTCGGCAAGGAGCTGATGGAGTCGGCGGAGAATGCCCCTTGCGCGGCCTCTTAAGGTGGAAGATTCAACGAGGATCCGATGGAGTTGGTGAGAGGATTCCCCCTGTACAAACACATAAGGTGGTAGTTTCGGTGAGGATTCTATGGAGACGAGGGTGGATGCCCCATGTGCGACCTCTTATGGTTGCGGTGTCAGCAAGGAGATGATGGATTAGGGTGGTGGATTCCCCCTGTGTGGCTTCTTGAGTCGGTGGGGTTGGCGAGGATCCGACGGTGTCCGAGGAGGATGCCCCCTATGCGGCCTCTTAAGGTGGAAAGGTTTGCAAGCAGCCGATGTAGTCAGGGGGCGGATTCCCCATGCACGGCCTCTTAATGTGGCAGATTTGGCAAGGAGCTGATGGAGTCAGAGGGTGGATACCCCCTACATGACCTCCTGAGGTGGGGGGGGGGGGTCCACGAGGAGATGATATATTCGAGGAAAGATTCCCCCTACGCAGCCTCTTGAGGTGGTGGGGTTGGCTAAGATAAGATTTAGTCGGGGGGTGCCCCTACACGGCCTCTGATGGAGGAAGATTTAGCAAGGAGCTGATAGAATCACGGGTGGATGCCCCCTGCATGGCCTCTTGAGGTGGTAGGGTCGGTGAGGAATCGATGGAGTATGGGGAAGATTCCCCCTGTGTAGGATCTTGAGGCGGCAGCACCGACAAGAGAATGATGGAGTCGGGGGAGGACTCACTCCCTGTGTCCACTTTAGATGGAGGATTCGGTGAGGAGCTGATGGAGTCAGGGGGGATGATGCCCCCTGAGCTGCCTCTTTAGGTGGGGGATTCGGTGAGGAACTGATGGATTCGGTGAGAAAATTCCCCCTATGCGGACTCTTATGGTAGCAGATTCGGTGAGTAGCAGATGGAGTCGGGGTTGTATGCCCCTGCACAGCCTCTGAAGGTGGAAGATTCAGTGAGGAGACGATGGATTTGGGGGCCGATGCCCCCCTACATGCCCTCTTGAGGTGGAGGGGGGGGGGGGGTCAGTGAAGATCCAATGGAGTAGGGGTATAACGACCCATACTTTACATACATTGTTAATACTTCAAAATTGAAGCATACTTATTACAACATATAACAAAACCACGAAAGGACCGTATAGGTATAGTGTCTTTAGAAACTGGGAAACATAAACAACTGGTTCATAAAGCATCAACTTTTCCTCCCACTTATTTCATCATATCTAGAGTCTCTTTTTGGCATATCCTACTTAATAACCTTCTTTCCTGACCTGGGGAAAGAAAACATACAAAATGGTGAGCTCAAATGCTCAGTAAGGGTAAACAAAAGAAATATCAATCACATCGTATACACAAGCACATAACTTTTGGAAATCTTATCCTGCAAAAGAGATCATAATTTCATAACATGTGATAAATCATGGCAGTGAAATGTAATCACAATAATCATAACTTAAAACATGAAACTTTGTGGCATTCACACATAATCATAGAGAATCATTTCTTGTTAGTCAAGAATCATTGCCAAGACTATCTTAGTGGACAAAGTCTCTTTCTGAACCGAGTTGACTCCTCGTTTCAGTCCTGTTTCACTGAACCGGTATAACCTACCGTTCCAGCCATGTCTATCTCATGAGATATAAAATTTTTACAAAATGAATTGGAAGGAGATATAGGTCCCACCAATCTCATAATGATACCATTCTTATGTGTGCCACAAAATCTTAAAACATACATCACTGCATAACCCATGTAATAAAAATGGAAATCTTAAACATCATGACATCATAAAACAATTCATATAAGTTAAAGGAATTCATAAAAATAATTCCATCACAACATAATCAAATCAATGTAATAATAGGGATAAAAACAGAACCCTTTATTATCTTAGATGGAAAATAATTTTGATAAAACACTAGAACTCCATTCTTGAGGAAAATATCCTTTCTTCTTCAAAAACGTTTTTCCTTTCTTAACATGTCATACAACTTTAAACTAAAAGAAGTTGATTAAATATATACTTGAAAACTTGTAAAGGAATCTTCTTGGAAATAATGTTTTAAAAATCCATTCATGCCGTATAAGTTAAAAAAAACATTCTTCGTACTTTTGTCGGAAAAGTCAAAAAGTACCTCGTACGAAAAACGACAAAAGATTCCTTTCATATACTTTACTAAAAACTCACAGAAGGGTAAAATTGGATTTAAACAATTTTAGGTGGATGTAAATAATATTACATATTGAGGAAACATGGATTTGGATGATAAAATACACCCTATTAAATGCCAAAGTATAAACAATCTCGGATAAAAATGAGATTGTGATATTTCCCTTACCTTAGATCCGAATTGCTTTGTAAGTGTCCGAACCTCCTGTATAATGATTTAAATAATGTTATTGACTTATTCCAAAATCATACTTATTTTTATGATATCATATATGGTCATATTCTTAGCTTCTTAGTAGTAATATTTCATTGCTACTTGTTATTCGGGTGTTTATAACTTTTTGTTTTTATGCGTGTTTTGTCGAATAAATTCTTATTCTTCTCTTTAGGTTATAGATACCTCATTTACATAATGGTATTAGTGTAATATATATCATATTCATTCATTAAATTCATTTATATAATCATTATGAAATGAAGATCATGTAGAACGAGTCGCATCACATCGTGGAGACGGTATTCCGTACGTACGCACGAGTGATGATATCGTTCCTATGATCATGGAATTGTATTGTAGTATATTAATACTATTTAAGAATCAATATCACTTTATAATAGTCATATATACTCATTATTTAAACCATTATACCCATCCAAGTAAGGTGGTGGTGGAAAATAGATCACACCACGGCGTGGAGACGGTATTCCGTACGTACGCACGCGCGGTGATTTCTTTTTCCGTAGGATGGATAGATGGTGAAATAGGGTTTTTTCATACTTATAATAACATATCAGTATATGAGTGATACTTATGTTATTATTTCATAATGAAAAAACTAAAGAAGAAAAAGTGGAAGAAGAAATAAAGATGAAAGAATCGGTAACGGACATTACCTCTTCTTTGAAGTGCTTCTTTGAGACCTTATTTTAGGGCACTAAAATTGGTCTTTGAAGAAGACCAGGACCTCTAGGATGTCTCTAGGGAAGTGTATAGGAGAAATTGGTAGGGGTTGGCCGAGCTTGAAGGCTCAAAGTGGTGTGAGGAAGAGGGGGAGGAGGTGTCCTTTTATAAGGGAGGAGAGGGGCACCTTTGGAATAATAAAAACTATTATTTTATTATAAAGTCAAGTTCGGTTTTAAATAGCTCCAAATTGATATATTTCGAATCTAAGGTGGGGATGGGTCGCAATCCTCTCATCCAATAGAATTTAGACAAGTTTAGTTTCCTATTTTAACCTTATCATTTAGATTTAACATTAAGTTAAATAATTTTACTTTTACCATGTCTTCTTGTGTTCTTATACTATAAGGTTAATAAACTTACTATAAGCAGCCAAACGAACCCCAAGTTGTTTATTATTAATATATATAACCTTATCTAAGTCATTTGGCCGAACCTTAGATTTTTTTGAATAAAATATCAATTACCAATATAATATTTGTTTTAAAAACTATTTTATGTCAATTTTGACACTATTTAGTAATTGATTTTTGTGAAAATAATAACAGAATTATTAGTTCGAACCAAATTAATTAAATCAATACTAACATGTCATATTAACCTAGAAAATTAGTGGGATTCATAAAAAGTCTCAAATAACATTTATTTCGGTGTTTATAACATCAATTATGTCAATATTTCATTTATAAGATAATTACTGCATCATCATTGTGTCATAAATAAATTGAATTATTTAATGTCTAAAAATTTCAAATAAAATACCATTATGTAGGAAATATATTTAGCTTTCTAATGAATATTTATAGTCGAATTTATCTTATGTATAACCCCATATTAAAAATTATTTACTTATTAAACGTTGATTTTAACTATTTTAACCCTTCTTTAAATAAATTAATAATAAATGTCCTAATCTAATCCAAGTGGGCCTAAATGGTCATATTTTATTCCTAAGTTTGTTTTTGGTCGAATTACACTTTTCCAATAGAATTAGGACATGTGTTAGGGTAATAATAATATCATCTTTACCCTTAATTACCCTATTTACTTTTAACCGTCGAAAAAAAAAGTAAAAAGTTACTATTCACCAAAAAAATACTTTAATCTCATTGAACCACATTTTACTTACTGACATCAACCGTGTCTCTCGGATTTTTGAAATTCCACTCACAGAAGCGGTAAAATTATGTTTTATGAAAAATTCAGTTTTTTAACTACCACTTAGTGGTTTCACTATTCATCAAAAATTGAAAGTTTTCATAAAAATACCAAAATTTCACTCTAGGCTAATTTCGACATTCCAAATCCAAAAATGAAGTCCATTTTGAAAAATAAAATTTATAAAATTTCAAAAAGTGGTTATTACTATTCATAATGGCCTGTTTTAATAATATTTTAATAGCATATCGTTTTTTAGTGAAACTCGGTATTGCGTACGAAGCAAGCTATCGAGGAAGGTCACGATTTCGTGTAAAGCAAGCCAAGCAAGTGTTGTGTAGAAAAAGATTCCTTTGATGATTTATATAACATAAATGTCTCGGGTGTTACATTCTACCCCCCTCAAAATGAATTTCTCCCTCGAAATTCGTCACTTTGTAACAAACAGATGAGGATACCTTTCCCTCCTCATATCCTCAAGCACCCATGTAGCTTCTTCTAATTGGTGGTTCCTCCATAAAACTTTCACCAATCGAGTGGTCTTGTTTCGTAGGACTTTTTCGCTACGATCCAGAATCTCTGTCGGTTGTTCTTTATAAGAAAGATCTTGCTCCAGCGGTACAACTTCTGAGCTGAGTACATGTGAAGGATCAGGTATGTACTTTCTCATGAGAGATACATGGAACACATCGTGAACTTGAGAGAGATTCGGTGGAAGCGCCAATTGGTAAGCTACCTTCCCAACACGATCTAGTATTTCAAAAGGACCGATATATCTAGGGCTCAACTTCCCCTTCTTTCCAAATATCATAACCCTCTTCCAGGGAGATATTCGTAAGAACACTTTATCACCCACTTCAAACACTAGGTCTTTTCTTCGATTGTCGGCATAAAGTTTCTGTCGACTCTGAGCTACTCTTATGTGTTGTTGAATAGATCTGACCTTTTCTGCCATTTCATCAACGAGACAGGTCCTAATAGCTTTCTTTCCCCAACTTCATCCCAGCAAGTTGGAGTCTTGCATTTATTTCTATAGAGAGGTTCATAAGAAGCCATCTAAATACTGGAGTGAAGGCTATTATTATAAGAAAATTCCACCAAAGGTAGGTGTTGATCCCAACCTCCTTTGAAATCCATAGAGCAAGCTCTCAATATATCTTCTAGGGTTTGAATTGTTCTCTCAGACTGACCGTCTGTCTGAGGATGATAAGCAGTGCTGAAACTCAACTCTGTATCCAGAGTATGCTGAAGACTTCACCAGAACTTCGAGGTAAATCTCGGATCCCGATCAGGTATAATAGAAAGTGGTACTCCATGCATTCTTACCACTTCCCTTACATATATCCCGGAAAGCTGATCCCGAGAGAAATCCTCTCTAATAGCAATGAAGTGTGCAGACTTTGTAAGACGATCAACTATGACCCAGATAGCATTATTGACTTTGGATGTTTTAGGAAGTCCTGTGACAAAGATCATAGTAATGTTTTCCCATTTCCATTTAGGTATGGGTAATGGTTGTAACATCCCCTTAGACTTCTGTCTCTCAGCTTTAACTTGTTGACAAACCAAGCATCAAGAGACATATTCAGCAACATCTCTTTTCATGCCATCCCACCAGAGGTACTCTTTCAGGTCCCTATACATCTTCGTGCTTCCAGGATGAATAGAGAATGAAGAACTATGAGCCTCATCCAGCAGCTCCTTCTTTAATTCGAGGATGGGAGGAACACAAACCCGATTCCTGAACTTTATTATCCCATCATAATCAAGGTTGAACTCAAGAACATTTCTCACCTTCTTTTGTAACTCGACATCTTCTTTCTATGCCTCTTTAATCATACCATGTATAGATGGTTGAACATTCATTTGAGAAAGATAATATTTTTCCCCTTCCATTATAATTCCAAGATCCATCCTTTGTAAATCCATAAATATTGGATCTTTTTTGATCCTCATCATGGATAAACTAGCATGGTCTTATCGACTTAATGCATCTGCCACCTTGTTTTCTTTCCCAGGGTGGTAATGGATTGAACAGTCGTAATCCTTAATCAGCTCTAACCATATTCTTTGACGCATATTCAGCTCCTTTTGTGTGAAAATATACTTTAAACTTTTATGATCAGTATAAATATCACACCTTTCACCATAAAGGTAATGCCTCCAAATCTTTAATGCAAAGATTACCGCAGCTAACTCCAAATCATGTGTTGGGTAATTTTGCACATGTATTTTCAACTGTCGTGAGGCATAAGCTATCACCATATCATTTTGCATAAGAACACACCCCAATCCCTTCTTGGATGAATCACTGTAGATCACAAACCTTTCTCCACTACAAGGCAGTGTGAGCACAGGTGCACTAGATAACCTTCTTTTCAACTCCTTGAAATTCTCTTCACATTCTTCCGTCCAGACAAACCTAACTCCTTTCCGAGTCAACTTGGTGAGTGGATTAGATAATCGTGAAAAATCATTCACAAAATGTTGATAATATCCAGCCAAACCAAGAAAACTTCGGATCTCAGTTACTAGTGTTGGTCTCGAACATCTTTCAATAACTTCTGTTTTTGCTGGATCCACAGATATCCCCACTTTTAAGATTATGTGACCCAAAAATGCAACTTTTTGAAGCCAAAATTCACACTTGGTAAATTTGGCATAAAGCTTCTCCTTTCTCAGGGTCTTCAATATAATTTTCAAGTGATCTTTATGTTCTTCCTTGCTCTTTGAATAGACAAGAATATCATCTATAAAGACTACCACAAATTGGTCAAGATAGTCTCTAAAGACTCTATTCATTGGATCCATGAAGATAACAGGGGCATTAGTAAGACCAAATGGCATCACTATAAATTCATAGTGTCCATACCTTGTACGGAAAGTCGTCTTTGGTATATCCTCCCTTTTTACCCTTAATTGATGATACCCTAAACGAAGATCAATCTTGGAAAAGTATTGAGCTCCGCGTAGTTGGTCAAATAAGTCATCAATGCATGGGAGAGGATATTTGTTCTAGATAGTGATCTTGTTAAGTTCTCGATAATCAATGTAGAGGCTCATTGATCCATCTTTATTCTTATCAAATAGAACAGGTGCTCCCCAAGGTGATGCACTAGGGAGTATGAATCCCTTATCAATATTCTCTTGGAGTTGCTTCTTCAATTCCTGCAACTCAATTGGGGCCATTCTATAAGGTGTCTTTGAAATAGGCAAAGCACCCGGTACGAGTTCTATTGAAAACTCAACTTCACGATTTGGTGGAATACCCGGTAATTCCTCCAGAAAGACATCATCAAACTCCCGTACGATGGGCATATTCTTAATCGTGAGTTTATCACCAACCATTTGAGATAAATAACCTTCATTTAGTGGAATCAATACCCATAAAATGGAAGAAATTTCCACTGGAAGGTTATGTTCATCCTTGCATTGATAGACGATCATAGATTGATCTGGAATATGAAATGTGACTTCTCTTCTTTGGTAATTGATATGAGCTCCATATAAAAAAATCCAATCCATGCCAAGAATCACATCAAATTCCACTATAGGAAGGATCACAAGATTTGCAGGAAGCACTTTCCCACAAACTTCGATCGGAGAAGAATTATAAACTTTTGATGCGACTGTTGTGCCATTAGGTGTTGTCACAACTAACTCAACATCAAATTGTCGAGGTAATACGGTGATACCCTTAGAAAATTATTCAGAAATAAAAGAGTCGGTGGATCCGTAATCAAATAAAACATTTGCTACTTTAGAGTGGATGGTAAGTGTACCTTTCAGCACATCGTTATCGTACTCCACATCGCTGATAGAAATTGCATGTGACTTTCCTTTGTCTTTAGCCTTAAGAGTTTGTTGACGTTGACCATCATCATCAACCCTTGGATTAGGGCATTTATTGGCATAATTCCCCATCTCCTTTCACTTGAAACATTAAAGTGTAGTAGGTTCATTCTGTGTATCCCTTCCTTTGTTTGCATCACCAGACATCTTCTTCCCATCATCGCGGCATTCAAATGCCCGATGACCTTCCTTTCCACATTTGAAACATTTAATTGTCCATTTAAGACAACTCCCTCCATGTTTCTTTCCACACTTTGAGCATAAGGGAAAGCTCATCTTCTTTTCAGTGTGCTCTTTAGATTTTCCTTTGAATTCCATTTTCCTCTTATTATCAAACCCATATGACTGATGGGTTACTCCAATCTCCATCTCGACTTTGAGATCACATCGAACGATTTCCTCGTAGCTATTGAAGTCCCTTATGGCTAACTCCCTTTGAAGACATGGTTTTAAGCCACTAAAGAATGGATCGATATTACTCTCAGGTTGGATAATAATACCAGAAGCATACCTTGCAAGTCTTGTAAAATTTGCTTCATAGGTACCAACAGATTCATCATCCTTTTGCTTTAGTTCAACAAACTCTTTCTCCATCTTTGTTTGGAGAATACGAGGGAAGTACTTATTGAAAAATAAGTTCTTGAACTCGTCCCATTCCATGGACTCAATTTCATCCATTTGCCTCGTATTCTTAATAATATTCCACCATTGATCAGCATCTCCTTCCAAACGATACACTGCTAGGATGAATTTATCATGTTCAGAACATTGAAGAACTGAAAATATCTTTTTAGTAGTACTAATCCATTGTTCAGAAACTAATGGATCAGTAGACCCGCTGAAAGAAGGTGGACGCTGCCTCATGAAGGATTAAACAGAATGTTGCTCCTTCCTTTGCTCGTTTGGAAGTCCTACATGATTCATAGCCTGAGAAAGTTGTGTGAGAATGGCTAAAAGATTTTGCATTCCAGCTCCCATAATGTTTGATTGCTCAGGGGGACAATCATTGCATTGCCCGTCGCATTCTGCATTAACACGGTTCCTTCGGGTTCCAGCCATTGACTAAAACCAAGAAGAATAGTGTGAGCAACACTAATTATAATAGGAAAACCACAAAATCAAGAATAAAATTTCACACTTAAGGTATTATCCTAGGTTATTCATGGCCATTTCTAAAACACTAATATTGTGTTCTATGCTTAGACTTATCCTTAGGGTTCTTACTAAGGCTTTCACATCCTAGTTTCCAAAGGTTGACTATACCTTTCCTCTGATACCAACTATAACGACCCATACTTTACATACATTGTTTATACTTCAAAATTGAAGCATACTTATTACAACATATAAAAAAACCACGAAAGGACCATATAGGTATAGTGTCTTTAGAAACTGGGAAACATAAACAACTGGTTCATAAAGCATCAACTTTGCCTCCCACTTATTTCATCATATCTAGAGTCCCTTTTTGGCATATCCTACTTAATAACCTTCTTACTGACCTGTGGAAAGAAAACATACAAAAGGGTGAGCTCAATTGCTCAGTAAGGGTAAAAAAAAAATAATATCAATCACATCGTATACACAAGCACATATCTTTTGGAAATCTTATCCTACAAAAGAGATCATAATTTCATAACATGGGATAAATCATGGCAGTGAAATGTAATCACAATAATCATAACATAAAACATGAAACTTTGTGGCATTCACACATAATCATAGAGAATAATTTCTTGTTAGTCAAGACTCATTTCCAAGACTATCTTAGTGGACAAAGTCCCTTTCTGAACCGAGTTGACTCCTCCTTTCAGTCCTGTTTCACTGAACCGGTATAACCTACCGCTCCAGCCATGTCTATCTCCTGAGATATAAAATATTTACCCAATGCATTTGAGGGAGATATAGGTCCCACCCATCTCATAATGATACCATTCTTATGTGTGTCACAAAATCTTAAAACATACAGCATTGCATAACCCATGTAATAAAAATGGAAATCTTAAACATCATGACATCATAAAACAATTCATATAAGATAAAAGAATTCTTAAAAATAATTCCATCACAACATAATCAAATCAATGTAATAATAGGGATAAAAACAGAACCCTTTATTATCTTAGATGGAAAATAATTTTGATAAAACACTAGAACTCCATTCTTGAGGAAAATATCCTTTCTTCTTCAAAAACATTTTTCCTTTCTTAACCTGTCATACAACTTTAAACTAAAAGAAGTTGGTTAAAAATAAAATTGAAAACTTGTAAAGGAAGCTTCTTGGAAATAATGTTTTAAAAATCCATTCATGCCATATAATTTAAAAAAACATTCTTCGTACTTTTGTCAGAAAAGGCAAAAAGTACCTCGTACGAAAAACGACAAAAGATTCCTTTCATATCCTTTACTAAAAACTCACCGAAGGGTAAAATTGGATTTAAAAAATTTTAGGTTAATGGAAATAATATTACATCTTTAGGAAACATGTATTTGGATGATAAAATACACCCTAGTAAATGCCAAAGTATAAACAATCTCGGATAAAAATGAGATTGTGATATTTCCCTTACCTTAGGTCCGACTTGCTTTGTAAGTGTCCGAACCTCCTGTATAATGATTTAAATAATGTTATTTACTTATTCCAGAATCATACTTATTTTTATGATATCATATATGGTCATATTCTTAGCTTCTTAGTAGTAATATTTCATTGCTACTTGTTATTCGGGTGTTTATAACTTTTGGTTTTTATTCGTGTTTTGTCGAATAAATTCTTATTCTTCTCTTTAGGTTATAGATACCTCATTTACAGAATGGTATTAGTGTAATATAAATCATATTAATTCATTCAATTCATTTATATAATCATTATGAAATGAAGATCTTGTAGAACGAGTCGCATCACATCGTGGAGACGGTATTCCGTACCTACGCACGAGTGACGATATCGTTCCTATGATCGTGGCATTGTATTGGAGTACATGTATACTATTTCAGAATCAATATCACATTATAATAGTCATATTTGTCATTATTTACACCATTATACCCATCCAAGTAAGGTGGTGGTGGAAAATAGATCACACCACGGCGTGGAGACGGTATTCCGTACGTACGCACGCGCGGTGATTTCTTTTTCTGTAGGATGGATAGATGGTGAAATAGGGTTGTTTCATACTTATAATAACATATCAGTATATGAGTGATACTGATGTTATTATTTCATAATGAAACAACTAAAGAAGAAGAAGTGGAAGAAGAAATAAAGATGAAAGAATCAGTAATGGACATTACCTCTTCTTTGAAGTGCTTCTTTGAGACCTTCTTTTAGGGCACTAAAATTGGTCTTTGAAGAAGACCATGACCTCTAGGATGTCTCTAGGGAAGTGTAGAGGAGAACGTGGCTGGGGTTGGCCGAGCTTGAAGGCTTAAAGTGGTGTGAGGAAGAGGGGGAGGAGGTGTCCTTTTATAAGGGAGGAGAGGGGCACCTTTGGAATAACTAAAACTATTATTTTATTATAAAGCCATGTTCGGTTTTAAATAGCTCCAAATTGATATATTTCTAAGCTAAGGTGGGGATGGGTCGAAATCATCTCATCCAATATAATGTAGACAATTTTAGGTTCATATTTTAACCTTATCATTTAGATTTAACATTAAGCTAAATAATTTTACTTTTACCATGTCTTCTTGTGTTCTTATACTATAAGGTTAATAAACTTACTATAAGCAGCCAAACGAACCCCAAGTTGTTTATTATTATTATATATAACCTTATCTAAGTCATTTGTCCGATCCTTATATTTTTAGGAATAAAATAACAATTGCCAATATAATATTTGTTTTAAAAACTATTTTATGTCAATTTTGACACTATTTAGTTATTGATTTATGTGAAAATCATAACAGAATTATTAGTTCGAACCAAGTTAATTAAATCAATAATAACATGTCATATTAATTTATAAAATTAGTTGGATTCTTAAAAAGTCTCAAATAACATTTATTTTGGTGTTTATCACATCAATTATGTCAATATTTCATTAATAAGATAATTACTGTATCATCATTGTATCATAAATAAATTGAATTATTTAATGTCTAAAAATTACAAATAAAATATCATTATGTATGAAATATTTTTAGATTTCTAATGAATATTTATAGTTGAATTTATCTTATGTATAATCCCATATTAAAAATTATTTACTTATTAAACTTTGATTTTAACTATTTTAACCCTTCTTTAAATAAATTAATAATAAATGTCCTAATCTAATCCAAGTGGGCCTAAATGGTCATATATTATTCATAAGTTTGTTTTTGGTCGAATTACACTTATCCAATAGAATTAGGACATGTGTTAGGGTAATAATAATATCGTCTTTACCCTTAATTACCCTATTTACTTTTAACCGTGGTAACAAAAGTAAAAAGTTACTATTCACCAAAAAATTATTTTCATCTCATTGAACCACATTTTACTTACTAACATCAACCGTGTCTCTCAGATTTTTGAAATTCCACTCACAGAAGCGGTAAAATTATGTTTTATGAAAAATTCAGTTTTCTAACTACCACTTAGTGGTTTCACTATTCATCAAAAATTGAAAGTTTTCAAAAAAATACCAAAATTTCACCCTATCCTAATTTCAATATTCTGAATCCAAAAATGAAGACCATTTTGAAAAATAAAAATTATAAAATTTCAAAAAGTGGTTATTACAATCCATAACAGCTAGTTTCAATAATATTTTAATAGCATATCGTTGTTTAGTGAAACTCGGTATTGCGTACGATGCAAGCTATCGAGGAAGGTCACGATTTCGTGTAAAGCAAGCCAAACAAGTGTTGTGTAGAAAAAGATTCCTTTGATGATTTATATAACATAAATGTTTTGGGTGTTACATTCTACCCCACTTAAAATGAATTTCGCCCTCGAAATTCGTCACTTTGTAACAAACAGATGAGGATACCTTTCCCTCATCAAATCCTCAAGCTCCCATGTAGCTTCTTCTAATTGGTGGTTCCTCCATAAAACTTTCACCAATCGAGTGGTCTTGTTTCGTAGGACTTTTTCGCTACGATCCAGAATCTCTATCGGTTGTTCTTCATAAGAAAGATCTTGCTCCAGCGGTACAACTTCTGAGCTGAGTACATGTGAAGGATCAGGTATGTACTTTCTCAGGAGAGATACATGGAACACATCGTGAACTTGAGAGAGATTCAGTGGAAGCACCAATCGGTAAGCTACCTTCCCAACACGATCCCGTATTTCGAAAGGACTGATATATCTAGGGCTCAACTTCCCCTACTTTCCAAATCTCATAACCCTCTTCCAGGGAGATATTCGTAAGAACACTTTATCACCCACTTCAAACTCTAGGTCTTTTCTTCGATTTTCGGCATAACTTTTCTGTCGACTCTGAGCTGCTCTTATGTGTTGTTGAATAGATCTGACCTTTTCTGCCATTTCATCAACGAGATCAGGTCCTAATAGCTTTCTTTCCCCAACTTCATCCCAGCAAGTTGGAGTCCTGCATTTCTTTCCATGGAGAGATTCATAAGGAGCCATCTGAATACTGGAGTGAAAGCTATTATTATAAGAAAATTCCACCAAAGTTAGGTGTTGATCCCAACCTCCTTTGAAATCCATAGATCAATCTCTCAACATATCTTCTAGGGTTTGAATTGTTCTCTCAGACTGACCATCTGTCTGAGGATGATATGCAGTGCTGAAACTCAACTCTGTATCCAAAGTATGCTGAAGACTTCGCCAGAACTTCGAGGTAAATCTCGGATCCCGATCAGATATAATAGAAAGTGGTACTCCATGCAATCTTACCACATCCTTTACATATATCCTGGAAAGCTGATCCAGAGAGAAATCCTCTCTAATAGCAATGAAGTGTGCAGACTTTGTAAGATGATCAACTATGACCCAGATAGCATTATTGCCTTTGGATGTTTTAGGAAGTCCTGTGACAAAGTCCATAGAAATGTTTTCCCATTTCCATTCGGGTATTGGTAATGGTTGTAACATCCCCTTAGACTTCTGTCTCTCAGCTTTAACTTGTTGAAAAACCAAGCATTGAAAGACATATTCAGCAACATCTCTTTTCATGCCATCCCACCAGAAGTACTCTTTCAGGTCCCTATAAATCTTCGTGCTTCCAGGATGAATAGGGAATGAAGAACAATGAGCCTCATCCAGCAGCTCCTTCTTTAATTCAGGGATGGGAGGAACACAAACCCGATTCCTGAACTTTATTATCCCATCACAATCAAGGTTGAACTCAGGAACATTTCTCACCTTCTTTTGTAACTCAACATCTTCTTTCTGTGCCTCTTTAATCTTCACTTGTATAGATGGTTGAACATTCATTTGAGAAAGGTAAGATTTTTCCCCTTCCATTATAATTCCAAGATCCATCCTTTGAAAATCCAAAAATATTGGATCTTTTGTGATCCTCATCATGGATAAACTAGCATGGTCTTGTCGACTTAATGCATCTTCCACCTTGTTTGCTTTCCCAGGGTCGTAATGGATTGAGTAGTCGTAATCCTTAATCAGCTCCAACCATCTTCTTTGATGCATATTCAGCTCCTTTTGTGTGAAAATATACTTTAAACTTTTATGATCAGTATAAATATCACACCTTTCACCATAAAGGTAATGCCTCCAAATCTTTAATGCAAAGATTACCGCAGCTAACTCCAAATCATGTGTTGGGTAATTTTGCTCATGGATTTTCAACTGTCGTGAGGCATAAGCTATCACTATATCATTTTGCAT
Organism: Viscum album; assembly: GCA_963277665.1. NCBI lineage: Eukaryota > Viridiplantae > Streptophyta > Magnoliopsida > Santalales > Viscaceae > Viscum > Viscum album. Next base: position 622,883,090 of record OY728145.1, read on the forward strand.
AAGAACACACCCCAATCCCTTCTTGGATGCATCACTGTAGATCACAAACCTTTCTCAACTACAAGGCAGTGTGAGCACAGGTGCACTGGATAACCTTCTTTTCAACTCCTTGAAATTCTCTTCACATTCTTCCGTCCAGACAAACTTAACTCCTTTCCTAGTCAACTTGATGATTGGATCAGATAATCGTGAAAAAGCTTTCACAAAACGTTGATAATATCCATCCAAACCAAGAAAACTTCAGATCTCTATTACTATTGTTGGTCTCGACCATCTTTCGATAACTTCTGTTTTTGATGGATCCACAGATATCCCCTCTTTTAAGATTATGTGACCCAAAAATGCAACTGTTTGAAGCCAAAATTCACACTTGGTAAATTTGGAATAAAGATTCTCCTTTCTTAGGGTCTTCAATATAATTCTCATGTGATCTTCATGTTCTTCCTTTCTCTTTGAATAGACAAGAATATCATCTATAAAGACTACCACAAATTGAGCAAGATAGTCTATAAAGACTCTATTCATTGGACCCATGAAGATAGCAGGGGCATTAGTAAGACCAAATGGCATCACTATAAATTTATAGTGTCCATACCTTGTACGGAAAGCCGTCTTTGGTATATCCTCCCTTTTGACCCTTAATTGATGATACCCTGAACGAAGATCAATCTTGGAAAAGTATTGAGCTCCACGTAGTTGGTCAAATAAGTCATCAATGCATGGGAGATGATATTTGTTCTTGATAGTGATCTTGTTAAGTTCTCGATAATCAATGCAGAGTCTCATTGATCCATCTTTCTTCTTAACAAATAGAACAGGTTCTCCCCAAGGTGACGCACTAGGGAGTATGAATCCCTTATCAAGATTCTCTTGGAGTTGCTTCTTCAATTCCTACAACTCAATTGGGACCATTCTATAAGGTGTCTTTGAAATAGGAAAAGCACTCGGTACGAGTTCTATTGAAAAGTCAACTTCACGATTTGGTGGAAGACCTGGTAATTCTTTCGGAAAGACATCATCAAACTCCCGTACGATGGGAATATTCTTAATCGTGAGTTTCTCACCAACCATTTGAGATAAATAACCTTCATTTAGTGGAATCAATACCCCTAAAATGGAAGAAATTTCCACTGGAAGGTTATGTTCATCCTTGCATTGATAGACGATCATAGATTGATCTGGAATATGAAATGTGACTTCCCTTATTTGGAAATTGATATGAGCTCCATATAAAGAAAGCCAATCCATGCCAAGAATCACATAAAATTCCACTATAGGAAGGATCACAAGATTTGCAGGAAGTACTTTCCCACAAACTTCGATCGGAGAAGAATTATAATCTTTTGATGCGACTGTTGTGCCATTAGGTGTTGTCACAGCTAACTCAACATCTAATTGTTGAGGTAATACGATGATACCCTTATAAAATTATTCAGAAATAAAAGATTGGGTGGATCCAGAATCAAATAAAACATTTGATACTTTAGAGTGGATGGTAAGTGTACCTTTCACCACATCATTATCGTACTCCACATCGCTGATAGAAATTGCATGTGACTTTCCTTTTTCTTTAGCCTTAAGAGATTGTTGACGTCGACCATCATCATCAACCCTTGGATTAGGGAATTTATTGGCATAATGCCCAATCTCCTTGCACTTGAAACATTGAAGTGTAGTAGGTTCATTCTGTGTATCCCTTCCTTTGTTTGCATCATCAGACATCTTCTTCCCATTATCACGGCATTCAAATGCCCGATGACCTTCCTTTCCACATTTGAAACATTTAATTGTCCCTTTAGGACAACTCCCTCCATGTTTCTTTCCACACTTTGAGCATAAGGGAAAGCTCATCTTATTTTCAGTGTGCTCTTTAGATTTTCCTTTAAATTCCATTTTCCTCTTCTTATCAAACCCATATGACTGATGGGTTACTCCAATCTCCATCTCGACTTTGAGAGCACATCAAAAAATTTCCTCGTAGCTATTGAAGTCCCTTATGGCTAACACCATTCGAAGACTTGGTTTTAAGCCACTAAAGAATCGATCTATCATACTCTCAGGTTGGATAATAATACCAAAAGCGTACCTTACAAGTCTTGTAAAATTTGCTTCATAGGTACCAACAGATTCATCATCCTTTTGCTTTAGTTCAAGAAACTCTTTCTCCATCTTTGTTCGGAGAATACGAGGGAAGTACTTATTGAAAAATAAGTTCTTGAACTCGTCCCATTCCATGGACTCAATTTCATCCCTTTTCCTCGTATTCTTAAAAAGATTCCACCATTGACCAACATCTCCTTCCAAACGATACACTGCTAGGATGAATTTATCATGTTCAGGACATTGAAGAACTGAAAATATCTTTTCAGTAGTACTAATCCATTGTTCAGCAACTAATGGATCAGTAGACCCGCTAAAAGAAGGTGGACACTGCCTCATGAAGGATTCAACAGAATGTTGCTCCTTCCTTTGCTCGTTTGGAAGTCCTGCATGATTCATAGCATGAGAAAGTTGTGTGAGCATGGCTACAAGATTTTTCATTCCAGCTCCCATAACGTTTGGTTGCTCAGGGGGACAATCATTGCATTGCCCGTCGCATTCCGCATTAACACGGTTCCTTCGGGTTCCAGCCATTGACTAAAACCACGAAGAATAGTGTGAGGAACACTAATTATAATAGGAAAACCACATAATCAAGAATAAAATTTCACACTTAAGGTCTTATCCTAGGTTATTCATGGCCATTTCTAAAACACTAATATTGTGTTCTATGCTTAGACTTATCCCTAGGGTTCTTACTAAGGCTTTCACATCCTAGTTTCCAAAGGTGGACTATACCTTTCCTCTGATACCAACTATAACGACCCATACTTTACATACACTGTTAATACTTCAAAATTGAAGCATACTTATTACAACATATAAAAAAATCACGAAAGGACCGTATAGGTATAGTGTCTTTAGAAACTGGGAAACATAAACAACTGGTTCATAAAGAATCAACTTTGCCTCCCACTTATTTCATCATATCTAGAGTCCCTTTTTGGCATATCCTACTTAATAACCTTCTTCCTGACCTGGGGAAAGAAAAAATACAAAAGGGTGAGCTCAATTGCTCAGTAAGGGTAAACAAAAGAAATATCAATCACATCGTATACACAAGCACATAACTTTTGGAAATCTTATCCTGCAAAAGAGATCATAATTTCATAACATGGGATAAATCATGGCAGCGAAATGTAATCACAATAATCATAACATAAAACATGAAACTTTGTGGAATTCACACATAATCATAGAGAATCATTTCTTGTTAGTCAAGACTCATTGCCAAGACTATCTTAGTGGACAAAGTCCCTTTCTGAACCGAGTTGACTCCTCGTTTCAGTCCTGTTTCACTGAACTGGTATAACCTACCGTTCCTGCCATGTCTATCTCATGAGATATAAAATATTTACCCAATGAATTGGAGGGAGATATAGGTCCCACCCATCTCATAATGATACCATTCTTATGTGTGCCACAAAATCTTAAAACATACATCATTGCATAACCCATGTAATAAAAATGGAAATCTTAAACATCATGACATCATAAAACAATTCATATAAGATAAAGGAATTCATAAAAATAATTCCATCACAACATAATCAAATCAATGTAATAATAGGGATAAAAACAGAACCCTTTATTATCTTAGATGGAAAATAATTTTGATAAAACACTAGAACTCTATTCTTGAGGAAAATATCATTTCTTCTTCAAACACATTTTTCCTTTCTTAACCTGTCATACAGCTTTAAACTAAAAGAAGTTGATTAAAAATAAACATGAAAACTTGTAAAGGAAGCTTCTTGGAAATAATGTTTTAAAAATCCATTCATTCCGTATAAGTTAAAAAAACATTCTTCGTACTTTTGTCAGAAAAGTCAAAAAGTACCTCGTACGAAAAACGACAAAAGATTCCTTTAATATCCTTTACTAAAAACTTACCGAAGGGTAAAATTGGATTTAAAAAATTGTAGGTGGATGGAAATAATATTACATATTGAGGAAACATGTATTTGGATGATAAAATACACCCTAGTAAATTCCAAAGTATAAACAATCTCGGATAAAAATGAGATTGTGATATTTCCCTTACCTTAGGTCCGACTTGCTTTGTAAGTGTCCGAACCTCCTGTATAATGATTTAAATAATGTTATTGACTTATTCAAGAATCATACTTATTTTTATGATATCATATATGATCATATTCTTAGCTTCTTAGTAGTAATATTTCATTGCTACTTGTTATTCGGGTGTTTATAACTTTTTGTTTTTATGCGTGTTTTGTCGAATAAATTATTATTCTTCTCTTTAGGTTTTAGATACATCATTTCCAGAATGGTATTAGTGTAATATATATCATATTCATTCATTCAATTCATTTATATAATCATTATGAAATGAAGATCATGTAGAATGAGTCACATCACATCGTGGAGACGGTATTCCGTACGTACGCACGAGTGATGATATCGTTCCTATGATTGTGGAATTGTATTGGAGTATATGTATACTATTATAGAATAAATATCACTTTATAATAGTCATATATAGTCATTTTTTACACCATTATACCCATCCAAGTAAGGTGGTGGTGGAAAATAGATCACACCACGACGTGGAGACGGTATTCCGTACGTACTCACGCGCGGTGATTTCTTTTTCCGTAGGATGGATAAATGGTGAAATAGGGTTTTTTCATACTTATAATAACATATCAGTATATGAGTGATACTGATGTTATTATTTCATAATGAAACAAATAAAGAAGAAGAAGTGGAAGAAGAAATAAAGATGAAAGAATCGGTAACGGACATTACCTCTTCTTTGAAGTGATTCTTTGAGACCATCTTTTAGGGCACTAAAATTGGTCTTTGAAGAAGAACAGGACCTCTAGGATGTCTCTAGGGAAGTGGATAGGAGAAAGTGGCAGGGGTTGACCGAGCTTTAAGGCTCAAAGTGGTGTGAGGAAGAGGGGGACGAGGTGTCCTTTTATAAGGGAGCAGAGGGGCACCTTTGGAATAACTAAAACTATTATTTTATTATAAAGTCAAGTTCGGATTTAAAGAGCTCCAAATTCATATATTTCGAAGCAAAGGTGGGGATGGGTCGAATTCCTCTCATCCAATAGAATTTAGACATGTTTAGGTTCCTATTTTATCCTTATCATTTAGATTTAACATTAAGTTCAATAATTTTACTTTTACCATGTCTTCTTGTGTTCTTATACTATAAGATTAATACAATTACTATAAGCAGCCAAACGAACCCCAAGTTGTTTATTATTAATATATATAACCTTATATAAGTCATTTGGCCGAACCTTAGATTTTTAGGAATAAAATAACAATTACCAATATAATATTTGTTTTAAAAACTATGTTATGTCAATTTTGACACTATTTAGTAATTGATTTTTGTGAAAATCATAACCGAATTATTAGTTCGAACCAAGTTAATTAAATCAATACTAACATGTCATATTAACCTAAAAAATTAGTGGGATTCATAAAAAGTCTCAAAAAACATTTATTTTGGTGTTTATAACATCAATTATGTCAATATTTCATTAATAAGATAATTACTGCATCATCATTGTGTCATAAATAAATTAAATTATTTAGTGTCTAAAATTACAAATAAAATACCATTATGTAGGAAATAATTTTAGCTTTCTAATGAATATTTATAGTCGAATTTATCGTATGTATAACCCCATATTAAAAATTATTTACTTATTAAACATTGATTTTAACTATTTTAACCCTTCTTTAAATAAATTAATAATTAATGTCGTAATCTAATCCAAGTGGGCCTAAACGGTCATATTTTATTCCTAAGTTTGTTTTTGGTCGAATTACACTTATCCAATATAATTAGGACATGTGTTAGGGTAATAATAATATCATCTTTACCCTTAATTACCCTATTTACTTTTAACCGTGGTAAAAAAAAGTAAAAAGTTACTATTCACCAAAAAATTATTTTCATCTCATTGAACCACATTTTACTTACTGACATCAACCGTGTCTCTCAGATTTTTGAAATTCCATTCACAGAAGCGGTAAAATTAAGTTTTATGAAAAATTCAGTTTTTTAACTACCACTTAGTGGTTTCACTATTCATCAAAAATTGAAAGTTTTCAGAAAAATACCAAAATTTCACCCTTGGCTAATTTCGATATTCCGAATCCAAAAATGAAGTCCATTTTGAAAAATAAAATTTATAAAATTTCAAAAAGTGGTTATTACTATTCATAACGGTTAGTTTTAATAATATTTTAATAGCATATCGTTGTTTAGTGAAACTCGGTATTGCGTACGACGCAAGCTATCGAGGAAGGTCTCGATTTCATGTAAAGCAAGCCAAGCAAGTGTTGTGTAGAAAAATATTCCTTTGATGATTTATATAACATAAAAGTCTCGGGTGTTACAAGGGGTGGATGCCCCCTGCGCATCCTCTTGAGGCAGAGGTGTCGGTGAGGAGATGATAGAGTCTGGGGGCAGATGTCCCCTACGCGGCCTCTTAAGGTGGCAGATTCGGTGAGGAGCCGATGGAGTCCGGGGGCGGGTGCCCCCCGTACGGCCTCTTAAATTAGAGAATTTGGAATGAAGCCGATGGAGTCGGGGAGTCGAATTCCCCCTACATGGCCCCTTTAGGAAGAAAGCTTGGTGAAATGTTGATGGAGATAGGGGCAGATGCCCCCTACACAGCCTCTTCAGGCGGTAGATTCAGCTAGGAGCCGATGTAGTCAGGGGAAGGATGCCCCTTGAGTGGCCTCTTAAGGCGGAGGATTTGGCAAGGATCCCATGGTGTCTGGGGGAGGATGCCCCCTCTAAAGCCTCTTAAGGTGGTGGGGTCAGCGAAGAGCCAATGGAATCGGGGGCGGATGCCCACAATGCAGCCTCTAAAGGCAGCGGATTTGGCGAGGAGCCGAGGGAGTTGCAGGGGGGAGGATCCCCCCTGCACAACCTCTTAAAGCGGCGAATTTAGCGAGGATTTGATGAAGTCAGGGGCGGATGCCCCATGTGTGGCCTCTTCAGGTGGTGGAGTTGGCGAGAAGATTTTGAAGTCGGGGGCAGATGCCCCCTGTGTGGCCTCTTGAGAAGGCATGGTCGACGAGGATCCGATTGATTTGGAGGCAGATGGCCCTTGGGCTATCTCTTGAGGTGGAAAGGTTAGCAAGGCGTCGATGGAGTTGGGGTGTGGATGACCCCTGCGCGGCCTCTTGGGGTGGCGATGTCGGTGGGGAGCCAATGGAGTCCAGGGGAGGATGCCCCCTGTGCGGCCTCTTCAGGGGGCGTAGTTAGCGGGGAGTCAATGGAGTCGGGGGGAGGATTCCCCCTGCACAGACTCTCGAGGCGGCGAGGTCGGCGAGGATCTGATGGAATCAGGGAGGATTCCCCCTACATGGCCTCTTAAGGAAGTAGAGTCGGAAAGGAGTCGATGGAACATAGTCTTCAGACACCCTATGGTACTCATCCTCTCACATATTATGGAGAGGGGATTCACATGGTTGATGCCTCAATTTTCCTGACATATTTAGTCTACTCACTATTGAAGGAGAAGAGATTCACTTCGGGTTCACCATTTCTATTTTTGACGCTTCTGTCGGGGCGTGCCCATACGTCTATTTGAAGAGGATGGGGACGTGCTGGTTGTTTCCCCACATTCCTTCTTTCCATAGGAGAACGACATCTGTTGCTTATTCTAGGATGTTTTCTCCTTAAATGAAATGGGATGATGGGATGTTGATTCTTCCTTCTGTGGATTCATCCTCAAAACTCATTACCTATTCTAGGTCCCCCTTATAGATTAAGATTCTGTTCGTGAAACTCTTCCTAGTTCCTTATCTTCATGTATTCCGGTTAATTACACTACTTCTATCAGGATGTTTTAAAGGGTTTGGCCAGGGCAACAACCTATGGTCAGAGTAGATGACAACATCAGGCATGTTGGGGAATCTTTGGATGCGTGGATGTTGGGGAACATGTATTCCTCCTCATAAGAGGTCATCTCAAGGGAACAAAACAAGAGGTATCCTCACATCAGTCATAAGGTATCTCATGCCGAAGGAATTTCTATGAGGTTTTCATCAGCATCCCATGTTTATCACGGGGTATGTCAAGTGTTTAACTTCTTGTGGAGATAGTTACGCCAAAGACGTATCTTACTAGGTTTTCCTCATGAATCTCATGTTTAACACAAGGTAGGCCACAAGTTTAATGTTTTTTCAAGAAAGAATGAGGTTGATTAGAACATCCCATTAAGAAGGATCAGATTGGTACATCCCTAGGAGGGAGCTCCATGAGTTTTTACGATAAGGATGGATCAGAACGCCCAATGAGGACATATCTGAGGTAGTGTGTCCCATAGAGGATATCACACCGTGATGGATGATCTGGACACCATTGAGTGCTGATCAGAAATAGTAAACCCCAGAATGGGGAACACTGGATGGATAGGTCATAATTTCCAATAAGAGACGACCCAGGGTGGCGTGTCCCATAAAGGGATGATTTCACACCATAAATAATGATATGGACACTTCTGAGGGAAGATCCGGGAGAGTTCACCCCAGAATGGGGAACACCAAGGTTTACCATTGGATGGGATTGAACCTCGTGGAGGTTTCCTATATAACCTATGTAGAAGAAAAGGATCCAAACCCATGTAGTTCGATGGAATGATGAATCAACGTGTACACAAAGGACAACGACCTCGAGACATGTTGGAGCTTACACATGGATAAAAGCCCGCCACCAGAGGGATACTCTTGGGTGGATGGTTATGGATGGTGTGGGGCTTATGCATGGTTAGCTTCTCGGGTGCCACAAGGTGTGATGCTTAGTTTAATTTCATGATTGCAATGGGATGTGGCGTCCCAGGTGAGAATTAGGATGGATGATGGATAGTTGAATGATGTGGAGGGTGAATGAGACAGAACCATTGTGAAGGTGACAGTAGTGTTGGGATTGAGCCTTGAGGAGACTTCCTACGTATCCTCGTGGAAGGGAATCAAAGCCCACATAGTTCGGTGGGATGATGGGACACCTGAGGAGGTAGCCTGTGAGAATGGACACATGGATAAGATCTAGAGGAAATAGAACCTCCAGGTTGGGGCATGATCTTCCCGAAACACATGGGATCAAGGGATAGATTTGGATGATACATGAGTGATGGGATTGATCCTTAGAAAGGCTTCCTACATACCTTACCTAGGAGACAAGGATCAAATTTCACATTATTCAGGATTGGGTATAGGATCAGGGTGTGCGTAGAGGACAGAGACCCGATGATATACTGGGGAATACACATGGTTAGCAGCCTGAGGTTGGTCTGACGCCACTAGGATGGACCAGAGATGTAGCTCCAAACGAAGGAGAGTAAAATGGCTTATAGTTGATCCAACATGGAGGCTTACTGTTGATTGGGGTTAAAAATATCTTACTAATGACTGGATTTCACAATGACATACCAGTTATTGGGGTTGACAACAGCTTACCGCTGATTGGGGGACAGTTTAGTTTCATGCAGAACCGAAGGGGTGCGTAGTTTATCGTCATGGAGGATGGGGGTGAACCGATGTGATGGGAGTCTGAACCAATTATTGTTGGGCTTGATCCTCAGGGAGGCATCCTACATACCTTGCCTTGGAAAGGATCAAATTCCACGTAGTTCAGGAGGGGTGTTGGTGAGCCGACATGAAGGGAGATGGGACCAATGGATGGGGGGCTTGAACCTTAGGGAGGCTTCCTACATATCTTTCCTTGGAAATGATCAAAGTCAACGTAGTTCAGGATGGTGTGGGGCTTACATTCTAGGAGGCCCGTAGAGAATTACATGGTTATTGATTTCTCTAATCTTATGTGAGTCATGATTAGTATGAGAAACAAGAGGCATTGAAGACCTAATCATCACGCTGCAAAAGGTGCAGCCATGGAAAGTGGAGTAGGGATTACATGTGGTTAGAAGCCCAAAAAAGAAATAGGGGCTTATGTGTGGTTAGCATCCCAAAGAGGAAACATGGGCTTACACATGGTTAGTAGCCCAAGCGCATCTATGGAGCGACAATGATGAATGAGTATTATGCAAGGATGTTGCCTGGGTGCCTCTTGGGAGCAGATATGGTGAATGGGGATAACACGTAGAAGTTTCCAGGGGTGCCTCTATGGAGCGGAAATGAATGTGGCTTACACAGGGAAACTATTTGAGTTCCACTATGGAGCAACAATGGTTAATAGGGCTTACACATTGAAGCAGCTCAAGTGCCGCTATAGAGAAGTAATGGTGAATGGGGTATACTCATGGAAGATGACCTGTTTCCACTATGGAGTAGCATTGGTGAATGTGGATTATGCAAGGAAACCACTCGGGTGCCGCTATGGAGCGACAATGGTGAATGGGGCATATGAATGTAAGCTGCTCGGGTTCCGCTATAGAGCCAAAATGGTGAATGGGGATTATGCAAGTAAGCTACCCGGGTTCATTTATGGACCAGCAATGGTCAATGGGGTTTACGCAAGGAAGTTGTCAGGGTGCCTCTATGGAGTGAAAATGGTGAATGGGGCTTTCGCAAGGAAGATTCTCGGGTGCCATTATGAAGCATCGAAAGTTAATGGGGCTTACGCAAAAAAATTGCCCAAGTGTCTTCCTCATGTCTGGTCATGAAGGAATCTCAACACACTGGTGAGTCAAGGCATATAATTTAGGTCTACACTTATGCTCAAGTGCACAAGTGGGATAACACTATGGGGCGTTAGAATCAGTCCAAACAATGGGAGATGAAAAGTGTGAATCACATTCCTTACATTCAGACTATGATGAGGGTGTCATGATGATGGAGGATAACTATTGACCGTGTTTTAAACACATCATTCATATCACGTTGTCCTGAAATGGGAAAAAAATGAGGGTCGACTGTTGATTGTGTTCAAAACATAGGTCCTGACTCAAAGTGTTGTCCAATGTCTTCTAGGGCGTTGGCCCAGAACGGTAGGTGAGTCGAGGGGGCATGGGACCAGGCCATTTGGGGGTCCCTTCCAACATGGAAGAGGATGAAGATTTCAAGGAAGTACACACAAAGCGTGAGGTGGTGTGATGGAATGTTTGAACAAATTCCAATGCTCTTGAATTTATGCCACTATGATCATGGCATGAGGCATCTTATGCATAGAACATAAGGAATATCTTATTTGGAACAAAAGGCATCCTATTATAGAACGATTGGGCATGCTACAGTTTATAGTCTTGTAGAGAGGACAATTGGCATCTTATGCTTGAAGTAGAAGGCATCTCTCGTTTAGAGCAAGAGGCATCCTATGTTTGGCACATAGGGTGTACTATAGATTATAGTCATGTAGAAAGGATTGTTGGCCTCTTATTCTTGGATACTAAGGCATCTCTCATTTAGAGCAAGAGGCATCCTTTTTTTGGAAAATAGGGTGTATTATAGTTTAAAGTCTTATAGATAGGACTGTGGGCATATTATGCTTAGATCATAAGGCATCTCTCATTTAGAGCAAGAGGCATCCTATATTTAGCACAGAGGGTGTAATATAATTTAAATTCATATAGATAGGGCTATTGGCATCATATCCTTGGATCATAAGGCACCTATTATTTAGAGAAAGTGGCATCCTATGTTTGGCACGTAGGGTGTACAATAGTTTAAATTCACATAGATAGGACTATTAGGCATAAGTTGCCTAGTAATGGATAGTGTTGGGACTTACACAAGTGTGGCCCTTTCTGGTTGATCCTCGAATAGGAGTCACGTGATGGGGTTTGTATGAGTTTTTTGAGGTGGTTCAACTCAAGGTACTTGGCGGATTTATGATGAGAGTCTAAACTAGTGACAAGGAAAGAATCCAAGAAGAATATGTCAACTCAAGGTGTCTTATGGAGGGCAGAGGAGTGTCTCAAATCATGGTATTCTGTAGGTGGATCCGCATAAGGGCGCAATGGAAAATGGCGATGTCCCAACCTGAAAATTCCATGGTGTGACTCCCCATTTTTCATAGGGGTTAGTGACGGTAATGAAGGGACCGACCCGGAGGGTGGGGACCACAGCCCGACACTAAACCGGAGTGGGGGTGAGGGGGCTGCGACCCCGTAGTATGGACCGCAGGCATAGGCCTGGGCCCTGTTGCGCGTAAGATAGGCTATGCGTAGGATGGGTTTCATGCAGGAAAGAAGGATTGCATGCAATTGGGAAGGCATACGTGCAATAGGGTAGGAGTTTATTCAATATAGGATATTTTCACGCAATAGGGGGCCATGAGTGCAATAGAGAAGGAATTGTGCATAATAGGGGAGGTTGGCACACAATAGGGGATCTTTGAGCGCAATAGGGAATGTTCTAATAAGGGAGGATTTCCCACAATAGGGAATGATTTGTGCGCAATAGGGAAGGATTTGCACATAATAGGGAAGGATTGCGTGCAAGTGGGAAGGATTTTAACACAAGAGGAAAATATTGCCACAATCGGGAAGGTTGGCGCACAATTCGATTGGTGCAGCACTGGTGCGCACAGAATTGGGCACAGTGGCACTATTACGCACAAAAATTATGCTTTGCTTGAAAAATTGGGCATGTTGGCCCATTTACATGAAGAAGTTATGTTTTGCATGAAAGATGGGGGGAGGGGTTATGAAAATGCATGAAAAATGAGGACTTATGCACATTAGAGCAGTATTTGACCACTAGGGGGATTCTTGGGAAAAAGGGGGTTCACTTGTATTTATAGGCGAAGCCTTGAGTGTCGGTGCGTGTAAATTTACATTCTAATTTTCCGTGAAAAGTCATTTAACATGAAATATTTCTTTTTTACGTGAAAGATTCCATTTTTATGTGCAAGATTCTATTTTTACTCGCAAACCTGTTGTTGACGCCGAAAAAAGTCCGTAACTCTCGAGGAAGTTTCGAAATGATGAAGAGAAGTCATATTCGGAATTAGAGGCCCGATCTGGAGGCCCGAGATGTGGTGCACAAAATAAAGGAGGATCGATGTAAAAAAAATTTCTACGCGTGTAGAATCACCGGGTTTCCCGGAATTGAGCCGATGAGGCACGCAATCTTTGCGCGCCCCAGTTCTGCGCAGCGAGTTTTTGCGCACCGGCTGCGCTAGGCATGAAGAATTTTGCGCACCGCCTGGATTCCGCGCTGGAGGTCGCCTATAAATAGAAGGTGACCCCGAACGGTTTGGGGGTTCCGGAATTCGAAGCGACTCTCATGCACGCAATTCAGCTTCCCCCACGTGCAAGATGGCTTCCAGGTAATCCCTCATTTCACGCAACCTTGCCCCGAAGTCCGCCTTTGCGCGCAACTCCACCGGCTTCAGTGAATTTTCTCCATTCTCCGGGTTCTAGCCTTGCACGCAATCCGTGTCTCCTGCATGCAATACCCTGCCGTGCGTGCAAAACCCTGTGCGTAATTCCCTCTCCGAGCGTAATTCCCTTGCTCCAATTGCGCGTCGTCCTGGTGTTTTGCTCGCGAACCTTCTTTTTTGCGCGCAAACCCAGGACCCTTCACCTTGACGCCCCTTGGATGCCCCCCTGCACCAGCACCTGATGTCTCCCCTACCGGGCATGTGCGCCATGCGTTGTTTTCCTGTACGGCCTTCCAGTCTCGTGCGAAGTAACCTCAAGGTCTCTTGGGCCGTGTTTCCCGTTGCGTTGCTTTGCCTTATGCTTCTCCGCATAGGCACGCTAACGGCTATTGCTTTTTCGCATAGCCACACTAACGTGGACCCCCGGGTGGTTCGCCCTGCGACCCCCCTTCACTATGGACTTTCCGATGGCTTCCCTCCCACAAGGGGTAGAGGGCATTTTGCATGTAAGCCCTAGGGGTGTGGAGCGAACCCACCTCGTCCAAGCTGCAGGATGTTAAACTGCTAAGCACCTCGTCCTTAACACAAGACGTTAAACTGTGGTCCGACCCCGTTCTTCGCATGCAGGGTCCCCCCAGCTCGGACATTTTTTATGCCCACTAATCTCCACGGGAATGGACTCTTCCTCACATGGAATGAGATCCTCCTTGTCTGAGTGGCATTTGTCTGCGGGGGAAGGGCCGCCTCAGTGCGTAAGCCCCTAGCATTTCTTGCGGATGATTGTACCCGTGCATCTCCGTACTTCCCCCCTGCCAAGGCCAGTGGAGTCCTGTTCCCACTGCTATTTGTCGCATCATGGGCCTCCACCCTAGAGTAATACCTGGCACCAAGGGCCACTAACCACGCATAAGCCCATGTTTCCTCTTTGGGCCGCTCAACGCGTAAGCCCCATTCCGCTTCTCACGGATGCACCCTTCACGACGTGATCGTCTGGTCCCTGCTACCTCTTGTTTCCCACACCGAGCATGACTCACGTGGGATTAGAGCGTGCATCGACCATGACGTCCTCTTATGGGCCTCCCCAGAGTGTAAGCCCCATCCCAGTGAACTACGTGGACTTTGATCCGTGCTAACGCACGGTACGTTGGAAGCTTCCACGAGGTTCAAGCCTACCACCCGGTCGTCCCGACCTCTCCATGTCGGTTCCCTAACCACCCTGGGCCGCCTCAAAGCGTAAGACCCAAACCCCCCATCCCGCATGACGTTAAACTGTATCTCGTCCCGCATGACGTTAAACTGTATCTCGTCCCGCATGACATTAAACAGTATTCCCCCTCTTGGGACGTCTCAGAACGTAAGCCCCATGTCTCTCTCCACCATCCATCCCGATCCTTACCTGGGCCGCCACATCCCGCTGAGATTATGCCACCCCATCCCACTCCATGGCATCCAGGAATCCGCCCACGTGTTGGCCCCAACATCGGTGTTCCCCCCCAGGGGTCCTTCAACTCGATCCATCTCTTCAAGATGTTAAAATCGCGACATACCCTGTGTTAAACATGGGAAGATCTGGAAATCCTCAGATGGTACACATTCCCCACATTTGATGTGGGACACCTCGGTCTTTCGCGCCCTCGAGAATCCCTGTGATGAGGGACCAAAGACAGACATACCAACGACGCCCCAATGTGACCATTCTCCTCACCGAAGGTTTCTGCCCCGACGAGACCCCTTGGAGATTCTCGATGGAAGCAGCATAATTAACTGGCGTCCATGTAGATATGGAACCAGGAATGGGCTCCACAAACCCGTCTGTAATCTATGAGTGAGACCCGGACTAGGTGATGAGCTCCGAGGAGGAATCCACGGAAGGAAGAACCGACATACCATCATCCCGGTTTCGATCAAGGAGCAGACGTCCATGAACAAGGAACGGATGCCGCCCAACATTGGAAAGTGGGAATGCGGGGAAACAAGCAGCACGTCCTCCCCACAGACAGATGCGCACGCCCTGGCGAAAGCATCGGAGGAACAAAATGGTGTACCTGACATGAAGCTCTTCTCCTCAACACGGGGAATGGTAGCCGTCGGGGCGTCAGAAGAATAGCATGTCACCAAGTCCGGGTAACCCTCACCGGGACGTGAATCCACCAAGGGTTGATGCCGTCAGGACATTGACCACTCCGTTATGCAACGTCATCAGCGTGGATCCCTCTCGCCGACCATGGAAGACGGAATGATGCTGGGCCTTGGTTGTTGATCTGCTTTCCTGTTGACGTTAATGGGTTCATCTCCCTGCATTGAGGAATCATATCACTGCATTCGGAGCTCGATCACCACTTTCCCATCGGCGTAGGGCCAGGGCCAGTACCGACGCGGCTACCCCGCGTGGTCCCACCTATTCCACGGTCGCTCTGACTTCGACCGCCATAGAAGTCGGGCACTCACGCCCCCTCTCCCCATCATAAATCATCTAGAGGAGGGTGATCAATGTCCTGGTTCGTAGGTATGACGAGGAAGGGAGCATCCCCGCCAGGGGCATGGCCCGCTTGGATCTAGAAGCGGCTACGCCTCACCACCATCGTCACCCTCGAGGGCCGCGCAGGGAGCCGCTTCTCCCCACGCCGACGTTCAACCGCTTCGGGAGCCTATCCCCAGAGCGCCTTGACACATCCCTCCCCTACGCCAATGAGGTGGGGGATGTCCAGGTCCACTCTATCGGCGATCCCTCCCAGGGGTTAAAGGAAAGAAACCCCGCTAGGCTGCGTCGACGCTACCGCCCAACTCCCTGAGCCGAGAAACAGGAAATCTTCATGCCCGCACCGCCGGTTCCGGCCTACATGATTCGACGCCAGTGTCGGGCGCGAGCGGGAGATAATTCCCGTCCTGGGGCATCAACATCAGCAACCATTGTGGCCTGAGCCACTGCTGACTCCTGTTACCAGATCCCTGTGCACGTTGAGCAGCGGAAGCCATGTGCACGACTGGGATCGAAACCCCGACCGCCCTGCAGGCAAGTTTGGTCGAATCTCCCGGTCGCGGACACTGGCAATGGCCAATGCGGACCAATCCGTGGTAGTGCCGCTCACCATGAAGGCTCATTCCGTGCCACCGATCTGGAAAGCTGAAAGCTTCTTCGCGACGGCTATGCTCCGGGTATGACTCCTTCCAGCGCCCACTGCATGGGGTATGAGGTCACTCCCCCTACTGCTGGACGTGAGTATGGAGCCGATGTGTATCCAGTCGCTCACTCACATGGAGGTCCTCCCCATGTCCCTTTCGACATCTGTCCCGGTGCTTCTCGCACCACGGCCTTCAGTCCCCTCTGCCCCAGCTCTATTGTGGCCGGGGGACCCCATGATGGAAATTGTCCTTACCCTGATGAGCTACCCAGGGGAAGGAAGGTCGGGCATCGTCACCGTAGGAGGAATGTCAAGGGAGTCCGGATGGAAATTAGACCAGTCCGTTTCTCAGATTCTGAGGCAAAATACGACTCGACGATGGAACCTCCCCCCAAACCTTTGAGTTGAGGGCAGAGATGGGGATGCGGCGCATCAGTCTCGTACTCCCCAAATGCGAGATCTGTATGATTCCCTCCTCCCTTCGAAGGTATATCCGGGAGGACGAGGACTTGGTGTACCACCAGGGATCAAGCCCGCAGTTGCCACTGGCCTCCTCGGGAGCATTTCCCGCCCCTGTTTGGGAGGGTGGGGAACTTTTCTGGGGACCGACGGAAGAGTCGCGAGGCGACACACCCTCAGAAAGCATCGACGCTGTGACATGAGGCCCATTAACCGGCCCATCCTATCGTGATGTGGCAGCCAGGGCACTGAAACCCCTGGAGGATGACGTAGGGATCAGCGGCCAATCGGCCTGTTCGCCGCATTCCCCGCCGGCCAGCCCACCGCTCTGACGGTCTGCCTCAGCGCCATTGCCAATTCCCAAACTTTACTCAGTGGACACGCAGGGGCGGAATGGTCTGAACCCCAAACCGGAGCCGTGGAGCTTCTGTACCGTTCTTGCAGCGGGCCACTTCACTGAGAAGTTTCGGCTGGTCGCAGAATCGGATTTTGATGTGCCAGAGTCACTCACCCCGGGAGAGTTTGAATGCTTCCTCCAGATTCTTCAGGTGACTCACTCCCGCCTCCTCCATCAGCTAGCACCTTACCCCAAGAGCCAAGCGCATCTCGAGGAGATTGGTGAGCAGTGCCGTCGGGTCGACCTAGCAGCACTCCCCACGGTCCGGCACCCCGAGTCGCTGGACCACCACGAGGCCCTCCAGCAACAATGCTTCCAGAGTTTTCAAGTACTCCACAGAGTTATTGAGGAAGCCACCCCGTACGTGCACATCCGTGTATGGGGGCGGTATGCCACTCTCCTCTTCTGTGTGATCCGCCGATAACCCGATCCACTGGGCGGCCCTGAGGGAACGTCGCCAAGGGCAGTGGCAGTCAACATGGTTGACCTTTCAGATGAGGAAAACATTGTGGAGCCCTTTGACGGGGACTCACCCCCTGAGGACATGCCTCTACTGGACCCATCTGGGAGGACTACTCGCCAACAGAGGAGCCTCCTTGGTATTCCTGTACCCATGGAGGCACTGACATTGGTCCGAAACATCGGCAAGGTTAAAGAGCCCGTCGGATCTGTCAAAATCACCGACTCATATGCCTTGGTGCAGAAGGTAGAGGAAGATCATGAGAATTCCATGCTTCACCAACAGCTAGCTGAGCAAACAGGGCTGGTTGATGAACTCCTGTCCGAACACATCAAAGAGCGGCGGCCTGACTACGGTGACCCTAGACCAGGACAGCAGGGGCAGGAGCAACTACCCCTTACTGAGATCCCCCCGGGCAACAGTGACCGTGTCGTGTTCACCAACGTGGGATACACTAGAACCCATGGCAAGAGGGAGTGATATGTTTCGCCGAACCCGACCGAGCGGCGAGACCACCTGGGGGAACCTTCTCTGTTTCCTCCCGCCGCCCCGAGAGTCGCTACCCCAGCTACCCCGCGAGCCGCTGAGCGTGACTACCATATCGAAGAGCCTTGCAATGGGATTGTGGTTAGAGATCCCCATCAGGATAGGAATCCGCATCCGGATGATCTAATGGAAGTACCCATCGCATGCTTGGAGGCCTTGTAAACTCGGCAGGTGGAAATCCCACCGGATGGAAAGCTGTACCCAGCTTGGGTGGATGACATACCGGCTCTGCCAGGATTTGGGAACCCCACTTTTTCCCCCTTTAACGGGACCAGAGACCCGACACAACACATGGACCACTTGAACTTGAGGTGCGGGCCTATGTTAGGGACTCCGGCACAGCAGGAGGCTACCAAGCTCTGGTGCTTCGTTCAGACACTGGAAAGACCAACATTAGTCTGGTACAACCAGCTCCCTGTTGGATCTGTGACTAGCTGGGAGGACCTTCGCCGGAAATTCCTCTACCAGTTCAGTTCCACAACCCGGAAGACGAACATTGCAGACCTCTTTAGTTACAAGCAAAGGCCCGACGAGCGAGTCGTGGTCTTCGTCGCCCGGTGGAAAGGGATCACGTACTCCCTTGACACGCCTCTGACTGAGGAGCAATTACTGAAGATGTGTGTAGGGAACGTCAAGGCGGAGTTGGTTCCTTCTCTGATCACGTCGTAGTACCCTGGAGGGTTCCGGGTCTTCTCGGAAAAGGCTCAACGCCTCGAAGAAGCCCTGCAAAAGGCCGGTCAGGCACGCCCGCTGCCTCCTATAATCTCTGCAAGGAGAGCCGCCAGAGTCGAGCCCGCTGCGGTGGCCCAGATAGAGGCCCCCAGACAGCAAGAGTTTCTACCAGTGAGGCCAGATCGGCTGGCTCATAGGGGTCCACCCCCAAAGGCACAGCCTCCGGCCCAGCAGTGACCGCCTCAAAATCGGCAGGCGCCTCCGTGTAATGCACCGCCACCACCTAGGAGAGGTAATCCAGCTCCGCCTCCTCGGCCTGCTCCTCCAGCCCCTGGTCATGGTCAGCCCCCAAGAGTCCCCTTTCCAGACAGAAGGAGTCAGGCTTACTCGTTTGGCGAGGCCCAGATCCTCGGTTATTTCCGTAGCACCTTGGAGCAGAGGATCGTGCGACTGCCTGAGTGCCGGAAGCCAGAAGAGGTGTGTCTCACTGATCACCCTAACTGCTGCCCTTATCACCGGATCCCGAGACACACCATCTAGAAATGATATGTGTTTAAGGACTAGCTCCAAGACCAGATTGACAACAACATAGTCAGGTTGGGTCCAACCCCTGCATAGGTGGCATGTGTCTTTGTGGGATCAGATGGCAGTAGTGACAACGGGGATGGGTGGGAACAGGTTTCCGAACATAGGTCCCAGAAGTATAATGACTGGATGGCCCGAAGGATGGTCTCCCATGCCCATGGAATCATCCGTGCATGCCTGAGTCAGCCAAAGCCCTCGGAGTCTACGAGCGCCACTTTGGCTTCTTCTTCCTAGCCTACTTATTCCCAGAGGAGCAGGCAGCGGCGCAAGAAGAAAGAACGCGCCCTGCCATTGCCATCATCTTCTCGCACGCTTGGAAATTTCATGCCCCCAGAAATGGGGATCCCCCTGAGACCCCGTCTGGTAGTGGATGAATCCTCGAGTAAAAGTCTGGGGTACGCTTCGGTTAACACTGTAGAGTTGGTAAATACCTTTTTGGATCCCAATGATGAGGAGCGCCAGGTGGACCTCCCCAATGTCCCCAGCCATCGCCAACGTCGACAGAGCCTTGGCTATGTGAATCGCTGGGGCATGACAGTCGTCACCTCCAGTCAGGCCATGCATGCTACCGAGACCAGACAGTAAGCCCAGTACAGAGAGCAGCACTCGCAGCTCCCTCACCCGGTGATAGCAGGTTCGCTTCCACCACCGTTTGTGTTGCTGGATCAGGCGGAACTGCCTTGCCGGCGTCGCAAGCAGCCCAGCCCTGCCACTGGTCAACTATGGCCTTCCGGTCCTAGCATGACAGCCACCTCTCGGGCTTCAGCTAGTGAACAGAAGAACGTGCCTAGTACCAGTCAGTCACCTGTCCCGCCAGCAGGGTCCGTCATGCCCCCAATCACGGAGTGACCTCCTGTAAGCAGAAGCTCGCGTTTGGCATGAAAGTATGATTTCATGAAGCATCTGGACGGAATTCCGACAAGGATTTCCATCCTTGAGGCCCTTCACCTATCGTCTGAAATGCGTGAGGTGCTCGCTGAGGCTCTAAGGCGCCCCCTTCAGTTTGAAACGAAGATAGAGGCTGCAGAAGCCTTCCACTGCGAGGTGATTGAGGATGCCGAATGTCAGGCGATTATCTCGTTTTCCGGTGAAGATTAAGACCTTCTCATACAGGGGCACATCCGCCCGTTGTACATCACCGGCCAGTTCAATGGCATGGATGTCCTTCGTTGTCTTGTCGACATGGGTTCTAGGATTAACATGATCCCAACATGGACACTGCGAAAACTAGGGTTGTCTGAGGAAGATTTAACTCCCTCCGACCTCAGAATCCAGGGGACACCGCCTACAACGCGTTGATGGGCAGGTCGTGGCTCCACCTTCACGCAGCGGTTCCCTCATCATACCATTAGTGCCTCAAATTATCCCTTAAGGGTCGAGTGGGTGTGCTCCAAGGAGAAGCGTCTATGTTTTCCTCTTGTGAAGCTCGTTACCTAGACGCTGACTATTACAAGAGCAAGGACAAGAAAATCCTGGCAGGTGAGGTTGAGCCTGCCGCTATCACGAGTGATCCCTAGGAAGGTTTGGATGATGCATATGTCTTCCCAATCCATCGGTTGGAGGCCACGACTCCCGATATGGGAGGGTGATTTGTTGTCTCGGGTACCAGAGGAAGGCATATTTCCAGGTCTAAGCGATGGCAGGAAGTCACCTCGTACTCTTACACCAACCAGGCTCAGGTGATCCTCGAGCCTCCTACCCCTGTATGATATCGGGACGTTGGGCTCATGGAAATGGCAGTACGTCATACGTGTCTGTTTCGCCAAGCCGGAATCGACCGGCTCAAGCCAACACATCACCACTACTTTGATGTCGTAAAGCGTGGCCCCTTGTGCCGAAGGCCAGATGGGATTGGATCAATCACCTTTGTCACCATGGTCTCCGCGGAGCATGAGTCACCCGTTGTGACGACCTCTGCCGCCCAAGCCGGTGCCAGCTCCCCATCAGGGTCGAGCAGCCCCAAAATGGCTCCCCCCGTGGATGATACTTCCACAATCGGAGAAGAAGACATGGAATATCCTCCTCCTGCCTTTGAGGAGGGCATCTCCACCATGGTCGATGAGCTAGTACAGGTGAACCTCAGTAGTGAGGCGGACCCGAGACCCACATTGGTCAACACCTCTATGCCTCCCGAGGAACGAAAACAGTACATAGACTTCCTCAGGCAGCACCGTGATGTGTTTTCCTAGAGTTATGACGAGATGTCGGGACTAGATCCCCAGGTATCCATCCACCTCCTTGGTGTCCCAGCAAACCACCGTGGGTTCAAGCAGCCTCCCAGGAAGATGCACCCCTTTCATGGTGCCATGGTCGGGGCCGAATTTGATAAGCTCATTAAGGCCAACTTCATCAAGGAAGTCGAGTACCCCAGGTGGCTAGCCAACATTGTGCCCTTCAGGAAGAAGAATGGGCAGATCAGGGTCTGCATCGACTTCCGCGATCTTAATCGCCACTGTCCGAAGGATGACTTTCCCCTTCCCGTGACAGAGCTGTTGATCGATGCAATGGTCGGGTTCCAAGCCCTCTCCTTCATGGATGGGTACTCCGGGTATAACCAGATCCGGATGGCCCCCGAGGAATAAGAGTTCACTGCCTTCAGGGCCCCCCAGGGTACTTTCTTCTACCGGTTTATTCCCTTCGGCCTGAAGAATGTGGGTGCCACCTATCAACGGGCTAAGCACTGCATATTCAAGCCGATCATCGGGACATTGGTGGAATGCTACGTAGATGACCTGGTGGTTAAATCTCGTCAGCGCTGGGACCATCTCAAAGACCTTGAGAAAGTGTTCAGTTTCCTCCATTCTCACCACTTGAAGATGAACCCGTTGAAGTGTGCCTTCGGGGTCACCTCCAAAAAGTTTCTTGGCTTCATTGTTACGTATCGAGGTATCGAGATCGACCCCGAGAAGATCAAGGCCATCCGTCAGATGCCTCCTTCGAATAATATTCGGGAGCTTCGAGGCCTCCAAGGCCACTTAGCCTATATATGCAAATTCATTGTGAATCTGGCCGGAAAGTGTAAGCCCTTTTCTCGACTCCTGAAGAAAGGCGCTGCCTATGGGTGGGACAAAGAGTGTCAGACCGCTTTTGAGGAAATCAAGCAGTATCTGCTTCATCCTCTGGTCCTGATGCCACCCATTCCCAGAAATCCACTGGTCCTTTACGTGACTACCCTGGAGCGATCCCTCGGCGCCCTTCTCACCCAGAAGAACAAAGAGGGAATAGAGAATAACCTCTAGTACCTCAGCCGCTTGCTCCTAGACGCAGAAATTAGATATTCTCCCATCGAGAAGAGCTGCCCGACGCTCGTATTCACCGTACAGATATTACGGCACTACTTGCAGCACCACGAGGTACAGCTTCTCTCTCGGGTAGACCCGTTGAAATTCATCCTGAGCCGGCCTATGTTGACCGGCCGGTTGGCACGCTAGGCGGTGATCCTCCAGCATTTCGACATTAGGTTCGTACCTCAGAAGGCCGTCAAAGGACAGGCGTTGGTAGACTTCTTAGCTGCCCACCCAACCTCTGCGGACCAGCCACTGGATTTGGGCTTTCTTGATGAGGCAATCCTCTCAGTCGATCACGCCACCCCATGCTGGCAGATTCACTTTGACGACACCTCCCGAAGCCCTACCGGTAGAAGGCTTAACGATCCTAGGCTTAACAGAGTGGGCCTGGGTATCGTCTTCATCAACCCGGAGCAATCCGTTCTGCCATATTCTTTCTTGTTGTCAAAAGGCTGCACCAACAATGAGGCAGAATATCATGCCCTCATGACTGGCCTCGAGTTGGCTCTGGAGTTTAACGTACCCCACCTGTATGTAAAAGGGGACTCTAAGTTAGTCATCAAGCAGGTTAACGGTGACTATGCTGTCAGGAATCCAGGACTCATGCCGTTGCTGGAGTACACCCTCAATATAATGGCTAAGTTCCCCTCCCGACCAGATGTCGTTCACGTTCCCCGGTCACAGAACAGTGAGCAAGTGCTTTGGCCAGCCTGGCCGCATCACTCGCGGAGCCCGAACAGGATGAACTAATCATCCAGGTGGTGAAACGGAGAGTCATTGCTCTTGTTATCCCAGAGGGTGATCGTGGCCCATGAGTGAACAATCTCACCGCTGGTACCCCTACATCATGACCCCCCAGGGCTTCAGGTGTGGTGATCGAGACATTTCCTGACTAGAAGACACCCATGGTTGAATATCTCCGGCACGACAATCTTCTGATGGACCGAGTAGAGCGGGAACGAATCCGGCGCCGCGCGCCGTAGTTCACCCTTAAAAGCGGTCCCAGCTGTGAGCAGCTCCTTTATAGGCGCGGGTTTTACGGCGTTCTCCTCCATTTTCATCAAGGAGTTGAGATCCCACAGGTCATGCAGGACGTGCACACTGGTTCCTGTGGTGCCCACCAGGCCAGTTCGAAGTTGTCCTACTAGATTCGGAGGTTGGGATACTTCTGGCCCTCCATGATCCACGACTGCATCGAGTACGCCAAGAGGTGTCATGCGTTCCAAGTTCATGCTAACTTTGTGCATCATCCACCGGAGCCTCTCCATACTACTAAGTATTCTTGGCCCTTTGTGGTCTGGGGGTTGGATGTCGTAGGGCCTTACCCGCCGGCGACGGCCCGCCAGTGCCAGTTCATCTTAACCGCCATAGATTTCTTCTCAAAGTGGGAATAGGCAGCCCCGCTAAGGGAAGTCAAGGCTGGTTCTATCGTCGACTTCGTGAGCTCCAATATCATCCACCAGTTTGGAATACCTCACGCTATCCTCACAGATAACGGAACCAACTTCTGAACGGCCGAGCTAAAGAGATTGTACGCCATGTACAACATTCTCTCTAACCACACCTCCCTCTATCATGCGCAGGAAAATAGATAGATTGAGGCATTTAACAAAACCCTCTCTAACATTCTGCAAAAAATGGTTGGTCAGAACAAGAAAAGTTGTCCGGACAAGCTCCCCAATTCCCTCTGGTCTTATAGGATGACGACTCGCAATTCCACCCAGGTGACTCCGTATTCCCTGGTATATGGAGATGAGGCCGTCCTTCCCATCGAGGTCCAGCTGCCCTCATTGTGCATGGCGGTCTACGACCAGCAAGTGCCAGATAGAGTTGCCGAGATCCGTCTAGCCGAATTGGAAGCGCTGGACGGAACTAGGCTTCGATCTTTACATAACTTGGAAAGGCATCAGAGCAGGAAGGCTCGAGCTTTCGATAAGAAGGTTCGCCTCCGCTCCTTCCTGCAAGGTGACTTGGTGCTGGCTCTTAGAGCGCCAATGATTCCTGGCAGGAAACCACCCAAGTTGGAGCCCAAGTGGGAGGGGCCTTTTATTATCCACAAGGTCTATCCCAATGGCGCGTATTCCCGGGTGACTATGGATGGTGAGCGTATCACTCCTCCCACCAACGACAGGTTCTTCAAGAAGTATTTTACCTAACCAGTATGGTCCTGCATGACCTTAAACTGTATGGTCATGCATGACCTTAAACTGTACGGTCCTGCATGACCTTAAACTGTATGGTCCTGCATGAACTTAAACTGTATGGTCCTGCATGACCTTAAACTGTATGGTTCTGCATGACCTTGAATTGTATGGTCCTGCATGACCTTAAACTGTATGGTCCTGCATGACCTTAAACTGTATGGTCCTGCAAGACCTTAACCTGTATGGTCCGGCATGACCTTAAATTGTATGGTCCCGCACGACCCTAACTGTGATTTGGTCTGAGTTCTAAGACCTAAAACTAAGATCCTCTTGGTCCGAGCTCTAAGACCTAAAACTAAGATCCATATTTCATCCAACATGATGTTTAACTATATTTCCAGAACTACGTCTAGCTTGATTCCCATCCTAATGGGATACATAGGAACGCCCAGACCTTTCGTCTTTGGGTCCAGCTTGAGGTCCGCGGTCGCGTCTGTTTCGCCTTTGGGACCTTGAACGCAGGATCGCATGGCGTGGTGTGAGATTTTGTCCCCATTCACGTTGGGTTTGCAATAGCTGCACCACGCGCACCCTATCCTCAGGATTTATCCCTCCTATGTCCAATGGCATTAAAAGACGCTTTCAAGAACTACATGTGGATTGATTCCCATCCTTATGGGATACGTAGGACCACCTGAACACCTATATGTCAGGTCCAGCCCCATCTCTTAGGAGATCCCACGATCTCCCGGTTCCCAGGGTGTTTGGCATTACTCCCCCTATTTTTCCCGGGGATCCGCCATCTATTGGCTGCTCTCGGAATGAGCCCTATGAACCTTTCCAGTGGTCTTCTAAAGTGCTCAGGGTACTCTGGTCTAGGAATTGGAGTGCCAGATTCGACTTCGGCATGTTCCATCCACTTTCCAAGCTTCGTTTCCCTCTTCATTCGGGCCCCCTTCATCCTTCACACCCAGAGGGACCCCCATGAATGGCCTGGATACAACGCCCAAGGGCTCTCCTACCGTCACGGGCCAACGCCCCCGAGGGTTTCAGACAACAAATTGATACAAATCCCTTGTTGCGAACATGGTCAGCGGTTGATGCTCATTTGTTAGTCCCCATGGCTGACACGACATGATGCTGTGTTGCGAACATGGTCAGTAGTAATCCTCAGTTGTCACGCCGGTTCCGCCAGGACCTGACCGTTGGTGGCATGGTTCATGTCATGTTCTGCCCCGCTGTGTCAAGGTGGAATTTCGACACTCCTTGTACTAACCCTCAGTACACCCCTGCACATCAGACAGACCGATCAGCGTAACAGTGTCTCTCAGGGATCCCGCTATCTGAGCGCTAGAGTATGTGCTTGGGTCTCTTCTTTACAGGTTGCGTGCAGCTTGACACTCATCCCCATGGGATACGAGGAGTCGCCTGGACATTGTGTTTCGGGCCTAGCACAGCTGGGATCTAGCATCTCTAGTCCCCCTCCTGATGGTTGGACCCTCGCCGGCCCGTTTGCCCGAGGCTCCTCTCTCGGAATCACGCGCAGTGATGGTATCGCAACATGCGTGTTCCCCTTGGTCCAAACCATATGACCTTAAACTGTGTGATAGTCCAAACCATACGACCTTAAACTGTGTGCTGGTGCAAACCATATGACCTTAAACTGTGGTGTTGGTCCAAACCATAGGACCTTAAACTGTGTTGTTGGTCCAAACCATAAGACCTTAAACTCTGTTGTTGGTCCAAACCATACGACCTTAAACTCTGTTATTGGTCCAAACCATACTACCTTAAACTGTGTTGTCGGTCCAAACCATATGACGTTAAACTGTGCTGTTGGTCCAAACTATAAGACCTTAAACTGTGCTGTTGGTCCAAACCATTTGACCTTAAACTGTGCTTTGGTCCAAACCATATGACCTTAAACTGTGCTGTTGGTCCAAACCATATGACCTTAAACTATGCTACTGGTCCAAACCATATGACCTTAAACTGTATTGTTGGTCCAAACCATATGACCTTAAACTGTGCTGTTGGTCCAAACCATAGGACCTTAAACCGTGCTGTTGGTCCAAACCATACGACCTTAAACTGTGTGATGGTCCAAACCATACGACCTTAAACTGTGCTGGATGGTGCAACCACATGACCATAAACTATGATGATATCGT
The DNA here is from genome assembly GCA_963277665.1 of Viscum album. NCBI lineage: Eukaryota > Viridiplantae > Streptophyta > Magnoliopsida > Santalales > Viscaceae > Viscum > Viscum album. The sequence continues at coordinate 622,910,314 of OY728145.1, forward strand.
CTCGGCTAAGTGCCGTTAGGACACTACCGCTCAAGAACTCAGTATGGCTTTATTCTCATCCTTATGAGATACGTAGGAGCACCTGGGGAACTTCCTCGCGGGCCCAGCCTCCCTTCGTGTTTGGTCCCTTGACTCGAGCATTTCCCCGGAGAGCACATGGTAAGTAGGGATTAGGTCCACATTCACGTCGGGTTTTATAACCGCCTTGCCATGTGTCCGTTTCTCCCCTTTCCCATTCATAGTCCATGCTCTAATACCTTAAACTAAGACGCTTTCAAGAACTACGTAAGGCTTGATTCTCATCCTTATGAGATATGTAGGAGCACCTGGGGAACTTCCCTGCAGGCCCAGTCTACCTTCATGTTCGGTCCCTCGACTCGAGCATTTCCTCGGAGAGCACATGGTAAGTAGGGCTTAGGTCCTCATTCACGTCGAGTTTTGTAACCGCTTTTCCATGTGTCCGTTTCTCCCATTTCCCATTAACGGTCCAAGCTCTAAGACCTTAAACTAAGATGCTTTCAAGAACTATGTAAGGCTTGATTCTCATCCTTATGAGATAAGTAGGAGCGCCCGGGGAACTTCCCCGTGGGCCCAGCCTACTTTCGTTTTCGGTCCCTTGACCTAAAACCTCTCCTAAGGGGGTTATGCGATGTGGTGCGGGATTAGGTCCTCATTCACGTGGGTTTGTTCACCGCACCATACACACCCCCTATTCCCATTCACACTAGGTGTTTGAGTTACTCTACCGTGTGCCTCTTAGGTTTCCGTCAGACCTTTGGTCCGAGTTCTAAGACCTAAAACAAAGATCATTTCTTTGACTCTTTACGACTCTCTCTCTCTTGTGGGATTGCACGATGTGGTGCGGGATTATGTCCTCATTTACGTCGGGTTACTCGTCATGACGTGCTCATCCCTAGATGAGGCGTGTTCCCCATCCCGAATGACATTAAACTGTATTTCACCCCGCATGACGTTAAACTGTATTCCGTACCGCATGAAGTTAAACTATATTTCGTCCAACATGACGTTAAACTGTGTTTCAAGAACTACGTGTGGCTTGATTCTCATCCTAATGAGATACGTAGGACCACCCGTGACATTTCGTCTTGGGTCTAGCCCTAGGGGTTACTGAACCCCGTCCTTCCTTATTGTTGGCCCCTCGGCCCGACTTCATGAGAAGTGGTGTAATCAGGACATCTACCCTGAGCAGGTTCGGGATGCCCAATGATAATAATGGGAATTGGAAGTTCTCTCACCAAAGAGGTCCTGCCTAGAAATTGGGACGACCCGTGATCAGGTCTGTATGTCCGCCTATTGTGCTTTCACCATGGTGGCACAATTCCGGGTGTGTTGGACTCTGTTCGAACAAACCACCACTCCACCTTCCACGCTTTGCGTCCCCCCTTATTCAGATCCACATTTCCTTTCATGTTTGACGGGACCCCCTAACAGAATGTATGCTTGACCTATGGTCTGCCTACTGTCCTGGGCCAACATTTTGGAGGACTGGTCATGTTTTACGGGACCACCTAACAGTATGGATGATAGAAATATGGTCCGCCTATTGTCCTGGGCCAACGTTCCGGAAAACTGACCGATGATATTTGATTTAGGACCCATGTTGCGAACATGGTCAGCGGTCAGCCCTCATTTATTATCCCCCATTCCAGGCCAACATGACATGGATGCTATGTTTCCGCCACGGTTGACAGTTATCCTCCATGGTTGCACCCCATTTGGTTCTGAATTTGGGCAGCGTGATTCACCCTTCCTCTCCACCACCATATGTTCAGAGGGATTTCGATGCCCCCGGCATCGCCCCGCTCGTGTGTTAGAGCACATTGAGGAGTCAACACATCAATCGGCTCGAGGTCTCCTCAGAAGTCCAGGACCAATTTTGGACACCTGAATCTTGGTCAATGCCCCACAGTTGAACGAAATGATGGTACGAGCATCTTCTGCTTCTTGCGTTGGGCATGACCCACAAGAGCCTTGGGATGAGTTGTTATTCGTTTCGAAACTATGGTTGAGAACATTAAACCAAGGGTAAAAATGAATGGATTTGGCCATATATTGGATTGAGACGATGATCAGTAAAAGCAAAAAGGTCACGAGATGGAAAAAACAAAGCCCTTAGGGATCAGCATGCTGAAGCGATCTTTCCAGCACTGCTACCCTTTGGTTGGTAGCCTCCAGGACCGCTTCTCGCTCTTTGAAGACTCTCTCCTCGTCGGACACCATAGAGCGCAGCTCTCCAGCCCTAGCTTGTGCCTGCGCCCGCTCGGTTCTAAGTACGGTCATCTGGTGACTTGTCTCCACCATTTGTTCCTGCGCATCAGCCAGCTGGACCGTTAGTTGCTCCACGAGCTCAGAGCATGTTGCGATGAAGGCCTCCTTATCTGCTGCCTGCCCTTCGAGGTGCCGGACTTCCTATTCCACCCTCAGTAGCGCTTGAGAGCTCTCCGATCCTCCCCGGCATTGGGCAATGTCGGTGCGCCGGCTGTTGTCGCGTATCTTCTCGGCCATGTAATCACGGACCGTCAGATGAAGACGTTGAGCGTCAGCCCCTTCCGGCACACAGGAAGCGCATCTAGGTCTGAAGTGATCCAATTCGCCTCAGCCAATCCGACTGGGGCTCTCTGAGGAAGCGCTGGATACACTTCTACCCCTTGCACCATGTCATCCGGCTCTCCTCGGATGCCTCTGAGTCTGAGTCGTCTATCTCCTCGGGGTCAGCGGGTTGGTATATGGGGAAGGCAACCAGAATATCGGCAGATGGATCCTCCACAGGGACACCTTCGTGAGGAATAGAATCCTCGACGTCCGGCCGACCTTCTTCTCTCGCCCCAGCAACAATGATGCCTCCACCAGCTTTCGACCTCGTTTCGGGAACAACACCGCTGATGTCCGCCGCCCCCTGTTCATCAATTGTCGAGGCCGACTCAGTGCAGGGAGCATGTTCTGAACGAGGTGGTATGTCCGCCGCTGGTCTACTTGCGGATGGCCCAGGCACCGCAGTCTGACATGCCTCCAGTGTTGAGATCACTACGCAAGGCATACACTGGTCAGATGGGATCTTTTGACACCAAGCACCAGTAGTGAAGCATGAGACTTACAGGAATCCAGAGCGTCGGTCCCCAATGTTTCGGCTGCTGCAGGAGCTTCCGTATGGGGAGACCCCCCGCGCTTGTTAATTCAATGATGGGTGTCAAGTCCCCATCATGTCCCACTAGTTCCTCTCCTCCCTCCTCTGGTGGGGATGCCCGTCCAATGCTCAACTGCTCTTGAGTAGGATGGGGAAGTGAGTTAGAAGTTGGAAAGGAGAATTGATGAATAAGGTAAATGAATGAAGACAGAGACAAACCTCAAGAATCTCGGTTATGTCGAGATCAGAGTTGGAAATCTCGCCACTCTCTCGGAGACTCCATTGGTAGGTCGACCCTTACGACCCCTCACATTCGGGCACTTCTTCTTCATTTTCTCCCTCGCCTTCGTCCTCTCCGGTTTCCTCCTCCCCCTCCATCTCCTCGTCACTATCGCCTTCTCCCAGTGGCATCGCTTTCAGATCATGCTCCTGGACGAGCATCACTTTCACTAGGAAAGGTGGCTCCGCACGCCACCCCCCTTTGGCGTGCGTATGCATCCATGGCCGTTAGATAAGCATGCCGACGTTGGATGTTTACTTGGTCGGTAATTCGAACGAGCCCAACCTCTGGAAGTTGGATCTCGTTTTGCATTATCTTCTGCCAGATGGCTTTGACGCTCAGCGACTGCCGGAGGGTCATGCAGGCCAACCACAGTGCCGAGAGAATTGCGTCTTGGGAAGGTTCGAGCAGATATCTTATCTGATTCCCGGGCAGTTCCCTGGATGCCTCATGTGACCCCCTACAGGTAACAAGGACGTGGCATCACCATGTGATGTTCTCGCTACCGAAGTCCCGGTCTGCGCAGACCTCGCTGCCTGACGCGCCCTTGGTCCTCCCCTTTCGACGGCACCATGCCTTCTTTCCCGTCGCCCGATTTCTGCGCGAGTAACCTTGAGTTGCCGGACGCGCTTGCATAATAGCCCCTCAGGGTACGCAATGGTCCAGTGTTCGGCGTATTCGGTTGCTAGGCCGGCATCGACCCTGGCGGGGGGAAGAGTGACGACATCGCCAGAACCAAAGGTGGTAAACATCAAGCACATCTGGCGCAGGATGCACAGATTCTTCTCCTGCCAGACATCCGTGAATACCTTCTTCAGCATTCTGTGGAGGCACCTGAACTGCCTGGCGAATCGGGATGGTACGTAAGGCTCACAGATCACCTTCCCATCGATCCGAGCCACGAGAACCCCGCCCCGAATTCTCTAGAAGTATTCATGCTATTCTAGAGAGCCTCGACTGTTGTCCACCAGCTGGCCGAATGGGGTTGGGAATGGGATGAAGTTGAAGTTGTCATGGTTGCCGATGCAGATCCTCACGCCCTCCTCATTGAGCGTCATCGGTGCCACCCCTGTGATGTTTAGCAAGAACGGTCGCAGACCGTTGCCCGAAGGACGGACGGCGTTTGGGAAAGTATACCCGCCGAGATGAGCCGCTACCCAGCCATGGAAGATCTTGAACCATTTTTTGGCGGCCATGGAGCCCGCTATAACCAATGTTGCTGGATGGACGCCCATCCTCGCATCCCGAACCGGCAGAAGCCACCCGCTCAGGAAGGCGGCAAGGAACCCGACATACCGGACGTTCGGGTCCCAGGCGTCAATAACGCGGTAGCCCCATTATTGGTATTGCCCTGTCTCTAGGGTCCTCTAGTATGACCCATCCCTGCTCCTCTGAGTCGCGGTTGGGCACCGTTTTCCCCATCCCGGCATCTTGACGGCAGGATCCTTCTCGAGGAACAAGACGAACCAGCCCTTGAAGGCAACGTCCTTCAGGAGGTCCTTGACCCCCCGCCTCTCTTTGGCCAGCTCCAACAGGTGCCACATTAGCATTGGTGTCCGTGACCTGTCTCCCCAGGTGCTCTTTGGAGGAATGAACTCGTCGTATTGGTAACCTTCCAGTGGGATACCTCCGATGTAGTGAACGTCCCAAGGACTGATGCCGACTTCCCCATGATGAAGGTGGAATGTGTTGGTGTTAGGAGACCACCGGGCGAATAGCTCCGCTACGAGTTCAGGCTGGTGGAGGAAGTGGAACTGCGATGTCCATATCACCTTGAACATGTCGATATACCACAATTCGTCCTCGAACTGGTCATGGGTATGGCGAACCCAGAACTCCCAGGCCCATTCGCTGGTGAAGTTTCCCCCAAAACGTAGGTCCCAATCCTTCATCCAGCCCTTCGTGTCATCCGTGACGCTCTGACGGAATGTGCTCGCATAGAGGGCCGGAGAATCCTCTGCCACAGGCTCGTCCCCAGTAATGGTCCTAGTACTTGGGTTCAGGACATATACGTCTATATGTCTAGTTTACCTGGCAGGATGTCCATTGTTGGTGATGTTGTAGCGAGGAAGTGCGTCCTCCTGAGTCACCCAAGACCGCGACGTGTCCACCTCGAAGCCTGACAGTGGCACCTCCTCTAGGATGCCAAAATTCCAGAGCAGGAGGTTGTCCGGCAAGGGATATGTCTTCTGGGCCGGAGTTAGCAGATTGAACAAGGTCAAAATGTTGGAGACAATCACCTTGGTTCCATAAACCTCCTCATTTGCCGCCATTTCTGTCCTACGGGTCCCCCTCATCAACTCGGTTTGCAGCCATCGCGAATCTTTCGGGAGTTGGGAGAAATCAGAATGCAGTGCGCAGAATCGGAGAATTCTGCGTGAAATATGAATGAGTTGCATGAAATTCTGGAGATGAGCGCGCAATCGGCACGCGAAGCGCGGAAAATCCCGAACAGGCGTGAAATCACGGCCGAATTTCAGATGAAATTCCGCATTGCCAGAGCGTTTTTACGCGCTGCCGCAGAAGTGATTTCGCGCACGAGAGCGATGATCTTATCATGTGGAAAAAAGAGGAAGTATGGATCTGGGACCCAGTGCCCCTTTTTATAGGCGAGGCCAGGGTTCCGCGCCGCGCAGAAAGTGGATTCCGCGTGCGTCTGTAGGATTTGCGCGCCCCCTCAGAATTTTGCGCGCAACTTGACCAGGAGACTCAGCACTTCGGCGTTACGACGTTTCCCTTGGAATCCAATCGTTGCGACCTCTCGCCGAACTAATTCCAAGGGGGGGCATTTGTTGACGTCGAAAAAATTCCATAACTCTCGGAGGAAGTTTCGAAATAACGAAGCGAAGTCATATTCGGAACCAGAGGCCCGATCCGGATGCCCGGGATGTGGTGTGCGAAATAAAGGAGGATCCGCGCGAAAAATTGTTCTGCGCGTGTAGAATCACCGGGTTTTGCGGAATTGAGCCGATGTGGTGCGCAATATTTGCGCGACCTGGTTCTGCGCAATGAGTTTTTGCGTGCCGGCTGCCCTCGGTGCGAAGAATTTCGCGCACCGCCTGCATTCCGCGCCGGAGGTCGCCTATAAATAGAAGGTGACCCCGAATGATTTGGGGGTTCCGGAATTCGATGTGACCCTGGTGTGTGCAATTCGGCTTCCCCCATGCACAATATGACTTCCAGGTAATCCATCATTTCGCGCAAGCTTTCCCCGGAGTCCGCCTTTGTGCGCAACTCCACAGGCTTCAGTGAATTTTCCCCCTTCCCCGGGTTCCGGCCTTGCGCACAATCCGTTTCTCGTGCGTGCAAAACCCTGCAGTGTGCGCAAAACCCTGCGCGTAATTACCTCTCCACGTACAATTCCCTTGCTCCAGTTGTGCGCCGTCCCAGTGTTTTGCGTGCAAACCTTCTTTTTTGCGCGCAAAGACCAGGACCCTTCACCATGACGCCCCTTGGCTGCCCCCCTGCACCGGCACCTGATGTCTCCCCTACCAGGCATGCGCGCCATGCGTTGTTTTCCTGTACGGCCTTCCAGGCTCGTGTGAAGTAACCTCAAGTTCCCTTGGACCGTGTTTCCCGTTGCGTTGCTTTTCCTTATGCTTCTCCACATAGGCACGCTAACGGCTATTGCTTCTTCGCATAGCCACGCTAACGCGGACCCCCCGATGGTTCGCCGTGCGGCCCCCCTTCACTATGGATTTGGCGATGCCTTCCCTCCCACAAGGGGTAGAAAGAATTGGGCATATAAGCCCTAGGGGTGTGGAGATAACCCACATCGTCCAAGATGTAGGATGTTAAACTGCTAAGCACCTCGTCCTTAACACAAGATGTTAAACTGTGGTCCGACCCCGTGCTTCGCACACAGGGTCCCCCCAGCTCGGAAATTTTTTACGCCCACTCGTCTCCACGGGAATGGACTCTTCCTCACATGGAATGAGAACCTCCTTGTCGGAGTGGCGTTTTTCCACGGGGGAAGGGCCGCCTCAAAGCGTAAGCCCTTAGCCTTTCTTGCGGATGATTGCACCCGTGCATCTCCGTACATCCCCCCTGCCAAGGCCAGTGGAGTCTTGTTCCCACTGCGCTTTGTCGCACCACGGGCCTCCACCCTAGAGTAAGGCCCGACACCAAGGGCCACTAACCACGCGTAAGCCCCTGTATCCACTTTGGGCCGCTCAACATGTAAACCCCATTCCGTTTCTCACGGACGCACCCTTCGCGACGTGATTGTCTGGACCCTGATGCCTCTTGTTTCCCACACCGAGCATGACTCAAGTGGGCTTAGAGTGCGCATCGACCATGAAGACCTCTTTTGGGCCACCCCAGAGTGTAATCCCCATCCCAGCGAACTACGTGGACTTTGATCCGTGCCAACGCACGGTATGTAGGAAGCCTCCACGAGGTTCAATCCCACCACCCGGTCGTCCCGACCTCTCCATGTCGGTTCCCTAACCACCCTGGGCCACCTCAGATCATAAGCCCCAAACCCCCCGTCCCGCATGACGTTAAACTGTATCTCGTCCCGCATGACGTTAAACTGTATCTTGTCCCGCATGACGTTAAACTATATTCCCCCTCTTGGGCCTTCTCAGAACGTAATCCCCATGTCTCAATCCACCATCCATCCTGATCCTTACCCAGTCCGCCCCATCCCGGTGAGATCATGCCACCCCATCCCACTCCATGGCATCCGGGAAGCAGCACACGTGCTGGCCCCAACATCGGTGTTCCCCCCTAGGGGTCCTTCAACCCGATCCGTCTCCACAAGACGTTAAACTCGCGGCATACCCCGTGTTGAACATGGGAAGCTGAGGAAAACCTAAGATGGTACACATTCCCCGCGTTTGATGTGGGATGCCTCGGGCTTCCGCGCCCTCGAGAAGCCCTGTGATGAGGGACCAAAGACAGACATGCCAACGACGCCCCAACATGACCATTCTCCTCACCAAAGGTTGCTGCCCCGAAGAGACCCCTTGGAGTGTCTCGACGGAAGCAGCGTAATTAACTGGCGTCCATGTAGATATGGCACCAGGAATGGGCTTCACGAACCCTTCTTAAATCTATGAGGGAGACCCGGACTACGTGATAAGTTCCGAGGAGGAATCCATGGAAGGAAGAACCGACGTCCCATCATCTCGGTTTCGATCAAGGAACAGACATCCCTGAACAAGGAACAGATGCCGCCCGCCTTTGGAAAGCGGGAATGCGGGGTAACATGCAACGCATCCTCCCCATAGACGGATGCATGAGCCCCAGTGAAAGCATCGGAGCAACACCTGTACTTTTCCCAGAAACCATCCTAGATGGCCATTTCCTGCAGCCCGACTTCGAACAACCATAACTTCGGATCCGTAATTCCAGTGGGGCTCTATGACCAGTCAAATAAAATCCTGCGAAATGGGTTATGCTTAAAAATCATGTCTGGATGCATTAGGTAAATTACATGGATTCATTTTTTGGTGCCAAAACCCACCTACACACACACACATATATATATATAGATCACACATAAAAATCATGAACAACACCAATACTGTAAAGCCAATGGGCCTCGCCTCCACTAACATATTAAAAATAACAAGGTACTCAACCTTATAATTATGTTTAAATAATATATTTGGGCCATGTACAGATTAATACTCAGGGAACAAAATTCATATAGTAAATTTTTAAGGGGGAGTCTGATGAATTGAAATTGTAGCCCTGCTACTATGGTTTTCCTCTTCCTATTCATGTATTTTTATCCCAAATACTAGTGAATTCAATGTGAAGGGACACCATGTTTAATATTTCTATGTTTCCTCCTCTCCATGTATCACCAAAAATTTATTAATTCTTCTATTAAAATTTATCCTTATCTATGTGAGTTGTTTTAAACCCAAGGGATTTTTTATTTCTTCCAACCATGTGTGATCCAATAATTTCATTCTAATATCATTTATCCAAAATTATTTGGTTATACAAGTTCATCCTAAATTTATCTAAATATTATTGGATGATAAATAGTATATATATATATCATCACACTTCTCCATGTCTAATAAAAAAATACATCTATATATGTACACTAGTGACTCAAAAAATGGAATTAAATATGATATTCTATACACATATGTTTTTGACATCCTAGAAACTTTGTATAATACTGTATATTTTATTTGATCGTAAATAATCACATATTTATTTAAATTTTATTTGTAAATCCGTCATGTATTATTCAACCTTAAACTCATCGATTATAATCCTCATTCTAGACCAGATTTTGGTCTATAGAAGATTAGTGAAAGGTAGCGTAATATTTGTGTCCCTAGGGTTATAATTTTAATGTAATATTTTACATGGAGGAATTTTTATGGAGAAACATGTATGTAAGGATGGTATCCTCATCATTCACATATAACCCTCTTGATGAAATTATTTCCCTTCATTAATTCAAATACCATTTAGAATAATATTATGGTAGGTCTTCAACAATCTTTCAGATTTAGACAACTATAAAGTGTCCATGAACATAGATTGGGATGATATCTGATGTAGTAAAACTTTTATAGTTAACTTTAATGATATTCATGAGAACTAATAGGGGTATACTACATTTTATTTCTTTTTACGGTTCATTTTCTTAAATAAATGTTTTTTGGGCGAAATTTGTTTTATAAAACTAAAATCGAAGGATACCCATTTTTCTATAATATAAAACTGGAAAAAATGCTAGTTGTATCTATAAGGAGTTAATTTAGAGTAACCATCAGAATGAATACAATGTATGCACAAATATTTATAGGAAATATTTTGGGGTGACATTTTTTATCTGATGTCACTTCGCTCTGTTCATTTTTTCTAGGTCATAAAGCTCAACACCCTTCATAGAGGTTTATTCACCTAAGTGGGGGATCCATGGGATTAAAAAAATATTTTCTAAACCCATATATATTAATTCTTGGATTAACATTCCCATATAATTTTTCACTCCTTAACAGAGTAAGGAAAGAGAAAAAACACAGTAGTCACTTCACTCACCAGTAGTAGAGTTCTAAAAATGGGGGAAAGGGATATCATTATATTTAAGATTCAACCAGTTCTTTGATGTTATATAATGAAGTTGTCTCATGTATTTAGAGAAGTGGTGTGGTTTCCCATTCATATAGACCAAGTAAGTCCACCATTCTTAGTTTTATAACCATGTGTCATACCCTAGTTCCCAGAGTACATACATGATCAAAACCTATACCTTAGTATGCAGTAAAATCAAAAGACACCTTCATTACAGAGTTATATTCACCTTAGGATTATATCCTCATAATTACTGTTAGAATTAATTCTACGTTGGGGGAGTTATGAAATTTTTAAATATTCAATGTTGCTAATATAGGAAGATTCATTTATGTGAATAATATTTTTAGTGAAAGTATTTTGTATGGGACAGAGGTCCTTTGGTTCTTGGTCTCCCATTATCATGCCTCGTTGTGTATGGACCTTTACTGTTAATACTCATTTCCTAGGACTATATATAAGAGTCTATTTTCACAAATCCTCATATACTAATGTATAATTATTCTATAACTTCCATTAATGGCCTTCTGCACCCATACATCAACATTGAAGGCCCTAACACACATTGACTCCCACAGCCAGGTCTCCTTACATGAGGTCTTTACTTACCTATAATTTTATTTTCCATGTCTTCTTATGGAAGGAACATTCAATTTAAGGTCCTATTATGACATGGATACCTAGAAATTGGTCACATTAACCAGAACAATAGGCTAATGGAAGTTTATCATCCACATAGATTCCAATAAGAGGTTATGATTGGTTACCCTACATGGATTTCTGTTTAACCCTCTTTTGTTATATATTAATATAATAAGACTCCCATTAGGTGGATTAAGATATATAGATAAAATTTATGGGAAGTGATTCCCATGTTTAAAATAGTCACCACCCATCCCCACAAGGTTCACCCCTCTGGGTCCAGTGGTGGGAGAAGAGAGATAGTGATACCCATGTCCCTCCTCTAGAAGGCCCTAGGTTGGCGATTAGCACTGGGGGTATAATAAACACACAAATGGGTGGAATTACCCTCTAAGAGATAACATATGAAGGAGATATAAAATATAGACAACAACCAACTCCTTCATAGACTACTATATAAAATAAAATCCAAGTGAATATACATAACAACATGAAAGAACTGCTGAATCTAGAAAGGATAACTATATGGACCAAAATAAATGTAAGGACTAAAATAACCATGAAGACCAAAAATATCCTCCTAAACCCCTATATAGTATTAACTAGAATGATTTCCAGCCTACTCAAACTGAACTGACAAAAATAGTTTATATATAAGTAGGGTGAGTTTTAAATTATACATAGTTGGATCCTCCCCAAAGCCTCTCATGAAAAATTAAGGAAAGCATTATACTAACAATGAACAATACGTGAAACTAATTCATCACCTAACCAGATATAATATATTCCCAACGTAACCATGGATACTCTCCCCATGTAGTGCATACAAGAGAATATAATATAATAATGTATATCAAAGGGACCCCACTACTACTTCCCCACTGGTTTTAAATTTCCACCAACAACACACGTTGTGAGCATCTCTTTCCAAAAAACGCTATCCTGAATACACCTTAGAGAAGCACCACAACATACACCTCATGAAAAACACCACTATGTTCACCAAACCAAATTAACCATGTATTTTACGGGATCCACCATAGCACGGACATCATGTATCATACATCAGTTATTATAACTCAAGCCATCACAACCCACACACAGATTTAGGTACATCAAGACATAATAGCCTATATATTTTATACCTAATGTAGTCCTTAAGAAACTATATCCATAACAAATGACTAAGAAATAACCACAATCCATTACAACCCTATACACACATATATGGGGAAAACTGATCAGCATGCATAATAGCACAAGTAATTACCAAGATAAGAGAGTGGGTGAAAATGAGGTAGTTAACCATCCATCATCCCAATAAAAAGTTAGTGAAGACTCCCACCAGGGCTTAGAATAAGAGGGGTGTATGTTGAACTAACCAGCATAGTTTATTTTCATATAAAAACAAAAAAATTTAAATGATATGATATATCTGACAACCACACTATGGGAATAACCTATTCGTAGACTCAACTGCATATAAATTTTCCCAGACTCCCAACATCTATTACTAATACCAAATATCCTATAAGAACACAGCCATTTAAAGAGAAACATTAATATATTTTATTCATTTTTCATCAGTTTCACTTTATGTTAAATTATTATTAACCATTTATTAACCATTAACATTGTACACATTACATTTCCACATCATTAAAACAATGTTCCATGACCTCCAAGGATAAGTAATTGAGTCCACGACATCTCAGAATTATATCCTCAGCATTGCATCCCAACAAGTTCCAATCCCATGGGTTAAACATTAATTATTTTATAACAACATTACTTTCCATATAGCCAGGAAATATTGGAAAAAATACTCAGCTACTAAACAATGTAAACAACAAGGCACACCCATATGCCCCAAGTATTGGGGAAAGGAATGAAGATAAAAAACAACCTTGATGTGAGCCGAATAATATATCCAAACAAGTTTTCAACTTTCATATCACAAGTTAATCCCATAATTAACCCATTCTATTATAAAAGGTGTCCTCCCCAAAACCCACATGCATATACCGATTCATCTATCCACTCCATGTGTCAAATAATACCACGATAATTGGGCCTCCCCCCTTCACACCACAACAACCCCCAATGATCAGCCATCCCAGGCTCACATCACATCACATGAAGTAGTAAACAAGCATAGAATCTGGGATCTTATCCCTAAAACAAGGTGTCCAACCTCACAAACAACGATCTCCCATAGATCCAAAGAACATGAAAATCTACCTTTACATGAAAATAATAAACTCAAGACCTTGAAAAGCATTATCTTTTTTCACATGACCAATTTTTATTCCATCATAAATTAACTGATTTAGTATCTATAGGTTCCGACTATGGGAAACCAAAGATGCAGGCTACAATAAAATGTCACAAATTAATTAAAAAATTAATTAAAAATTCTTTTAAATATTTTATTCATCATAATTATCCTGATCCATATTCATTAAACAATTAACTTAAACTTGCATACCGAAATCAATTTGAATGTATCTATGTACAACAACAACCAGATACATTAAACATGACCCTTTTTTATTGTAGCCAATTAATTCTAAAATAATTATATCTTTACTTTCTATTCCAAATTTACATCAATAATAACATGATAATCCATGAAAGGCATTGACACCACACGATCTTAGAAAAATAAGAGTTAGACCGTTATCATGGTATTAAGCAACAACATCACCATGTGATCGATCCCAATTGTTTAATATGATTCAAGTAATTATTATGTTTATTTTTTTTTTGATCAAAATGATAAATCATTCTAGTTGTACTTTTTAAAATAACTAAACAAAGAATTAATGAATTATCATCCTTAAAAGGGAGTCAATGTTCTTCACCCGAGAACAGACCAATGATGTGGATCCTAATTTCATGTCCCACAAGAACTATATCCATGTTAGGATGTCACACAATAATCGTGACAAAAAAACCAAAAACTATCCATTAGAAACATGTAGATGATGTTCAACCACATGTAAAAGAAGAATGGGATGAAATATATCAAATAAATCATGAGAACAGAGGTAGAAAATACCCAATATAGAAGGAAAATAGCTACAGATCAATGGAGGAAATCTAAAGATCAACACCCAACAATGTAATCCCCAAAATGTTAATGAGGGGGTTGCCATGTTTATTGGAACAATATGGAGAGATGCAATATCCATGGGTTATGAATAATTTGAGTAGCTAAAAATGCATAAAACTACACTATAGATTGGAATTACACGACTTGTAACCCCCTTTCATTATCATTTAATCCTCATGGTTTAGTTTCCTCCTAAAAACACATCGTCTATTCTTTTTATTTAATTTTTTATCCCTGAAGACTTACACACCATGAACCTGACTTACATGATGTTTAATTATTGTACAATGTCTAATTATTCCTATTTTTAGTTTTTAGATGCCTAACCTCTCCAAACTTCTTATGAGACTCCCCTAAGACATATACATAAAATGGGTTGATCTACATTGGTTCGTTACCTTAAATTAGATACCTCTAAAAACCTTCTTGTCCTTGATAATCAAAAACAAACCTAGACAGGAAACATAAAGGGCTCATCTAAATAGTCATCCTCGGAGACACCTCTTAAGGATATTTTCAACACATGTGCTAAATCACCTCACCCAAGAACAAGGGGATGAACACCGTGAATAGGGGAAATAATCATTGAGTCTTTAAATTCTATAGAAGGAGAGTAGAACCTTCAAACCATATAAAGATACACCCTGAAATCACATGGCATACCACTCTTGTCGTCGTGTCCCATAGAAAGAGAGTAAGCCACAAAAATAAATAAGGGAAATCCATATCAAAAACCAGAAAGTTCTACAACAATACAAGGAATAACATTAAAAGATAACATATAAACATAAAATATATTGGGGGTAATGATCACCTATCTATGTCTCACATTCCTAGGAACTCTCCACCATGCTACTGTTCCACCACAAGGCATAAATCAAGGGGATATCACATTCCTCTTGTACCTTCTTTTTTGAGGTCTTGGATATCCATAATACACTACTTAAAGGTCTCATAATCATCAACATTAATCTCACCACAATTTTCGATGTGATAGTATTGATGTAGATAATGAAAGAGTTGTGAAACATTAAAAAACTCAAGTATCTGCCTCATGTTTGGGGGAATCACTATCCAATGAACCATGACTCCGACATGAGACAACACCACAAAAAGCCCCAAAAAACCATGGATAATGATTAATCCTATGAACCAAACATAACTATAGATGGTGGAGTTTCACCTTTAGGAACATGAGATCACAATATGTCTTGATGAGTCTGGATGGTCCATCTTGTCTGAACATCCATCCATTGTTGAAAAACATTGTGAAGCCATTGCATAGAACCAGAAGCTTTCTATAGACCACTCTACACCATGGAGGTAAAGTGATGATCTCAATTAGAAATTGTCTTCCTCATGGCGCTGTGGTGTCTCACCACATCTTCAAAATAATGCATCAACAAAACATCCACCGCACTTGACCCCTTGATCACTATAAATTTGGTCGATTTCATAGAAAAATAAACCAACACCCATATAAAATCATAGTTTCCATGAACACGAGGTATGCAAGTAATAAATTCCATCGATATTTCATCCCAATACCACTGAGGAGCTTTTAACAACTGGAGAAACCCACCAGGAACATAGTGCTTGGACTTCACCTTATGACATACCAAACATCCAGACACAAACCCTACAACTGCTTGCTTCCACACATACCACCAAAACAGACCTATCATGGATTGATACATCTTCATATTGCCATAATATACCAATAAAGGTGTACTATGGTACTCTCCATGAACTATCTCACGCATCACCAAAGGAAAAAAATCTTTCCTCGAAACAACATTGGGTGTTGTTCATCCTCAGAACAACCATCAGGGGACTTACCATTAAATGCTCGGTGTCAACAGATGTCTACCTCATGGTCTCCAAATTGGGAATCCTCCAGCTACTACACAAAATATGGTTTCACCAACATCTGAAAAGCATACCCACTCCCCTCGACTTCTCCCATATAAAGATGCAATGCTGAATGTTCTTCCATTACTCTTTAGGAATCTCCATATTCCTGCACTGCATCACTACATGAATTCCTTTTCAATTAATTTGATAAAACATCTCCCTTTCTAGGTTTATAAGACATTTTTATGTTTTAATTATTTATAAACTCCATCCTATAATGCTAGAGCTTGTTCATATCATGTTGGTAGAAAACATACCTATGACTTTTATGATTTCTAAAAAACAACTATCTACCATGAGGTAATGTATCCACAACATCAGAAATAATACCTCGAATAATTACTCATGATTGTGGGTGGAACAGTTATGATCATCGGGATGTATCTTTTGAGACCCATAACAATTCAATGACCTCTACTGTATTAGAACATAGGCTGACCCAAGATGTGAAGAATTATTAAAAACATAAAATTGATCTCCTTATACGTGAATAAAAAGAACTAGAGAACTGACCAACATCTCCTTCAGATACTCAAAATTATTCTAACACTAATCATTTCACATGAACACCTTATCATTTCAAATAAATTTTGTCAGAGGAGTCACATCCTGAGAGAAATTGGATATGAACCTCCTGTAATAGCCTAAAATACCAAAGAAACATCACACCTCTACCAGAGTTTTGGGGACTTCCCAATAAATAAATTCTTATATATTTTATATATCCACAGCTACTCCCTTCTAGGATACAACATGATCCATGAAACTGACTTCTTGAGACCAAAACCCACATTTTTTCAACTTCCCAAACAATATGTAATGATGAAAAATGGCACACATATTCTCTGTTGTATCCTCCTCAAATATGGAGTATAGAAGGATTTCGTTGATGAAAACAACCATAAACATATCATGGAACTCACCGAACATTTCATTAATTAAACCAAAAAACATAGCTAGATCATTTTTCACAACGAACAACATCACAAAAAACTCGTCATTACAATGACAACATCAAAATGAAGTCTTCAGTATATCCTAATGATTTACAGACATTTGATGATATCCTGATCGCAAATCCATCTTTTAGAACTCGGTTTCACTGTCCAGTTGATTGAATAAATCATCAATATATAGAAGAGGATAGTGTTTCTTAATTTTCACATGGTTCAAGTGATAATAGTCTATATGAAACAATAAATTTCCATCATCCATATATATGAAGAAAATTGGTTCACACCATAGTGACACACAATGTTTAACCAAAACCACACCAAAATAGACTATGGATCCTTATACATAGATCCCACATCATGGAAGGTTCCATACTACATAGTGAGATCATGATAAGAGACACTCCTAGATATAGTTCAATCTCAAACTCATTCTCTCATCAAGGGGGTAAAACTACAAACTCTTCTGAAACCACATTAGTGTAATCCTCCATGGCCCTAGGAAACGTTAACTAATAAACCTCTCATAAACTCAGAATCAAATCATTCATCAAGGATGATAAGGAAAAAGCACACCAATGATCCATCCGAGGGAATCAATCACTAACAAATACTTCTGGATCTCTATCAGTATCGATGAACACAACCTGCCTCCTGAACCAATCAATGATATCCTACATCGAAAACAACCAATCAATGATGAGGAATATTTTATATGGTTTTATTTGTAAACATATGAAATCTACCCATGAATGCTTTTTCCCCTCAACTGTTTCATAGTATTTACATATATCAAACAATTTAGCTCAAACTATAACTGGTGTGGTCAACACTAACGGAATTGAAAATCTATCTACTGCATTTCCCAAATCTTGTACAATGGTAGGGGATATGAAGGAGTTTGTCTCTCCTAGATAAAACTAGGCATGTACTAAACTTGAAAACAAGAAAAGGGTACCTCAAACGATGTCCGGATCTCCTTGCATGGGAAACTATAATGCATGAAGTTAAACACGACCAACTCCACGACCTCGTTGTCTATACTAATAACCAACTTCATGGTTTTACTATGATCTCTGAGGATGGGGAGTTCCCCAAGGCTATCCTCGTACTGACCCATCAACAATCTGATGATCCCAAACTAGAGAAACCTTCTGTTGCTTCCTCAGCTAAAGCTTTCACAATGGAGGAACCTAAAGTGGAATAACTGGTGCATTCTGACCATTCAGAAAGGTCAAGAACTCTCGACACTAATGATCTCATACTAAACAATAAAAATATGTGTCTGATAATGTAGAATTTTTATGAATGTATCCATCAATATTAAAATGAGACATTGAGGGTTGGGACCTACCCTCGCCTGATCGGAAGCTCTCATGTCATGAAAACTTGGAACCCTAGAACATAGATATGCTTTTTGAGGAATCATAATGACTCCCCTCTCATGGTTATTTGGTTTCAGCCAATGTCTTTTGGATGAAATATTATCTTTCCAACACCTTGAGATACATATTTAGTATAAATGTGGTGACTAGGTGATGGATATTTGGATGCAAAGCCTCCTAAAAATGCCTCACCCTAGCCTCCTCATCTAGAAATAGGTTTAAAAAATATTGCATAAGGTTCATGAAAAGGACCCTGAACTCTCACACAATAGATCTCCCCTATTTAAGGGTATGTATATTCTAGAAAATGGCCACTTTCATGGATAGATAAATAATAAACTCTTAAATGGTCTCATTAATCCTCCCACAAGCATGTGACTCCTCATGATTTTTGAAGAAGAAGAGCCACCATTTTCTCACTTAACAACACAACATCATCAAAGAAAAATATACTCAGTGCTCTTTCTGATCATAGATCAAACTAAAATTTATCTCAACCTCCTACAACCAGTATTTTATGACTCAATTTGAAATGGAACCCGTATACATCTACATAATGTGACGCTAAAACACTCAGAGTGTCCTCCTCTAAGTGTTGTATTTGTCAACCACTAATTTGCAATGATCTGTTGGCACAACTTACTTAAAATATTCCACGAGAACATTATGATGAAATTGACCTGGATCCATTCCTACAAAAGAATTTTTGTAGAGTTCATAAACCTAAAATACAAAATACATTAACATTAATTAATTATTTTCTTTTATTATTTAAGATTTACCTATAAAAATGTATACCCATTAAAATACTAGCACTAAGATGAATGATTGAATATTATTTCGAAGGTCCATACCACGAAACTATTATCACCTCGTTTATTATCTTATGTAAGATTAACATTCCATTCATCAAATCTAAGTGTCCCTAAATATTAGTTTCAATTCTAGTATCTCATTTGTACAATGCATGCTAAACATAACTGATATCATTTCCCTACCAGGCCACACTACCAGACCTGTTCAAAACTCCAAACTCCAATCTATCACTCAAAAAATCCTATGATACCACACTGTCATGACCCAATCCCCACAAGGTGTACCCCTCCTAGGCTAATAATGGGAGAAGGGAGTTTCTAACACCCAAGTCCCTCCTCTAGTTGTTCCTAAGATGGAGAATAGAACTGAGGTTATAATAAACACATAGGGGAGGCGTTTCAATTTTAGAGAACACATATGGAAGAGATAGATAATAAAGAAAACTAAAAAAATATTCTTGAACAACAATATAATTTAAATTCCATGGGCATATATTTAATGACATGAAATAACTACTACAACTGAAAAGAAAACTATAAGTACAAAAAAAGGTAAGGACTATAGTGACAACGAATCCTAAATAGCTTAGTCTAAACCCCAATCTAGTAGTAACCTTCCTGATCTCCAATATACTTCAACTGACCTGGAAAAGATTGATTATATATACATAGCATGAGTACAACATTATACTCATTAGGATCCTCCTAGCCTCTTGTGATAAAGTAATAAAATAATGGTAAATCACAATAAACAATAATTGAAACTAACTCATCAATTAAACATGTATACTAAGTTCAAAGCCTCACCCTAAAAACTCTCACCATGTGTTGCATTCAAGATCATATAATATAATAAAGGACATTAAGGGTACCCCGCTACTACTTCTACACTAGTTTTCCTCTTTTCCCCAAGGTCGCACGTCTGGAGCATCTCTCTTTAAAAGGCTAGTCCATAGACAACAGGGAGAAGTAGCATAATATGCACCTCATGTAACACACCACGACTTCCACATAACTATAAGTGACAAGGTTATTTATAAGATCCAAAAAATCCCATACAATGTGTATCATACGTTTTGAATTATACCTCAATCCATCACAACCCATACACTGAGTAAGGAACCTCAATCCATCACATCCTATACATGTTATACCTTTAGTAGTCCATAAGAAACTATATCTAGAATATATGTGTGTAAAATAACCACAAGCCATTACGTCCCTCTATATATATATATGGGTAAAAATAATAGACGTGCATACCATCACAAGTAACTACCACAAGAAGAGAGATGGGATAAAGGGGGTACTCATCAATCCATCCTCCCACCAGGATGTTGGGGAAAACACCACCATGGCTCAGAGTTTTCAGGGTGTTAGTTTTATTAAATAATAGGTTTGATCAGTCTATAAAATAAGAAAATATAATCATATAACATAGCTCCCAACCGCAATATGGGAATAATGTTCTCATAGAATAAAATGCAGCTAATATCTCTCAGAATCCCATCTAACACTGCTAAGACCAGATATCCTACAAGTACACAACAATTTAAAGAGCTACTATAATTTATTTTATTCCTTTTAATCAGTTTAACTTTATTTTAATTTTTTTACCATTAATTCATCCTTAAAATAATACACAGAGTATGTTTGAGAAGATCTATCACAGTACAAATTCACTCTCTAGAATATAGCACATCCAGTACATATCAATGTGTCCAAATCTTCAAATGTATGGGGTATTTATAAGAAAAGGCTCCAACAGTCAGCTCCCCCTCCAATGTTCATATTTTTAATTAAATCTCATAGGGACCTATACATGATTCACTCAGATAGTGGTTAGTTAGAAACATATTTTACGACAGCGTTTCATGTAAGAAAACATGAGAAACATAATCATGTTTAAGAAACATTATCACGTTTAAGATCTGATAAAATGAAACGTCACTATATAAAAATAAGAAAATTGAATGAAAAAAAAACTAATCACATTATTTTGAAAGTGAGAAATGGAGTCTATAAATGTAAATAAATGGATTTTTAAATAATAGGGAATCAGAGTCTGAATTCTGATGAATTCAGAACCTCATTTCAGAAGAAATCATAGTATGATTTCTAAAGAATTCCATGTCTGATTTCAGAAGAAATAGAAGTCCTATTTTAGAAGAAATCAGAATCCGATTTCAGAAGAAATTAGTGTCTGATTTCAAAAGAAATAAGAGTCTGATTTTAGAAGAAATAAGAGTATGATTCCAGAAGAAATTAGAGTATGATTTCAAAAGAAATCAATGTTTTATTTTAAAATAAATGAGAGTCTAATTTTAGGTGAAAACAGAGTATGATTTTAGGAGAAACCATAATATGATTTATATAGGAATCAGATTCTGATTTCTGGAGAAACCGATGTTTTATTTCTAGAGAAATCAAAGTCTGATTTTAGGAGAAATCAGAATATGATTTTAGGAGAAATTGGAGTACGTTTTCAGGAAAAATCATACACTAAATTTAAGATAAATAGGATTCACAATTCTGGGGAAATCAGATTCTAAGGAAATGTAAGATTCTAGGTTAGATAAGGATCCAATTGTTTGAATTAAGAAAATGATGGTTAGAAAGGGATTAGGAAAAAACTATATAGGACAGTAAAAACCATAGGTAAAGTCAAAAACTTTTTAATCGAATGTAAATTTTCCATTCAAAAATATTTCTTAGAGAAAGATAAATTTCCTTAAGAAAATGTGTTTGTGATTTTCAAAACATAATGGAATGGAAAAGTCATAAGGGAATATATTGAATCAACAAATTTTAGTATCCTAACCCCTATAGACTTCTGGTGAGCCTCCTATGAGAACCTCATTATTTGAAAACACAAAAAGGCCAAGGCATATGGATCGGGGCCCGTACAAAAATTGTGCATTTTCCAGAACCCTGATTTCTCTTTTACATGATTCCATATGTCAAAACCAAATAAAAATAATAGCAATTACGGAAAATAAATCCATATCATGGATTTGATGCCATAAAATCATGAATGAACACTTACTTTATACTCCATGTTGACTATGTTGAATAATTCCACCTAAATAATTCATATTAGGGTTCCAGTCCCCTAGGCTGTCATAAAATTCCCTACTTGGGATCCACTCACTGTGGATACTATAGAAATCCATAATAGATATCCACTTCACCCTAGACACCATGATAACAATATTTGGGTTCTAATCATCCATGATACCAAAAAATAATATTTTAGGGATCCACACACTTTGGAAACCCTAGAAATCATTACTGGGGAACCATGCACCCGTGTTATATCTGAGAGTACTAATAGAGAATCACTTTACCTATTCCACCCTTAGAAATATATAGGGGTAACACTATCCCAAGCTAACATGAACATCTTTAATAAGGGGAAACAACAAGATGGTCTCCTAAAGAATCATATTAGTGTTCCACTAAAGAAGTATACCTAGATTATCCTCACATGGGAACCACATCACCCATGCCACCTAGAAAACCATATTAGGGTGCCTCTCACCCATGATCCCATAGAGATCCCAATGAGTGATAAACATCACCTGGACCACATGGATACACTATATAATGTTTCAAATAATCTATGATATACAAATTATCCCTACTAGGGAATCACTTCTCCCACGTTACCCACTATAGAAACACATAATATGATTCCAATACTTATACCTCATTCAATATGGCGCATTATTTAGTCCAATTTATTTCATATAAGACATATTTGATGCTCTGTAGCCCAAACCATCCAACCATTGAGAAATACATACCAAATTATTAAAACAATGCTCATTCCCCAATCATGTTTTCCCTAATGATCTCAATCCTTTAACCAATCAATAATACATAAATACGAAAGGCCACCTACTAGGTGTAATCCCCAATAATTTCCTCATTAATGATATCATCCAAATAACTTACAACTGATCTACAAAAACTATTGGTATCCTTTTAATTTTTGAATCTAACCATAACCTCATATTTTTAGTGACCAATATAATTGATGAATAATAATGTGCTTGGGATGAATATGTATTGAACCAATCATTTCTTGGTATGTCTTTCTAGTATTCTATTTCATAAATTGTTTAACGACACATAATTTATCCAAGACATAAGAATATAAACTAAATATATATATTTTCTCTATTTCATGATATTAAATGGAATATCATTATTCCTACATTAATTATTATAAGAGTCTCATTATTATCTTTTATTTGATTACATCAAAAGTAATGATAATGGTACTAAACACAAGACTATAAAAGGTTCAATATGTTATATTTAGTGGTGCCAAACTATGTGAGTTTTATTTCCATTTGTAAGTATTGGCTGTAACCCACTATCATGGGACCAGTCATAAAACAACAACACCAACCACCTCCTTGGATAGTGATAAATTCAAGAGTTCCTATTTGGGTGGCATAAAATCATAAGATGATCGACCATTGATATCAATCGACCATTCTCATGACCGTGTTAACCAGTATTATAATTTTGAAGGATTTAAAAATAAAAACATAATTATATTATTGTGTCCCATATTATGATATTAGACTATCATAGGATGAGTCGACAACCCATACTATTGAGAAACAAGAAAAGATGGAAATTTTGTTGGAATGTCCAAAAAATCAGTAGCCTTAAAAACTCATGTCTCTAATGAAACCCGAAATGAGGGTGAGAAACATGTGGTAGAATGGTATTCCTTGTCATTATTTGATAAATCTTTTTATTTTGGGTATTTTTTATGATAATTTATTATTCTTTTAATATATATGGTATTTTGGTATTATTAATGTTATTATTTTGAAAAATTAGTATAAAAGTCATTGGACTAATAATAATTTCACAATTGATTGAAAAGTGGTGGATAAGGTAATATTATTTTATGGAGAAGAAAATATTTTCGTATACAATGTAAGTGATCTAGGACAACCATAACTATGATGGAGTACTACATGAAGTTTATCACTCTTAATTGGATGTTATTGGACAACTATAATCTTGATAGGGTCTCTTCTATACCAATATTTTATACTCATCCATGTCCTTTTCTAGTCATTATTCTTTAATTCCTTTTCAGATTTAATGAAAAATTAAATTATGGGTATCGAGGATTATTTTAAACTTAATGAATTAGGTTTCCATATGTTTTTCTATTTCAAGATCCATTATCATTATATATTTCATTTTTTTCTTCTCAGAAAATAAAATTAAATAAGTATGGAGATATTTTATTTTTATTGTGAATTACTAGTTGATTTAGTGCAGATTTATCTTTTGGGTTATTCATTATATAATCATGAAGTCTCTCTCAAATTTTAAAGAGTTTTTTATATTCATGGAATGCGTTGTTTATTTATTTTATGTTTTCTTTCGATATTATTGATTCATTATTTTTTTGTTGTCTTCATAATATCTAGAAATTCATGGATCATTCCCAAAAATTGTGATTGAAATCTAATTTTCTATTTAGAATTTGTTTCAATCATTTTATTTTATTTTTTGATATTTTTTTATATAGTTCTATGAGTAATTGTTTGGTATAATATATGGTCTGGGAATGAATTTTATTCCAGTTATAAATTATTAATGATTATTCTATATCATTGATAAGACATAGTCTCTTTAATTAGTGGTGTTAGTGTGGTTTTTATTAATTTGTTTCTTTATTTTTCATATTTTATTCATTATAATATTATAATAATTTATTGATTATATAGATATGGTGTTCTGTGAGGATTAAAATATTTTCGACAGTAGTTTCGGCGTGAAGAGTATATTTAGTTTATCCCCATAGTTTATTTTAAAAATATATATTATCAATTGAATGTGATAAGGGTATAGTTTATCAATTATTATATAACATATAATTAAAACGTTTTAACATGTTCCAATTTGTGTAATTACCCCATAGAATTATATAAAAATATTCTTCAAATAATCAAATAGGTCATCGGGTGAATCCACTAAGCTCGATAGATTTCATAACAAAATAATGGGTAAGTATGACATCATACATGAAAATTTATAATAAAAAATAAATATAAAATCAATACAATGAAAAAATAAAATGAAAGAAACAAATAAAAAAACATTTAATGAATAAATAAATGATAATTTAATATCGGACCTCTTAGGATAAAAATTATCCTTTTATAGATAAATAATTTATATAAAACATAGAATAATTATTATAAGGGTTAAATAATATTTGAATAAGTGATTAAAAATATATCACCCATGAATATCATTTCATCTTAAAAATACAGAAAAAAATGATCACTCAGTATCAATTCATGTATAAAAATAAATAAACATCAAAGTGGTCCCTAAATTTTAACCAATATCATGGTATCACTACCAAGATCATGACTAGTCCCCAAAATTAACTCTCTATTTTATCATATAAAATTTTCAACCACAACCCAAATGCATATTAGAGTATAAGTAATTTTAATAAACATGAAAAAATAATATGCCCATGGGGTGTAAATACAAATTACTTAGTTGTATATCACCACCTAACCCTCAGAAATGTTTTTTTTCAAATATATTTCATAATGGACAGGTTATTATAATTTAAATTCCTTAGTTAGCCTAGTATAAGGATATCAAAGTTGATTTCCTAAATGATATCTATCATACAAAAATGAACATCCTAATTCTATAACTTGGGTGATTGAGATAACAAATATATATTGAAAAATATAATTAGAAATAAAATATTTATTATTATATATTTCAAAGAGGGTATATTATTCTTTAATTTTAAGAAACACATGTGTCTATAGTTTTTCTGCCACAGTACAATTCATAGTATGTTATAGGTTTATATATTAAAGTACAATAATATCGTATAATCCCTATATAAACTATGATAGATTCTATGTACTGTGTTAATATTAAATTCCATTGATATGGGCATATGTAATGGTTATTAATATCAAGATAATCAAATAAAAGTTTGAGTAAATAGTTCCAATAATTGTGATATTATAATAAGACCGTTATACACTAGGATAATTCAAGGGGATGATGCATCCAAATAAACTTAAGGACGAGATACTAGTTAAGTATACCACCCCCTTATCAAGATATAATTTTAGATTGGAGAAATATAATTTTTATAGGAAACCTTATGTATCTTTAGTTCTAAACTATTGGGTTAAATAACTTAGTGTAAGTGTGACTATGTCTTTGGGTTCTACCACTCTATATACCCTCGATTTATAAAATACACCCGAAATCTTATATATTACCATACGAAGTTACCACTCTAGATGTCGAGACATATAATAATACCACTATCATAACATATAGTTTAATTCACATGTATATATTAGTTTTAAGTTTATAATAACAAACAAATGTTCATACTACATACTCAAAAACTCATAAAACAATCCAAATAATAAAAATATTATAATAAGTCAATATCATCAGAGATAATCATAATAATATCACTCCAATAAATGTATATATAAAATCAACAATTACACATTGTGACTATTTTTCATGAACACTTATTAATATTCATTATATAAATCAAGGAATGTAATATTATGGGAAAATATCATTGGAAACCCATTCATGGTATTTTGATATATCCTTCATCACACCAGATAAACATGAATTCTTAAATTTCTATTTATGTTACACACCATCCCACAATATTATATTATTCCAAAATAACACATATTGCAAAAAAAATGTATCCCAATAGAAAATTAATATATAATTATAAAAAAATATTTACTTTAATATTTTATAATTTGGGATGCCATGTCCATCAATCATGGATATTCAATGTTAATTTTTAAAATACTTGATGGAAAATTTATACATTTTACAAAAATAGATGATCAACTATTATACAGTGATTTCAACCTTGATAGGATATATAGATATAAAACATCATATAAAATTCTCAAATATTATAGTTATTCTCCTTGGAATTCCTCTCCCAAAAACAACCATATGATATTACAAATAGTGGAACCATGTTTGGTGTTTTTAAGGGTGTTTGAATGATGTATAAATATAATTTTTAATAATTTAATTGAAAAATATAATTATGAAATTACAATAATTTAGCTTGGTTGAAATTAATTATTAAAGGGTTGGTAATCTATAAACACCATGAAGTAAGTGTTGAAATGAATTAAAATACCATAATACAAACCCTATGATTGGTATGCCTAGTTTTATTTCGATTTTGAAACTAAGAATGATATTATTTATATATAATAATAAAATTAGAATGATTCTATTAAAAATGTGATCATTAAATAGTACAATTGATGAGTCATATAACCATATAATGGGTGAATGATCCTTATTGATGGATTTATGAATGTGACTAGAGGTTATAAAATGCAAAAAAATCATTTAACATTATAATGATTTGTCATTAATACATTTACAACCCTATTAAAATTATGCATAAGTAATCATATAATTAATTATAGGTAATGTTCCAATAGAAATGGCATATTGAATTAAAATAAAAAGTTTCCTTAGGTGTTCTTGAAGGATTGTCAAGATAATCAAAAAACTCTAGTAAATATTATAATATATAAAATAAAAGAGAAAATTATATTTAACAAATTGATGAATATAATAAATTTATTATAAATAACAATACACTATGGAATTTCTTGTATAATGTAATTGAATTATTTTTAGCAAGATAAGAAACATATATTGAAATTATAAATGTAAAGAATGTGATTGAATATAAATGGTGTGCTAACAAAATGAAACATTTAATGGATTTAAATATACTAAATAATTATATATCATTATTAATGAGAATTATATTAAAAGTTGTCACATAGTTATAAAGTAATTACGTATTATTAATGAGTTATATGAAATCGATTGAAATAAAAGAAATTTTTTTGACTTAAATCATATGAGATATGGTAGAGAATTTTTTTTGGTAAGGATTCAATTGATCAATTATAATTTTTGCATAATGTTTTGTAGTGACATTGGTTATATGAGACAGGTGACCTAGTCTTTGGTGTCAGGGTGTGCGTCTCGAGGCGATGTCGACAGGATGACGATTTGACTGTTTTTTTATTTCAAAATTTGAAATGGTTTTTTCTTTGGCGGCATCGTGGAGTCGAGTGGGTGGGATGTGGTGGTTTTAATCTTGTTGCTTTATCTCGTTGGAATTTGTTTTGGTTCACATTTACCAATTAAACGTGTTATTTGAAAATGAAAAAATATGGATTGTGGTGGACATTGGTTATATGAGTTGATATGAATGAAACTACATGTGAAAAAGCAGTATTTGCACAGTTTTGATGTTCAAAGACTAATAATTATATATCATTTTTTTCAAATTATTTAAATTGTATTGGTAATGTGAAATGGGATGGGAATATAGAATCCTGTTGGGGGATATTTTTGCGACCATATATGACACGGTATAATTTAATATAAAATAATCTAGGATATTAAAATAATGATTATTCAAAAATAATAATTTATTTTTGAATTATCATTACAAAATTATGAGTATGTCTAGTAGTAGTTCAAAGAAAATGATGTAAAAACTCTTTATTTTTATGTTGAATTGATATAAGACTGATAACAGATCCATTATTAAACTTACAGGTTTTATGGTACATAATCATATATATTAATATGTAATTAAACATAAATTTGATGGATATATGTGGGGATGATATATGATTTAGTCATTATTTTCATGAACCCTCTGTCTATGTTGGTTGAGTGAAGTCCATAACCATACACCTTAACCACCCAATCTAGGTAGAGGATGATGATGACATATTCATGTATCTAAATCTAGTCACCCATGCCATTCAGTTGAAGGTAATCTAATATCACTTTTATGTGGGTGGAGATGGGTAATTGCATGAGGATTAAGGGAATTAGATAGATAAATGTATTTATTATATCTAGAATTATTTATGTAATAGAATGATGCATGAGAATAGTATATATGGGATATTCCTATATGAATATGTTTAGGAGAATTCTATTAATTTTAAATCAACTATGTGTTGAATCACCCATTCCCACCTATAAAAAGGACTGAGGTGTACTGTGACACAAAAAATACTTTCACTTCTTCTCCCATAACATTGATATTTGGGAGAACATTATATATGACTTCAACCCTGAATAATATTATTCCTCTAGTATTTTAGTATAAAAAATCAATTCTTGAGATATAAATTTATTATTGTATGAATACATGTATATAGTCTAAGCTATGGGGACTTTTATTTTCTCATGTATATCAGTGATAATTTTATATGTGTATTTACTCTAATACACTTTAAATATTTAGAGACATGTTTCTTATCCATCATTCCATGGTTACATCATGCATAATTATCTCCATTAGTTATATCTATGATGAGTTGTGAGATATAATTATTTTCCATTATCAAAAAACATTATTATTTAGTGATCATGATTAAAGATTAATTTTGGTAGAATGATCGGGATGAATCTTGGTTTTTATTTTTGTTGACATCGAGTGATATTGGATTTTATAAATTTTACTTCTCGTTAATATGAATAAATAAATGACATTTTTTGGTTGGGTATTTCCTTGGGAAAACCATGATGTATATTGTTATAAACAGACTTCCATAACAATATCAACTCATCTTTCATACATTTCACGAATATTAACCGATGTGAATGATTTTTTAACATTGATATAGAAAAGAAATAACATATTCTGATTTTTATTGGAGTATAAATCTCATTAAGATGTCCAAATTCATATCATCATTAATTGAGAATTCATTATTTTGGGATGTGATTGTTGTACTTAGGGATTGAAAATTGTTATCTTAAATTATAGGACAACAATATATTTTATATGTATAGATTCCATGGTTTAGTTTTAAATTTCATTTGGGTCATAGTTGATATTGATGTGTGATAGTAGGTGACATGTATATTTAGGGGTGATGACTCTTATGATGTGTAAATACCTCATTGTTAGTCCATATACCCCTGTTTAATCGAGGGGAGCAAGGGGTTTTTGATATTGTGATGTTTTTTTAATCACTAGTGGATATAATGTAGATATGAGATAAATAATGTAGATGGAATACTAGGGGATGAATTTGGATGAAATTTTTAGAGGATCTAAGTAGACCTAGATAGTAGTGTTACTATAGTGTTATTCTTTCATTTCAAGATGAGGAAAAATTTTTTTATGATTTTATTGATTTCTCCCCATAATGTTATAAGTTGATAAAAATTGTGAATTATTTTTTGTGCGATAAGTCAAAATATGTGGATGTATAAATTAATTAGATAGAGATAACATTTTTTACACTAATTGGAGTTCCATTACTGAGTATTATGATGCATAATGGTATTTATGATCTGAATGGTATAACTAACTTGATGTTTGAGATGGATCTCTATTAGTGATAAACATTACCATTTGTATTTTTTCCATAATATAAAATCTCAAGGATAACCAATATTCCAAATTTTATGAATGGATGTAAACAGTCCATTTATTCATAGTTCTAATTAAGGGGACTCCCCATGAGTGTATTATATAATTATTATAAATCTGTATGAGACTATATTTTTATTTTTTATCGGTGTATTCCTTGTAAATAAACTATATATCTTAGTTTGAGGATGATAATAGAATGATTCTGAGTGTGGTTATGACATATTTTGTGTCTCAGAACTCTTAAAATGTTCCTTTCTAGAGTCTGTACTAGACTACATAGGGTTATATTTTCCTGAATAGGACTTCCCACTACAGATTTTGTGACATTGGTCAAGATAAATTGTCATCTAAAATGCTTCTTGGTTGGAAAAAAGGATACAAATGTGAGACCGCCTTTGATAGTAGCTTCCTATTTATTGTGGATATGATTAGACCAAACACATCTTTTTGTATTTAGAAATACTAATAGACTTATGTCACAACTAAATGAATTTAAGATATATTTAAAATAGGTGAACTGGTAACTAGTACACTATTGTCTAAAATTTTTCCGACTACTCCCATATTTATTTATTCCCATGATACTATGGTGACATGAATGTATTTATTAAAAAGGAAAAAAAATAATTATAATATTCTAATTAGTCAAAAAATAATTTGTTTTTAAGAGTATTCATGAATGAATCCTCCATTACGAGGCATCATTTCTTAAAATATGACTCTCTTATAGATATAAAACATATGAAAAAAATCCTTCATTGTCCCAATACTAGTTACTTTTTTTGTGAGAGTGATACATTTTTACCATGTATCGATGTGAGAATCTAAATTTATTTGATATTATATTTCATTTCCATGTTAATTATTTACAATATGGGTTATAGCTGCATATATGTGTCATAATTAATTTATCATCATCATGAGATTCAGTGGGTGTTTTTGTGTTTGTATTAGGCCCATGATATTAGATTATTATATATCCCTATGAGTGTAATCTGAAATGATATATTTTGGTTATATATACAAAGACACATTGTACATATTAATTTTTTTAAAATGTACATTGTGATGCATTTTAAGGGTATAAAATAATTAAAAATGTTGAAACTTGTAAATACCTAAAACAAGGAAAGCTGAGGCACTTAATATGTACATCAAACCTAGATAAAACAATGTACCTTTAGTCCATCAATATAATACCATAACAACTTCTAGTTTATATTTATACTATGAAGAGGGATTTTTATTTGTTTAAATTCATTTATAACGAACTAATAAGATAAATAGACTGAGAAATGTTTGGTGTGTGGCTTTTTGATGAGTCTCATTTTTCAGTTCAACATTGAAGATTACACATTTGAAGGAAGGCTGTGGATTAAAATAATGTGTTGGACCTTGATATTTATTGATAAATGATGGCTCATAGGTTTATATAATCAAGGGGAGTATGAACTATACCTTTCCATTGGATATAAAGTGTTAGTACAATGTCCTATGTAGAGGGACACTCATTATTATGAGATTATATGATGGGGAAATCCTATATGGTCCTATCAGTTAGGAACAAAAACTATGGAAATCTTCCAATGTAATGATTCTTCACATTATCAATAGAATTTCTGTTTGAGGGGAGATCATTCTTGTATTTATAATCCAATAATTTTTATTGGAGGACATGGGGGAGTCCTCAATAGGTACAACATAATATTGGGTTTATTCAAGATCATGTGCATTAACTATGTATTTTAGATGCTAATTGTAGACTACATAAATAAATTCTTTGAATTAGGTTCCCGGTTGGAGATATAGGTATATTGGTTCTAAGGATGGTGACATAGGTGATAAGGTAATGTGGGAAGGTGAAATAGGTGAATAGGGAAACTACTGATGTGACTTGGGAAGATATGGTGCAATTATAGGGGATCTGTTTGATTGGGAATATTTTGCTCGGGACATGGGTGAATGTCATACCCTTTATTTAAACCATAACTAATAGTGAATCTAGTTGTTTGGATTGGGTGAATGGGGTACCATGTTATGTGGGAAAAGAAAAATTCTAATTTATAATACCTTTGAGTTTTCCATTTTTAAAAGGCCTATGTTTGGATTCTTCGAGCTGTATAAGGGACCTAGATGACATACATTGGTCTCTTGGGTTCATATATTGATAAAAAACATTCACCCATACCACATTGATGACATGGGAAATTTTTTCTTATAATGATCATAATTATTGAATGATATAAAAACCATTCATTTGTATTATTTTTCCCTTTTTAAAGAAATCAAAAAAATACCAAAAGGAGAATACTAAAAAGGATGGGGTAAATTTTCATATATTCAAGTGTGTCACTCCATAACTGACCCCCTAGATTTAGTACTAAAAACATAATCATTTCATAGTAGATTTAAAAATGATTTAAGAAACCCATTCCTAATAAACCATAACTGACATACCAATAAAAATATTAAGTTACTTTTATTATAAATAAATTTTAGGTTTAGTGTCTTAAAGAGTTTGAAAATACCATTAACTAACTAGACCCATCTATTTTCTAGTCAATGGGTATTTTTTTCAACTAAAACAATGGTTCTTTATTTTATAATATGTCTTCAACATCTCC
Organism: Viscum album; assembly: GCA_963277665.1. NCBI lineage: Eukaryota > Viridiplantae > Streptophyta > Magnoliopsida > Santalales > Viscaceae > Viscum > Viscum album. The sequence continues at coordinate 622,943,749 of OY728145.1, forward strand.
CACAGAATCATACCCACATCAAAACCATTTATACATACAATACATAATAATACTCATCATTTACACGAGATAACAAAAATATTAAATGGGTAATCTCAAAAAATCAATAATGGGTAATATACATGAAAAGTAATCATGGAATTAAAAAATAAAAAATAATATTATATAAAAAATAATTATCAAATAATTAAATATAAATTATGACATAAGAATGTATAATTCCATTGAATCTATAGTAATATTAATATTTAAATGGATACAAATTTGTAACTTCATGCTGATGGAATGCATAATATTGACCATCTAAATTATATCATCATGGCCTCATGTTATGACGTCATACAAAAATAAAAAATCCATATGGACTATACCTATTCTATTTTGTCTCATGAGATGTACTAATACATTGAGGTGATATTTAATTCTAAGAACCAAACATCACAAAATTTGTAGAAATTCATCCATCAAATGATTTAATGAATAAAAGATGAAAAGTATAGAAAATATTCCATAGTAGTCAATAAACATAAATATTAAAATAAAAATATCAATAATTATCTATATTACCACAGTAAATAAATTAAATAATGTTCCTTGTGGACACCATTCAAATGGAAATTATATAGAGTAAGGGCAATATGATTAGTTCAATACAAAAATAAAATAAAAAATAGTGGAAGTTGTATAGAATAGATTTCCATGATAAAAGTAATATCAACATGACTGATTAAAATATTGTAAAGAGTGGTATAGAATATTATTCTCATTAAAATTTTGAGGTATAGACTGAAAATTCATAATATAAATTATAGGGTGATAAAAGAGATATAACTCTAAAATAAAATATATATTCAGAGTTTGAGATGAAATGTAATTATTAATTTTTAAATAATTTTAATAAATAATTATTATACTCGTCTTAAAAATAAATTTCTAATTTACATTAATACATTTAATTTCATAGGGATGAATAGGGGACATTGAAAACAATGTGTAATATTAATTGAAACTAATTTGAAATTGAAATGTAATGAAGAAAAATAAAATCAATTTGTAGTTGAATATAAAATATACATGTGTAAAATAAAATACCTTTATTGATTCATCGAAATCATTAAACTTTATTTTTTAAATAATTTATTATTTGAACAGTAGGAATATAATTTCATTTGAAAAAATAAAAAGGCATTGAAAGGTAGAATATTTATAAATAATGGTCAGAATTGAAGGAATTTTTTCTCAAATTATAGATGTTGTTGAAAAAATAATTTTTTATAATTTAGCATTGAATTTAAAACAATAACCTGTATAGAAATCATTAATAGATTCCATTTCACAAATTTTGAATATAATTATAGATACAATAAAATAAAATTAATAAAACATTCATTTATCTTAAAGAAAATTCCTAAAAAAATAAAAAAATGGAAATGGAGGAATATTATTACAGACCATAAATAAGATATGTGGTTATGTCCACATACAAGAAACTGTTCGGTTGATTTATGATCTGAAGTGATGTGAAATGTCCAGAAGACTTGTAAACCACATAAATAAAAATATAAAGGGTGGGATTAGTTGAAATTTAAAAGACCAAGAATGTAAAATTATTTAATATTTAACAAGGAAATAAGTTTGTTTTCAGACTATATAAAATTTATGTTTTCATAATAAAAATGATGTCCCGAGGAATTAAAATTGAGAAAAAGATCCCTTACATTAGGTTCCAATTTATTTCATCATGTTTGAGACCCTTTTTTTATAAAACCTATGACATGAATTAGTCAACCAATTCATTCCCCAAATAAATTTATTAAAATACTTATTACAAATACAACCATGAGGTGTAAAGAGCATACACCAATATGGGATGGGGGGGAATACAAGCTGAGATTTAAAAAAAAAACATAAGTTCAAGTTGTATAAAACTTGACTAAAACAACTTATCACTAAACTATCAATGACCTCCCCTATATAGTATAGTGTAAAGGAAGTTGATACCCTTTGGGGGAGCTGTATTCGTATAATCCACTAAGGGGAAAACACCCATTGGTTGCAGCAAATCCGAATCCAAACAGAAGAAGTAACCAGAAGATTCTTCATCAGCTCACCCCATGTCTCCATTAAGAATCCATTAGACCTAGAATAATAATACATCCATAATTATAAGCACACTCTTCATTTTTCTAATTAAAACAAGTCTGTCATAGGAAGTGCCTACAATCACAAATCATCAAATAGAAGAGTTAAAGATGTCCTGTTATCCAGAAGAAAAAAACATTGGTATGAAGGCCACTTTATAATTACATAAAGTAATTATAGAAGAGATTTTTATTCCTTCAATAGAAAAAACTAACTGGAATGATGTAGAATCAAGTGATTATTTTAATCCAGACATCATACTATTAAATAATTTGAGTAGTTAAAAAGTAATTCCTAATGTATTCCTTTAATGTTGAAATCACTATTTCTTTTATATTCTTCCAACATCCTAATGAACATTTGATTTCAGATTTCATAACATTTCATAGCTATTTTAGCACCACTATAGAACTTCTCATATGTAATCTTATATTGTTCGTCCGTCTATGCATCTACTTCTCCCCACACCACTGCCTATTTCAGAGAAGATAATTTGTATGCATTATGTTTTTTTCCTTCATCATGTTCCACTTCTAAACAAGTTGAAACCAAGGGTTGATAAACCACAATTAGAGGTTGTGAAGGTTCAGTGTTTTCCTTCCTAGAGGCATCTAAATAACTTGTAACAATCATTCTATCAATTTAAGAGTATTCAATATTTTCACTTGTTTTTCGAGGATTTGGGTTTATGTTACAAGTAGCATCAGCCATTGGTCTTATTCCATTGATTACATTGTATTTTAATTATGATTCATAAAATTTATTTGGTTGATCATTATCCTCCTGTAAAGATTCACCGGAATCAGAGAGATTAACTTAACACTTATCTTTTGTATGAAGAATTTTAATGTACCTCTCACGTTTCTTCACTAGGAATATATGGGAAGTGATGTCACTTATGGAAGTAAGAAAAGCATAAACAAAACCTAACATTTGATTAAATTAAATTGACTGGTGTGAAGGTTGAGAGGGATGTTCATTGTCTACCATAAGCTTCTTATTCGTATCTGTCATATGCCCTTTAGAAGGTATTCTAGAATCAGTGGGGAAAACCTCAATTGTGCTACTAACATCCAGACCAAGTTTTGGATTTCTTTTTTCAACCAAATTAGCACTCTTATTCATAGGATGTGAAGTATTATAGTTCGAATCCTTTGAATCATGTGAAAGATTAAAGAAATAATGACAATAATCATGTAGTTTTTCATAAACTACATCCTGAAAGAATACAAAATCACCATTTTGATTCTAGATTTGGGAATTAAGAGTTTGAGAAACATCAATTTCAAGAAAAAATTTCACAACTAATTGTCACGACCCATCCTCGGGGCCCGTGCTGTTACTACCCCAAGCCCGCCTTCTATAGGACAGGGGCTGGCGACTAGCACCAAAGGAGTAAATCTCGATAACTGGGAAGGCATTGCCTTTATAAAAGTAAACAAAACATCACAGAGTACAAGCAGAAGTAATACACTAAGTACAAATGAAAGTGCTAAAAAGTAAGTGTGCCAGAATAAAAACCCAACTGAAAGTACAGCTACAACCGTACGAAAGTACAACAGAAAAGATAAACAGCTGGAAGAATAGAATCAGCTCTTGGGTCGTCCTCCTCGGATCCTACCTGAAGGGTAGGTAGAGATAGTGCAGCTCCTAGATCGTCCACCACAGATCCTACCTGAAGGGTAGGTACAGATAGCCTCCACAATGCTCTCTCCTGTCAACCTCCTCCGAGTGTCGTCTCGTCGTGAAGTCCACCTCCGGATACTGACTCGTCGTGTGGTCCACCTCTGGGTACCGTCCAGTCCTCGAACACTCGGCCTCTATCATCGCTGCTCGTCGTCTGCAACCAGCACAAAGACGTGATAGCGTATCCCGTGTAGGGGTGAGTATACATTACTCAGTAGGGACCCCGAGACCCTCAAGGTCTCACTAAGACCAACAAGGATAACCACAATGAAGGATCTGAACAGATAACCCTTACTTAGGTATAAGCCCATACTTATACCTAAGTTATCAAGTAACCCATCTCAATCATGAGGAAACAGGAAGGTTATGAAATCAACGGATAACCAATACCTAGGTATATGCCTATACATATACCTAAGTTATCAAGTGACCCATCTCAATCATGAGGTAAACACAAAGGTCATAGACTCATCTCAAACCGGGATTTTCATTAACGAAACCATAACTGCTGAAGAGCCCCATCTCTGACGAGTACAGTGATCCTGTCATGAATCTGAGGGAATTATCACTAACCTAAGACTACTGAGGTACTCCTCCTATCGTGTACCACGGGTTAGCCACGCAAACACATTAGTGCTTCCCGCCGGGGTCTTCCACCCAAACACAGTAGTGCACCCCCCCTAATAGCCTGCAGAGGTACTCCTTCTGTTGAGTACCACGGGTCTGCTGCCTGCTACCAAACACTCAGTCTGTTGTGGGGCTGCACCAAAATATAGTAGTGCTATGTCCACTGGGCTAGTCGAATCACTCCAAGTCGAGTCGGCCAAGCAGTCGTCAGGTCTCAGCCAGCTACACGGTCTCCGTACTCCGTATTCTCATCTCTGAGAGGGTCCTCTCCACGAGCTACAGGTCGATACTCCAAGTATCACAAAGTCCCACGAAGAAGAATCTCAAAGGACTGCCTCGTCATAGGGGTCTCAATGCAACAGACGGCTCGTCAATCGGATGCCCGGTCTGTGAGTTATTAGCCTTTTCGTCCTAGGGGCCCGGTTCGTTTCGTGTGCAAACCAACCCAGCCATATCTCAACTATACCCAGAACTCTCATAGGGTATACATAAAGGGACCATTTCTCAACGTGATAACCAATGCCTCTGACGGTTCGTCAAACAAACATCCGGTCTAAAAGTTATCAGGTTTTCCATTCTAGGGGCCCGGTTGGATTTCAGGTTCAATACAACACGGTCACTATCCAACTACATCAAAAACTCAGGCGAAGTATGCCAAATGTTCCGTCTCAACAATAGTAACTCAATGTGAGAGACGGCGCACCAATCAGACGCCCGATCTGAGAGTTATTGGCTTTTTTTTGTTCCAGGGGCCCGGTTGGTTTTTATGTCAAAACCAACCGGACCGCACTCCGACTGCATCCAAACCTTGAGCGGAGTAAGCCAAAAACTCCGTCTCACTAAAAGGAATCCAACAATGTCGACGCCACGTCAATTGGACGTCCGGAACTCACGATATATGCATTTCCGCTCTAAGGGCCCGGTTGGTTTCGTGTTCGAACCAACCCGGACATACCCAAAGTTCTCTAAAACCTGAGTGTAATAAATTGAAACGGCCGTCTCGATCAAAGGATCACATCCCAACTAACGGTGCATCGATCGGAGTTCCGTAGCCCATGATATGGACAAAAGAACGAAAACAGTCCGAAATGGGGGGGGGGGGGTCTGGGCCCGGCCAGGCCCGGCCAAAACTCCCCCCTGGGTCAGCCCGAACCGGATCGACCTGACCTGGGTCCGGGTCCAGCCCATCAGGGCATGGCCTGACATGGATGGTGCGGCCCGGCCCGGCCCGGCCGGCGTGGTCCGGCCCGACCGGCGCGGCCCGGCCGCATGGCCAGCCGTGGCTTGGCCTGCGTGGCCGAGCGGAAGCCGCGGAGCGGGGGGAGGCCCCCTCGCCTTTAATTGATGCCGGTGGCGGTTTGTGCCGCCGCCGTTCGTCTAGGATCCCGCGCGGCTGTAGGATCCATCGTGTCGCTCCGCTGCGGAGTGTTTTTCCTCCGACGATGCCCTGGGGCGCCGCCGCCTCCTCGCGGCCGAATGGTTCCGGCCGCCGCCTCCGGTCGCCGGTGGCACCGCGCTGGCGGCCCGTGCCTCCAGGGTTTCCGCGGGCCACCAGAGTTGCTCCGGTGGTCCGTTTTCAATTCCGTCTGCGCCGGTGTTCATCTCAGGTCCCGTACATTACTGTTAAGACCTCAAATCACTGTTTCAGTCCCGTTTCATGATTGCCGTCAATCCGTGCACCAACAACAATCTACAGAGGGTCCGGGCTTTGTTCGTTAGCCAATTCCCTCCACGTTAGAGGTTTTCAATCAATATCAAACTCAAACCAATCCCAATTATTCACCCTGCAACCAACCCGCATGAAAAAGCGATCCGCGGATCATCCAGGCAGACATTGATCTGCGCTCGTCGTCCTTTTCTCAAAAGATAAAGAGAAAATCAAATATAATTCCCCTACCTCGAAATTGACGTCACACGTCGTTGAGTCGCCGAAGTCGTACGTCGCGGTAGTCGATCTTCGGGGTAGTCGGGTGTCGCGGAAGAATGGTATCGCTTCCGTCAACATTGGAAGAAGAAGGAGAACATTGTTTTTGGAATCGGTCTCCACAGTTAGCGTCTACTTCCTTGTCATGGAAGAGGATGAAAAAGGATTGGAGAAAACGTAGTGCGTTATTCGCCGAGTCGGACGACCATTCTTCGTTGGAGAGTCGGCGTTCTTCGTTTGAAGATGAAGTTCTTCATAAGAGGGAAGAGCTATCTCCCAAATTCTCTCACACAACAAAACTCATAAAACAAAATAAGGCCTCTCCTTATTTTATTATTTTTCCATGAATTCAAACTTTTAAAATTCAAACACATAGTTAAATTAATTGAAAAGGTTTAATCAATTAATTTAAGTTGTGTGTTGGAAAAATTAAAGAGGAGAGAGGGGAGAGATACACAATTAATTACAAGGGGTTTAGTGGGGGGTTTTAAAGAATGTGAAAGGTTGTCACATCATTTAATACAAGGGGGTTTTAAGGGGAAGATTTAAGGGGTTAGGGAATTTGAAGGGTGGGGTTCGTGTGGGACCCACCTCACCTTTATTCACACTTGGTCAGTTCCTGGACTTCCACACATGGCTAGAAGTAAAATTTGTTCCGCAAATTTTATTTACTTCACGATTTAACCTCAAAATTTAAATAACTCCTTTCGAGAAAACACACCATCTGAAAATGTGTTCCTAAGAAATTACCGATGCTGCGGTTCCATAGGTACCCTCAGATTTCGATTCCGAGCACCGGTTCAAATTTTAGAAAAACCAGCTGGTTCGTTCACTGAACGTACCCAATCTAAACTTCAGAAATTGATTCTTGGCACACCGGACCTCGGAATAAGGTGCCGTCAGAAACTGCGTACTCATAAAATTCCAAACAAAATAAGAGAAAAATTTCCTTGAAATTTCCGGGTCTTTACAATAATGTTCTTGAGAGATTACTTATCACTGAATCCAGCTTCAATGGATTGCTAATGAGAAAAGAAATCAGAAACATGGTAGTTTTTTAAACAAATGGACCGGTACACTAGAGAAGCTGATCCAATTCAGAACAATGTGAGACTCAGAGTAGGGGTTGAAATTAGGAGTCCTTTTAATAACCCACATAGAAAAACCCCAAAAGAACCATGAAAATTTTACCCAAAGTCTATAGTAATCATCCTCAGAAGAAAGGAAAAAAACAACATAAGAGGAATTCAGATGGCTGATGTAAAAACCCTAAAATCCGATGGAATCAAGAGGTTTTATTATGTACGTCAATTGTGATTTAAATTTGGAAAACATCACAATAATAAAAAATCATAAATCTGATTTTAGAAGGCATACCTCATTTGTTGAGAAAGAAAACACCGAGTTTCCATGGTGATGAATGTATTTTTGTTTGATGCAAAGACCAGGGATTTTAGATTCATTTATGTAAGGCTTGGTGTTCTGAATGGATCTTCTAGTGACCACATCAGTGAAGGATCTTATGACTGAGGTTGTGTTTCTCATTTAGTCACCCAAATCAGGGTAATCATCTGACCCACATTCAATTCAATATTTGAAAATCGTATATAATAAATATATATTAATTTGGACATCATCAATTAATTTAATTATCAACATTTGTTTTCATTAATAATCATTTATAATCATTATAATTTATTTATTAATAATTAATTTTAAGATAATGTCTAAAATACATTGTTTATTTTTAAATAATATAATTTTATTATGATTTTTTCATTGATTAATTATTATATAACAAATTTTAATAATAATTATCGAAGCATATAACATATTATGATAAATTTAAATAACTTAACCTGTAATAACAATACATTTAGTAAGTCTTAATAAGAAATAATACATCGGTGTAGTTTTTAAAGATCCCATGATTCAACCAAAGAAAATTTCCCAAGATTGTTCTACTAAGTATATTAGGGAAGTTATTAGTAAACAGAGTGAATGTTTTGTTAATAAAAACAAACCAATAGGGTTATTACCCCACGTTATATCTGATGAATAGATTAAATATATTTTCTTTTTCCATAAAAATATTTCATTATTGTGAAACTAAATTTTCTATACTTTACCAAAATGTAGGGTCTTCTATGGATAGGATAGTCTTTTAAAATTATAATGGAATTATAAAAGATCTATAATGATTGGTAATGGGAATCCCTCACTGATAATATAATAATGAAATTATAATAATTATTTATAAATACTATTATCATTGTAAAGAAATAAAAAAGTTGGGATTTTAACTATAAATGTAAAAAATAGGTTTGATGTACTTACCATTAAAGGTATCTTCATAATGGTTGAGAGGAACACCCTACAAACATAAAAAACATAATAGGTGAACTTGAAATGGAAAATATGATTAAAATTATTCTCAATGGGGTGATAGTTGATAGGAATGGGATACTGGGTGGGCATTTATAAAAGTAAGGGGGTATTTTTATTTTAAAATATTGATTTTTTTATTTAATTCCACTAATTTGGGGTGGAATTGGCTACAAAAATATTTGTTGTTTAATAATTTAAAAAACTATATAAATTGGGTATTTAAATCATGAAGAATATGAATTGAACCATTCTACTACTCCATGAAATGAAAAATATCAGAAATAGTTTTTACAATGTAAAAATTATATTTATGTTCAAAATATCCAAATATTAGTTTCTAAAATCAATTTAATATTTCGTATACAATTATTTTAATTTTCAAATTAATATTTGGTTGAATTTTTTTCATAAATCTTTGATTCTAGATTATATCATGACGATGTCATAAAAATATGGAATTTGTAAAAACAGAAAAATTTTATATTCACCCAAAAATCTATTTCTTCATAAAAAACAAACTATTCATCATAGGCTTATTTAAATATATTGATTCCAAAATTGAATTCATTTTTATCGTATTCAAATTTTAAATATTAAAATTTTAACGTTTATTTAATAACATAAAATATAATATAAATTAATTTTATTAAATGAAATGACTTTTAAATATTACGTATTTTTTAATAATATTTCATATCAATTAATAATTGAAGTAGTGTCAATATATGTGTTTTTAAATTTGAAAAATTTAATTAGATTAATCCATTGATAATTATTTATTTTATTTATTATGATAACAAATTGACACAATTAAAAATAAAATTATTCAAAAAATATTCCTTTTAACACAAAATGATTTTAACCGCATTTAACCATTAAATTATGTAATTCAGTGGACTTATAAGACACCTAAATTTATTATTTAAAATAGTACTAATATTATATAAGGAATTAAAATATATAATTTAAATACTTTCTACTTACTTGGTGTTTTTTTGTAAATGTAATTTTATTAATGATATTTTACATTTTTTTATCATGAAATAATAATATTTATCTTACATTGTATAATATACCATGGATCATATTATATGAATTTTATATAAGAAAAAAAATCTATTTACATAGAGTTTTTTAATGTAAAATAGGTAATACAATCTTGAACGAGTTAAATTCCACACAACGTAAAATAAATTGCAATCATGAAGTACTCATTATTCCCAAAATTAAACTCATTTTTTTTCAAAATTAACCTAAATTTCATTGAAATAAAATCATATATAAACCTGATAGTATATCAATTCCTCAAAAATAGTTTCTTCATAAAACCTTATAAATTTTCTATAACACAAATTTAAATAATAAACCAATAATTATATGGTATATAAAATGGTTGTATTTTCTTAAAAGTACTAGATATTTTTGGTATATTGTTCTACAAAATTAGGTAAAACATCACATTCCAATGTGGATATTTTTACACAATATGCATTTCTCCCAAAATAGAGTTATTTTTTTGAAAATCATAATAAATTCAAAAAACATTTATTTCCATCTTGACGTGTCACCAATTACCACGCCATAACCTGTTCACATCCTAATGTCCTTTTAGAAACATTTGAAAACTAGGGATGTTCCAATAAAATCTGAGTAATGGATATAGTATTTTTTAAAATCATTAGTGTTGTGAAAACATGGAAATACATTGTGAAATTTTATTTATTAAAAAATTATTTTTCATAAAAAATAATCATTTAAATAATCATGAAAAAACATTATTTCCCATAGTTTTCATATAAAATTACGTAGAAAGATTAATAAAAAAATCATAACCTGGATAATTTCATGAAAAAATAAGAAATCATGGAAACCATTTCATTGAAAATAAACCTTTTACATTTATAAGGTAGAAAGCATTCAGAAACCCAATTGATAACCTCATTAAATCTAAAGATTTCCATTAAAATTCATAGAAAAAAATGACAATACATATATGCATAATTAGATATTATCCTTAAAATCTACCTTATAAAAACCATTAAAAATAAATAACCTCTATGATAAAATCTAGATATATGTTCTTGAGAACATGTCATTACTGGATATATTTGAGGGATATATCTTAGGATCTACCCTCAACATCTATACAATTACTTTGTATGATATCATTAATTAAACATAAAAAATAATTTATTTTTAAAATAGGATTTGTAAAATTTGAATTTTATCTATAAGTGAAAAAATGATGTTATCTTATAAAATGAGATGAAATATTCCATTACTTATAACAAATTTATAAAATAAAATTACAATTGTTTTTGAAATATGATATTATCTGAAATGAAAACATAAAATTTAATCGATGGAGCATGATTGGAAATAACAGATATGAAGGCAGAAAATTATATATTGTGGTAAATTTTAAAAATTGATGTTTTAAACTTATATGGATAATTTTAAAAATAAATTTTACTGAAATTGGAAAAATACTTCTTTTAAAAACAGTTCCAATTAATTTAATAATAGTGGAATATATACATAATTTTTTTGTAAAGTTAATATCATTCTCAACCCTCTAAAAAGGCATGCATATTGAGGGAAAAGGGGTATAAAAAATTTCAAAAAATGTTTAATGACAAATATATTATCTCATCTCCAGAATCACATAATTCACTCCATAGAATTTCGATAAATATGAAAAATGTATTTATCAACTTTTAAAATATTTTTAATGTTTCTTTTAAAGTATCCCCAGACCTACAATCATGAGTATGGTGCAAAAATCTTTGACATCAAACTATAGTTTTTAAACAAATTTAGACAAACCTATCTTTATATAAAAATATATCATATGTTAAATGTGATATTTACCAAATTATTAGAAAATATATAGAATATAAGTTTTAGTATATTTGATGTTAATCAAGACAAAAAAACTTATTTTTATATACTTATTATAACATCATAAGAATATAAAAATAATAAAATTTGGTTTAATAGTGTACGTGCCATGGAAAACCAAGAATATAAGAAAGTATAAGAACCCCAGATTTTATGATATATTTATTTTTAAATTAATTTATTTTCTTAAATTTCTTTTAAACATGCAAAACCAAGTTTAGCTTCTATTACATGGAACACCAAGTTTAAACAAAATGTGTCATATTATTAAAATATTTCTATTTAATGTGCTAATTATAACTTTTCTAGTAGAATTATTGAAATAAATAGGGTTATATAAATTATGAAAATTTATATTTTAATCACATTCATTATTTATTTATTTATTATAGATAACATTAGAACAATTTGAAATAAAAAGACTTGTGTTTCAAAAATAACTATTTTTCATTAAAGGAGCGTTCAGTTGAGCCTTCTGTACATAATTTAAAATAAATTCTAACACTTATAGATAATATTTTTGACAAATGAATTTTTTGAAATCATAATATCATAATTATCCTATGTTAAATTTTTTAAATTTTTATAAAAATTATTATTGTATTGATAAACACTAAAACATACAACATTTTAATTGAAATATTTTTTTATTAAATTATTTATAATTACAAATAATAATTTAAATTTGTTTTAAGGTAACATTATTTAATATATATATATATATATTAATACTATTTGGGTTATTTTAATCATTTTCATATTAAATTTTGATATAATAGCATTGTAAACTTTTGATCATTTTTGTTTGAAAATCCCATTCCCGTCCCATTTTCTATATTAATTTCATATTAAAATTTTCCAATAATGTAAATTGAAATTTGAAAAAATGATTTCATATTTTGAATATGAAATATATATATTTTATTATATGGTAATTATATTGTTTTCCAAAATGAATTGTGAAAAGAACAAAAATAAGTTACCACAATGAAGTTACAAGTGGACTTACTGAGGGTTAAACAAAGCATAAAACAGTTAAAATATAAATAAAAACATTTAAAACTCCCATTGGATTCTATTTTTTTTTTCATATTACCTCTTATATGATCTATATTGGACATATTTTATGATTATTTCATGATAGAAGGGTGTGTATTATTTAATATTTCAACCAACTATCGGTGTTCCACTCACCAAACTTGTTAAAGGCTGCACCTTATCTTCTCTTATTCAATACTTAAAACCAATTTTTTGATTCCAAAATTTATTTAATGACTAAAAAAATTCCATCATATCACCCATAAATCCTTATTTTGGAAATAATGTAACATAGGAAGGCTTTGGTGAAAACCTATGAGGGATACCTGAAGATGAGGTGATGTTATTAAACGAGCACCTTTATATTCTTTCTTTATCCACCTCATTAAATTTTCATTTAACCATTATGAAATAATTACATCAGAATATTTGATATAATTGGTTTTTGAATTATAAATTTATTACCAATAACAAATCCTTACTTTCATCAGATGGGTTATGTAATCATCTTTTCTGTGTACGGTGGTCTACCACCTTAGGAACTGATGTAATTTGTTTTTCCATTACCACCTCCCAAAGTTTTGTAAGATGATATAATATATATATATATATGATATTTAAAAATACATTATACCTTTTTAGTCATTATATAATATATACAATTTTATCTTTCATTCTGTAGGGGATTCGATAACAACGATCGAGTGTACGAAGTATTACCACGTCAAAAAGCGTTGTGATTTGTCTTCATTAACACATTACAAGGAAGTTAATAAGGGAAATAGATTGAATTTATGTTATATAAATAAATAATTATGACATTAATTACATATTTAACAATATAAAAATGTAATATATCATTTTATTTCTTTCCTTTCCACACACACAAGAATGATAACGTTGTTCCTAAACCTGTGGACCACCAGCTTGACAAAGTGATGTTACTCTATATTCATCACTACACAACATGGATGATATATATAACTATATTAAATTAAATAATATTCTATACATGGTATAATTATCCTTTTGTAAATATAAAATGCAACTTAACCCCTTTCTATAATGATTATTGAAATATGGAAATGTAACTTCTACGTATATACAACCTATCATCTCAATGACATTCACATAATTTCTTAAAACAAACATTAATTATTGGTTATAAAATTATATTTCTGTATAAATATTATATATTATTCACTATTTTTATTCTTTATATTTCTATATATTTAGTTATTTAACCATGGTCATCATATCATGTCATTTTTTGACACATAAATTTAACATTGTAATAACATCTGATGTAAACATAATTTATTAATTTCTTGTACATAATGTGGTAATAAGTGAAATAATGATAATAATAAACATGAAAAGTATTCTAATGAATGTAAATAACTAAAAAAATTATTTTCCCGCAACATAAAGACACATGTAAGACGTCAGACTCATAGTAAGAGACTTGAAATCAATTCCATTTAGTTAAGGAAAATTTGATATTATAAAGATATAATATTTTATTATGTGTATACATATCCCCTTTTACATGTTATATAATTAATTTATCTATTATAATGATATTTATTAGTTCATTAAATTTATTCTTTCATGAGACTTATGATTCAATTATTTCTAAAGCGATAAGGGTCTTTTCTTAATTATTATTTCTTTTAATACCTTCCTTCTAACACTATATATTCCATTCCCGTATTTTTAATATTGATTTATGAAAATTTTTATATTGACATAAAATACTTATAAATTATATTTTTTTTATCTTTTCAATATATTTAAAAAAATTGAAAAGAATATTTTTATATGATTTATACCATTTTTTTTGAAAAAGGACAAACAGAATGTTCCATTTTTAATCTACATGACATTTTCTGCCTCTGTAACCATTATTTTATTTCTATATTTCTTTTAATGATTCACTATTTTATTCAATGAAAAAACCAACTTCCATTTTGTTTGTATTTCACTATTTAAAAGTCATTTTTAAATGAAAATATTGTTTTTATTCGAAAGTGATTTTCAAATGTGTTTAAAAGAGGTTTTCAATGGGTATTATGATGAAAGTGTTTTATTCATGATATGGTACATGAGAATTATATGAAACAGTTGATCCAAATATATCTTATATAAAGTGGTGACTCCCATTATATCCAATGTGTGATCTTAATATAGATTATTGAAAGGGTTGATTCCCATTAAAGCTCACTTAAAGCAGATGACCCGGAAATAGATTTTATGAATTATGATCACCATTATAGCTCTTCAATGCATTGGGTAATGATTATATTGGATTTTTTCCATAAAAAATCAAATTAAAAGTATTTTAAAATTTATTTTTTTTGAATATGATACTCTATTTCAACAAAAAGGGGTTTTTAATTTTTTTGTCTTTTTTTTAAAAGTTTTTGTTTGAGAAAAACATGTGTCTGTTTTTCATATGAAAATTTTTTACTTAATAAACTAAAATAACATTGAAATGAAATGTAAATGTTAGATTAATTTTCATTATTTTCAATGGACTAATGGTTTTTTTTCGTAATATACCATACAATGATTTTTGTTCTCATAAAATTCTTTAAAAATAATTTCAAAAGGTTTAATAATATATAAGGGAAAGTAAGAAGTATAATGGCCCATACTTTACATACATTGTTATTACATCAGAAATGAAGCATACTTATTACAACATATAACAAAGCCACGAAAGGACCGTATAAGTATAGTGTCTTTAGAACCTGGGAAACATAAACAACTGGTTCATAAAGAATCTACATTGTCTCCCATTTATGTCATCATATCTAGAGTCCCTTTTGGCATATCCTACTTAATAACATTCTTCCTGACCTGGGGGAAAGAAAACATACAAAAGGGTGAGCTAAAATGCTCAGTAAGGTTAAAAAAAACAAAAATCAATCACATCATATTCATAAGAACATAACATTTTTGAAATCTTAACCTGCAAAAGAAATATTGATTTCACAACATGGGATAAATCATGGCAGTGAAACGTAATCACAATAATCATAGCTTAAAACATTAAGCTTTGTGGCTTACACACATAATCATAGAGAATCATTTCTTATTAGTCAAGACTCATTGACAAGACTATATTAGTGGACAAAGTCCATTTCTGAACCGAGTTTATTCCTCGTTTCAGTACTGTTTCACTGAACCAGATTAACCTACCGTTTCAGCCATGTCTATCTCATGAGATATAAAATCTTTAACCAATGCATTGGAGGGAGATATAGGTCCCACCCATCTCATAATGATACCATTATTATGTGCGCCACAAAATCATAAATCATACATCATTGCATAACCCATGTAAAAAAAATGGGATTCTTAACTAACATGACATCATAAATCAATTCATATAAGATAAATTAATTCATAAAAATAATTCCATCACAACATAATTAAATCAATGTAATAATAGGGATAAAAACAGAACCCTACATTATCTTATATGGAAAATAATTTTGATAAAACACTTGAACTCCATTCTTGAGGAAAATATCCTTTCTACTTCAAAAACATTTTCCTTTCTTAACATGTCAAAAATTTTAAACTAAGAGAAGTTGATTAAAAATAAACTTGAAAACTTGTAAAGGAATAATCTTGGAAATAATGTTTTAAAAAATCCATTCATGCCGTATAAGTTAAAAAAACATTCTTCTCGTACTTTTTTCAGAAAAGTCAAAAAGTAACTCGTACGAAAAACGACAAAAGATTCCTTTCATATATTTTACTAAAAACTCACCGAAGGGTAAAATTGGATTTAAACAATTTTAGGTGGGTGGAATAATATTACATATTGAGGAAACATGGATGTGGATGATAAAATACACCCCAATAAATTTCAAATTATAAACAATCTCGGATAAAAATGAGATTGTGATATTTCCCTTACCTTTGGTCTAATTTGCTTCGTAAGTGTTCACACCTCCTTTATAATGATTTAAATAATGTTATTGACTTATTCCAGAATCATACTTATTTTTATGATATCATATATGGTCATATTCTTAGCTTATTATTAGTAATATTTCATTGATACTTGTTATTCGGGTGTTTATTACTTTTTGTTCTTATGCGTATTTTGTCGAATAAATTATTATTATTTTTTTTAGTTTATAGATACCTTATTTACAGAATTTTATTAGTGTAATATATATCATATTCATTCAATTCATTTATATAATCATTATGCAATGAAGACATGTAGAACGAGTCACATCACATCGTGGAGATGGTATTCTGTACGTACGCACGAGTGATGATA
Organism: Viscum album; assembly: GCA_963277665.1. Lineage (NCBI taxonomy): Eukaryota > Viridiplantae > Streptophyta > Magnoliopsida > Santalales > Viscaceae > Viscum > Viscum album. The sequence continues at coordinate 622,960,758 of OY728145.1, forward strand.
TCGTTCCCATGATTGTGGAATTGTATTGATGTGTATATATACTATTTCAGAATCAATATCACTTGACAATAATCATATATAGTCATTATTTACACCATTATACCCATCCAAGTAACGTGGTGGTGGAAAATAGATTACATGACGGCGTGGAGACGGTATTCCGTACGTACGCACGCGCGGTGATTTCGTTTTCCGTAGGATGGATAGATGGTGAAATAGGGTTGTTTAATACATATAATAACATATCAGTATATTGATGATACTTATGTTATTACTCCATAATTAAACAACTAAAGTAGAATAAGTGGAAGAAGAAATGAAGATGAAAGAATCGGTAACGAATATTACCTCTTCTTTGAAGCGCTTCTTTGAGATATTCTTTTAGGGCACTAAAATTGGTCTTTGAAGAAGACCAGGACCTCTAGGATGTCTCTAGGGAAGTGTAGAGAAGAAATTGGCAGGTTTTGGCCGAGAATGAAGGCTCAAAGTGGTGTGAGGAAGAGAGGGAGGAGGTGCCCTTTTATAAGGGAGGAGAGGGGCACCTTTGGAATAACTAAAAATATTATTTTATTATAAAGCCAAATTCGGTTTTTAATAGCTCCAAATTGATATATTTCTAAGATAAGGTGGGTATGGGTCTAAATACTCTCATACAATATAATTTAGACAAGTTTAGGTATTTATTGTAACCTTATCATTTAGATTTAACTTTAAGTCAGATAATTTAACTTTTACCGTGTCTTCTTGTTTTCTTACACTATAAGGTTAATAAGCTTAGTATAAGAAGCCAAACGAACCAAAAGTTGTTTATTATTAATATATATAACCTTATCTAAGTCATTTGGCCGATCCTTAGATTTTTAGGAATAAAATAACAATTAATAATATAATATTTGTTTTAAAAACTATTTTATGTTAATTTTGAGACTATTTGGTAATTGATTTTTGTGAAAATCATAACAGAATTATTATTTCGAAAAAATTAAATTAAATCAATAATAACCTGTCATATTAACATATAAAATTATTTTAATTCATACAATGAATAAATTACATTTATTTGGTTATTTATAACATCAATTATGTCAATATTTCATTAATAAGATAATTACTGCATCATCATTGTATCATAAATAAATTATATTATTTTAAGTCTAAAAATTACAAATAAAATACCATTATGTATGAAAGATTTTTAGATTTATAATGAATATTTATAGTCGAGTTTATCTTATTTATAACCCCATATTAAAAATTATTTACTTATTAAACTTTGATTTTAACTATTTTAACCGTTTTTAATTAAATTAATAATAAATGTCCTAATCTAATCCAAGTGGGCCAAAATGGTCATATTTTATTCCTAAGGTTATTTTTGGTCGAATAACACTTATCCAATAGAATTAGGATATGTGTTAGGGTAATATTAATAACACTTTTACCCTTAATTACCCTATTTACTTTTAACCGTGGTAAAAAAAAGTAAAAAGTTACTATTCACCAAAAATTATTTTCATCTCATTGAACTACATTTTAGTCCTTGATATTAACCGTGTCTCTCGGATTTTCGAAATTCCGCTCACAAAAGCGGTAAAATTACGTTTTATGAAAAATTCAGTTTTTTTAACTACCACTTAGTTGTTTCACTATTCATCAAAAATTAAAAGTTTTCAGACAAATACAAAAATTTCACCCTAGGTTAATTTTGATATTTCAAATCCAAAAATGAAGTACATTTTGAAAAATAAAAATTATAAAATTTTAAAAAGTGGTTATTACTATTCATAACGGCTAGTTTTAATAATATTTTAATAGCATATCGTTGTTTAGTGAATCTTGGTATTGCGTACGATGCAAGCTATCGAGGAAGGCCGCGATTGCGTGTAAAGCAAGCCAAGCTAGTGTTGTGGGTATTGAAATATTCCATTGATGATTAATATAACATAAAAACAAAATATTTCTAATAAAAGTCTCGGGTGTTACATTCTACCCCCCTTAAAATGAATTTCGCCTTCGAAATTCATCACTTTGTAACAAAAAGATGAGGATACCTCTCCCTCATCATATCCTCAAGCTCCCATGTAGCTTCTTCTAATTGGTGGTTCCTCCATAAAACTTTCACCAAGTGAGTGGTCTTGTTCCGTAGGACTTTTTCGCTACGATCCAAAATCTCTATCGGTTGTTCTTCATAAGAAAGATCTTGCTCCAGCGGTACAACTTCTGAGATAAGTACATGTGAAGGATCAGGTATGTACTTTCCCAGGAGAGATACATGGAACACATTGTGAACTTGAGAGAGATTCGGTGGAAGCGCTAACCGGTAAGCTACCTTTGCAACACGATCCAATATTTCGAAAGGACCGATATATCTAGGGCTCTACTTCCCCTTCTTTCCAAATCTCATGACCCTCTTCCAAGGAGATATTCGTAAGAACACTTTATCACCCACTTCAAATTCTAGGTCGTTTCTTCGGTTGTCGGCATAACTTTTCTGTCGACTCTGAGCTGCTCTTATGTGTTGTTGAATAGATCGGAACTTTTCTGCCATCTCATCAACAAGATCATGTCCTAATAGCTTTCTTTCCCCAACTTCATCCCAGCAAGTTGGAGTCCTGCATTTCTTTCCATAGAGAGCTTCATAAGGATCCATCTGAATATTGGAGTGAAATCTATTATTATAAGAAAATTCCACCAAAGGTAGGTGTTGATCCCAACTACCTTTGAAATCCATAGAGCAAGCTCTCAAAATATCTTCTAGAGTTTGAATTGTTCTCTCAGACTGACCGTTTGTCTGAGGATGATAAGCAGTGCTGAAACTCAACTCTGTATCTAGAGTATGCTGAAGACTTTTCCAGAACTTTGAGGTAAAACTCAGATCTCGATCAGATATAATAGAAAGTTTTACTCCATGCAATCTTACCACTTCCTTTACATATATCCTGGCAAGCTGATCCAGAGAGAAATCCTCTCTAATAGCAATGAAGTGTGCAGACTTTGTAAGACAATCAACTATGACCCAGATAGAATTATTGCCTTTGGATGTTTTAGTAAGTCCTGTGACAAAGTCCATAGTGATGATTTCCCATTTCCATTCAGGTATGAGTAATGGTTGTAACATCCCCTTAGACTTCTGTCTCTCAGCTTTAACTTGCTGACAAACCAAGCATCGAGAGACATATTTAGCAACATCTCTTTTCATGCCATACCAACAGAAGTACTCTTTAAAGTCCCTATACATCTTCGTGATTCCAGGATGAATAGAGAATGAAGAACTATGAGCCTCATCCAACAGCTACTTCTTTAATTCAGGGATGGGAGGAACACAACCCCGATTCCTGAACTTTATTATCCCATCACAATCAAAGTTGAATTCAGGAATATTTCTCACCTTCTTTTGTAACTATACATCTTATTTCTGCGCCTCTTTAATCTTCACATGTATAGATGGTTTAACATTCATTTGAGAAAGATATGATTTTCCCCTTCCATTAAAATTCCAAGATCCATACTTTGTAAATCCATAAATATTGGATCTTTTGTGATCCTCATCATGGATAAACTGGCATGGTATTGTCGACTTAATGCATCTTCCACCTTGTTTGCTTTCCAAGGGTGGTAATTAATTGAGCAGTAATAATCTTTAATCAGCTCTAACAATCTTCTTTGGCGCATATTCAGATCCTTTTGTGTGAAAATATACTTTAAACTATTATGATCAGTATAAATGTCACACCTTTCTCCATAAAGATAATGCCTCCAAATATTTAATGCAAAGATTACCGCAGCTAACTCCAAATCATGTGTTGGGTAATTTTGCTCATGGATTTTCATCTGTCGCGAGGAATAAGCTATCACTATATCATTTTGCATAGGAACACACCCCAACCCCTTCTTGGATGCATCACTGTATATCGCAATCCTTTCTCCACTACAAGGTAGTGTGAGCACAAGTGCACTGGATAACCTTCTTTTCAACTCCTTGAAATTCTCTTCACATTTCTCTGTCCAAACAAACTTAACTCCTTTCTGAGTCAACCTGGTGAGTGGATTAGATAATCGTGAAATATCTTTCACAAAACGTCGATAATATCTAGTCAAACCAAGAAAACTTCGGATCTCAGTTACTGTTGTTGGTCTCGACCATCATTCGATAACCTCTATTTTTGATGGATCCACATATATCCCCTCTTTTGAGATTATGTGACCCAAAAATGAAACGTTTTGAAGCCAAAATTCACACTTGGTAAATTTGGCATAAATCTTCTCCTTTCTCAGGGTCTTCAATATAATTCTCAAGTGATCTTCATGTTCTTCCTTACTCTTTGAATAGACAAGAATATCTTCTATACTGACTACCACAAATTGATCAAGATAGTCTCTAAAGACTCTATTCATCAGATCCATGAAGATAGCAGGGGAATTAGTAAGACCAAATGGAATCACTATAAATTCATAGTGTCCATACATTGTACGGAAAGTCGTCTTTGGTATATCCTCCCTTTTGAACCTTAATTGATGATACCCTGAACGAAGATCAATCTTGGAAAAGTATTGAGCTCCGCCTAGTTGATCAAATAAGTCATCAATGCACGGGAGAGGATATTTGTTCTTGATAGTGATCTTGTTAATTTCTTGATAATCAATGCAGAGTCTCATTGATCCATGTTTCTTCTTAACAAACAGAACAGGTGCTCTACAAGGTGATGCACTAGGGAATATGAATCCCTTAACAAAATTTTCTTGGAGTTGCTTATTCAATACCTGCAACTCAATTGGGGCCATTCTATAAGGTTTCTTTGAAATAGGCAAAGCACCCGGTACATGTTCTATTAAAAACTCAACTTCACGATTTGGTGGAAGACCTAGAAATTCCTCTGGAAAGACATCATCAAACTCCCATTAAATGGGAATATTCTTAATTGTGAGTTTCTCTACAACCATTTGAGATAAATAACCCTCATTTAGTTGAATCACAACCCATAAGATGGAAGAAATTTCCACTGGAAGGTTATGTTCATACTTGCATCGATAGATGATCATAGATTGATCTGGAATATGAAATGTGACTTCCCTTATTTGGAAATTGATATAGGATCCATATAAATAAATCCAATCCATGCCAAGAATCACAAAAAATTCCACTATAGGAAGGATCACAAGATTTTCAGGAATTAATTTCCCCCAAACTTCAATCGGGGAAGAATTATAAGCTTTTGATGCGACTGTTGGGCCATTAGGGGTTGTCACAGCTAACTCAACATCTAATTGTTGAGGTAATATGGTGATACCCTTAGAAAATTCTTCAGAAATAAATGAGTGGGTGGATCCAGAATCAAATAAAACATTTGTTACTTTAGAGTGGATGGTAAGTGTACCTTTCACCACATCGTTATCGTACTCCACCTCGATGATAGAAATTGCATGTGACTTTCCTTTGTCTTTAGCCTTAAGATTTTGTTGATGACGATCATCATAAAAAACCCTTGGATTAGGGAATTTATTGGCATAATGCCCCATCTCCTTGCACTTGAAACATTGAAGTGTAGTAGGTTCATTCTGTGTGTCCCTTCCTTTGTTTTCATCCTTAGACAACTTATTCCCATCATTGAAACATTCAAATGCCCGATGACCTTGCTTTCCACATTTGAAACATTTACTTGTACCTTGAAGACAACTCCCTCCATGTTTCTTTCCACACTTTGAGCATAAGGGAAAGCTCATCTTCCTTTCAGTGTGCTCTTTGGATTTTCCTTTGAATTCCATTTTCCTCTTCTTATCAAACCCATATGACTGATGGGTTACTCCAATCTCCATATCAACTTTGAGAGCACATCGAACGATTTCCTCATAGCTATTGAAATCCCTTATGGCTAAGGCCCTTCTAAGACTTGGTTTTAAGCCACTAAAGAATCGATCGATCTTACTCTCAGGTTGGATAACAATACCAGAAGCATACCTTGCAAGTGTTGTAAAATTTTCTTCATAGGTACCAACAGATTTATCATCCTTTTGCTTCAGTTCAAGGAACTCCTTCTCCATCTTTGTTTGGAGAATACGAGGGAAGTACTTATTGAAAAATAAGCTCTTGAACTCATCCCATTCCATGGACCCAATTTCATCTCTTAGGCTCATATTCTTAATAAGATTCCACCATTGATCAGCATATCCTTCCAAACGATACACTGATAGGATGACTTTATCATGTTCAGAACATTGAAGAACTGAAAATATCTTTTTAGTAGTACTGATCCACTGTTCAGCAACTAATGGATCAGTAGACCCGCTGAATGAAGGTGGACGCTGCCTCATGAAGGATTCAACAGAATGTTACTCCTTCCTTTGCTCTTTTGTAAGTCCATTATGATTCATATCCTGAGAAAGTTGTGTGAGCATGGCTATAAGATTTTGCATTCCATCTCCCATAACGTATGGTTGCTCAGGGGGACAATCATTGCATTGCCCATCGCATTCCGCATTAAGACGGTTCCTTTGGGTTCTAGCCATTGACAAAAACCAAGAAGAATATTGTGAGAAAAAATAATTATAATAGAAAAAACACATAATCAAGAATAAAATTTCACACATAAGGATTATCCTAGGTTATTAATGGTCATTTCTAAAACACTAATATTGTGTTCTATGCTTAGAATTATCCTTAGGTTTCTTACTAAGGCTTTCACATCCTAGTTCCCAAAGGTTGACTATACCTTTCCTCAGATACCAAATATAACGGCCCATACTTTACATAAATTCTTATTACATCAGAATTGAAGCATACTTATTACAATATATAACAAAACCACAAAAGGACCGTATAGGTATAGTGTTATTAGAAACTGGGAAACACAAACAACTGCTTCATAAAGCATTTACATTGTCTCCCATTTATTTCATCATATCTAGAGTCCCTTTTGGCATATCCTACTTAATAACCTTCTTCCTGACCTGGGGGAAAGAAAACATACAATAGGGTGAGCTCAAATGCTCAGTAAGGGTAAAAAAAACAAAAATCAATCACATCATAATCATAAGAACATAAAATTTTTGAAATCTTAAACTACAAAAGAAATATTAATTTCATAACATGGGATAAATCATGGTAGTGAAACGTAATCACAATAATCATAGCATAAAACATGAAGCTTTGTGTCTTACACACATAATCATATAGAATCATTTCTTATTAGTCAAGACTCATTTCCAAGACTATCTTAGTGGACAAAGTCCATTTCTGAACCGAGTTTATTCCTCGTTTTAGTCCTGTTTCACTGAACCGGTTTAACCTGCCATTTCAGCCATGTCTATCTCATGAGATATAAAATATTTTCCCAATGCATTGGAGGGAGATATAGGTCCCACCCATCTCATAATGATACCATTCTTATGTGTGCCACAAAATCATAAATCATACATCATTTAATAACCCATGTAAAAAAATGGGATTCTTAACTAACATGACATCATAAAACAATTCATATAAGATAAAGGAATTCATAAACATAATTCCATCACAACATAATTAAATCAATGTAATAATAAGGATAGAAACAGAATCCTATATTATCTTAGATGGAAAATAATTTTGATAAAACACTTAAACTCCATTCTTGAGGAAAATATACTTTCTACTTCAAAAACATTTTCCTTTCTTAACATGTCAAAACTTTTAAACTAAAAGAAGTTGATTAAAAATAAACTTGAAAACGTGTAAAAGAATATTCTTGGAAATAATGTCTTAAAAAATCCATTCATTCCGTATAAGTTAAAAAACATTCTTCTCGTACTTTTTTCAGAAAAGTCAAAAAGTATCTCGTACGAAAAACAACACAAGATTCCGTTCATATAGTTTACTAAAAACTCACCGAAGGGTAAAATTTGATTTAAACAATTTTAGGTGGATGGAACAATATTACATATTTAGGAAACATGGATGTGGATGATAAAATACACCGCAGTAAATTTCAAAGTATAAACTATCTCTGATAAAAATGAGATTGTGATATTTCCCTTACCTTAGGTCAAATTTTCTACGTAAGTGTCCGCACTTCCTGTATAATTATTTAAATAATGTTATTGACTTATTCCAGAATCATAAATATTTTTATGATATCATATATGGTCATATTCTTAGCTTATTAATAGTAATATTTCATTGCTACTTGTTATTCGGGTGTTTATTACTTTTTGTTCTTATGTGTGTTTTGTCGAATAAATTATTATTCTTCTTTTTAGGTTATAGATACCTTATTTCCAGAAAGGTATTAGTGTAATATATATCATATTCATTCATTCAATTCATTTATATAATCATTATGCAATGAAGATCATGTAGAATGAGTCACATCACATCGTGGAGACGGTATTCCGTACGTACGCACGAGCGATGATATTGTTCCCATGATTGTGGAATTGTATTAGAGTGTATATATACTATTTCATAATCAATATCACTTTACAATAATCATATATAGTCATTATTTACACCATTATACCAATCCAAGTAATGTGGTGGTGGAAAATAGATTACACCACGGCGTGGAGACGGTATTCCGTACGTACGCACACGCGGTGATTTCGTTTTCCGTAGGATAGATAGATTGTGAAATAGGGTTTTTTCATACTTATAATAACATATCAGTATATGGGTGATACTTATGTTATTACTCCATAATTAAACAACTAAAGACGAAGAAGTGGAAGAAGAAATGAAGATGAAAGAATCGGTAACGGACATTACCTCTTCTTTGAAGCGCTTCTTTGAGACCTCCTTTTCGGGAAATAGATTGGTCTTTGAAGAAGACCAAGACCTCTAGGATGTCTCTAGAGAAGTGGAGAGAAGAAATTTTCAGGGGTTGGCCGAGCTTGAAGGCTCAAAGTGGTGTGAGGAAGGGAGGGAGGAGGTGCCCCTTTATAAGGGAGGAGAGGGGCACCTTTGGTATAACTACAAATATTATTTTATTATAAAGCCAAATTCGGTTTTTAATAGCTCCAAATTGATATATTTCGAATATAAGGTGGGTATGGGTCGAAATAATCTCATCCAATAGAATTTAGACAAGTTTAGGTATCAATTTTAACCTTATCATTTAGATTTAACTTTAAGTTAGATAATTTAACTTTTACCGTGTCTTCTAGTTTTCATACACTATATGGTTAATAAACATACTATATCAAGACAAACGAACCCCCCGTTATTTATTATTAATATATATAACCCTATTTACTTTTAACCGTGGTAAAAAAAAGTAAAAAGTTACTATTCACCAAAAATTATTTTCATCTCATTGAACCACATTTTAGTCCTTGTTATTAACCATGTCTCTCGGATTTTCGAAATTACACTCACAGAAGCGGTAAAATTAAGTTTAATGAAAAATTTAGTTTTTTTAACTACCACTTAGTGGTTTCACTATTCATCAAAAACTGAAAGTTTTCAGAAAAATACCAAAATTTCACCATAAGCTAATTTCGATATTCTGAATCCAAAAATGACGTACATTTTGAAAAATAAAAATTATAAAATTTCAAAAAGTGGTTATTACTATTCATAACGGCTAGTTTTAATAATATTTTAATAGCATATCGTTGTTTAGTGAAACTCGGTATTGCGTACGACCCAAGCTATCGAGGAAGGCCACAGTTGCGTGTAAAGAAAGCCAAGCTAGTGTTGTGTGTAGTGAAAGATTACATTGATGATTTATATAACAAAAAAACAAAATATTTCTCATAAAATTCTCGGGTGTTACATTCTACCCCCCTTAAAATGAATTTCTCCCTCAAAATTCGTCACTTTGTAACAAATAGATGAGGATACCTCTCGCTCATCATGTCCTCAAGATCCCATGTAGCTTATTCTAATTGGTGGTTCCTCCATAAAACTTTCACCAAGCGAGTGTTCTTGTTCCGTAGGACTTTTTTGCTACGATCCAGAATCTCTATCAGTTATTCTTCATAAGAAAGATCTTGCTCCAACGGTACAACTTCTGAGCTGAGTACATGTGAAGGATCAGGTATGTACTTTCTCAGGGGAGATAAATGGAACACATCGTGAACAGAGAGAGATTCGGTGGAAGTTCCAACCGGTAAGCTACCCTTCCAACACGATCCAGTATTTCGAAAGGACCGATATATCTAGGGATCAACTTCCCCTTCTTTCCAAATCTCATAACCCTCTTCCAGGGAGATATTCGTAAGAACAAATTATCACCCACTTCAAACTCTAGGTCTTTTCTTTGGTTGTCGGCATAACTTTTATGTCGACTCTGAGATGCTCCTACGTGTTGTTGAATAGATCAGACCTTTTCTGCCATCTCATCAGCAAGATCAGGTCCTAATAGCTTTCTTTCCCAAAGTTCATCCCAGAAAGTTGGAGTCCTGCATTTCTTTCCACGGAGAGCTTAATAAGGATCCATCTGAATACTAGAGTGAACGATATTATTATAAGAAAATTCCACCACAGGTAGGTGTTTATCCCAACCACATTTGAAATCCATAGAGCAAGATCTCAACATATTTTCTAGAGTTTGAATTGTTCTCTCAGACTGATCGTCTGTCTGAGGATGATAAGCAGTGGTGAAACTCAACTCTGTATCCAGAGTATGCTGACTACTTCGCCAGAACTTTGAGGTAAACCTCGTATCCTGATCAAATATAATAGAAAGTGGTACTCCATGCAATCTTACCACTTCCTTTACATATATCCTGGCAAGCTGATCCAGAGAGAAATCCTCTCTAATAGCAATGAATTGTGCAGACTTTGTAAGACGATCAACTATGACCCAGATAGAATTATTGCCTTTGGATGTTTTAGGAAGTCATGTGAAAAAGTCCATAGTGATGATTTCCCATTTCCATTCAGGTATGGGTAATTGTTGTAACATCCCCTTAGACTTCTGTCTCTCAGCATTAACTTACTTACAAACCAAGCATCGAGAGACATATTCAGCAACATCTCTTTTCATACCATCCCACCAAAAGTACTATTTCAGGTCCCTATACACCTTCATGCTTCCAGGATGAATAGAGAATGAAGAACTATGAGCCTCATCCAGCAGTTACTTCTTTAATTCAGGGATGGGAGGAACACAAACCCGATTCCTGAACATTATTATCCCATCACAATCAAGGTTGAATTCAGGAATATTTTTCACCTTCTTTTGTAACTCTACATCTTATTTCTGCGCCTCTTTAATCTTCACATGTATAGATGGTTTACCATTCATTTGAGAAAGATATGATTTTCCCCCTTCCATTATAATTCCAAGATCCATCCTTTGTAAATCCATAAATTTAGGATCTTTTTTGATCCACATCATGGATAAACTGGAATGGTTTTGTCGACTTAATGCATCTGGCACCTTGTTTGCTTTACCAGGGTGGTAATGAATTGAGCAATCGTAATCCTTAATCAGGTCTAACTATCTTCTTTGGCGCATATTCAGATACTTTTGTGTGAAAATATACTTTAAACTTTTATAATCAGTATAAATGTCACACCTTTCTCCATAAAGATAATGCCTCCAAATATTTAATGAAAATATTACCGCAGCAAACTCCAAATCATGTGTTGGGTAATTTTGCTCATGGATTTTAAACTGTCGCGAGGCATAAACTATCACCATATCATTTTGCATAAGAAAACACCCCAGCCCCTTCATGGATGCATCACTGTAGATCACAAACCTTTCTCCACAACAAGGCAATGTGAGCACAGGTGCACTGGATAACCTTCTTTTCAACTCCTTGAAATTCACTTCACATTCCTCCATCCAAACTAACTTAACTCCTTTCCGAGTCATCCTGGTGAGTGGATTAGATAATCATGAAAAATCTTTCACGAAACGTCAATACTATCCAGCCAAAACAAGAAAACATAGGATCTCAGTTACATTTGTTGGTCCTGACCATCTTTCGATAACCTCTGTTTTTTCTAGATCCACATATATCCCCTCTTTTGAGATTATGTGACCCAAAAATTCACCCTTTTGAAGCCAAAATTCACACTTGGTAAATTTGGCATAAAGCTTCTCATTTCTCAGGGTCTTCAATATAATTCTGAAGTGATCTTCATGTTCTTCCTTGCTCTTTGAATAGACAATAATATCGTCTATAAATACTACCAAAAATTGATCAAGATAGTCTCTAAAGACTCTATTCATCAGATCCATGAAGATTGTAGGGGAATTAGTTAGACCAAATGGCATGACTATAAATTCATCGTGTCCATACCTTGTACGGAAAGCCGTCTTCGGTATATCCTCCCTTTTGACCCATAATTGATGATACCATGAACGAAGATCAATCTTGGAAAAGTATTTAGCTCCGCGTAGTTGGTCAAATAAGTCATCAATGCGTGAGAGAGGATATTTGTTCTTGATAGTGATCTTGTTAAGTTCTCGATAATCAATGCAGAGTCTCATTTATCCTTCTTTCTTCTTAACAAACAGAATAGGTGCTCCCCAAGGTGACGCAGTAGGGCGTATGAATCCCTTATCAAGATTTTCTTGGAGTTTCTTCTTCAATTCCTACAACTCAATTGGGTCCATTCTATATGGTGTCTTTGAAATAGGCAAAGCACCCGGTACGAGTTCTATTGAAAACTCAACTTCACGATTTGGTGGAAGACCTGGAAATTCCTCCGGAAAGACATCATCAAACTCCCATACAATGGGCATATTCTTAATCGTGAGTTTCTCACCAACCATTTGAGATAAATAACCCTCATTTAGTGGAATCAAGACCCATAAGATGGAAGAAATTTCCACTGGAAGGTTATGTTCATCCTTGCATCGATAGAAGATCATAGACTGATCTGGAATATGAAATGTGACTTCACTTCTTTGGAAATTGATATGATCTCCATATAAAGAAAGACAATCCACGCCAAGAATCACATCAAATTCCACTATAGGAAGGATCACAAGATTTGCAGGAAGAACTTTCCCACAAAATTCAATCGGGGAAGAATTATAAACTTTTGATGCGACTGTTGTGCCATTAGGGGTTGTCACATCTAACTCAACATCTAATTGTTGAGGTAATACGGTGATACCCTTAGAAAATTCTTCAGAAATAAATGAGTGGGTGGATCCAGATTCAAATAAAACATTTTCTACTTTAGAGTGGATGGTAAGTGTACCTTTCACCACATCGTTATCGTACTCCACCTCACTGATAGAAATTGCATGTGACTTTCCATTGTCTTTAGCCTTAAGATTTTGTTGATGTCGATCATCATCAACAACCCTTGGATCAGGGCATTTATTGTCATAATTCCCCATCTCCTTGCACTTGAAACATTTAAGTGTAGTAGGTTCATTCTGTGTGTCCCTTCCTTTGTTTGCATCATTAGACATCTTCTTCCCATCATTGGAGAATTCAAATGCCTGTTGACCTTCCATTACACATTTGAAACAGTTACTTGTCCCTTTAAGACAACTCCCTCCATGTTTCTTTCCAGACTTTGAGCATAAGGGAAAGCTCATCTTCTTTTCAGTGTGCTCTTTAGATTTTCCTTTGAATTCCATTTTCCTCTTCTTATCAAAACCATATGACTGATGGGTTACTCTGATCTCCATCTCAACTTTGAGAGCACATCGAACGATTTCCTCATAGCTATTGAAATCCCTTATGGCTAAGGCCCTTCCAAGACTTGGTTTTAAGCCACTAAAGAATTGATCGATCTTACTCTCAGTTTGGATAATAATACCAGAAGCATACCTTCCAAGTCTTGTAAAATTTGCTTCATAGGTAACAATAGATTCATCATCCTTTTGCTTTAGTTCAAGAAACTCTTTCTCCATCTATGTTCGGAGAATACGAGGGAAGTACTTATTGAAAAATAAGTTCTTGAACTCGTCCCATTCCATGGACCAAATTTCATCTCTTTGCCTCATATTCTTAATAATATTCTACCATTGATCAGCATATCCTTCCAAATGATACACTGCTAGGATGGCTTTATCATGTTCAGAACATTGAAGAACTGAAAATATCTTTTCAGTAGTACTGATCCATTGTTCAGAAACTAATGGATCAGTAGACCCGCTGAATGAAGGTGGACGCTGCCTCATGAAGGACTCAACAAAATGTTGCTACTTCTTTTGCTCGTTTGGAAGTCCTGTATGATTCATATCCTGAGAAAGATGTGTGAGCATGGGTACATGATTTTGCATTCCAGCTCCCATAACGTTCGGTTGCTCAGGGGGACAATCATTGCATTTCCCATCGCATTCCGCATTAACACGGTTCCTTCGGGTTCTAGCCATTGACTAAAACCAAGAATAATAGTGTGAGCAACACTAATTATAATAGGAAAAAACACATAATCAAGAATAAAATCTCACACTTAAGGATTGTCCTAGGTTATTCATGGTCATTTCTAAAACACTAAGATTGTGTTCTATGCTTAGAATTATCCTTAGGGTTTTTACTAAGGTTTTCACATCCTAGTTCCCAAAGGTTGACTATACCTTTCCTCTGATACCAACTATAACGGCCCATAATTTACATACATTGTTATTACCTCAGAATTGAAGCATACTTATTACAACATATAACAAAACCACGAAAGGACCGTATAGGTGTTGTGTCTTTAGAAACTGGGAAACATAAACAACTGGTTCATAAAGAATCTACATTGTCTCCCATTTATTTCATCATATATAGAGTCCCTTTTGACATATCTTACTCAATAACCTTCTTCCTAACCTAGGGGAAAGAAAACATACAAAAGGGTGAGCTCAAACACTCAGTAGGGGTAAACAAAACAAAAAACAATCACATCATATTCATAAGAACATAACATTTTTGAAATCTTAACCTACAAAAGAAATCTTAATTTCATAACATGAGATAAATCATGGAAGTGAAACGTAATCACAATAATCATAACATAAAACATGAATCTTTGTGGATAACACACATAATCATAGAGAATCATTTCTTCTTATTCAAGACTCATTGGCAAGAATATCTTAGTGGACAAAGTCCATTTCTGAACCAAGTTTATTCCCCGTTTCAGTCCTGTTTCACTGAACCGGTTTAACCTTCCATTTCATCCATGTCTATCTCATGAGATATAAAATCGTTACCCAATGCATTGGAGGGATATATAGGTCCCACCCATCTCATAATGATACCATTATTATGTGTGCCACAAAATCATAAATCATACATCATTGCACAACCCATGTAAAAAATGGGATTCTTAACTAACATGACATCATAAAACAATTCATATAAGATAAAGGAATTCATAAAAATAATTCCATCACAACATAATTTAATCAATGTAATAATAGGGATATAAACAGAACCCTATATTATCTTAGATGGAAAATAATTTTGATAAAACACTTGAACTCCATTCTTGAGGAAAATATCGTTTCAACTTCAAAAACATTTTCCCTTCTTAACATGTCAAAAATTTTAAACTAAAAGAAGTTGATTAAAAATAAACATGAAAAATTGTAAATAAATATTATTAGAAATAATGTTTTAAAAAATCCATTCATGCTGTATAAGTTAAAAAAACATTCTTCTCGTACTTTTGTTAGAAAAGTCAAAAAGTACCTCGTACGAAAAACGACAAAATATTCCTTTCATATCTTTTACTAAAAACTCACCGAAGGGTAAAATTGGATTTAAACTAATGTAGGTGGATGGAACAATATTACATATTGAGGAAACATGGATGTGGATGATAAAATAGACCATAGTAAATTTCAAAGTATAAACAATCTCGGATAAAAATGAGATTGTGATATTTCCCTTACCATATGTCCAATTTGCTTTGTAAGTGTCCGCACCTCCTGTATAATGATTTAAATAATGTTATTTACTTATTCCAGAATAATAATTATTTTTATGATATCATATATGTTTATATTCTTAGCTTATTATTAGTAATAGTTCATTGCTACTTGTTATTCGGGTGTTAATTACTTTTTGTTCTTATGCGTGTTTTGTCGAATAAATTATTATTCTTATTTTTAGGTTATAGATAACTTATTCCCAGAATGGTATTAGTCTAATATATATTATATTCATTCATTCAATTAATTTATATAATCATTATGCCATGAAGATCATGTAGAACGAGTCGCATCACATCGTGGAGACGGTATTCCGTACGTACGCACGAGCGAAGATATCATTCCCATGATTGTGGAATTGTATTGGAGTGTATATATACTATTTCAGAATCAATATCACTTTACAATAATCATATATAGTCATTATTTAAACCATTATACCCATCCAAGTAATGTGGTTATGGAAAATAGATTACACCACGGCGTGGAGACGGTATTCCGTACGTACGTACGCATGCGCGGTGATTTCATTTTCCGTAGGATGTATAGATGGTGAAATAGGGTTGTTTCATACATATAATAACATATAAGTATATGGGTGATACTGATGTTATTACTCCATAATGAAACAACTAAAGAAGAAGAAGTGGAAGAAGAAATGAAGATGAAAGAATCGGTAACAGACATTACCTCTTCTTTGAAGCGCTTCTTTGAGACCTCCTTTTAGGGAAATAAATTGGTCTTTGAAGAAGAACATGACCTCTATGATGTCTCTAGGGAAGTGTAGAGAAGAAATTGGCAGGGGTTGGCCGATCTTGAAGGCTCAAAGTGGTGTGAGGAAGAGAGGGAGGAGGTGCCCTTTTATAAGGGAGGAGAGGGGCACCTTTGGAATAACTAAAAGTATTATTTTATTATAAAGCCAAATTCGGTTTTTAATAGCTCCAAATTGATATATTTCGAAGATAAGGTGGGTATGGGTCGAAATACTCTCATCAAATAGAATTTAGACATGTTTAGGTATAAATGTTAACATTATAATTTAGATTTAACTTTAAGTTAGATAATTTAACTTTTACCGTGTCTTCTTATTTTCTTACACTATAAGGTTAATAAACTTACTATATCAAGCCAAAAGAACCCCAAGTTCTTTATTATTAATATATATAACCTTATCTAAGTCATTTTGCGGAACCGTAGATTTTTAGGAATAAAATTACAATTAATAATATAATATTTGTTTTAAAAACTATTTTATGTCAATTTTGACACTATTTGGTAATTGATTTTTGTGTAAATCCTGACAGATTGATTAGTTCGACAAAAGTTTAATTAAATCAATACTAACATGTCATATTAACATATAAAATTATTTTAATTCATAAAAAGTTTCAAATTACATTTATTTGGTTATTTATAACATCAATTATTTCAATATTTCATTAATAAGATAATTACTGCGTCATCATTGTATCATAAATAAATTAAATTATTTTAAGTCTAAAAATTACAAATAAAATACCATTATGTAGGAAATCGTTTTATATTTCTAATGAATATTTATAGTTGAATTTATCTTATGTATAACCCCATATTAAAAATTATTTACTTATTAAACTTTGATTTTAACTATTTTAACCCTTCTTTAAATAAATTAATAATAAATGTCCTAATCTAATCCTAGTGGGACTAAATGGTCATATTTAATTCTTAAGGTTGTTTTTGGTAGAATTGCACTTATCCAATAGAATTAGGACATGTGTTAGGGTAATATTAATAACACTTTTACCCTTAATTTCTCAATTTACTTTTAACCGTGGTAAAAAAAAGTAAAAAGTTACTATTCACCAAAAATTATTTTCATCTCATTGAACCACATTTTAGTCCTTGATATTAACGATGTCTCTCTGATTTTCGAAATTCCACTCACAGAAGCGGTAAAATTATGTTTTATAAAAAATTCAGTTTTTTTAACTACCACTTAGTAGTTTCACTATTCATGAAAAATTGAAAATTTTCAGAAAAATACCAAAATTTCACCCTAGGGTAATTTCAATATTCCAAATCCAAAAATGAAGTCCATTTTGAAAAATAAAAATTATAAAATTTCAAAAAGAGGTTATTACTATTCATAACGGCTAGTTTTAATAATATTTTAATAGTATATCGTTGTTTAGTGAAACTCGGTATTGCGTACGATGCAAGCTATTGAGGAAGGCCGCGGTTGCGTGTAAAGCAAGCCAAGCTAGTGTTGTGTGTAGTGAAAGATTCCATTGATGATTTATATAACATAAAAAAAATATTTCTCATAAAATTCTCGGGTGTTACAAGAAGTCATGTTGAAATTCATTGATATTTTCCATAAAAATGATATAATTATTTATTTTTAATTTTTTATGTTATTGAAGAAATGGATACTAATTGCAAGTGTCCACTATCATTTTTTTGGTTTTTTTGTATGATTTGTGGGAAAATTTTCTAAAACTCTAAACCTTAATAGATCATAAAATGTGAGAGAATTAATTCATGAAATAAAATGAAGATTATGTTTTTTTATGTTCGATTCATTATAGTCTATGTTAAAGGATATTTTAGATAACATTAGAGGTTAAAATAATGTTATTATCATTCCCTATAATTATTATACCATACTGATAAGATAAAATTAAAATAATTTTAGTATTACCATGATTTTTATGTAAACAATATATATTCAAAAAAAATTCAACATAAGAAATATGGGAGATGTGGAAGGAAATAAGAAATATAAAAATACCCTTCTAAATCAGCATCTTGAGACTGTTTGAAATTGAAATGAACAATTTTTTGAATTGATTGATCAGTTGGAACAAGCTATAAATGAGGGCAGTATCCATGCTAGACTTTAACACGGTCTATAATGAAGGAATTTTTTTATAGTAGATTATTTTATGTGGAAAAATCCCTCATCATTCACCATATTTTTTGAAACTATGGTAGGTGATGTGGGGATCAATTATTTGGGAATTATATTTGAAGTCATTTAAGGTTTCGAATGTAAAAAAGGTATCTCTTTCCATTTCATGGTTTTAAGGTGAAGCTCATATATAGTAGACTTTGGTTTAAAATACCAAGGATATATTTGTTCTTGATGAAGTGGAAAGGTACATATTTAAGAGTATTTTCCATGATAAATATTTTATGATATTTGTTTAGATTTAAATAGATAAATAATTCATTGAATTTAGGAAAAATAATGATGATTAAGTGTTCACATATGTAAAAAAAAATAAAAGGTTTTATATATACATAAATAATTATGTTTTGGACATTGATAGTAACAATAATAGATTTTATTCAGCATTAAACCCAACATTATTAATTTAATTGGATGCATGAAAATTTAAACGTTATAGAAAATTTTTGTTGTTGTACTGAGACTGTTGGGATTTAGTTGTCCTTCACTTATCAACCAAGAGAAGAAAATATTAACAAACAATCAATGTGGTAGGAAGTGGAGAAGAAACAAACTAAGAAGGAAAGATTTAATCCCTAATCGTATTGACTGAAAATTAACATTTTTATTGACTTTTGAAAAAAAATACATGGTCCAAGAATGATCACAGTGGTCTAAAATAGTGAATTATGAGGGAATCATTAATAATATAATTAAACCACTCCTAAGGAAAGGAACCTAAGCTAATGAAAAAATACAGAATCTGATTTGGTGGAGCCATAGATGCCAAGAAGTATGCAACCTTATTCCCCTCCTACCATGTGTGCGTGATCTCGATGTGATTACCCAAAAAGAGTTGGAACTTCCTGATGATATATGAAATTTTCCATGGAAATTGAACTATTCTTGAACGTTCTTTATATAGGATAAGGGAGTCTATCTCCACCACCTCTATCATGATTTTCCTCTACTAACATAGCTTTAATCCCATGGCCATCACCTGAGCATCAACAATTAAGGTATCGCCCCAGCCATAGGAAGTCGATAATGCTATAATAATACACCCCTTCTGATTCAGTATAACTCATCCCCCTCACATCTCCCCTGGTCAAATAAAAGTCTGTGTTATGCTTGAGTCTAATGCATAGAGGTTTCCCTCAGACCCAATACCCCTGTCCCACGTCACTGCCCTAGTTGCATAGAAACTTCATTGAGAAAAGATCCCTTACCAATAGTTCATCATGGAACAATGTAAAAAATTGGGCCAAATCCTGAAACAATTTCTTCATATTGAATATGATGCTATCCTAGGATCTATTAAATCCTTTGTGTCATACCTCATTCTAATCTGTCTAAAGTATCCAACATCCCTCTCATAGGATAACAGCCTGGTCCATCCTCTCAGATCCACGATCAACCGATCCATGAAACCATACATTAATAAACACCTCCAATAGCCCACCCTATCTATTCCTACCAGAAAATATCCCAATGGCCTGGGAAATCTAACTGGACCACTCACTATCAAAGAACAGATACCTCACTGTTTCTTGTTTGGGATCACGAAAACACCCACATCTAGAAGGGATGCTCACTCTCATGTGTTGAATGTTTTCCTCAGTGGGAAATTCTTAATTCCTCACCCACCACAATATGAAATTAAAAATGGAAGGAACATCATTACACCACAATATCACCCCCCATGGATCTTCATTTAAAGCATCCCTTCTCACATGAGAAAAGTCCTTAATTGGGACCTCACTCGATGTGATGCCTGTGAAAAAATGTCGCACCTGGTAAGTCCACAGGGGTTGAAGCCATGATATAATTATGATAAGGGTTCAACACCTTTGACTGGACTACACTTTATCCTCATTAATGTGAATTTTTTATTAATACATTTTGAAAATCAAATATTAATGATGAACCAATGGTGTTAATTTTGAGTATTAATCATTAATTTATTAAATTGAATAAATTTTTATAACCATATTGGTTTTATAATGTATTTAGGGATATACAAAACGACTTCCCACTCTTTTATGGATTATATGATTTGTTAAAAGTAAATTTTAGTACTATAAGAATAAAAATTTCAACATTGGACATTCATTTCATGGAGTAGGGGTTGAATTAGAAATTAATCAAATAAAAACAAAAGGTTGAAATTTTTATAATGAAATAGGAACATATCATTTATCAATATGTAAATATATTCTTGAGTCTACAAAACAATTACTCAACTTTAGTAAAAGTATCACAGAAAAGAAAATTATCCTATTACATTCATATTTGATGAATCAGATATACTTTTAAACCATCACAGATTTATTTCTTTGAACCCCTTAAATTCATTAGTTGTTCACTATATGTGGTAAATGATGCCAATCAATATCTATAATTATTTATTATATTTCTCCAATATCTATATCTTCACATTCCCCCAATGTTCTCATACTTAGAAATGTATATATTATTCCATAGGACCATTTTTCCTTCCTTTCTATCAAATTAAGAAGATTCTTTATTAATCCTTTTTATGATGACGACTTATAAAAAATTATAACTTCAAAATTCTATCATTTCACTGTTAAGATAAATTTCTAATTTAGAGGACAAAATTTATAAAAGTGCGTAGGCTGTAAACCCCCCCAAATTATAAATTATTAAAAATATTTTCAATATAATATGCGATAAAAAACACTAATATTAGATGAAAATGTAACACCCCGTGATCTTGTGATATGTTTTTTGTAATATAAATTCTTTATATTCAATAGTTATAATTACAAAATAGATTTAGTTTATTTTTTGTTACATGAAACACTATGTTTAAACAAAACTTCGTATGTTATTAAAAATATTATTTATTTTTTATATATAAAATTATAACCATTTAAAATAAAAATAATGTTTTGTTAAAAAATATTATTTTTTATGAAATTCTGTTTAGTCATGCATTGTGCATATAATTCAAAATTAATTTTAAAGAAAGATTAGAAAATTTATTTTTCAAAATAAATTTCATTAATTAAATCAAAATATTAAAATTATTCAAGGATGCTTTTTTGAGATTTTTTTAAAATTTTCATTTTTTGATGAATAATGAAAAATATTAAATATTAATTGAAAATTCCCTTTTTGTTAAAATGAACAATATTTTTAAATAACAAATTTAGTTTTTTAACGCAAAATTAGTTCCCTTTTATACTAATTAAACCAAATTATATTATTTTAATCACTCTCAAATTAAATTTTAATATAAAAACATTGTAATTATTAGAAAAGTTTCTCTTTTAAATCTACTTTCATGTCCTATCTAGTGGTCTAATTTTGAATTATCCTTTATCACTTATGTTAATTGAATTCGAAAATAAATAGTATATATTTTGAATCACCGTATTTTATATTCTATAATAAGAAGAACTTATGTTTTTACCCCAATGAATAGTAAAAATATAACAAAGTAATTAGGAGGGTTAAGGGAAAAATAAAATTATCAACAGTTAAAATAAGGAAAAAAATGTTCAAAATGACCCAAAAGTTATCCAAAACCCATGTTCGGCATATATTTTCACCAATAATAATTTTTCCATTGATAATAGATCATTTTGTAAGCTTTTTTAATGATAAAAATGTGTTTATGAATGAATATTTTCAAATAAGTTCTCTACTAACCTCATATATAAAAGGATAGCCAATATTATCTCTCCTTCACACCATAAAAACTATTTAGTTAGAAATATATCTACCAAATATACATGGTGGAATCCCTAATATCATCATATAATCCATAATTTAGTCTTAAAGACAACATATGACGGATTTGGTCAGAACCTGATTAGGATACGAGAAAACGAGAAGATGATATTCAATGTTCTTCTTTATTTTATTTATTTCTAAACCAACATAATTTTTTACTAAAACATGATGATTTAAAAATATAGGAATCTTCTGTATACTGGAATATTTTTGTAACATGGCTATGACATATAATATATCAACCTCAATTTAATGGTTTATGAAATCATCAATCATGTATACGATAGACTACCACCTTGTAAACTGATGTCATTGTCTTTTCCATCACAAACTATCATGGTTGGTTATAATGAAGGATATAAGTTAAAAATAAGTTATTTATAAAATAATTATATATATCAATTATTTATATAATACTTATTTTATAACAATCCATTCTCTATGGGATACAATAACATTGAATGTGTGTGTGTCGGACTACCGCCTCACGAAGCAATGTGGTTAAATTTAACTAACACTTTACATAGAAGGTAATAATGGTAAATAAAATGAATATATCTGACATACATGTAATAATTTTGATATTAATAACATATTTATCATTATTAAAATACAAATTATCATTTCCTTCATATATTTTCCTCACACTGAGAAATGATAATGTTGTTTGTTAATGTGTGGACTACCACCTTTAATAAGTGATCGTACTCTATTTTCATCACCACACCACATGTATGATATATATAAGTCTATTTAAAGAACTTATATGTTATATATTATATTATTATCATTATAGAAATATTAAATACTACTTACATTCTTGCAATAATTATCATTGAAAATTTTAATCATTACTAATGCGTACATAAGACCTACCTTCTCCAAGATTGTAACATATTTAATTTCTCAAAACCATTTTTAAAAACTGGTATTAAAATTAGTATTAATGTTAAAATGTGAAATTTATTTAATGGTAATTATTCTAGATATGTTTTAAAAATGATATCTTTGACCATAATCATCCCACAAAGTCATTTTTGACACAAAAGTCAAATATAGTCAAAAAGTCAAACAAAAACATAATTTATTAATTAAGTGTATATAACTTTGTGAAAATTGAGATTAAGGTAATAATAAACATAGATAATTTTATCAAGAAATAAAATAACTAACATAGGCTTATTATCTAGGAATAAAATGCCCAAGTGATATATCAGACACTAGGTAAGGTACTTCTTCTCAATTTCTATTTATTAACGAATTTTGATATTTTTCACATATAACTTTTTCTGAGTAGTTAATAAGGAACTATATGACATGTTTTATAGTCAATTTCATAACTATAATGGCGTTCATAATTTTTTTAAGGTTAATATTTTATGGTTCTTATGATTCAAATATTTTCAATGTGATAAGGGACTTTTCTTTAAATATAATCTATTTTAATGTTTTCATCCAACTCCTTATTTTCAGTGTATATTTTTTACAATAATGAAATTAAAATTATTATATGGAAATAAATTATTTACAAAGTACATGGAATTTATATTTTTACTCTATTTTAAATTGTTTTAAAAATGAATATTTTTTATTGTTTCATATGGATTATTCTGAAAAACAATAAAAGGAATGATAAATTGTTAGCATACCTGGAAAATAACAAATTCAACACCACTATAGACATTATTTTATTTATTGATTCTTCTTCTTGGTTTCATTTTTTCTACATTGAAAAACCCTCTTTCTTTTTTCTTGGGTATTTCAGTACTGAAAATGGGATTTTGAATAAAAATGCTACTTTTATCCAATTTTTTTCATATAGGTTTAAAAGTTATTTTAAAAGAGATCTATGATGAATGTGTTTTATTCATGATATGATACTTGAGAATTATATTAAACAGAGGAACTTGATATAGATTATATGAAGGGTTAAGCCTCATAATATTTCATGGGTAAACTAATTATAGCTTTAAGAAGTGTTGATACCCTTTGTATTTCATGAAAACCAGTAGATATAGATATAGCTTAGACAAATGGTTATCACCATTATAAATATCCACCAAATTGGATAATGATTACATTTTAGGTTGACTATATGGTTATTCAAATTAATGTTTTTTTGAAAGGGTTTTTTTGAATATTATTCTCTATATTAGTAAAAAAAATGTTTTTAAATTCATTATATGGGATTTAACGACCTTCTATGAGAAAAACCTGTGTTAGTTTATCACGTGAAAAGGTTTTATTTCTTAAAATAAAATAATATTGAAGGTAAAAGTAAATATTATATGAGATTTCCTATTTCACACTAGACTAATTGTTTTCATTTTTTTATTTCCACTTCCGAGTATTTTTTTTATCATTCCATGTTTTAAAATTTTTTCATAGCGTTTGATTATGGGTAATTGAAATAATGAAGCCATGTAAAAAGTCCAGGAGATTTTTTATGTAACTTTATCATGTATTATTTTAAAATATTAACATTATCGAAAAATTGATAGTAATCGAAATATTAAACTTTTTATTTTATTGTTTTTTTATCTTTGAGTTATGGCACAATAATTTAAAACTATAAATGGGAAAAAATCCTCAAATACAAGTGAATGAATTATTCACTTCCTCAAATCCATATTTTATTTTATTGATTTAGTGGTATCCAATAGAACAACCACAAAAATATAATAGAGTTTTCATAATTTAAATCATCATGTAGAACCATCAACACCTAGCCATTATCCCACATAACACACCTTATTTTAGAATTCTAATGGGATCCATCAATAAAACCTCTGTATACACACCCTAATAGGTCCCCTGATTCAAATTTCAAAATGGATAAAATCATCATATACTCTAGATTTCCACAACATAATGAATACCATGACACAAAAAACCTTATCAAAATAATCTCTCTAGAAACATGTATGTTGGAAACAAACCTCATCACCGAAAACACACATAACGCCGTCTCAAACCACCATTAAAGAGGATCAGTTTTGTAGACCGCTAAAGTCACAATTTTAATAATCTTGAAATAGAAATAGCTAGATCAACAATAGAAAAACCTAAAAAACATCACCAATTGATAAGGAAGAAAAAAATGACAAAAGATACAATCCAAAAACATCACAAAGATTATGATAGTGTCGACTCTTACTCCGAACCATCATCAATGGTTATTGTGATTGGAGTTCCACCATATACCGAACAACACACCTAAACCCCCTTATTGCCACTACTCTTGACCTACCCTAGAAAAGAGTATATGATTAAGAGTTTGGAGTTAGGAAAGGGAAGTCTGGGGATCGAAACATGAATTTCTGATAAGGCCCAAAAAACAGAGCCAAAAACAACGTAAACCAAACTTATGAAGTGGCTAAAAATCAACAACCACCAAACCAAAAACCCAAAAACCTCATTTTATCTACCAATAAAAATTTTACATAGAGATTCAGTAAGGATTGTGCGGTCAGAGAAGCAGATGAGTAACCAAGGTCTTTGATAAAACCTTCATCAGTTCAGCAAAACCACCAGTGAAAAAAGATAATGATGAAATAATAGGAACACAAACACCAATGCAATCATAAAGGCCACCACTAATGATGAAATGAGATAAGAGAACAAACTAGGTGAAGACAAGACATGGAAGATAATAGTTGGAATATCCCATGAAGAAGCAACTTGATAAGGAAAAAAGAAATCATGATAGGAAAAAAGATGGGAAATAAAAAAGAAAGGGAGAAATGATGATGATTAGATGCACCACTAAACTTATAGTGAAGGGTTTCAGAGGGAAACCCTAGGTGAAGTAGAGAGAGGGAGGGGGAACTAGGGATAAAAACTATCATTAGATTATTATGAAATCATTACCAGAAAAGAATATTATGTTATGGTTATGGTTGGGTACTTATATTTATAAAAAATTTTTTATGAACCACACTAGATCCCCATCTAGAAATATTATAATTTAGAACTACCTTCATATCATAAGGATTGAAAAATAAGAAAGGGTGAGACAAAACAATCAATAATCTAAACTCATCATTAAGAAGTTATTAAGAGTTAGATAATATGTATATGAGAAAACTAGAATATGGGAAAAATATATTATTCAAATCAAAATCAAATAATAAAATTGTTTCCTATGAAATAATAAATGGACATCTAATATTATAAGATAATACCTATTCAATGGAATTAGCATGAATTTTTTTTTATTAACTTGTTTTAAGAAATATTTTTATAAGACCAATGTTTTAGAATATAATGTAAATGAATTATATCAATAAATTATAGCACTAAAATATTCAAAAAAAATCATAAAATGGTTGAGAAAGAAACACAACTTGATTCCCATAAGATTTTTTAGTATGCATTTCTATCTGATTCATATTGTGGATAAGGAATCACCTCCCAATTAATATAAACGTTATGTATTATGAATCACCACCTAATTCCCCAAAAAAATAGGTATATAAATAAAATCATGTTTCCTATAACCATATTGATGTATGGATAACGTCGGAATTCTCATAATCTATTTGGATAATGTATCAAATCCATACCCCTCCAATCATAGTAGAGTTGGAATCACTTCTTGATACCAATAAACATAGTAGATAAGGAAACCTACTGACTCCCATTATAGAGTATGTATAAATAAAAAATTATCAAAACCATCTCATGAGATATAAATAATTAACTATTATATATTAGGGAGGTATAAGACCCTATCTGTCACATAATAATCATCGATAGATATATGTTCCTTAAAAAACATATTTTTAACATTCAGTATTCAAAAAAATGGAATTGTTGGGGGTTTCATGAAAAAATAATATATCTTTTCAACATAAATCTAAAAAATAAATTTGGATGGTGGTATAAAACAACTTAATGTAACATAAGGATTATTAAGGGTAAAAAATAACTTTTTATGATTTTTGGGTAAATCAGTTGAAAATTAAAAGAGTATAATTGTTTTTGAACACCTTAAAAAATCTTGAAAAACAGTTTATTTAAAATGATATACTTGATCTTGATAAAAAAAATAACATAACTGTTAAAAAAATTCCAAAAATTAAAATTTTAAGACAAAGATTCATGTGGAAACACTTTTTGAGAAGATATAAATAAATACGATAATACTTATTTTTATGAATAGAAGACATTAATATAAAATTTAAAATAAATAATTACTTTTTAATGTTATTATTTTTAATTTGGAATATATAATAATATTTAATAAAATTTTCTAAATCATAATAAGTTAAAATTGTTTTTAAAACAATTTTGAAATAGGTAATTGAATATTTATAAATAAGAATGAAAATATATAGACAGAAACCATTATAGTGTTTATAGAAAATATTTTTTATACTATTAAAATATCATATCATGGGAGACATTAAAAATTGAATTTACATTTAGTGGAATTGAAAATATCATTAAATAAATTCATTAGGTGGAATTTTAAAAATTATTCAAAAAAGAAGTTCATGAATAAGTATTACAAATTAATGAATGAAGTTGAGTTATCAAATAACATAAAAAATTTGTATCCTTTTTATCAAAATACATTTAAAGAAAAACATTTTATTTCCATAATAAATAATAATTTTATTAATATTTAAAAATAAATTCATGAGGAAGTAATTACATTATATCAATAAATTCTTAATTAAATATAAGAAATTTATCTCAAAGGATTAAAATTAATACAAATAACCCATTACATTGTATTTATGTTTAGTTGAATGCACACTATCCTCCTGAAAAAAAAAATTTTATTTAGTTATTCTATTTATGAACTATATTAATAGACATTAACATTTA
This sequence comes from Viscum album, assembly GCA_963277665.1. Classification (NCBI taxonomy): domain Eukaryota; kingdom Viridiplantae; phylum Streptophyta; class Magnoliopsida; order Santalales; family Viscaceae; genus Viscum; species Viscum album. The sequence goes on from OY728145.1 coordinate 622,989,102, forward strand.
TATACTACATTTTTCAACCATGATTATGAATATATTTATCAGTTATCTGCTATTTTTATTATTGGGTATTAGAAGGTTTAATTTTTTCATGCATTATTTGTTATTTGGATTTTGGTACATTTTCCTAAACATCAAATTTATCATTCCTAGATCATTTAAAGAACTATAATAGGTGACATATATTTATTAATAATTCTATTATCTAATTTCTTATGATTTTGAGTTATTTTGTGTAAAACATTAATCAATGTCGGCTTATTTCTCTAATTTTAGGGACAAAAGATTCATCCATAAGAATTAGTTAAATAAATAATAAAAAAATTTCAAATCCATAAAAAATTAGTATTTTCATACTGAACAATAATTTTATTATTATTTGAGTTCATGTATCCTTTTATGAATTTGTTCATAGTGTATTTCATAGTGGTGGTTAAACCAACCCATCTAGAATACTCTATAATTGAAAGGGTGAGTATGGTTTACAAATTGTATAGTATTATTATAATAGAATAATAATGATATTTTTTTATATTTTTATTTTTCTGTATCATTTTAATTATTATATATTTAATGATATTCAATAATATGAAAGAAAAAAATTATATCATGGAGGTTGTATTCATCACAATGCATGATTAATATTTTCATTTAACGAAAAAATTTATAGTGTGATCATAAATTGTATATTTTATTATAAAAATAAAAATATATATTATATATTTAACATTTATTTATCAATTTTATCATATTATCAGTTAATTGAGGCATTGGTGAAAAATGAGAGATGTTATTTTGTAGAGGCGATAATATCCCCAGACATTTTTTGACATTATTTTTTTTTTCTAAGACGATGGGTAGGAAGAAGTAATGATCATAGAATAAATATAAATAAAATTAAGTATTATAATTATATCGGGGTAATTATATTACTATTATTAAGGTGTATTTTAGTGGAAAATATTAGGAATAAATGATAAGGATTAACTAATACTCCTTATGGGACCTTGAACATTGTCTTCCAAGTGTCCTTGGAAATGAAGGGATTCAGAGAACATATGGTGGTCAAGGGATTGAAGTAAAGAAAGTAAATTATTAGATATTAAGACTTGATTTTATTAAATAAATTTTTAATGGGGAGCTATAAAATTTAGATAATGGAATTGATCCACTTTTATAATTGAAGAAAACGATACCCCAGTGAACACCAATATTTTTCAATAATTGAATAACTCTTTTCAAGGGAAGATGGATCGAAAATATTTATATAATTTGGAATGAGTTGATATAATGTTTTTTGATCGTATTATAATCAAATTATAAATTTTTTTAAATATTTTTCAAAGATTTTATTACATGTTTTTTATATTTAACTGTTCAAGAGTTACCATGGACACTTATTTTTACCCTAGTAATTTATATTTTATTAAAAATATAAGGTAATAATAGAATTTTTTTTTATAAACATATATTTAGGATCTAATACTCGAATTGCATTTCTAAATAATAAAAAGTGATCATTATATTAAAATATTTGATATATAAAAATTATTTTTGGTTAGAAAATATTATTTTTAATATTAAGGGTTCTTTATATTATAGAATATTGATTAATAGTTGAGTTATATTTAATGTAATTATATATCAATTTAAAAATTATACAATAGTAATTTCTAAGAAATCATATATTTATTTTTGAGTAGATAAAAAGTACACAATTGTAATAACATAGTTATTTGAATATAAAATATTTACCATTTTCACAAAAATTATATTTTATACAATTAATTATATTTTTTATGGAATAAAATAAAATTATCCCAATTAAATAATATGAACATGTTGATATAAAATATATGACCCAATTTTTTTTTTTAAATTTACACAATTGATGAAAACTAATTTTTAACATTTTTGAGTATAAAATGTTTTTTATATAAAATATTACTTACATATGGAAAACATTAAACATTGGTTACATAAAATCATCATAGTATTTTTAAAATATTTATTTATAATTTATAAATATAAATGTTTATAACAATTCATTTAAAAAAATTCTAGTCATTCTTGAATTATAATATTGTCATAAAAGAAACTCAATTTGAAAAATTTATGGTATTAAAATATTCCCCAGATAATAAATTGTTTTAGAAAAATATAAATATATCATCCTAGGTTAATATTTAAATAGTGAAATCGAAAATGATGTTAGTTTTGACATATTTAAATTCTAAAATTTATTTAATTTTTATTTAAATGAATATAAAGTATTTATAGATAATATATGTTTATGAAAATAACGTGTAATTATTTATGGGGTTTTATTCCTTCATTGAATTCATTTTTATTTTTTTTATTTATTACATGTTTTATTAATCTTATATATTCTTAATGATTCTAATATAATACATCAATACTGCTTTTATATCAATGTTCTATTTGAAAAAAGATAGAAAATGAATTTATTTTATATAATGAAAAGATATATAGTAAAATATTTCATTGTTACAAGCCGTTTACTATATTAATTTTTATTTTATTTATTAAAATGTGTTATTTTGTTACTAAGTTTGCAATGTTTATGTCAAATGGTTTCAGTTCATTCTATAACTAATATCAAAAAATATTTTTTGTGTGGTTAACATGTTTAAAGGGTTATTATTCAAGGATATCAAGAATATTAAATACTTTATTATTTAAATGTTTAGAAATTTAAAATAGTTATAAAACAGTACATCAAATGGAATAATGAAATATGAAGCACATCGTTTCATGGAGATGGAAGTCTATAAATACACATCAATGAAACATTTATTTTTATAATGGTTGAAAAGGAAATAAATTAGAATATTTTATATATTAATAAAATCATAATAATGTTAAAAATATATTATTTATTCATTAAACTAATCATTGTGACCATTAAAGTGGGCAAGAAATGAAATATGAATAACATTGATTCATGGAGTTGGTAGTCTACCTATACCCATGAGTGATATTATTATTTTCCAATGGATGGAAGGGTAAAAAGGTATAACATATATTTTATATAAATAATATGAAAAATAACCTAAATATCATATATATATTTATTAATTCCGAATTTTTAGCAATCCTAGTGAGATGGTGATGAAAAATAAAACACATCACTTTATGGATGTTTTAGTCCATATATAATAATGATTGAAGTTTTCATTTAGGATAGGATAGAAAATATACAAATTTTTTTTATGAAATCGTCATATTCACATTACAACCTAGAAAATATAGTTACTAAATTGTTTTAGGATGGTTAGAAAATATTTGAAGTGAGATTATTCCTCTGACTTCATATTAGGATATCATTAATTTACCTACACCTTAATAATTCTAGGATTGGTATGTTGGTGATATTATGAACACAAGGTCATTAGTAGGAATTTTGGGGATATATTATTTTAGTCATTACTTGCACTATATCCCTCAGAGTTTGTAGATAAGTGATGAGAGTATATTCCCCTTTGTAAGTGAGGGAAGTGTTACTTATGTAAATATTTAATGTCTATAAAGAATATCAATTCATATTCAAGAGAATGTGGAAGGAATTTAGAAATTTTTTGAATCCAGGGTAGATTAAGGTTTAATATATCTCATCTTATAAAATTTAGACATGTTTTAGGTCTATTTTAATCTATATCCTTCTGGTTAACCAATATTTCAATCATTTAAACATTACTGTAGTGACTCACTTTTCTTACTACAGTAACATAATTTTAATGGTAAAATTGAAATAGAATAGATTATATAATTTTAAAACTATTATTTTATAAGTAATTAAATTTAAATGATTAATGTTATATTATTAGACAAAATGAGTTTTAATAAAACTACCCAAATAATTTAAAATTATTTCTATAAAAAATGTACTTCTATGTGAAAATGGATTTATTATTATTTATGCCGATTCCAATTGGTTAATGATGATTTAAGTTATTTTATTGGATAATTTTTCAAATAAGTAAATTTTGTTAAATAATAAACATTATAAAACAAAAAAGCACCTTCCAAACACACCATTTAATTCATAGAACCAAAAAAATGTTTTTTAATATATAAAAATATAACTTAGGATCCAAAAATTCATGAATATGTGTACATATTCAAAAAGATAAATTAAAGTTAATTTCTTACTCATAAAACATATTTGGTTTATAAATTGGTTTTATATATTTTTATATAATACCAATATATAAATTTTATCATATATTTACAATATTTGTAAAATCTATATTTTTAACTATTCTCCCAAAAATGAACCTTTCCACAAAAATCTAAAAAATATCTCAAAGAAAATTTTTATAAGATGGATTTAAAAATGATTTTCATTTCAAAACATTAATATTTCATGTTTCCGAATCTTTTATTTAAAATGAAAGTGTAAAATATTAAGAACATAATAAAAACAAGACCCATTTAAACCTTTTAGGTTCTCAACCATATTTTATATCAATTAGTAGTGAGTTTTAATTTATTTGTTTCAACATTATATATTCAAATTGTTTTGATATTTTTTTCTTTCATCACAATAATGTATTATTATATTTAGGTAGGTATTGTGTATAACATCAGCTATTGAACATATTATTTTATTTAATATATATTCTAAAATCACAAGGTGTAAAACTCTTAATGCCTTAATGAAATTTCACCCTTTAAATTATTATATTGTGTCATATTTTCAAAAGACTAATTTTTTTAAAATATCTTTAAGTACATGTAATAGGACTTATAAAAGCATTAGTTTTAAAGGATTACTATTAATTTACTCTTAAAATAGATGAAAGTATTTTAAATGTATAGTTGAATATAAATATTCATAATTGAATAAAATACAATTTAAGAAATATAAATTATTATTTTTTGGATAATAACATTAATTTACTTGTTTATACATTTTAAAATATTATTTCCTTAATATTTATTAAACCATTTATCTACCAATATATGACTCAAAATTTTGAATGATTCTCACAATGCATACCCTGATAGATATAATTTTTTTAGATATATGAATTAATATATTTATCTCCCACTCCTTTGTTGGATGAATTATTTTACACCCAACAATGAGAATATGAAAAATATTTTAATTTTATTTCATTATATTGCAAAGAATAATTTTGTCTAAATATTTTGTTTTCTACAGTTCTCCACCTTTCTTTATCTCATAGTTTGAATGATAAATATTCATGATTAGTTTTTTAATGGCTAAAGTAGTTAAATTAATTCTCAAAAAAAAAATATTCACAAAAGTTTAAAAAATAATTTAAAATATTTTTATCCACAAACCTAAATCATAAATGGTTATAAGAAGCTAAGTTAATATTCTACGTGAATAAAAAGTAGTATGAAGATAAACTACTTTAATTTATTAATCATGCAACATAACACCATAATTTCCACATTATTCATTCCATAAATAAAAATTCATAATATTATTCAAAATAATCTTTTTCAATAATGAGATTTTGGTTTTATTTTGATTTGATCACATATTCCTAGGATGGCACATTAAATTTATCACCAAACATCACTAATCACTCATAAAGTCACATTTGAAAAATGATTGTTCTATAATAATATATTGACTAAAATATGATAATATTTTCCATAAATATGTCGAATAGTCATAAGGAAATAATAAAATTTTATATGAATCAAAAATATAACCCATTCATTATTCATCAATTAATTTGAACCGATTTGGTAAAAAAATACCATACTAGAAAACAACATTTTATTTACCTTGATTCTTATAATCTTGTAAATAAGGAAACAATCATAATCAAAAAAAGTTTTACTACTTAATAAATAAATAACCTTATAATCCCATGGTCATATATATGAATAAACATGTTTTACGAAAAATATAATAACCCATTATACCAATTAAGTAAAATTACCTTAATATAAAAGATCATATTAAACCTAATGGTTTTTTTACATTACAAATTTTATCAAACAAAATATCATTCTCCTTAAAAAACCTTTATATTGTGTTACTTAATAATTTGAGGGGCCAAATATCCATTAAAAAAAATTAATCCAAATAACAATCTCGAAAGATATCGTTAATCACCACAAAATCAACTAATAAAAAAGGGTATCTATAATACTAAACATATTATCAACATTAAATTTATCATCACTTAAATTAATTACCATTAAAGAATTTATCTTGAATCCATATTTTTAGACACTATAATAAATTAATTACCTCTAAATATTTCTATATTAATATTTATTTCTAGCTTCCAAAAAATGAAAATATTTACAATTTCCTTAGGTTCAAATTTCACATTATAATCCTACTTCATAATTTAATCATAATCAAGGATTCTAAAATAACTCATACATTTTATATTTTGTTTTCAATTTATATATCTCTAGCATATGACCCTTATATACATTTATTCATAAAATTTACTAATAACCTTGATGAAAATTCCACCTAAAGCCCGAATTATATTACTTTCTAATCAATAGAAATTTAAAACATTTACTTTAAAAATTTGAAAAAATAGATTACCTTTAATTTTATTAAATGGTATCTTTATATTTATTTGGAATTTTTTCACTTTATGCCCTTATTTTACACACATGATTCATCTTCTTGTTACATGGATACATTTCCCAATGTGGTTATTCATACTTTCATGACACATTGGTAGTAGAATTTCTTAAACCTCATGATATTTATAACATGATAATCTCTGGTATACCATTTCATTCTTACTTTGATCAGGAAACTAACATAAGATCTAGTTTATAATAATAACTCAAGATAGCTTGTATGGAATAACTGTAATCTTTTTTACTGAAACCCCTGTCAATTTTTTATTAATAGAATCAATAAAATATCCTTCACATCCATTCATAACATGCTTTCTTCTAGTTCCATCCTTTTTTATAAAAAAATAGAAAATCTCAGTATATAAAATAAAATAAAGACAAAACAAAATACGAGGAGGATATAAAAAAATATATCTATAATAATTTCATCTTATATTTAACACATTCTATTTATCCAAAAAAAATTGTATTTCATAATATCAATACTAACATCTAAGGTTATAGAATAAATTTAACTATTGATAACAGAAATTTTTTTTACACCTGATCTTATCAAGAATTTTAGATTATACACAACTAATTACATCGTAACCCTTGAAGATATATTAACCCTTTCCGCAATAACATTGATAACCCACTACAACAATAGATAACAGAAATTTATCTGACCTGTGATAAGGGTTTCACTTTCATAAAACTCTCATATATTTTTGGTTTTTAGTACTTGATAATTAGGTAAAATCATACATAACAAAGTTGTTATTTCCACACAATTTTTTTCTTCGAAAAATGGTTCTTATGTTTAAGCTTCCATTTCATTGATGAAACTTTTTCTTCCTTCAAATAATTTCACCATTTAGATTTCTTTAATTATAACACATCTTTAGATCATTGGGATATTTTTTGGAAATGTGAGATGAAAATTAAAAGTCTTTGTATTGGATATAAAAACTAAGGAAATACATTGGTCTAGAGAAAAAATGGAAATTTAAAAAATATATTCCTTATTACCAAAGAAACTATGTTCTCAAATAATAACTTAATTACAAAAGAAAACAAATATATTATCAATTAGTTTTCTTAAAAAAATTTAAAAATTATAATTGAAAAATCATAAACATAGTAATTTATAGAAAAATATAACAACTCAGTAATAAAATGTCATTATAATGAAATAAATTCTCCATTAAAAGGTTAAAACCATGCATAAAACCATTTAAAAACTTTATTAAATAAATATATTTCTATTAATTATCATATAAAATATTGGATAACAATGTTGAAATCATGGGACTACTTCTAATCATGATTATGAGAACAGTTACTAGGGAAGAATTGTGACCTTTAATTATATATGAATCTTCTCCAAAACATATCAATTCCTAATGCATTAGGGTGATATTTAAGTGGCTCAACCATCAACATAATGAAAATTTCCAACTACCACATAATTAATAAAAAATTAAAATAAGGTATTTCAATCATAAACTCATAAAATTTTCTTTTTTTTCCATAAATAAAAACAATTTTTATTATCTCATTAAAAATTGAAATAAATATCAATTTGTTTTGGAATTATTTCAAAAACTAAAATTCTAATAAAAATTGAAAATATAATTTTTTTTCAAATTCTAAATAAATTTTAATAATAATTTGATAAAGAGTAAAAGTTATGACTATAGAAAAAGGTAGAAATGTGGTAAATGTCAAGATTTTATTTAAATTGTAATAAAATAAAAAAATTACTTCAATAATAATAATGTTTTAATTATCTTGAATATAATAAATATGTTATAATTATCATAATTTTAATTAAAATATACTTTTATAACTAAACATGTAATATGATATTAAAAAATGAATCACACAGTTTCAGGGTGACAGTAGTTCGTTTGTGTTCTCGAATGATATTTTCATTTTTTTAATGAAAAAATAAACCAATGAACACAATAGTTTGAAATTATAAATAATATATTCATTAAACAAATATCATATCTAATTAATGGGTTATTCCTTATTAGCAACCATTTAATGTGAAAATGAAAAATGAATCATATTTCTTCTGGGATGAGGTAGTTTACATGTACTGATGAGCGACATTATCATTTTCTGAAATTTGGGAGGGTAAGGATGTAAATAAAAATTTATATTTCTAGAATAAAAAAATTAAAAATATTTTTTATTTAAAAATTATATGTTTATAACCATCTATTTAAGGCGGTGATCAAAAACAAAACATATTAGTGCATGGAGGTTGTGGTCCACATGTACAGGCCAATGAAGTTTTCAATTCAATAGGATCAAAAGGATGTTTAAATTAGTTATTAAATCTCCATAAAACATTTTTTTAATATTATATATACTTATTTAGTTTTTTATGGATGGTTAGTATTGATTTACTGGTGGTAGATGCAGAAACAAATAAGAAAGAATTTGGAAAAGACATATACATCTTCTCTGGATATCTTCCTTTAGGTTACAACATTAGTTATATAGGAGTGGTTTTTTGGATAGAATATGGACCCCTAGAATGTTGGGAGCAGAGTTAGGGAAGGATTTGGGTAGATTTTATTATATTAAATTTATTTAATAGATTTTATTATATTAAATTTATTTAAGTGGTAAAAATTAATTTTAATATATGCTTATAAGACATATTAAAACCATTTTTGAAATTGTTTTATATATAAAATTGAATCCATATACATTTTCCCTAAAGAATATTTTGTATATTTTAATCCCACAAATTTATTTAATTATTATCAAACTATTTAATTATCAATTTTTTAGAACCATTCAATACTGAATGGAACGCCCTTCCAACCACATTATAAAAAAGTTGAACTAAAATTATTTTTTATATTATAATATAACCTAGGGTAACAAAAGAAAAATCATGGGATTGTAAATTAAATATAAGAATTTAAAATTGTTTATATTACTCTATAAATAAATTTTCAGTTTATAAAAATGATTCTTATATTTGGATGTCATATAATGATGGCATAAAAGTTATAGTATTTTCTAAATCATTATTTTTAAAATTCTTATTGAACAAATGATTTCTCTAAGAATCCAAAAACTCACCAAATAAAAAATTTAATATTATTAATTAAAAAACTAAATTTAATTTCATAAAATTAAAATTTCTAAGGTAAAAATGTTTTCTTTAATATAAAATTAAAAAATATAATAGAAATTATCCTTAGTAAAAAATGACACTTTTAATAATTAAGTGTCTTTAATATAATTTCATATCAATTAACAATGAGGGTTAATTTATATATTTTTACATTGTATATTCTTAATGTATTACTATTTGACATAAATTATAAGAAATTATTATTCATGTTATTTTTTATTTTTATAAAAACATAAGCTATCAAACTTATAATTTAATTAAAAATATTTGCTAAAATGTCTGGGTTTCATATATTAACCATAAAATGAAAATGTAAATATCCTCAAATGGGTATTTATAAATTTGAACATGTGTTTTAAATTATAATTATTAACAAATAATGTTTCAAATACCTCTTAAAACATCTTTATTTGATAACAACATAACATTTAATGTTCTTTAATCCCAATTTTATTACCAATAGTGATGCTCCACACCTACACTCCTAAATATTGTGCAAAAAACATATTTATTAAATATCATTTATGAATATCAATGAATAAAATGAGAAATTACCTTTAATAAATTGAATATGATTTTTTTTTCAATCACTTAATAACCCAATACATTTTATATTTAGAAATTTAGATAAATAGGAAAACCATTTCATTGATAAAATTTTTATATTTCTCATCAGATGATATCTTTTTCCCATTGAGTTCATGATCCCTTATTTTAAACTATCTAATCAATATTTACCACTAATGTTTCCATAAATGAAACAAAAATAGAAACACCATATTTAATAATATTTCTATTTTACGAAAGTAATGAAAAAAATAAAAGGATGAGCTCAAATGCAATACATGGAGTTGTGTTAAACAAAATAAATATTGGAATAAACAAGGTGAGAGTAACACTATAAGTATATATTTTATTCAGATAATTTAATATAACTGATAACCTGATGATGTAATATTTCCAATGGTCATATAATAATGTAACTATTCACTAGGATAACAAAAAATAATTTCAAAGAGATATATTTCATAATACCAGACAAATTAATAAGACTATTAATGAATGGTGTAATGATATAATATATAAATATGAAGGTTATATAATAGTACCCATGGAAGTTTTTCTAATGATTCTTCTCTAAGGTCTTCTTTTCTTTTATTGCCTATCACATTATTTTGGTTCAACCAATATTCTCTCTATTTTTGGTTGTTTTCCTATTCTTTATGGTATTATTTTCCCTAGGGTTATGTTTTTGGATATTCTATGTTATTTTTTGTCTATTTTGGGGCTTCGAATACTTCTACAACAACCATTTTTTACTTAAATATTATTCTAAAACCCACATAATTTTGATATGAAGGCACATTGGTGGTTTGAGATTATTATGGTTGAAATGGTTAGTGTAAATTTATTTTACATTTTCCATGATTTTTCATTCATGGAAGATATATTACAGGTGTTAAATTCTATTGGTGATTTCTCTATAGAAGGGAATTGATATTATGATAAAAGTCATGTATCTATGTTGAAGCCATAAAGAACACATACTTTTCTTTAGATTAATGTTCCTTTAATAATCTCTTGGTACAATGATGTGTGGGTGTTATAACTATGTATTGAGATTTAATATTTGATTGGTTTATGGTATTCCAGGGAGGGAATTCTCATTGGATACAATAATTCCCTTTGGTTCCAACATTCAATGATTTTCTAGGATGTTGGTGGTATGGGGTGTAGGTACTCTTAAATAAAAATTATGAAAACTCATATTCATTAATAATGATTCATCTTGGTTTGATGATTTATATATTGATTATTTATCCTAGATTATGGATGGTTTCATAATTTTCAGATATGTGAAAATGTTTTTTTCTTCCAGTCAATTTTTCTATTTTGGATTCTGAAGATGCATCTTCTAGATGGGAGAGGTTTGTGACATTTTTTGGATTTTTGTTCCTTGTTCAATATAAAAGAGTGTGGTTCTTAGTGTTCGATTTTGATTTTGAGTTTTGTTGGTAAAATATTTTTTATTATATTTATTTGGTGATATCTGATTTAGCTTCTGTTGGTTCCTCACTAGCAATGTGGGTGATGTTGACATTACTTTCATGTTAAGGAGCAAAGATTGAGGTTCTATGTAATATGTGTTGTTGTAAAATATATTATTTTAATTTAAAATATGTGGTGGGTAGGTTATGTGTCATAAAACATTATTATATGGGATTTAATTTCACATCTATATTCACATTGTGGTGTATTTTTATTTAGTTATTGAAAATGTTTTTGTTCCTACTCAACCATAAAAGTGGTCTTTTTAGAAAATACCAAATAAATTGGAATTTTTATGATGTTATGTTATTAATTCAATAATATATAAAACAATAAAGAAATTGTATAAGTTATATAGATATATATCCTCTAAAATAATAAATTCACATATAAATGTGAAAAATAAATTCAAGAGAGGTATGAATAGTGATAGGGATTGTAACACTTTCAAACAATGTTAGGTAAAAATATTAAATGTAGTGTTTAATTTAGAGGGTAATACATGTGAAATAACTCTAAAGGAACTAGATAATTAAGATAATTAGCTGAAAATGGATGTTAAATTATACAAATTCTTTTCATAACTCTTTTATAGAATTTTTGTAACAAACAAGAATAAAAGGCTTCTTCAAACATTTCTTTTTAATGGGATAAAAATTGGAAATTGAAAACCATAATTAAAATAAATAAATTATTGATACCATGAAACATAATGAATCTAAATAAAATTGATATTGATTGGAAGAAAAAATATATATCGGAAGAATAAAATCTACTTACTTATTCATGTAAAATGTTATACATTATATTTAAAATGAACTATTCATAAAACAGTTGAATAGAGTTTTCATTAAGATCCCATTAAATTTTTTAAAGAAATATAAATAATATATAATATAAAATAGAATATCAATACTCATTCCTCCAGATGTTGTCAAAGATATCATTCTATTTAAGATTTATCATTTTTTTAAAAAAATCATGTTATAGAAAACATTAATAGGTTCTTTTTAAAAAAATTTCAAAATAATGTCAATAAAGTAGGAAATGAAATTAAAAAATCTTTAATGTATCTAGAATAACATTCTAGATACATTTTGGAGAATATTGACAAGTAGTAAAATTACTACCAATCATAAAAAATCGATAAGGTTGAGTTTATAAATAAGCATTCATTTGGTCAAATTATGTACCAACGGGAGATGAAAGATGAAGAAAACTTGAAAACCCATGATTGAAGAGAGATAATACAATATAATAAAATCATAAGGTGTCATAATGAAACATTATATGGATGAAGTTTCAAAATTAATAATATAATTAAATGAATGTAAATTATGTTAACAATAACCCCAACTACTTTGGTAATGTAACTGTTGAACTATAATGAAAATAGAGAGACTAAATGAACATTTAACTCTAATAAGTAAAACATTATTTATGATATATGTATTCAACGTTTATTCATTAATACAATATAAATGTAAATTTTTTCATAATAAGTGACATCTGTCAATGAATTTAAATTGATAAAAAGAAATATTTCCTTTGATCCCATTCTATTTATTCATGTTTTACCCCTATATAATGAAAATATAATTCATAAAATAATAAACCACAAGATAATTATATCCCATGTTAATTATGTATCTATTAAATTTATTTTAATTTATGTATTACATTTTTTATGCGTGAATGGATTGAAGACATGTTTTATTTTTCAAATCACCCCATCCTGTTTGAATTTATTGACTTTGATTAATTGAAATCTATGAATTTGTAAAATATTTTATAGAAGATGATAATAATTTAAAATAAATTTATGTAATTCAATCTATATTAACAGCTATTTAGGTTGTATAAATAAGAATAAATCCTTCGTTATGATTTTAAAGAGCTCATGAATCATCCAGTTCATGTCCATTGGGAGTGTCTGACCATGTGTTTTATAATTCCCATTATTTTTCCACCGAGTGAAGGAAAATTTAGTTAAAAATTTTAATTTTTATTGTATTTAAACCTATGTGATTTTGATATACAGTATGAATCCATTTATTTCGATTTAGAAATGGATTTCATTAATATGAAACCACATACAATTTACGAAAAGTTTGTATGATTTATATAAAACGGAGTGTTTGAGCATTGTAATATCCTATAGACTTAGTATAGTGAGATTTAATGTGCATCTCTCATTGATAATGAAATATATAATTTATAAAAATGAATCCGAATAAAATATCTCGTATTAATGGAAAAAATGGAATGATTTCAAACATAAAGTTATAGAAGAGGATAGAAACCCCTAATTTACAATATAGCTCCATAAATCTCATGAGGGACACACTCTAATACAAAAAAACAAGTATAACCTAAAACCTCAAATTAGTTGGTCTGCTTGAGGCCACAAAAGAAATTATTATCTTTTTGTGCTAGAAATTAGTTTTTGGGTACAAAAAATGGAATTTTCAAAACAGTTTCAACCTTCAGGATAATTATAAAAAATTGTTTAATTAAATGATACAAAACACAAACATGTTATAATAAATAAAAATTCCTCCAAAATATAAAAATTACATTCATAAATGGTAATAAAATACAACTAAATCAGGAAATTAAAATATAAAAAACATAACAAAAAATGAAGGTGTAAATTGAACACCTCCAACAACCCCACTAGAATCCCCTTGTCACTAATCACACCAAATCATCCATCTATATTTCAACATATATCCACTTAATAAATAATTTTCGGGATCTGAGAAAGTGATAATAAAACAACATGCTCACATAAACTCTAGTTCATATTCATGGTAATAGCTAAAAATATTGGATAAGATCCCACATTGGAGTCTCTTTAATTCCATTCATAAAATATTTTAGAAATAAATATAGCTATAACATAATGTAAAAAATAACTTTTCACATTCTATTATAAATTAGACCATGTATAAGTACACAATAAATTTTATTAATATAGTAAAACCATCATTGTAATACATGGGTGACCAAGTATATTAATAAAATATTTTAAAAACTATGAATATAAGATCAATAAATCTATTAAAAAACTATCTCCACCATTTATTTACTATCCAAAACATTTTCTTAATTCCCCATTTCCATAAATCAATATATTTTAAACTACTTTCTTATAACTTGATTAAAAAACCCCCAAACAATTTCTTTTTGAACTACACATTTCAAACTATTTTAGAGATTAGTATGAAAGAAAAAATAATAATAACTAAAATGTATCAAAACAAAAATATGAACCAAGAATTCAATGTATCAAAATAAAAGTATCCTAACAAAGAACTACTGTCATGTGATTAAATAAATCTTGTTGAATGAAAATGAACGAGGATGTATAATCTATAAAAACTATTTAGAGGGACCCAGATATCATTGGAACCCAATAAAAGAATCATGTAACATTATCTAAATTAGCGACATAAACGTTAGTTTAGCCTATAAGTATAAGTCCTACATGGTAGTCTCATGGAACTAGTTAGGCCCTATAACCATCCCCATAGTGCGTTGCTACCATGGGTTGAAGAATATTGAGAATTTGTGGTTCAAACCTCCTTCATGATAGATTCTAAACTAGATTTTCATTTTTCTATTTCATTTAATTATTATTATAGTTCCAAGTACATGGTAAAATGGTGATCACATAAAATAATGAAAAATTGGGAAGAATATATATAATTTTAAAATAATCCTCATCTCATGTCAAATTCATGCACATGAAACAAAACCATTTGACATTAGTTCAAAATAATCATATAAAAATATATCAATATAAAAAATCCCATTAGAGATAAAAAGATAAATAAAAAATAATTATATAGGGAAAAATTGAGTGTCACATACATTTTTTAGAATACTTTTAAATGTCTCAACAAGTATTTCAAGGGAGGATCAATTTTCTTAGCCATAGTACACAATATTTTTTGTCAAATTTCGAAAGAAATTTCTTTTTGTTATTTTATAAATATTAATTTCAAAATTAATTGATAAATAATATATTTTAACCAATATCCTTTTAAATAAATTTCAACAAAGTTCTAAGAAATTATGTCTCTTAATAAATTAATATGGTATTAAAATTCCTTCTTTTTAAAAAGAGATAATTCCAAAACCCCTAAAATATTATTTATAAACTAAAACACTTTGAAAGCTATTTAAAAAAATTCAAAACCTTTTCCAAGAACAACTCAGGATTTTTCAGAATAACTTGGCATCATAAAAGTATATGATAATTGTAAATTCCTTTTGAAAATGATTTAAAACCAAATTAGGTTATATCATTTAGAGACAATTTCATAAAAATATATTTTACATTAAATAAGAAATTTTTTACAAGAATTACAGTGGAATTCTAAATAAATAAATATATTTCCAAGAATATATTCATCCAAAACGTGTATCTTTGGTAGTGAATTAATAACCAAGACAAGACAAGACATTAAAAACCAACAAACACTCAAATTCCATTTATTAGAAATTTATACAACCCAATCCCATAATGAATAGTGGTTGGAATTTTATTAAATATAAAAAAATTGAAAGATTGGGTAAAATGAAGAGTGGGGAATTTGAATATAGGATAATAAATGGGTTACTATGTGAAATCATCCTCAAATCTACTGAGAGGGAGATTGAAATACATTGATGGGGAGGAACGATGCTCTAACTTGAACTCCAAGTTTATCTTAAAATGTGGGAGAAATTTGAGGTAAAATAAAAAAACCATGGGGTTATAAGGCTATGTTCACTTTTAAGTGAAATATAGGAAACCTATAATGTTTTTCCATATTGTTTAGTAAATCACCAAACAACCATGGAAATGGAAAAACATAATAAAAAATCAACCTCATGGTCTTCCAAAACTATTAACCAAAACACATTTAGACTATGAAAAATATATCAAATAAAATAAAAAATCCTTAAAAAAATTGTCCCATGGTTTTTATAATTATTTGAATGACATGTGACAATACTCATACAAACTAAAGGTCTCTCACATAAGTTATTGAGTTTCACATTATTTACCCTCGATCATGTGGTACCTGTATAGAAAAAGCACACACAAACAAAATTTAATTGAAATCCTTATCATGTTTGTGTAAATGAATGGTTTACCATAGTCATCTCACACAGAATATAAAAGGAACGAAAAATTGTAGTGATTATTTTCTAATTTCAGACCAAACAATCGGAGAAAAATTAATTATGTCCAAGATAATGGAGAATAGTATAATTAAAAATTATAAGTGATATATGGGTGTCAAGAAATCCCCCTTTGACACTTCATACCAAAATAATTTCATTGTAAAAAATATAATATAGGGATTTTATAGAAACTAGTCATGTATATTAGAGGTGGAAGGGTGGGGGAAATCACACAGTGACCCTATGACTATGGAAACCACAAACATGAACCATTTTTCAAAAACCAATAAATTTTTTGAGACAAATGGGGCCCAAAATACCTTACGAGGAAGGAGTGAATTAGGGTATGGATATTCTATTTTAAAAACCTTCTTTCCCCTCTGGATCTTGACCTCTATATTATAAAGGTAACTTTGTCTTCACTTATGTGTTACTATTTATCTTATTCATCCCTTATTTAACTGATGACTATGACGATTTTAATGCGATGTAGGAATGAAAATAGGCCAACACAGATATTTTTACTTGGTTCACCCTCTCTAGGATATGTTCGAGGAGCATACAATGACAATGTCACAATGTACCAAATCCACTAAAGCTCACTGCTAATAATTTTCAGTCTAGATCAATTCTATGCCCAAGCTCACTGCCTTTACAATGTTTAGGGTCATCTAAATGCTTTCCCAAGGGTCACTCCCAATTTCTCTCTCTCTGGCTCATTTACAGTACTAAAGATAACCTTCTTCCTCCTTCTTTTCTTACTGCACTTTGAAGGGATCCACTCATAGTTTATAGACTTATATGCCTTTTCATTATCTGTAATGAATGCATCTTTTACTGTATGAATATTCTCTATTGAAGTAAAACATTCATCAATACATGAATAATTATTTGCCTCTGATCACTGGGAAACAACCATTGTAAGTACCTACTGACGGAACCCTACTTCACGATGCTTCTAGTTTTGCGAAGCTCAAACAAGCCTTCACGAAGTCCCTACATCTTCGCAAAGCACCAACCATCGTAGAGCTTGCAGCCTCACGGAGCACATTTCTTTGCAGAGCTTAAGCCTTTGAAAAGAGAAAACCTTCACAAAGATTAGGCCACCACAGAGCTCAAGTCGTCACGAAGAGACTTCCTTCATGAAACTCACTAAGACAACATGGAACACACCCCTTTCCCAAAGCAATATTACCCATTGCGAAGCTCCTAACTTTCACGAAGCACACTACCTTTGCGAACTTTCTTCCCAATTTGAGAGGAACAAATTTTTCTTGGAAAAATTTCTACTTCTCTCGAGGGGATCGGTGCCTATTTATAAGCGATTCTACCGACCCTCAAACCTTCCTCCAATAGTCAGCTCTATGTCAGATCAAATTGTGATGCTTTAAAATTTCCACCAAAATTATCTCTATATCACGAATTACCATGACACTTTCTCGATCACATATCTCATTGTAATCTTAGATAATTTCATCAATTCTTTGAGCCTTCACCAAGAGGCTCCACTCGCAATTCCATTTTGCTTCTATAATTCTATTCAATAATGTTGTTCACAGAGCTTGTTGTAATCGAGAAGAACACCATCAATTTTCTTCATGTCTTCACGAAATCCTCATCAAGAAGCCCATATTCTCAAAACTCATTCCATTTCCACCTTGAATATATTCTTTTGTACTTCCTCCATATTATTTATTCCTTTTTTGAGGTTCTTTGTCACTATAGATTGTCAACAACATCTTTGGTACTCGGAAATTCACTATAGAAACCTGTATTGTAAACAAACACAACCAATCCCAAAAAAGCTTCAATGTTACCTTGAGAGATTTTTTACCAAAAAATCCTGCAAAATAATTTCATGAAACTTGACGTCTGAATTCAATACAGATATATTAAACCTGAAAATAGTACAATAAAAACAGATGATATTGGATTAACCAAAATTTAGAAATGATTTAAATTTATAAATCATTGAATGACCACTTCAAATTTGAGAACTACCCAACAACCATGATTACATTAAAAAATAAAAATAAAACAATCCCAATAATGGTAGAAATTCAAACAATCTATGTCAACACTAAATAGAAGCACCATCAATGGAAGGCCAAAAAATAATAAGGATTAATAGACAAAACCATAACATTATATGTCATCCAAAACCCGAGTACACTAAAAATGATTCCTCAATCATGAATTAGTATTGGCTCTAACATTGGGTAATAGAACTAGTGAAAGAGATGAAGAATAAACTCAAAATTAGGCTGCTATATCATAGGACTTCTAATTTTTTTTACTAAAATAGGCTAGTTACAAACCTCAATTGGTTTCATGACCATCCAAGTTACCTAAAATGCACACCTACGATCAACCCATTCCCATTCATTGAATAAAACCCCCACATGTCGATCACTATGAATACTTCATTTCCAAAATTTGTTGCATAATGAACAAAGAATAATTAGGATTGTAAATACATCACAATCCACCACTCTCCTAAGATAATCATAAAATAAATGTATTGGAAAACACCAAAACACCAATTTTATTCCATTATTCTCTATGTCAATGAATAAAACTAATAATATTGGATATCTTTTCAAAACTGAACATAGACTCATGGGACCAGAAAGATCAAATGATCATAAATCCAACTGTCTAAATATGGATTATTATATTAACCAAACCAACCAAACAGAAATTATTCCAAACAAATACATTGGACAAAACCAACATGGATTATACAGTGTCACACCACAAATAGGAGAAATCAATACCCTACACTTACTTAAGAAAAATATAGATGGTGTAAATTAATTAAAATTAAACATGAATACAACATGACCAGGTTTCCCAAATATTACCAAGAATTTACAAAGTCATAAAATTGAAAGAATTTATATAGTTTATTTTTTAACTAAAACCCCTTAAAAATGCGTCTCCATTATTTATAAAAAATGAAAAATCACATTTTCAAATAATTTAGGATCCCAAATATCTTAATTAAATATCTTCAAAGAATTGATTTCCCATTACAAGACCGTTAACTAGGTAAAAACCTCTTAAAAACATTAACATATCAATTTTAAAATTCGTCTTTTTTTTTCTGAAAATGAACCAATAAGGAACAAATTCCTTGTATTAAAACAATCAACCATTTTTATGAACAAAACATATGGGTTCACATAAAAAATAGTATTTCAAACTAAAAACGTTTTTTAAATTATCTAGAAAACCAATTTCATTTTAAAATAAATCCTTAATGCTCCTTTCAATCTGAAATAATTTTCCATAAATTCACATTTTATACCAAAATCCAATTTATATCACAATGATATTAAAATAGAACACCCCATAATTCTTATAAAAATAAAATTCAAATCATCAACAAATATCAACACTCTAATGAATTCACTCACATCTTGAGGAATCACATAATGGTATCCTAAACATCAATCTAAAACATGATAATGAGATATGTTATACATGACCGCATGGTTTGATTGGACATAGGCCTATAAAAAAATAATTATTTATGTTTTTCAAGTTTATGTGTTTTGGTACTAATTGGTTTATTAAGAAATCATATCCAACATCACACCATTGGTCCTTCTTCTATTCTTACATGAAAATATGATAAAACCCCAATGAAACTCTTTTATTATGCAATTAGTATCAAAAAATAATCATTGACATGAAAAATGAAACAATGAAATATGTATTTAAAAAATTACTACCTAAGATAACTCAAGAGTCATCACAAAGGGTGGTGATCAAAAATACACCCATATATAAACCCTAGATTCCTAAAAATATTTCTAACAAAATTCAACCATGATACATAAAGATAAAAGGTAGATAATTTTATAAACACAATCCCCAGTGAGTAACCTAAGCATACATACTATAATCATTCCATGGTTGGGATTAAGGTCATTCATGAACCCATAAATATGGAGGATAGTTCATGGGTGTGTGGAATTTAATTTTTGGGAAGGTTTTACCCCCAATGATAATATTAATGAATCATATGTAATTAATGATAAAATAACCCAAAATGGATCAATAGACAAACCTATATATATATATTTTTTTATAGATGACATATTTAGAAAATAAGCATAAAATAAATGCAGGAAACTAAAATCTAAATTATGGTGGAACCCGACAATTTCGATATCAATACTAGTGACCTGGTATCACTCCCACATTCCAATCTTCTATCCACTAACCAAGGAGTATCCAAGGTATAGAAATAGACTTGGAACCTATAAAAAAGAGTAGATAATTAAACTAGATACACACACAATTATCGGTTTATTTATAGGATGTGATATAGAAATTACTATTTGGATCCAACCAAGGAGTCAATGTTGAGACCTTTATAATATAGTTCATAAATATATACATTAAAAATTTATTAAATATGTTTTCACATGTGAGTCAGAAATAATATAAGAATAATGTTATGATAATAATTTTAAAAAAATTCTTGGTAGCTGGTAGAGAAACAATAAAAACCAATCATTTCAAAAAAAATTTCCAAAAAAAGTTATAAGTTTTTTTTAATATAAAAAAATATATAAAAAATCAATTTCACATCTTGAACCAGGTCACAAATTTATCAAAATAAAATTACCACAACAATGAAATAGTACTATGTTATTAATTAAATATATGGTAATAGAAATATATAATGAAATTAAGTCCCATAAAAAATCCTATGATGTAAATAAGAACATGTGAATATCCCTAGGAAATAAGAAAACTCATCCAAAATGGATACATAAAACCTTGGCCAGTATAAATAAACATTACCAACTTGATAGTTCCATTGAATTAGTCATTCCCTACAACCATCCTTGTATAATTATGTTTCTATTTTTTTAGGAGTACATAAAATTTGTCATTTCTACCAAAATATACACACAAGGTAAAAAATTGTTGATCTTTTTAATATTTTGTACTAATTCCTATCAATCTTATAAGTTTTTACATGGTGGTGATCAAGTAAATAAAAACCCACTTGGAACAATTATAAACCATTTAAAAATAAACATTACCTCATGAAATTTACCATGACATTAACAAACCAAATTCCACATCCATTAATAATAAAAAAATATCAATACATCAATATACTGCATCACCCAAGGGGTCATCAAGCACAACGACATAACAATCAAATGTTTCGTAATTCTAGGTCACCCATATTTTATAAAAAACTATTTAAAAGTTCCATCTAGGTTTTAATTGGTTTATCGATATTCCATTAAAATTTTCATAATTTAAATTATCATATAAAAGTAATTATTAAAATTCCTTTATGAAGCCAAAATTGGTATTCATAAATAAATCATCAATTACTCAAAAATTTCCCCTTTAAGTACAGTTAAAAACACATCTAAGACTCAAAATCCAAAAATTATTTAAAAGTTGTCCATGTTTCTTTTTTAAAAAATTCTTAGATAATATATCATAAAACCACTTAAAAAGGATTTGAAAATCCGATTGAAATCATTTAATACCTTGTATAGATACATTTAAGAATTTTAACATTTCCTAGTTTAGTGAAAATTCCTTGTATTGTGTAATATATATTTAAAAAATATTTGAAAACAATGAAGCTATATCATATTAATATAAATTTATAAGAGATACTTTTTTAAAAAAATGTTCAATTTATGAAATGTGTTACACGAGAATTCCACATAAATAGATATTTTGTCCTTCAGAATGTAGATCTGAAACCTCTTTCCTTTAAAATAAAATTCATAACCAAGGAAGTATAAGCCCATAAAAACCCCTAAATACCCAAATCCATTTAATTATAACTATAATATCTCTAATGCCAATCCAAAAAAGGGTTAGGTTTGATGATAGTGTGAATAAATATAGGATAGGGGAAATAGAGGATTGGGGGAGAATAATATTGGAGAATGTCCTTCTGTATGGTTAAAGAGATTATTTTCTTCAAATCATGAATTCTAATTATACATAGAAGTAAGATATCTAGATTATTTTTTAATTTTTTAGCTGAAACTACATAAAAACTTAAATTATTCTTGGGTAAGATAAAATACGTGTAAATACATTAACATCCTAACCTAAAAAACTAGTATATCTAGGACCTAACCCAAAATGTAGAATGACCCGAAGGGGGTCGATATCCTGACATGCTGGAGACTTACACCATGGAATCAAGCAACAAATTGAAGGAAGGATTTCTAATAACATTAAATAAGGTATATGGAAAATATTTAAATGTACAAGACAAACTATGAAAATATTATATTCCATAAAAAATAATGATTGTGCTGGTGGTACAGCTTGGAGATACCAAATACAAACCAAAGGCACATTACCAAAAAAACATGAAAAGTTAACTAAAACCAACAACTACTACTACATGTGATACATTGGAAAATCCCACTTTTCTCATCACTAGTTACCCGTACCAAGTCGACAAGAGCCTCACCACATCAAAATAGTGGATTTCGTTTTTCTTAATCAAAAGGCAGAACAAGGTCTACACACTACCGAAGGGGTATGTTGGGTGGTAGCTAAACTAGAACAGTAAGATCCCACACAGATATTCTATATGAATTATTTATATAAAAAATAAAAAATAATCAATTTATATAAATATATTTTATTATATGTATTTAAATACTTATTATCACAAAATATTTGTAAACAAATACAAATTTTTTAAAATTGTTAAATAAGTATGGTAAGATAGTTCAAGACATACCACATTTTCCAAATTATGTAATCAAATCTAAAACACTAAAAATCTATACATAGGGAATTAAAGACCAGAATCCATAAGGCATGTCTTTAAGATAAATTATACTAACATAAATAATTAGTCTGATCTTGCATCTTTAGAATACATGACTAAGGAGAAAATACCACCCCATGAGTGAACTACCCTAAAATATCAGTATCAAGTCTGTAGAACAAGAGGCATGAGGATAATAATATCACCCCTTTAGTGAACATATAGTTAATATAATGTATTATGAAACTAAGATAAAACTTCAACACATGTACCCAAGTCTTCCCAAGTGATGTATTTCCCAAATAATTTCATTAAACCCATTTTCTAAAAACAATTTTCTATATCCATTTCAAAATTATTTGAAACCATATGTTCTCTTACAAAAACAAGGGGGTCCAATTTATTTAGAAAATACGATTTATTTGTATAAAAATAAAAAATAATTATAATTTATTTAGAAAAAAATTTAATAAGATAAGTGAAATGAATGTTTCAAATTAAATACGATGGAGATGGAACCACTAACCTCAAACTCATGTCATAGAACGAACGTAAAAAGATTCAAAACTTCTAGAAGGAACATATATTGAAAAGATAAGGTCCTATAAGTTATTACAACATTTTATAATAATATATATATAACAATAATGTTCAATAGAGAGGTTAGAAAACATATACATTGAAAACCACGTATGTCGCACCACAACAAAAAAAGAAAGGGATGCCCCCATAAGATGATCACACAATAGATCTACATGGATCAAACAACTATCATCATCACATGAAAAAACAATCCTTAAATTCATCCCAACTTCATATCTGTAACAAGAGAAATGAATAAGAATAATGGATTAGTACCTAGAGAGAAGTGACACAACCATGCCAGTTATTGAGGATTGAAAAAAGTTGTCTAGGAGAAGAGAAGATACCCAAAATTGCTTGGAATATTGTTAGGTTTGATGAAAGAAATAATGAAATTGGTTGAATTAGGATTCAGTCTTGTAATAGATAAAACACACTAGGAATAAAGGTTTTCTATTATAAACTACAGATCTATTGGTTAAAATCCCCGTGAAACATATATGCTGGGAAACACATCGCCTCAAACTAAAAATAACGGCTGATATATTTACAATGTAAAAATAAGATTTACAACAAAAATGGACTTATGGAACCAATTTATTTCACATCATGTTCCTAATGACACATTTATGGATTAAATTTACCATTTAAACTATAAATGACCCCTGCATGTTCATAATGACACATTTAAGGCCGGTCCAGGCCGGTCCGACTCCTTTTGTTATACGGGGGTCTTTAAACCCCCGTATCTTGCAATCCGATAGTCGGATTCGTGTACCATCTGCGGTGATGCAACCCAAGTGACGAGGAGAACCCTCCGGTGTGGGTTCGAGGGTTTAAGGGTTCGAGATCGTGGCCTGAGAGTTAGGAATGTCGTATAAAATAATATTATTTTATTATTTTACGACTTCGGGATGTTGTAACTTCTACTCGTAGTGTCTGAATGATGTTCCGTCAATGGTGTTGAGACCCTGGTTGTATGGCGGACTTTTTGAGATAGTTTCTGGGTATTTGGTCTGAGAACGGGGTGCAGGCCCCCCAAGGCCGGGTTTTGGCGTTTGTGGAGAAACTCAGCTTTCGCACCAGGAGTCCGATTTTGGCGGATGAATAGTCGATCCTGTGTGTTTTTCCGAGAGGATCGAAACAGTACAATCCTTTCATTGAGTTTCGGAATCGAGGCGTGGGCCCCACCCGGGCTGGCCTTCAGTGAATAGTACCTTTTTCACCGAGTGTCCGTTTTGGACGAACGAGTAGTCGATTCCACTTGTTTTTCCGAGGGGATCATCATGGAATGGTCCGCTCGATGGGTTTCTGGATCGTTGTGTGGGCCCCGCACGAGCTAGCTATAGTGAATAGTGACTTCTTCTTCGGTGCTCCATTTCGGGCGAGTAAGCAGCCTATCCTGCGTGTTTTTCCACGTAGATCACGATGGTGGCCTCAGTTTTGTCTTTGCAGGTGCGCAGTGAGGCATTGTTGCAGGTCGCTCGGGTCAGTGACGTTTTGGACCAGCAGTTGTTGAGGGTACTCCCTTGGTTCGTTCCCAAGCGGGTTCGTGTGGAATCACGACCTTCGCATAGGTTTGTGATCCTCGTGATGGGAAGTTTAAACTGTTAGAGTTGTGGCATCCCTCTGGTGGGACCAGATCGGGATCCTCTAGCATTTTTCCCTAGATCGGGTTCTTGGTATCACTGTGACCGCTTATTCACAGGAGGCAATCCCCTATCTAGCAGGTTAACCCTGTAGGGTTTGTGGCATCATCAGGATTATGATCCCCTACGTGGTGGGACATGCTCATTAGGGTTGTGGCATCGTCGGGTATACGATCCCCTACTGAGCATGAGGTGTATAGTAGGGTTGTGGTATCATTGGTTATGTGATCCCCTACTCAGCGCGTGGTTTCGGTAGGGTTGCAGTATCGTCAGTTCGGTCCCCTACATCGCGAGTTATACCATAAAGGGTTCCAGTATCGTCGTGACCAACTTTCTATGGGTGATAATCCTCTATTTGAGTGATGTGATTTTGTCGAGCGCCAGATCGGGTTTTGGTATTTCCCAGCAAATCCTGGTAGAGATCCCCTATTTGTTAGACCTATGAATGACATATCGGGTCTTGGTATCCCCCCGTTGATCCTGGGAGTGATCCTCTATCTATGAGATCATCGTCTACCGGAGTGGGTTTTGGTATCCCCTAGCGGACCCTAGGAGTGATCCCCTATCCGAGGAGTTTGGTGGTTATGATGTTTCGGTGAGTTATCCTCAGTGATGCTATCCGACGAGCGTGATCTCTCGGGTGGGCATATGAGAGGTTTGAGAGAAACCCTATGGAGTGTATCTCTTGGATGAGTGTCATCTGGGATGACAGTGATCATGTGGTGTACACTTCTGGTTGTGGACAGTTGCTGGTGATGAGGTTGGTACCTCTTGTGGCTTGGTGCATGAGCTGGGTATATCTGGATTGTTCATGGTGTATGTATGGGAATACACCTAAGCTGAGCTGAATAGTTGTTTTTAGCCGAGGATGGTCATGAGATGGAGTTTCTCTCTCATCCGGGTTCCCTCTAGCAGGGATGAGCGGGTTGTTGACTTTAAGTTTCTCTCTTTGGTTTTGGGTTTTTGGGGTGCCTACTGAGTATGTTTATACTCACCCCTGCACGGGATTTGTCCACACATGTTTGTGTCTTGTGCAGTCCTCAGGCCTTTCGACGGAGTCCTAGGAGGACCCGGAGCAGGTGGAGCTGAGTGAGCGAGACTGACTGGGGTGTTTGCCGGTGCGGTGCCGAGGGAGATTTCCGGCCGGTGTTTGTGGCAGCGTTCCCCTTCTTTAGAGCAGGTTGGATGCACTTTTGTAGTTTACTTTTTTTGGGCCCTGTTTTCCCCTTTGTATGTTTTCTATTGCACTCTGGTTTGGGATAGATTGTATGCATGCATTTTCTTTCCAGTTTCATATATCTCAGCACTGTTGCATAGAGGTGTATGTGGGTGCGTGTGTACAACTACCTTAGGCTATTGCCTCCCATGTGTGTGATAGCCTACTTGGCACTCGACGCTAGACCCTGGACTATTGGAGGCGGGTTTGGGGATTTGTGGCTCGAGCCCCATTGGGTCAGGTCGTGACAGAGTGGTATCAAAGGAGGTTCTACCTTTGGGATCTCAGAGCGTAGCTTGTCTAGCTTTGAGTTTGGTTTGGGTTGCATAGCGGCAATGTTAGTATGTTTCGAGTATGTCTTTTAGGCCATGGACTCCAGTGTTGGTGCAGCGGCCGACGTATCCATACACCAGGACTCTGTTAACCTGTCTTTAGACTCGGGACATTCGTACACGGGTCGCAGGGACATAACTGTACATGCATCATATAGGATTGGGTTTTTGGGTTTTCCTTGTCCTTCTTGAGTCTGCTCTCCAGGTATACTCTTTGACTGTGGTGCGTCTTGAATGTATTTTAGGATTCCTCGACGACGACAGCTAGCAAGGGTTCCGCATCAGGATTGTTGCGACGATCGGCTCCGTGCAGAGGCTGTGTTGGAGCCTAGTGATCCAGACCTCCCGGTAGCTGATGACTGGTTTGGGGAAGTCACCTCAGATTTCCTCCTAGTGAGGACACCTCCAGATCAAATGGTGGTCCTAGCAGCGAGCCTTCTGCATGGTTCTGCCAGGCGATGTTGGAGCCTACTGACATGGTCCCACGATGAGGAGACGCTCACGTTGGCAGAGTTTGAGTGGCTCTTTAGGGAAGAGTTCTATCCGGTGACGTTGAGGTAAGTGCGGATTCAAGAGATTCTGCATCTTCGGTAGGAGGGCGTGACTGTGTCGGAGTACTAAGCGAGGTTTACGGACCTATCGTGCTACTCCCTGGATATGGTTCGAGACCCGTTCTTTAGGGATCAGACCTTCGATCAGGGCCTACGCAGGGACATCCGGGCTGGTGTGATTTCCTTGTGTCTTCCCACCTATGCTGGAGTGTTGGATCGAGCATTGGTGGTGGAGAGCTTTTTGACAGAGTAGATCCCTCCTGTTAGTGCTGGGCACGCGAGAGCTGAACTTCATCAGTCGGATCAGCATCTGTTAGCCAACGACATACTCAGGGGTTTGGACATGGCCGACGTTTCAGGAGGTGACCCCAGGATGGAGGATCTGAGGCTCAGGGATCACAGGGCTCGCATGCCAGTTTTGGTTAGCCACATGAGAGGCAGTGTTATGATTGCGATGGTCGGGGAAATATTTCTAGGGATTGTCCGAACTGACGTGCTACTGAGAGGGTGTCGGTCGATGGACCGCCTTGGCAGAGGCATCGTCTCGAGCAAGGAGGTCCGTAGGGCGGAGGACGTGGCAATGGAGCTGGTGCAGTAGGAGGCGGTGGTAGGCGGTATCAGTTTCCACCACCCCCACCCCAGGTGGTCCACGCCAAGCTCAGGGAGCTGGTGGCCGAGGGCGAGGAAAGATGCATTCCCTGGAGGCAGTTGATGCAGAGGCTCCGCTGATGGATAGAGGTACGCCTTATGTCTTTTCTACTTTCTGCAGTAGATTGATAGACACTGTTTAGAAGTACCCTTATTTTCCATTGCTTGCTCGAGTTTTGGGCAGGGCGTTGGTAAGACCTTGGGTGGGTGTTGTTTGGTGTGCTTCGAATGCGTAAGGAAGACGGATCCTTCCCCCACCGAGATGCGATTAAAACCGTGTGGGAGAGTCAGTGCCGCCCAAAGCGGATAGTATCGGGGTGAGGTGGATGAGTCCCTCTAACTTATGTGTTCGGTCATGGGTGTTTGTTGGCGAACTCACTGGTGTGTGAGACCCAGTTGAGATTCCAGTCGCTTTCCTTGATCTTAGGGCTTTTCGGGGATGAAAAGTTCTAGGGGGGGAGGATGTAGAAACTCTAATTTTTGCGCTGTCAGACATTGGATTATTTCTATGAATAATTCCAGAGCTAAGCACGAAGACGGCGTGAGATTCCGAGGCCCAGTGTTCCCAGAATTAATTTTATAAAAATATTAAGTATTTTTATACTATGCACATAGAGGGGGTGTGATATCTCCTACACTATAGCATCCCGCCTTTTTATCAAATAACCTTTCATTACATTTTACAAAACCGAGGATATTTAGGGTTTAGTGTCTTGGAAATCAGGAACTTAAAACATAAAAACATAAAACATTCTTCTTAAACACTTGAAGTCTTCTCCTCATGTTCATCCCAGGTTCATTACTGCATCTAATAACCTGGGGATATACATCAAAAGAAAGGGTGAGTAGAAGGCCCAGTAATGGTAACAAGAGAAACATTTTACATGTGAACTTGAGATACTTCAATATGGCAATTAAAAAAACTTTAAGGAATGAGAAAGAAATCATGAGGCATATCATAATAAAAATAACATTTTTCATAACATTAAGATGTGGCTACATCATTTAATATAGACAATCATGAACATATCACTAAGGTCCATCCCCAAGGTTTCATAAAAAAAATTACCTAGGTTATTCACCAATATATCGTGAAAATTGTAATCTCTACTGGTTACATCATTACCCAATGCAATGGGGCGCTATCAGGGCGCACCATTAAATTGTAATCTCTAGTGGTTACGTCATTACCCAATGCATTGGAGCGCTATCAGGGCGCACCCTTAAATTTGACTTTATTATAATTTGAGCCACGTATATCATCATCAATAATTTCATAAACAACCCATATGGCAAAAAAGAAATGGTTTTCATTTCATCATCATAACGTTTTAAAAACTGCTTTTAAAGACATGATCTTTATGTCACTTTAAACCGACGAAAAGGGAAAGTGGGTTTCATGTATGTAAATCCCAAAATTTAAAATAGAACATTTTGATATATATGTGAATACCACTGTATAAATAAGAGCTTTGAGTATTCACTTTATAAGATAAAATAATTTTGAGAAAAGAGAGAGAGGCACTTGATACGAAAATTCTACTGCATAACGGCAATGTTTCGGGGTATTAGAAAACATTGAGACGAGAGGGGACATGGGTAAAACATTCATAAATGACCCATAAAAAAGTAGTGGGAAAAAATATAAGGGATTTAAGAACATGGTAATGAAATTTTAAAATATACCATATGAAATAAAGAACATGAAAGGAAGAAAAAAAGAAGATTTCTCTTGTGAGAATTCGGCAGCCTAACGACATCACTTAAACGTCAACAAAATTGAATTGACAAGGTAAAATAGGGTCTCTAATCATATGAACATAAGAGTCCAGTATGATAGATATATAGATAACACCCCAACATAATAGAAAGGAACTTGAAAGAATTGACATGAAAGTAGAACTTCAAAACGAGAAGGGTGAAGAACCACTTAAACATTTGGCAGCCTAACGACGCCACTTAAAACTTCAAAATACTGAATTGAAGAGATAAAATGGGGTATCTCATCATATGGTCATAAAATATCAGTATGATAGATATATAGATCATACCCCAACATAAAAAAAAGTAACTTGAAAGAGTTGACATGAAATTAGAACTTCAAAACGAGAATGGTGAAGAACCATTTAAAAATACGGCAGCCTAACGACGCCACTTAAAACTTCAAAATACTGAATTGAAAAGATCAAATGGGGTCTCTCATAATATGGTCATAAAAGATCCGTTTGATAGATATAGAGATCATACCCCAACATAACAAAAAAGAACTTTAATGAATTGACATGAAGGTAGAA
Organism: Viscum album; assembly: GCA_963277665.1. Classification (NCBI taxonomy): domain Eukaryota; kingdom Viridiplantae; phylum Streptophyta; class Magnoliopsida; order Santalales; family Viscaceae; genus Viscum; species Viscum album. Next base: position 623,020,139 of record OY728145.1, read on the forward strand.
CTTCAAAACGAGAATGGTGAAGAACCACTTAAAAATTCGGCAGCCTATCGGAGCCACTTAAAACTTAAAAATACTGAATTGAAGAGATCAAATGGGGTCTCTCATCATATGATCATAAAATATCAGTATGATAAATTTAGATATCATACCCCAACATAATAAAAAGTAACATGAAATACTTTACATGAAAATAGATCTTGAAAAATGAGAGGGGAGAAAGAATCTGTTACAAAAATTTTGGCAGCCTAACGACGCCACATAAAAATTCATAAAACGAAATAATGAGAGTAAGAGGGGATCTTTCATTATATTAACATAAAAAGGGAAGTAAGAGGAGTATAAAATAACTTTCTCCAACATTAATGACATGGAGCATAAAAGGAATGACATAAAAGAGATCACTTGAAAAGAAAGAGAGGGGTCAGATCCCTTACCATAAAATGTAACTATTAAACCTCCATGTATGGGACCTTGATGGCTTGGGGGCACCTTGGGAGGACTCCATGGGAGGTAATGAGACCATAAAATCGTTGGGGAAGAGTGGGGAGTCGAATGGATGAGAGGAGGGCTTGGTATTTATAGGGAAAGTGAGGGGACAAGGCATTAATGGCCAAGGGACACCTCACATGTGCGTTTCTCAAACCCATGTGCTCTCCCTTGGCATTTACCATGGAGTTAGGCCACATGGGGACCCTAAAACAATAATTCATCACCCTTGTCCGGCCAACCCTTAAAATATCTCATGAAATCATCATGACACAGTTATGATGTCATTAAACTTACCGAAACCCTAAAACTGTATTTTCAGTATTCACTGAAAATTCAACTTTCTCAGAAAGATCCAAAAATTTCACCTTAATCAAATATCAATTCCCTGATTTCAAAAATGAACTCCATTTTATAAAAATAATTTTCTAAATATTTTTATTTTATTTTTTAAATAAATACACTATTCACCGAAAATTCATTTTTTCAGAAAAAACCCCAAAAATTACCATAACATAATATCGGTGATCTGAGTTCAAAAATGAAATCCATTTTATAAAAATAATTTTCTAAATATTTTTAATTTAATTTTTAACTAAAAAACACTATTCACCTGAAAAAACTAATACTTGAATAATAATTTATGAAACCATTATTTAACCATTTTATTGAATCATATTACTTAATCAAGGTGCCTAGATTATTTCAAAACTTTCTTTAAGTGAGATTACTAATCCATTTGGTCATATTGCTAATCCTAATCATAAAATCACTATTCGTAATTTATTATTCATCAAAAATCATGTTGATCTTATTAGACTCCAAATTTTGTACTGAACATAATTGTAGAAGACCATTTTTTGAAAATCATTACACATTTTTAATTATTTATGGTTTACATAAACATTTTTAAAATATACTTTTTCTAAAATTCATCAAAAATATGCATACTATATTTATCCGGTCATTTGAAAATTCATAAACATCATCATAAGAAGAAATCCCAATTTTTATTTAAAACAAAGGATTACACAAGGTAGTTACAGTCTTCTTACATAGCCCCTTATCACACCAGCATAGGACCTAAGTGTAAGGTGTGCTAAGGTGAGAGAGTCTGAGGGAGGCTCAGCCAACATTGCCCGAGTAGTAATTTCTATCAGTTTGAACTTCTCACGAAGGCGATTCCATTCTAGTTTCACATGATAATGTTCGGTTTGGGTTTGGTCCAGAGCAAAGCCCAATGGTGCTACCTCCTTCCCAAGTTCTGTTATTTGGGCTTCGATCGGTCCAAGACTACAAGGTGAGGCCATCAAATCTTCTTTCTATAATAATTAACCAAGATTACTTGTATTTAGAGACAATAATCAAAACATTTTGTTCACAGCGGTCATATTGACCGATGGTCATATAACAGTCAGAACCCAATGGTCTCATTTTAATTATAATCATGTTTATCAAATAAAACATTTTTGTTGAGTATAAAAATAAAATAAAATAACACATGAAATTAGGAAACAATATTTATTCAAAATTTCGGGCCGTTACAATCTTCCCCCCTTAAGAAATTGCGTCCTCGCAATTTTAAAAATTGGGTTTTGAAATTTCATTGAAAGTCTCACATCGGAAAAAGAGTCAGTGACACAATTACTTTAAAATAAAGAAAAGGAAGCACAAAGGCCACTCGAGTTTACTCATACTAGGATTCCATGTAGGAAACATGGACATGGAGGAGAAAAAAAAGGGTCATGTCCTAAAGGTGAGTGATAGAAAACATGATTAGGAGGAAGTTAACCACCAGAAAATCCCAAAATTATGATGTGTGCGAGCGGTCTTTGATTACCTAGTAGGAAACGTAAACCAAAAACATTTTTTTTTACATTACTTTTCATAACTTTGAGGAATTAATTTACAACATAGTACAAAAACACAAGGAAATATATCTACCTTCATGTAGAGTTTCATCCTTTAATAAGTTTCTACCGAAAACTAATCTTTTCTCCAAACTATGAGCATTCAAAACTACTTGGTCTCATCAAAACACAAGAATCATCTTCTAGAGAATCACATAACAAACAAAAGATTAACTATCTATTTCTTTTATCTTTAAACATTATCCCAAAAACCGAAAGGGTAAGGTAAAACAACTCTTCAAAAAGAAATAATCCCATAGGAATGGAAACTACTTTTAAATCTTCAAAGTTCCATGGTACTACCCAAAGTTCATCATAGTCCATTCCATAAATAATGGTCCTTAAAATTCCTCAAAATAAACCAAACTAAGATTGAAACCCAAATACAAGAAGGATTTGTAACATAGTCTTCAAAATAAACTTCATTGTTCATCTCCAAACAACATCAACCACTCCTAACATCTTATAAAAAAAGTATCTAACCTAAACATATTTAACCCAAGATAGGTTAATCATTCCCATAAGTAACTTATATTACTATAAGTACACCTTAAATTCATCGATTATTCAAAATATAAGTCAACCTTACTCCTCAATGAAAATACCGTTGTAATCTATTTACCTCGATCATATAGGGTCCCCAAAATAGTGAACGTCTTCCAAAATAAAAATCATATTTTAATCCCCTAATCATCCTTGTCATATTAATACGACAATCGTCGCATTTCCTATCA